>JAJHZJ010000671.1:3555000-4155000 GCA_023548195.1 Bettongia penicillata ogilbyi
ATATAATGTATTTACTTTTCAGTTTTCAACATTCCACTTCCACAAGAATTTAAACTACAAATTCTCTCCCCATCTATCCCTGCACCCCACCTCAGGACAATGTACACCCCATCTACACCTTCCCCTGGTCTGTCCTCCATTCTGTCATCCTCATCTTTCTCCCATCTCGCCCCCGTCTATTTTCTTGTAGGGAAAAATAGATTTCTATACCCCCATGGGATTCTCTTGGCAAAGATACTAGAATAGTTTGCCATTTACTTTCCCAGTGGATTGAGGCAAGCAGAGGTTAACTGACTTGCCCGGAACACACATCTAACAAGTGTCTGAGGTTGACTTTACATTCAGGTCTTCCTGACTCCAGGCCCAGTGCTCTATCCACTAAACCACGTAGCTACGTTCAATGAAGGTCATGCTGACCTTATTTTATAGATGATGAAATTGAAGTTCAAGATATTTCAGGATGTGATCATGGTCACTTAGTTAATAAGGATCTGACTTGGTTGAAGCCTTCTGACTGCCAGCTTAATATTCTATTTAATACTGTTATCACCTCTAAGTTTAAAGATCCATCACTGTAAAGTACATGGGGCTGATGAGTAAGTTCATGGTTGAAGCAAAACTCACCATCTTTTTTTCTCCCACATTTTCTCTTTCATGACTATTGAAACAAAAATTTCTCATAGGCTTAGAAAAAGTAAAAGTTACTTTTTGAATTATAAACATTTCCAGAGGACAATGAAATAATCATACCTTTATGGCACAGTGGATAGAATGCTGAGTCTGGAGTCATGAAGATCTGAGTTCAAATATGGCTTCAGGCACTGACTAGCTCTCGGACTCTAAGCAAGTCACTTAACCTCTGGCTGTTTCCTGTTTCCTGATCTGTAAAATGGGATAATAATAGCATCTGTCTTCTAGGGTGGTTGTGAGGATGAAATGAGATCATATTTGTATAGCACTTTGAAAACCTTTAAGCCCTCTGTAAATGTGTTATTGCTATTTTTATATTATATGATTATATATTATATAATATATTATAATATTTTATTCCTTGCATGTTATAATTGTTGCAGTGAAGCATCCTCAATACCTACTATAAAATAGGCACTGAATAAATGTTTTGCTGATTGATCGTTATTCAATACATTTTTTTTGAGATTTAGGTGGTGGTAATGCTATTAATAATAATGTCTTATGGGGCATTATGGTGTAGTGGACAAAAAGCCAACCTGCTATCCAGGGAGATCTAGATTTAAGTTCTGCCCCAATCACATACTAGTTTGTGGGACCTTCCACAGTTTCCTTAAACTCTCTCCGTGTTCCAGGCAATTCATTAATTAATTATAGAGAAAGTGGTGACTGTACTGAGAGAGAGTTTACTGGACTGTGAGTCTCTTACGCCAGTGAAAGTAGTCTATCCCTCATAATGCCTTACATTTAAGTAGCTAGCACCATTAATTTTTTTAAGTACTCTATCCATGGTAGGCTCTTGATATATGCTTATTGGTGACAACATACATTTTCTGATTTGAACCTTACAGTGATTTATTGAGATAAACATAGTGTTACTATTATAGCATTATAGATGAAGAAATTGAGGAATATAGAGTTTAGTTGATTTTCTAAGCTTTATAGCTAGTTTATGGAAAAGGTTGAACTTGAACCCAGATTGATTGGCTCCTAACCTACTATTCTCATTCATTTGGGTAATAATTTCAAGCACTGAAACATAAATTATCACAAATCTACAAAATGGTACTTAAAACACTTCAGCTATAGCTCCTCCCTCCAGCAATCAGAGGGCAGGAAAACATGAAAACCTAAAACAAACATTGCCAATAGACCAAGAAGTCATTCATGGGTCAGTAAAGGCAAAGGGAGGCAGCCCAACAAAACTGAAAGACTCTCCCTCTCCATCCCACTCTGCCTCTCCCTTCTCTCTCTCTCCCTTCTCTCTTCCCCTCTCTCTCTGTCTCTCTATGTCTCTCTCTTTGTCTCTCTCTTTCTCTCTATCTGTCTGTCGGCCTCCCTTCCTTCTCTCTTTCCCTCTCTCCTTCCCTCCCTCCCTCCCTCCCTCCCTCCCTCCCTCTCTCTCTCTCTGTCTCTGTCTCTGTCTCTCTCTCTGTCTCTCTCCCCCCTCTCTCTTCCTCTTTCCCTCCCCCCACTCTGTGTCTCTGTTAGTCTCTGTCTCTCCCCCTTCCTCTGTTAATCTCCTTGAAGTTTGTAACCTTTAAAGGACCAGACAAGCTATAACTAAATGAAGCTAGAAGCTAGATGGCAAGCCCAGCCATGCATAGCTCTAGAAATCAGAATATCTTTCTCTTAAAAGGGGTGGTTGCATTTGGAAGTGACACTTTTCTAGACATCAAAGGAAGATAGGGAGAAAAAAACTCCGAGCTCCAAAACAAACTAATTGAACTATTTAATGATTTTCAGTGAAACTATTTTAACAATATAACCTGGTGAGGATCACTGCATAAATCTATTATAGATAACAATAATTCAGCACAACTATGTAAATTGTAAGGAGTATGGAAAAATATTGAGACTGATCCCACAAGCTATATAGTAAAGTTGGGTTTTTGCTTTATAATCAGTACCTGTCAAACTTAACTTTTACTTAATACTGTCAACTTTCAGTTCAGAAGCTATTTAGTGTTGAGAAAAGAGATAAATGTCTAAAAATTTCTGAGGCACCTTCAATGTACAGTTTACCATGCTAGGCATTGAGAGAGATAAAAGTCCTCATGGAGCTCATAGTCTAAGACCTACATATAAGATATACACAGATAACAGTAATATGGAATGATAAATGCTAAGCGCACCAAAGCAATCCAAAGTGCTATTGGAGGACTGAAGGGAGGTGATAATTATTAAGTGGAGGGATCAGAGAAGACTTCCTGGGATTGGCATAATTTGTGTTGAGCTTTAAAGGATAGAAAAGTGAACAGGTAAAGGAAGGAGAAAGGCATTCTAGGCAGAGAGAGCAACATGAAAATAAAAGCCAGTGAGGCATAAAAGTGTTAGGATATTTTAGGAGCACAGATTGTAGGTTAATTTAGTTGGATTGAAGCATTTATGGAAGTAACAATCTTGAGATAAGATTGATGATGGCAGGCATTAAATCTCAGGCAAATGTGTCTGAACTTTATTTGCTAGGTAATAAAAGGCTCTGGGGGTTTTATTTCATTTTATTCACTCAGTGATTCATTCATTTATTCATCCATACAACTATCTATTTATCTATCTATCCATCTATCCAGATCTCTAGCTAGGAGAGGACTGGCCAAATCTAATCTCTACAAAATAATACTAATGTTATTATATATGTATACAAATATCTACAAAATAATATTAATATTGCTTAGCAATATTATTTTTGGTGGTGATATGAAGGATCTGTGGAAAAGGGTATAGAGGAAAAGTGGGATCCCTATTAGAAGACTATTGAAATAGTCTGACTGAACTGTAGCAATAGCTTGTACTGGGGTATCAGCAGTGGAAGTAGAGAAGAGAGAACAGATATGAGGGATATTGGGAAAGTAGAATTGACAGGTTATGGCAACTGATTGGATTTGAAAAAAATGAGCAAGGAAAGAGATAAAGATAACACCAAAGTTTTGAGTTTGGAAGAAGCTGCCCTAGTAAAGGTGAATATAAAGAAAGTTTGGGAATGAGGGTATAAAGCTCCTTTTGAGACATTTTGAGTTTAAAATTTTGATATTAAGTATTAGTGGAAATGTTGCATTGAGAGTTGGATATAAGGGGCTGAAGTAAAAAAGACTGGTCAGGGCTAAAGCCAAATTAGAAAAGATTATATAGTAAGGGATGGTCAATAGTGAAAATGCTGTAGATGATAAGGAGGGAAAAAGAGACCACTAGATTGGATCATTTGCTAATTAGGGAGTCATTAGTGACCCTTGATAGAATATTTCCAATTGAACAGTGATCATGGAAGTCAAACTATAAGATGTGGGAGGAAAGTAGAGGAATTGGGTTTAGGGAAATTTTTCTAGAGGCTTGACAATGAAAGAGAGAAAAATGTGGATGATGGCAGAGTAGGGATTCCATAAACATTTGTTGGAAAGGCATGCTAATAGGTAAATGAAAATGAGTTTGAATTTTATTTCAGACTCTTACTGTGTGACCCCTTGGCAAGGCACTTAACCTCTACTAGTCTAAGTTTTCTTATTTATAGAATTGGGAATAATAATAGTATTTATCCTACAAGTTTGTTATGTGAATAAAATGAGAACATTATACTTAGAATATTTTGCAAACCTTAAAGCTCCACACAAGTGTTAGATGATGATGATGATTTATTACCTGTACAGTGGAGATAGTGGTAGCCACAATACCTACCTCACAGGGTTGTTCTAAGGTTCAAATGAGATAATATATGTAAAGGACCTTTGCCTACCTTTAGAAGCACATGAAAACATTATTGATTATTGTTATTATTAATCAGAAAATATTTATTAAGATATTAAGATTTATTATTAATAAATATTATGTGCCTGGCATGGTATACAATGGCCAAGAATTACTTAACTTCATTTTTTCCTCATGAATATTTTATAGTTTATCTAGTGAGACAAAAATAACAGCAAAAAAGACCCTCAAGCAATAGTCTAAAATTAAATTGTAAAATTAGATAAAATAATTTGGTAATGCCATAAGAGATGTAGCCATTCTGAGAAGGGAGAGCTTACTGAGGTCTGGCATAAGCCTCACGGAAACTTTCAGAATTGACCTAGGCTAGGAGGAATGAATACTATTTGGATAGCTGGAGTAGAGCAGGGAGAACATTATGGGGGGAAGAAGGGAGAATGAAATACTGGGACACAGTGAACACACAAGAGTAGCTAGAATGGAGGATCCGTAGTGGGGAGTAATTTAAAATAAGGATGGAAAAGGAGAAACGAAGAGGAGGAAGGCCCTGGGAGACTGATGATTAATATTTTTTGAATTCCATATTTGCATTTCTTTTTTGCAAAATGATAACTTGATTTACTTATTCAGGACTTTTTTTTTGAGAGTCTACTATGTGTAAGGCAGGAGGCACCCTGGAAGATGGCAAAGCAAACATGGCAGATCTTTATAGAAGCTGTGAGATGGAGATTTAAAAACAAAAGAAATGGTCCTAATCAAAGAGTGTGGCAATAAAAATCATTAAAGTTATTTAACAGAATTTTTTCTCCCTTCATCTCTTTTCCCCTCCAGAACTTTTCTTTCAATGATTTTGGTATCAGTGATAGAAATGGAATTTACTTACTAAAGAAATCCATTATATTAGTAGTAATTATTGTGAATTGTTCAATGACTTGCTTTCTGGTGATGCTAGAAATCCAGAAACTATTTCCTCTTCCTTTCTGAAGCTCTCTATCTATTGTTCATTTCTTTTCTCCAGCCCACCCCCCCCAATACAACAAAACAAAACAAAAAATACTTTTCACCTCTCTCTTTGTCTCCCTGGTTATTAAAACTTCAGAATAGTTCAGACCAAAGGGGAATGAAGACTTTGGAGGATTTATGATAGTAGACAAAAGGAGACAACAATGAATTACCAAACGAATACAATCTGTTGTCCTTTCCCTTAATTTTAAAATTACAATTCTCTCACTTCAAATAGGCTTTGATCTTTAACTAGTCTTTGGAGAAATACAGTTTAGATAATTTGTGTCTAGTATATATCCTATTGATACAAAACTCAGGTGTGCACACACCTACTTATTGGGTTAGCTTCATTTATCATTACCGGATTTTCTTGTCTAGCCTAGGGCTGGGTTGTAAGAGAGACAAACTACTTCTATGTATGATTTGCCCTGACAAACATTTCCTTCCATTATGATATTCTATTCTTGCCCTTGAGGGTTTTTCAACTTTATAAAACTTCATTTGTGAAGTGTGTGTGTGTGTGTGTGTCTGCCCAGAATATGAGTACCTGGTTATCTTTTGGTGTCTTTCCTGTAGAATAAACTCCTTCATCTGATATTTCACAATCTAACACCAACTTATCCTTCCAGACTTATTTCGTATTACTTCTTTTTATACAATCTTCACTCCAGTCATACCAAATTGGCATTCCTCCATAGGTTGCTTCCATGGCTGGAATGCTCTTCCTCCTTATCTCTGAGAGTCTCTAGCTCCATTTATTGCCACCATGTTGGGAAAAACAAGCAAACAAAAAACTCAAACAAAAACCCAAACCAAAAAACCCCAAACCTTTCCTGTTCTATCCAGCTGCTAGTTTCCTTTCTCTATTATTTTCTTCTTGCTCCATATACATTTTGTGCTTTCCTGTGCATATGGTATCTTGTCTTCCCTTCCAGCCTCCATGCACAAGAATGAAGGTTTCTTCAGGGGAAGGAAAACTTTCATGCTTGTATTGGTATCTAAGTATCTGACACATAGGATCACAGATCCAGAGCTAAAAATGAACCTGAAAGTTATTGAGCCCATGGATTCTGAACATTTCTTGTGTCATGGACCCAGGATTCTTATCATTTCTTGTGTCATGGACCCAGGGGATCCCCCTTACACATAAACTACAAATTTTAGCATATGTTTTTTAAAATTTTGAGTTACAAATTCCCACACTTCCTCTCTCCCTTTCCTCCTTCTTTCTGGAGAAGGCAAGCAATTTGATATAGATTGTACCTGGGTGGTCATGCAAAACGTTTCCATATTAGCCATGTTGTAAAAGAAAATGCAGACCAGAAAAGAAAGAATAAGAAAGTTGAAAAAAGGTATTTTTTGATCTGCAGTCAGACTCCATCAGTTCTTTCTCTGGATGTGAATAGCATTTTTCCTCACCATCCTGCAGAACTGTCTTGGATCATTGTATTGCTAAGAATTGCCAAGTCCTTCACATTTAATCATTGTACAATATTCCTGTTACTGTGCACAATGTTCTCCTCGTTCTGCTCAATTCATCTAAAGTGGTTCATCTAAATCTTTCCAGGTTTTTCTGAAACCATTTTTTAAAGCACAGTAGTCCTCACATCATATGCCGCAACTTGTCAGTCATTCTTCAATTGATGGGCATCCCTTCAATTTACAATTCTTTGCTACCACACAAAGAACTGTTATGATTTGTTTTTTGGTGTGTATAGGTTCCTTTCTTTTCTTTTTTAAAATCTCATTGGGGTATAGATCTAGTTGCTGAGTTAAAGGGCATGCATAGTTTTATAGACTTTTGAGTGTAGTTCCAAATTGCCATCTACAATAATTGGGTCAGTTCACAACTCCACCAACAGTGCCCTGTTGTTCTTATAGTCTTGCTCTGCTAAAGTGTATTTCTTGCTACAAACCAGTGCATATTGTTTGCTTGATAATGAATCAAGTGTACTTGGGAATGAGTAGAAAGATAATAAAAGCTATAGAAGTACTAGAGCCTTCCTGTTGTCCTCCTTTTAAACATTCCAAATAATATAAAAAAAAAACCATTCTAACCCTGTCTAGAGTAAAACAACCAGGAAACCACACACACACACAGCAAACTTCCCTATCTTGAGCCCTCTACTTCTTTCTGGTCATCACTTTTCTTTCTATAGATAATTAGGCCTATACATTTTGAGGAAGAAGAAAAAGGGGGAGATTGTAAGACCAACGGTCCTACGTGTACAGGCCTGACCTGAGACTTATTTGCCCCAGGTGAACAAGCAAATGATGAATTAAAATCTGATTTATCTTTTGCCTGAGATTTACATTTTGGGGGTTTCCCAAACTATGAGTTATGACTCATGTGTTTTGCTCTCAGTAGCACTGACCCCTGGTACTTTTCTCCCTCTCCCTCCCTCTCTTCTTCTCTTTCCTTTTCCTCTTCCTCCCCTTCGTACCTTACTCCTCTTTCCCCTCCTGCTCCCTTTCCTTTCCCCATTCTCTTTAATTGATGACATCAATTGATTTAGTTCATTTAAAAAATGTATTTATAGACTTTATTATATAGACATTATAAAACCTTGTGCTTTGGGGAAAAATGTTTGGCCATATTTGAGTTTCTTTATGAAGTAACATAAAAGTCTTAGTAAAGAAATGGAATCCACTAATATTTATATTTTGGAGGAAAAGGGAAGAAAAGCTTTATTCAATTAAAATGCACATTTCACCCAATTACATCCATTCTTAACCTGCTGTCTACAAACAAATGTGACACTCCTTATTTAACTTACTGCAATTTGCACCTTCCTGCAATTTCACTACTCCTCTCCCCCTTTACCTCCAGTCATTATATTTTTCACATTACTAGAATATTGGATTCCTATAATCTGTACAGTATTTTCCACAGTTGATATATATTCATGAAAATTATTTGGTAACTAGCCATTATGAACCTAGACCAAGATAGGCTCTCTATAAGAGCTAATGAATACTTAACACATTCTTTAGAGAGCAAGGATCCCTATATAAGGTGTTAATAGGTATCTAACAACGTTCGAGATGCTTCCTAGCCCAAACTAATATGGAGGAGGGAATTGTGATGACTTTTTGAAGTGGCTTTGTTTTGTGGAGAAAGTGAGGAAAGTCTAACTACCTACCTTAATTGAAACGTACCTTATTATTATTATCAACATACATATACATTTTGATCACTTTATGATGTTAAGGTATTTTGTAGGTATTAATTTTTGCAACATGCAGCATATTTACAATTTCTTGGAAAATTAGCATAAAGCCAGATATAGTAATATCTTTATAACCCCTTCTATTAATGGCGCTAACATTGTTTGAACTACCGTGGACTATGCTGACCAAGTGTTCCAACCAAGTTTAGCATTAATGTGGTAGGCTCCTACATTAATGTAGGTAGGTTGCCTACAGAAGGACAAACTCACCAAGTTGGAAACAGAGGAAGTTAAAGCTCCTGTGTAAATAAAAGTGGAAATGGGAATGGCAAGATGGGAAATGGGAAAATAATCTTAGCCTAGGTAAGGAGGGAGACCAGTCTTTAACTGTCAGCTTCAATTAGTAAAGCTAGATTCCTTAAAGATAAACTTTCTGTAATTTCTGTTAGCAATGACTTGGCTTTGTATTGATGTCAATGGTTCTATGACTCTATAAACTAATGTGAATGACAACCATTGGTTCAATACTTTTCTGTCAACATATTGTTGATTGGATTCATGTGAACGATGCCCTTAGTACCATTCTTTTGGTACCATTCTTGGCTCATAGCCAACTCCACTCACAGGGAAAACAATTATGTTTACATTTAATGAGACCAGTAGAATATACCTATTTTTCAGCCTTACCTATTGCAGTGTAAAATGTTGTTTCTTCTGGAAATATATATTAACCCATTTATCTGAGAAATGACTTATTTCTTAGAATTGAATGAGAGTATTGGGGTACAGATTCAAATTTTAGAGGTTCACTGAAAGCATTTTCAGAACAATTCTAGTAGTTAGTACATAAGAAAATGGAGGTGATTTGTATTTCTTTTTAATTCTTCTGCTATGCCTCTGTATTTTAAAAGTTTTTTCTTCCATGCAGTTTGGAGTCTGGCTGTTTGATATGGTACAACCTTTTAAAAATAGTGTTTATAAATCGTTATTGAATAAGTGTTACATTCAGGGGACTATGGGCCACATAGTGGTCTGTGATAATGCCATATTTCTAGTAAAGTGTATTTCTTAAGAGGTTTGCATTTATAGCATAGGGATTGTCACTTGGTTTATGAATAATGAACATTGAATATATAATGCCTGTCACAGCTATTTCTTTTATGTATTTAGCTGATGCTAAATATTTGTAACCCAGGGTGATGTATTATAAAACTTCCAGGATTTTTATTGTTTCTTTTCAATGTTTCCATTGATTAGTAATCCCTAACTCCTTGATAATGACTTTGCTGGTAGTGGTGACCTGCTCTTGTATTGCTATAATGGACCCCTTTATAATTTCTGTAAACAAATTGACTTGATTTAACAAGGCAACTTGGTGGCTCAGTAGATGGAACATTGGCCATGTAGTCAGGTAGACCTGAGTTCAGATTTAGCTGAAAACACTTACTGTCTGTGTGACCTTGGGCCTCATTGTCTCCAACTCCAAAATAGGGATCATAATAGCACCTAGCTCACAGGATTGCTGGAAGAATCAGATAAAGTAATGTTTGTAAAGTGCTCAGTACAGTGCTTGGCACAATAGTAGGCACTCAGTGAATACTTCCACCCTCCCGCACTGTGTAATTTTTAAAAAATACTTCTTTATTGAGAATATGCTAGTTGAGTTCAGGTAGATGTTGTCTAAGGACTTTGGAGGAGAGGTAGGATATTCATGATGGAGATAAAGGTGGGGTGGCATGAAGGAGGTGGAATTCTGGGCAAAGGAAAGGATATGGGCAAAGTCAGAATAGCCACACAATAAGAATGGGAGGAATTGGTGTTTGGGAATTGCCACAAATAACTCTAATGATAACAGGTAACATTTATATAATACTTTAAGGTTTGGGAAGAGCTTTACAAATATCACTGCATTTGATATTCACTGCAATCTTATGAGGTAGGTACTCTTATGATCAGGAAACAGACTGAGAAATGTTAAGTGATTGATTTGCCCAAGATTATGGAGCCAGGAGGCAGCAAGGTGGTTCAGTGGATAGAGTGTGGCCCTAGTGACTTCAGGAAGATTTGAGTTGAAATCTGGCCTCAGATGGATACTAGCTGTGTGACCTCAGCCAAGTCATTTAACCCCAGTTTGCCTTAATCCACTGAAGAAGGAAATGGCAAACCACTCCATTATCTTTTCCAAGAAAACCACTTGGACAATATTGGCATGCTATGGTCCATGGGGTCAGGAAGAGTCAGACACAGTGGAACAACTGAACTACAAAGGAGCTGGTAAACATCTGAAACAGAATTGAGTCCAGCTCACTCTGATTTTAAGTCCTGTTCTCTATCTAGTCCATAGTCTAGCCACCTTTAACTTAGTTTGGCCACTAGTGAATAGCATCCATATGGGGGAATATTGGGAGCAGGGGTGTGATGGAGCCAGCTCTTTTTTAGCATCTCCAGAGAGCTGTTTAAGTTTTCAGTGTGAGCTTTTCACCTCAGAAATCAGCAAATGCTACAGACCAGGGCTTGTTTTTATTGTTTTGTTGATTTCCTATCTTGAAGGAAGTGATGGAGAGAATTTTCATAATGAAGACGAAATTTCAAAGTATATTGTGGGCACATTCTCCTCCCAGAGAACTGGTTGTTAAATATTTACCACCATACTTCTCATTAAGAAATAAAGTTGTAATATGCCAAGAATTATGTACATACTCAAATGGCAAATTAAATAACATTTTATTTCCAATAGACTTGTGGATCATCTCTTAGGGATCATCTTTTAGCTCTTGTATCTTAATGAATTTCCAATAGGTCAGTTGTGCCTGTAGCTCATCATGATCAGTCCTAGGGCCAAATTCTAAGGACATTTGGAATATTAGCTTGAACTACTCCTACCCCATTCCTATCAAAGGGTGGGATTTGAGGCAGGAGTTATTATTTCCCATCTTACAGGTAAAGAAACTGAGGTTCAGAGGAGTAAAAATAGCTTGCCCTAGGTCACAGAGCTAGTAAAAGTTGGAGCAGCACCTCAAACCCTTATTCTTTGATGTCTTTTTTTCCCTCTACACCAGGTGACATTGTGAAGCCATGGGAGTGGGTAGAATCATGGAAAAAGAGATTACAGACATTTAAAGGGAAGAGAGCCTATGCTGGAGTCTCAAAAGATGCCTAAAGTAGTATAATGAAGATGAAACTAACATTAGTAATTAACATTTAAGGTGTGTAAAAACAGGTAGGTACAGAAGAACCCTCTTTTTTAGAGGGAATCCCTGAAATGAAGGTGTCTGCTTGAACCACATTTATATACATAGACAGGGTAAGTAGCTATGTAATGAGCATTCCAGGGCACCAGGAAGGATTCCATCCTCTGTGGAACCAGAAAGGTGCTTTTATTCCATAATCAAGTAAGACTTAAAATGCTAATATTCCTCAGATAAAGTAACACATGGAGATGATCTGGATCCCATTCTGAGAGTGCATTTTGCAAAGAAGAGATACAAAGGGTAATAAGGAAAGGAAGGAAGCAAAGGAAGAGAGAGCAGGTGTCTCCAAACCCCCAAGAAGGTCCTCCATTTCTATCACCCCACATATCCAGGTGATGAATGGATTTTGTCATTTCTATCACCAAAATATTCCTCATATCTGTCTACTTTTCTGTCTACTCTCATGGTCATACTTTTAGGTTAGATCCTCATTCCATCTTTTCTGCACTCTTACAATGGTCTCCCACTTGTAATTTCTGTCTATTTCAGTCTCTTCTCACTCCAAGTCATCCTCCATGCCATTGCTGAAGTGATTTTTCTTAAGCAAATGTCTGGCCACACCACTCTTCTGACTCAGTAAACCCCACTGACTTTAGGATAAAATGTCAACTCAGCTGGGCTTCCAGAGTCTTTCATAACTTGGCCCTGGTCTTTCTTTCTAGTCTCATAATACACTACTCCCCTCTTAGAATCATTATAGGCCAGCCAAACTGTTCTTCTCTCTGTTTTTCACACACAGCACTGTATGTCACATTTTTGTGCCTTTCCACCAGCCATTCTCCATTCCTTCAGTGTTCTCTCTCTTTACTTTCCTCTCTTGGGATCACTGGCTTCTTTCAAAATTCAACTGAGGGACAGTTTCTATTTGATGCCTTACCTGATCCCCTAGTGCTAGTATCTTCTCTCCCTAATTACCTTTTATTCAATGATATTGTATTTATTTTGCATTATTTTGTATAAACCACTTCAAGCGTATACCATAATAGCTGTAATAATAGTCATTAGCACTCATACAATACTTTACCTATATTATCTCATTTGATCTTGCCCCTTCCACCCTTGTCTTATCCTTATCTCTTATACACACCCATTCCCCCTTTTGTGTATGATGAAAAAAGTGCCCCCAGAAAGTGTAGGGGACAAACATGAAACCTCATTTTTCATTTTACTTTCATTTTTTCCCTTTAAGTTCTATCTACTGTTTTCCTCAACCTCTCAGTATGGAGTAGCCCAGATGACAGAAGACTTTCCAGGTCCAAACTACACTCAGAATCTTAAATGAATTATCTCAGGATGGATATTGTGGGGGTTTTCAATTTTTGGCATGATATTGGCACAGCTTAGGAGAGAGGAAGGTGATCTTCCAAACAGCCTGCCTTAAAACTAATAAAACTTTAAGGACAGAAAAGCACAGGACAGCTCATGCTATTTGTCCTAGGAAATGATTTCTATTAGGAGTTGTGGATGTTCAGGGGTTTGCTCCATCACAGTATGTAGCTAGCTCAGCATATTGGGGGTCCTTGCAACCAGCACAGTTGGAGTACAGGGGATTTCCATCTCAAAGTTGGTATTAAATTTTATCCCTCGACTAAAGAGTCACACTTTCTCATTCAATAGAGGTCATTCAAATGATTCAAATTCAATGGCCTGTAGTTTTCCCACAGTAGAGCAGTATAATGGGGTTTTGTACATGTAGAAGAAGGTTGTATTAATGTGAGGCTTTAAAAAATACTGTTCCCTTGAGGTGGAATGATTGAGATCTGATGAGCGGAGAACACTGATAAAATCATGGGTTTATCAAAATATCCAGCTCAGCTCTCCATCACAGAGGTGTTATGGCAGTGAAGTGGGACAGTAGATAGAATACTGGACTTGGAATTAGGAAGACTCATCTTCATGTGTTCAAATATGGCCTCAGACATTTGCCTGTTGGTCCGAGTTTCTCCATCTGTAAAATGAGCTGGAGAAGGGAATGGCAACTCACTCCAGTATCTTTGCCAAGAAAACCCCAGATGGGTTCTAAAGAGTTGGACACAATTAAGCAATAACAACAACCCAGTCAAAAACTAGTCATCCGTTAAATATTCATTGTTTCCCCCACCTAGCTGTCTAGGCAGTAAGGTATTGTTTTATTCTTTGTGCCTGTAACCCAAGCACTTAGCATCTTGCCTGACACATAGTGGGACCTTAATAAATGATGCCTCCATAATACCTCTTTGAGTAATGCTTATCATCGTTCAGGAATTATTCCTTTGGACCTCAAAACCTTTTTAGCCTTCAGTGTTAAAATACATAAAGCTACAAGGGACATGGGTTAAATCTTTCTTTTTAACTATTAACAATGGAAATGAACTGACAGCTAACTGAGAACAAAGCCCTCATGCAAGCAATCTGGGAGTTAAAGGAGAGGAGGCACCAAGAAAGAGAAGAGGAAATAGGAAGGTGTCAATGACAAACTGTAAGAAGGTGGTGGTCCTAAGTGGGGAAAATCTAATTTGTTGCGAATGAAGTTTACTTAGATAACTGGCGTATAAAATGACTGTTTGGGGAATTTATTTTTGATTTCCACTTTGGATCCCAGGTCACATTGTTATGGATTCATCTCTGGCTGTGGCACAACTATATGCTCTCTGCCTGCCCACCACCATTTTTCAAATGAGGAAATGAACTTATTACACTGTTAGAAAATGAAAGTTATCCTCTGATGCCAAATTCAATACACCTTCCATAACAACATATAACTGGAGCTGGTAGAAAAATCTCTAAATTAAGTCAATATATACTTTGATTCTTGGTTTTTTTTTTTTTAAATTCAAGGGTGAACATATGAAAGGTCAGAATAAAAAAAAAAACATCTCTTCACCTCTTTTTATAATCTAGTGAGGAGTAGCTAGGTGGCACAGTGGATAGAGAACTTGGCTTAGAACCAAGAAGACCCTTCTTCTTGAGTTCAGATCTGGCCTCAGACACTAGTGGTTGGGTAACCCTGAGTAAATCACTTTCAGCCCTGTTTGCCTCCGTTTTTCCTCTGTAAAATGAGCTAGAGAAGGAAACAGCAAACTATTCCAGTGTCTTTGCCAAAAATAATCCAAATGAGGTCACAGAATCAGACACAACTGAAATGACTCAACAACAACAGCTACAAAACCATATAAATTTACAAAACTGTTCATAGAGGTGACATTAAAAATGGAAACAAAATATGTGTCCAGTGATTAGTGAATGGCTACTACTACATGTTACTACATGTTACATACTACAGGATGTTACTACAATATGAGGCATAATGAATATGAAGAAATCAGAGAAACACTGGAAGACTTGTGTGAAATGATGCAAAACTGAAAGAACAACGCAGACTGCAAAAATATGACTGCAACAATGTATGTTATGCATAGGTTGAGGCAGCTGGTGGAGTTTGTGTATGCAACTGATCCCGATTATAAATTTGTATAAAATGAACATCAGAAGAAAGCTACACACTGGTCAAATATAACAGTCAATATAAAAGTTAAAAGTATGAATCACAGTTAAAGGGTTCACCCTTTCTTTCTGCTAATAAATCTATAGTCAGACTTAGTTTTCTTAGTACTTTTAAAAATGGTTTGTTTTAGTATTTGTTGAGAAGCATCTCTTGTCAAAATGAAAGACATCAATACTTTTTTTGAAATTACAAGGTTGCAATACAAATAAAAATCCGCATAAAATACTGTTTAAATATGTTTTTAAAGTTAAAGTAGGTATAACAAGGTTGTATTGGTTTAGAGGTTTAACTTCTAGTGACTCCAAAGACTTGGTGATTCATTATTTATGCTTTTTGGATATAATGTATTTTCTGGATTCTTCAGCCTTGTGGTGACTCCAGTGAAGAGTGGGGAAGGATGAGTCCCCTATTCTGAGATGAATCATGCAACCTCATCTGTATGGCAGCTATTGCAAAGGGGAGCTTCCAGTGGGGATCCTGGTTGCCTTAGCTTCTTGGAAAGGGGAACCACAAAATTACTTAGAAGATATATAACAGAGAAACTCCTTATGTGGAAAAAAAAGAAGGGGAGAAAATATTCTAGTATGATTTTTATGAAGTTCAGGGACCTGAGTGAAATATTTCTCTTTATGCCTTGCCACAGGGCAAGGAAAGACACAATTGAGTGAAAAAGTGGTGTTGATGAAGCCACTTGGGATTGCTAAGGAAGCAACTTAACATTTGCTTTCTGTTAGAGATAAGCCAAAGATTAAATAAAACTGTCTGTATTGATGGAGACTTGGTTAGTGGTCTAGACAAGCTCCTGGCAAGCCAAGAACGGTTCACGGTGCATTCTACTCAACTCTTGGGAAAAGGAACGTTACATTAAGGAGTGATTGATAACATTTAACGATCTGTAAAAGCAAGCAAGTAAACAACCCTTCCCCCCAAAAAAAACTACCTAATTTTCCCACAGTATGTGTATTTCTTGAAGTTTATTTTTTAATTGTATATCGTACTTGAATGCAGTGTTCTTTATTTTTTATTTTGAGTTATTTAATAGTAATATTGTTTAAAGGCATACTTTAGTCTAAAAATCTACTTCGTGCGCTTTGTCGTTAATCATGTCTATAGGAAGCCTAGCTATTTGGATCATGAGGCCATACTCTAGGCACCACTGTTTACCTGCCCTAATTATTGGACAGTTATCCAGGTGGAAATAAATGCTGTCATCACAGAAAGGCTGCATATGTGTCTTATGAGCCCTTGTAGTCTCCAGATTAGTGGGATGGGAGCAGAAGAGCAAGGGTTTTCCTGAAACCAGGCAAGATTTTATCATAAAGTGCAGTGTAAAGTGATGGAAAGATGCCATGGGCCATTCATATTGGTGATGGTCTGGGATTAGTGGAAAGCATGCTGGGCTTGGTTTCAGGAGACTTTTTTTTTTGGAGGCAATCAGGGTCACACACCCAGTAAGTGTCAGAAGCTAGATTTTAACTCAGGTCCTACTGCCCTACTTTTAGGAAGTTTGAATTCAAATTATAATTCATCCAGCTGTTGTTTATGACTGTGGATCTGTCATGTACCTCTTTGAGCTTGTTTTCCCATCTGTGATAAAGGTGACAACACAACACAGTGAGGTATTACAAGGGAAAGTTTTTAGTAAACCATATAGTGCTAAATGCCTGTGAATAATTTTTTCCCTACTAAGTGTACATTAAGAGAGGAAGGTTATAAAGGGGGAGGAGCCAAGATGGAGGAGTAGAAAGATTCATATATGCTAGCTCCGAACCCACAGCCCATAAAATACCTGTAAAGAAGAACTCCCAACAAATTCTGGTGCAGCGGAAGCCACACAGCAATGGAGTGGAGGAGATTTATTTTCCAGAGAGACCTGAAAAACTGACACCAAAGGTCCATCATGCACCAGACCCAGAGCAGAGCAGAGCACCACCTTGGCCATTCAGCACCGAGAGGAGCAGACCTGAGCAGGCTTCAGGGATGGAATCTCCAGAGGCCCAGCAGGTCCCTCCACCCACAGATGCCAAAGGTCAGTGAGAGAGCCTGTTTGGCTGGCCAAGAGGGGAGGGGAGTGTCTCCATAATGCAGGACCCCTCAGGAGGCAGCAGCAGAGACAACAGGAGCTCCCAAAGCAGACAGGAGCTTGGATCCATTGTTGAAGGTCTCCACATAAACCCCCTGAGGGGACTGAGCCCTGTGAGAATGCCCTGCCCCCACCAGAGCAGCTGAACTTAATCTCACACTGAATAGCAACCCTGTCCCCACTTGAGCAACTGAATTTAATTGCACACTGAATAGCAGCCCCCACCCTGCCAAAAGCCGTGAGGCTGGGAAGCAGCATTTGAATCTCAGACCCCAAGCTCTAGCTGGGTGGATCTGGAGGTGAGGCGGTGGTGGAGAGGCATCTCAGAAGTCAAGTAACTGGATGGGAAAATGCCCATAAAAGGGAAAAAAAAATAAGACCATAGAAGGTTACTTTCTTGGTGAACAGATATCTCCTCCCATCCTTTCAAATGAGGAAGAACAATGCTTACCATCAGGGAAAGACATAGAAGTCAAGGCTTCTATATTCCAAACATCCAAAATAAATAGTCAATGGGTTCAGGCCATGGAAGAGCACAAAAAGGATTTTGAAAATCAAGCGAGAGAGGTGGAGGAAAAAATGGGAAGAGAAATGAGAGAGATGCGAGAAAAGCATGAAAAAGCAGGTCAACACCTTGCTAAAGGAGACCCAAAAAAATGCTGAAGGAAATAACACCTTGAAAAATAGGCTCACTCAATTGGCAAAGGAGGTTCAAAAGCCAATGAGGAGAAGAATACTTTAAAAAGCAGAATTAGCCAAATGGCAAAGGAGGTTCAAAAGCTCACTGAAGAAAATAGTTCTTTCAAAATTAGAATGGAACAGATGGAGGCTAATGACTTTATGAGAAACCAAGAAATCACCAAACAAAACCAAAAGAATGAAAAAATGGAAGATAATGTGAAATACCTCATTGGAAAACAACTGACCTGGAAAATAGATCCAGGAGAGACAATTTAAAAATTATGGGACTACCAGAAAGCCATGATCAAAAAAAGACCCTAGACATCATCTTTCATGAAATTATCAAGGAAAACTGCCCTGATATCTAGAACCAGAGGGCAAAATAACTATTGAAGGAATCCATGGATCATTACCTGAAAGAGATCCAAAAAGAGAAATTCCTAGGAACATTGTGGTCAAATTCCAGAACTTCCAGGTCAAGGAGAAAATATTACAAGCAGCTAGAAAGAAACAATTCCAGTATTGTGGAAATACAATCAGGATAACTCAAGATCTAGCAGCTTCTACATTAAGGGATCGAAGGGCGTGGAATAGGATATTCCAGAAGGCAAAGGAACTAGGACTCAAACCAAGAATCACCTACCCAGCAAAACTGAGTATAATACTTCAGGGGAAAATATGGTCATTCAATGAAACAGAGGACTTTCAAGCATTTTTGATGAAAAGACCAGAGCTGAAAAGAAAATTTGACTTTCAAACACAAGAATGAAAAGAAGCATGAAAAGGTAAACAGCAAAGAGTAGTCATAAGGGACTTACTAAAGTTGAACTGTTTACATTCCCACATGGAAAGACAATATTTGTGACTCTTGAAACTTTTCAGTATCTGGGTAGTTGATGGGATTACACATACGCACACACACACACACATGCACACACACATGTGCATGCACACACAGAGACAGAGAACACAAAGTGAGTGGAATAGGATGGGATCATATCTTAAAAAAATGAAGTTAAGTGGTGAGAGAGAAATGTCTGGGGAGGAGAGAGGGAGAAATGGAATGGGGCAAATTATCTCTTAGAAGAGGCAGGTAGGAGACTTTTTAGTGGAGGGAAGAGGAAGGGAGCTGAGAGAAAAACATGAAGTTTACTCTCATCACATTCGACTAAAGGAAGGAATAAAATGCACCCTCATTTTTGTATGAAAAAAAAAGAGAGGAAGGTCTGAGATTTGACTCCCCCACCCTGGGACATCAGGTTGGAAGGGAGATGCAACTGCTGGGTAGTCAAATGCAGAAACTTTATCTTCCAATATAATGGAGGGTTTGTGCATAGGTAGGATGATTATGATAATAACTAACATTTCCATAGCACTTTGGGGATTGCAATTTGCTTTCCAAATAATGTCCTTGTGAGGTAGGAAGTGAAAGTATGATATAGCTGGAACCAGGGGCTTGGGAGTTAAGGTGTCTTTTCTAGAGTCATTTCAGAGTAAGTATCAGAGCTGGGACCAAAGCCCAGGTCTCTGAGTTCTAAACCTAGAATTCTTTTCAGTATGCCCCAATACCATGAGAACTATTGTTTCATAACTATGAAAGATGCCATTAAATATGTAAGTTTCATTGGATAGCAACAGACATGCTCAGTCTGTATAGTTTATTGCTTAGGTGACATGGTTGTCTAGTTACACAAATGCGTCAATTAATCACAATTGTTTAGGGAATGATGTCTACAGTCATGAAGCACAGGAAGGCTCACTTCTAAAACAGAAAAGATATTTTGGCCTTATTAGTACAGTGAGGTAATGCACTGACCTGATAGCTACATGTATGTAAGAGGCAAATGGCTATTTTTTATGGCAGAAGTATAGGGTAGAAACGTATGGAATCTGGTGTCTGAGAAGTAAAACATTTTAGTAAAGTCTCTCCTCCAATTTCCCCTCCTCCACCCTGGTAGCTTTACTTCTGGCTTTCTCATTTTAAATTTCTTTCTTTTATTTCATTGTCTCCTCCTTGGTGACTATGTCATACTTCCTTGTCTTTTAAAGCAGGTATACTTGCTGCTGGGTTTGAACCTAGGAAAAAAAGATGAAGGGTGGTTGAAAAAAATTGATATAAATATTAAATAATTACCTTGTTCAGTGGTCCACTAATTTAAAATGTCAGTGATTGTTTAACTCAATCAATTCACTCTTGTTCACCCTTCAAAATGATGAGAGGTCTTACATAGGTGACTGAAAAATCATCACCACAAATGAAAAACCACCTTGATGTGTCTTTCATGTAGTAGAATCACTCCAATACAAATGACTGCACTTTTTTGTTTGTATGTTTAAAGGTGAAAATTATATAGATGCCTTTGGTAGCTGGTAAACTCACAGATGGGAAAGCAAAGACAAATTCAGTTCAAGCAATAAACATTGAAGTTTCTTGGTAAGCACTGTCCTGGGTACTCTGAGGGAAGAGGGGGAGGAATGTGGGAAGGAAAAGGACAAGTTCTGGTCTTATTATTTGAAGATCTGGATTTGAGTTGTTGCTGCGGTGTTAATAACTCTGGTTATATAGCGAAGTTGCTTAGCCTTACCCTCAGCTTTCTCATGTGTAAAATTTCTCAAAGCATTGCTGTGAGAAAAGTAGTTTGTTAACCTTAAAGTGATCTAGAAAGGTGAGATGTAATTCCCAAAGCATGTCAGGCATAGTCCCTCCCAGTTGGTGGCTGGGTTGACTTTATAATTGAGTTGACTCAGGGAACAGAAGAAACATGCGTTTTAGAATCAACTTCCACTTCTGAGTCTTTTTCCTAGATATTTTGTTTTAAACTTGAATCTTAATACCGTCAAACATTTGGTAATATGACTGAATGATAAAGGCATACAAAGTCCTTTGTTTCTGAAATAGCTGTTGTTTTGCATTATGGTAAGTGTGGAAGAATCCAGTGAGTGAAGATAAACATTTGTGAGTGCCTTACGTAAGGTTGTTGGGGTCTAGCAATCTGTATGCTGGTCATCAACTGGCTATTCTTGTGCAATTAGATTTTTAAACCATCCTAAACTCTCATGATCGTTTGTGTCAGTCCTCCAGATTTTAGCTTCTGATATAATTTTTTAATCTTTAATCTTAATTTAAAGTATTCATTAAATTGACTATGTTTTATGTAATGCAAAAAAAAAAAAAAAGTGCAGCTGTGCTGTTCCGTTCATTGTAAGTGGCTGTCCCAGCTGTTGGACTACTATAGTTATACTCTCCTTAGCAGCCCCAGAAGGCTTAGAGGAAGTTCTATTCCACAGTGTGGAGACTTGCTGAATAACTGATATAATTGAGATGAATAAATCTGAGTAGCCACCAACAGGGGGTGGGGGTGGGGGGAGAGATAGATACAATTTTCTTTCCTGGCCTCCTTGTCTCAGGATGTCTCTTTTTTCCTCCATTCCTCATCTGGTTTCCATTGCTTTGGCTTTGGATCACCTTGTCCACAGAGTAGCTTATTTGTCAGACAGGAGATGGTGAAACAAGCTATGGTGCAATGCTAGATGGCCCAGATGTGTTGCTTTATAAAATTTACAACACTGGGATATTTACACCTGTCACAGCTGTCATTTATCACAGATGGATCAGACAGAATTGTTCCTTATGTGTTGTAGTCAGGGGATCTGTCACTATCTGGCTCTGCAGGAAACCTGGATTTTCTTCCTTGCAGTTTGGAACACAGTTAGGACTGTTGCCTCTTGAGAACTAGAGACCCACTCACTCTCGTAAAGACAATTTCTGACTTTTTCAACTTCCTTAATTTGGCGCCCAGTCCTCCTATCCCATCTCAGTCCACCTGAGTGCTATCCTTCCACTATTTATATCTTTCTTTCTCCTCTTGTTCCATTGTATGCCCTGAAATAGGTGCTTTATTGACAAATACCAATTTACTTTTATCCATATCACTTCATGCTCACTCCATCTTCTTTCAATAAGAAAATAAGCTTGAACTTAAGGAGCATGAGCTCCTTCTCCTCATTTCACATACCTTTGACATCTCTCTTTATTCTTTATTCCATCCTTTGGTGAATAGGTGATTTTTCTCTTTGGCTTTTCAAGGACAACCCTTCATTTGTACCTTTGATTCCATTCCATCCTATTTTATTTATCAGATTGTCCCCAATATCAAGCTTCTTCTTTCTCTAATATTTAATCTTTCCCTGTCTATTGGTTCCTTCCCTTGGGTAAGAAACTCACTGTCCTGTGTGGTTAAAAATGCTTCATTAGATCCTACACTCCATGATCACTGTCACCTGTCCCCCTCTTCTTAGGTAAACTCCTTGGACAAGATGTCTGCATCCACTGCCTCCACTTCTTTCCTCTTGTCTTCAAAACCTTTTGACTCTGGTTTCCAATCTCATCATTCAATGGAAACTGCTCTTTCCTTAGTTGTTAGAGATTGTTTTGATGGCAAATATAAAGGTCTTTTCTCAATCCACATCCTTTTTGAATCTTGCAGTATTTGCTGCTGTTGACCAACTACTCTACCTAGATATTCTTTGTTTTGTGTTTTTTCATGAAAACACTCTTTCCTTGTTCTTATCCTTCCTTTTATAACATTCTTCAGCATCTTTTGATTAATCTTTATCAATGTTTCTTCTACTAACTGTGGATATATGTATCCCAAGGCTCTGTCCTAGGTAAAATTTGCTGTCTGTCATTCAGTGATCTCATCAACTCCCATGAGTTCAATTATCATCTCTATATGGATAATCTCTAGTGTGCATCATCTTTATGTAGATGACTGTCAATCTCTATAGCCATCCCTAGTTTCTCTCTTGAGCTCCAATCTAGCACCACCAACTGTCAATTGGAAATTTTAATATTAAATGTCACAAAGACATCTCAAACTCAGCTCATGCTCCTTAAAAAACTCAACATTTGGATCCAAAAGGCAACTTATTATATTTCCCCCTGAACTCATCCCTCTTCCAAAAATCCATATTATGTCAAGTGAACTACTATTTGTTTAGTCACTCAGCTTTACAACTTTGGACCAATCTTTAATTTTTCTCTCTTTCTCAACCCCCATATCCAATTAGATATGAAATGTATGATATCATGGACAGATCTCCTTCAATTACAAAATTATGATACAATATAGCCACAACAAAAACTAATGAGGAAATATTAATTAGCACCCAATTACTTAGGTGCTAATTAGGTGCTAATTAATTAGCACCTAATCAGAGAAATAATTGGGTTATTGATCTCATTCTTATTTTTGAAATCTCAGTATTCCTTTATGGAATTTAAGTCTAATTTTCCCAATCACATTCGATATTCTTTAAGGGCAGAGAATGCTTCTTATACTTCTCAATAATCCATTTTCCCCAGTGTCTTGCATTGTTTCTGGCACATAGAAATGACTAAACAAATCCTTGTTGTTTGATTGATTGAATTCATGAAAATTATAAACCATATTCTGAATTTTGCACTGTAATATATCTGAGAAATGGAACAGATGCTGATTTTGTTCATCACCATTAGCTAGCTTAATTGAATTAAAGCAAACACCACAACAAGAATGCCCAAAGTGGCCAGACACCAACTCAGGCAGTGGGCACATGATGGTATCAGCCCTCAGGCAGCACCAGTTTAGAATAAAAATTCATTTATAAAACACTAGCGAGAAAGATGATAGAAGAGCATGACCAGTATTAGCTCAGAAAAAAGTGGGCGCCATTTGACATATGGCTTAGTATTTTAAAGAACAAATTTCAAGGGTTCAGAGAAACAGTAGATAAGAACCTTGGGTTGGGAAGAGAAATTTTCAAGAAGGACATTCTGAATACATGAAGGGAAAATAACTTCACTGATGAGGAAAAAGGAAGAACTGTTTAAGAAGACAGATGTGGATGCATAGTGAACTCATGGATCAACTTCGATTTTGAAATGAAATTTACAGAAGATGGAGTAAAGGGTGAATGATAGGACAGGAATGTCACTCCTATAAAAATAGTGATTGGAGTGCTCAGCCTCCAAATGGGCTATGACTGGTAAGGATAACTAAGAACAATCCAAAGATTTGTTTTTGTTTTCATTTGTTTTCGGTTATGTTGGGGAGAAGAGTAGGATCAAAGAAGGAATAGGACCCTGTTCAGGATCGATAGGATGATATGGTATCAAAGCTGTTCAACTGTTATTTTGCTTCGGTTTTGTTTTGTGTTTCTTTTTCCCCCTGAGAAAAAGAAATAACGTTTGAACTGGAAAAGGATAAAACAGAAGCATCTAATGGGAGGTTGAGGCCTAAGATAAGTCAGGAACTATCAAAAGAGCATCATCTCTCTCAAATAAACTACATTCTCAGAGACTGGGGGAAAAAATCACACATGACATTACTGAGCCAAAGTTAGGGATCCTTGAGAGATCAGAGAGGACAGTTCAAGTGCTGCAGGATTGGAAGACAATAGAATCCTGATTTTCATTTCAAAAGGAGAGAGATTGGAGTCCATAAACTCTCAGCCAGGGAGCCTGACTTTGACTTTGGGGAAAATCATAGGAGGTATTATTAAAAGAAAAGTTGTAGTGATTGCAAAGAATTGGCATGGCTTTAGCAAGAAGAGATTTATTTGAGCTCCAATTTGACATCATCAACTGCTAATTGGATATTTTAAAAGTGGATGTCACAAAGACATTCCAAACTCAAGATATCCAAAATGTGGCTTGTTATATATTTACTTCATTTCCTTTGTTGCAGGGTTATTAGACTAACAATAGAACAGACCAATGCAGAAGATGCCGTTTACCCAGATTGTAATGAGTTATCTGGACAGTCTCATATGTTAATCTAGTGTAGGAGATGAAGAAATGGGGATACATTTCTAAGTAGTATAGGAAGAATAGGGAGAATTCTCCCCCTTATTCAATCCTTTCTCAATTGACGTACATTTTCTTAGTTTCATTTTTTTGGCTGCCACAAAAGGAGCTGCTAAAATATTTTTGAATATTAAGGACTTTTCCCTCTCTCTATTCTTTTGTGCATTCACCTCGCACTGGTTTAGCTAGGTAAAAGAGCTTGTACTGTTTAGTAACTCTTTTTGTGTGTCATCCCAAATTCCTTTCCAGAGTGGTTGTATCCATTCACAGGTCAACCAATAATACACCAATGAGTCTGTTTTCTCATAAATCTTCCAATATTTATCATTTTAAAAAATTCTTCACTACTCTGATGTATGAGTTGGATTGATAAATAGATTTGAGAATCATCATAGAGATAACTGAATCTATGGAGGCTGATGAGTTCTCCAAATGAAATAGTAGTAGTAGAAGAAAAGAGGGATCAGGATAGAACTTTGAGAAATATCCGGTTGTTGGCTATGACCTGGATGTAGTTGCAGTAAAGGAGACTGAGAAGTAGCTGTCAGAAGGCTAGGAAGAGAGCCTGATAGAGTAGTATGAAGAAAAGTTAAAGGGGCTAGTGATCAGCTGTGTCAGTGGTTGCAGAGAGGTCAAGAGGGATGAGGACTGAGAAAAGGTTATTAGTTTGGATGGTGAAGAGATCATTGATAATTTTGGAAAGAGCAACTCATTTCATAATGTTAGCTTTCTCCCACTCCTTGTAAGGGAAAGGGTCAGATCACTCCCTCTCCCAGAATAATTGCACCACTGAACAGACTATCTTTTGTGTGACCCACCACCCTACCCCACCCCATTTACTATTGTTGGCCCAAGTGAAAACTATTTCTTAGCTTACGATTCTGGATATGGCCTAGGTGATGATGTCATTAGTGGATTTGGACTTGACCCCAAAGAATAGTCATTAATGGTTTTCTGTCAACTTGGATAATTTTCCCAGTAATTTATATTTAGTCATTAGCTGTTTAACATTTCCTCAATGACTTGTATAAAGACATAGATGGAATGTTATCAAATTTCAGATGACACAGCTTAGAAGAAAAAAGTTATTTGCTTATCCCATAGTCAGACCAGGAAGTATTTATCATATCCTGTGTGCCAACCCTTGTGCTAAGCACTTAAAGATACAAAGGAAGGCCAAAAAACCCTCAAAACCAAAAAATACATAAAAAGGTTCTTGGCTGTCAGGGAGCTCACAACCTAAAGGGGAAAACAAAAGGCAAACCATGATATAGATGCATGAAAAATATTAGAAATACAGAAAAAAATAACTCTAATGAAGCATCCTTGAAAAAACTTGAAGATTTAGGGACATTCAAAAACATTTCTCCCCAAAACATTCAGTTCTTTGTTTGGATGCTCTGAACTCTATTGGAATTCTGAGATAGGATATAACTATTGTGGAAAGTCAATTCTAAGGATCCCATTCTGATTTTAATTATTTGTCATTGTATTATTATTAGCTAAAATTTATGTAGTACTTTGGAATTTGCAAGTAAGTTTTACATACTTTTGAGGAAGGTATTATAGGTATTTTTGTATCCATTTTTCGTATGTAGAAAATGAGGATCAGAGAGGTTAATAACTGATCTATACAAATGTTAGAGGCAAGGTAGAATCAAAGTTCAAGTTATTTACTCCCTCCAAATGCCATGTGTGTGTTTGAGGGTGAGAATGGACCTCCGCAGCAACAATGAAGTAGAACAATCCTTTTTTATTTGTCTCCACAGTGACATTGAGGATAAGTGGCTCAATGATTAAAATAACTTTAAACTCATTCATAGAAAATCATGGATGCCAAGTAGGTAGTACAAAGAATAGACTGTTCAATTTGGAGTTAAGAAGACCTGAATTCAAATCCTACCCCAGAAATTCTCTACCTGTGTGATTCTGGGCAAGACCCTCTTTCTTGGCTTCAGTTTTATAATCTCTAAAATGTGTGTAGTAAAAAGGTTATATGCCAAGACAATGGCAGGGGTGCCAGAATGTGTTTCAGTGCCTGATGTGCTGGGAGATCCAGAGGAAGGAGGCCAAGGGGATGAAATGACCCTTCAAAATTTGGTTACGCTCCCTTGCAAGCTTACCACAGGGCTAGTTGTCTCCTGAGAATCCCTAGCTAGCTATGTGACACCACCTACCTCCCAGAGTTGAATTGAATGGGATCATCCATGTAAAGTGCTTTGCAAACTTGAAAATGCCATATAAATGGAATGATTATTAAGAAGGATATTAAAAATAATTATAACAAAAATCTGCTTCTATTATATTAATAACACCGATGATGACAAACTTCAGACACCTATCCAAACTGAATTTTAGGCTCGAGTCATTTAGGTTTGTAAATGTATAGCATAGGGATAAAATGCCATCATTCATCTCCTTCTGGCATGTGGCTTACTTGATGTTTGATGAAGGCTCAGGCTTGACTGATGATACTGGCAGAGACTCTGTTCCAACAGGATGGAAGTGACATCAGTCAGGGAAGCACCTGGAGCCTGGGAGAGTGGCTGTCCTATGGCTGCTGCAGACGCCATCTTTTGCTGGTGTGCTAGGCAACTGTAGTGCTCCACTGACCCCACATATTGTGATTTATAGGAGTGTGTAAGAGCCCCTGTCACACCAGAGACTCTAGTCTCCTTTCATCCCTTCTGAAGAGAGAAAGATACTCAAAGAAACAACTTGGCTTTCTATAGTGTCTTCCTGTACTTTTCCTCTTCTGGGGAATTAGACCAGATAGCATGATTAATGTCTGGATAGGTTTGTTTTTCTTTCAGATCTCTAAGGTCACATCTAGCTCTATCATTCGGTGTTTTTATTGTGCATTATTACTATTTACCTAATAATAACGGTGTATACAGCCCCTGTGCAGAAGATGGGCTAAGCAAATAGAAACTTGGTAAATGTGGGTGACTTAACTGATGCATTCATCTCATGAAAGAAACAGTGTGTGTGTGTGTGTGTGTGTGTGTGTGTAATTCTTCATGTTTTACTCAACTCATTTGACAGATCTGTTGGAAGATAACAGTTGAAACACATCTCTTTACCACTTGACTGTCCTGTCCAGTGTAGGCTCTGACTTGTCAGTATAAGGCTGCCTGAAAGACCTGAACTGGCATTTTCTTTTGTTGTGTTTTTTTTTTTTTTACCAGAAAAGAACCCCCAGACTTGTAGAATTGTTTATTTTTCTTTTTTCGTTTCTTAGATAACAGAAGATGCCTGTGTAGATATGTATGTATAACTCTAAAATTATACTTTACAAACAAGGAAAATGACTTTATCATTATTCACAAAGGACCAAGTCATTCTGGGATGTTGGGGGCATTCTGTGTTCCCTGGTTATATGCCAAGACAATGGCAGGGGTGCCAGAATGTGTTTCAGTGCCTGATGTGCTGGGAGATCCAGAGGAAGGAGGCCAAGGGGATGAAATGACCCTTCAAAATTTGGTTACGCTCCCTTGCAAGCTTACCACAGGGCTAGTTGTCTCCTGAGAATCCCTAGCTAGCCGTCTAACACCAGTTCTGTCTCTGCTCTGTGAATGTATATTTAGCTTGTTGTTTGTTACTGGCTTCCCTCCTTACTCCTCAATTCTTGGCACTGAGCTTTGGTATTTCTGGCATCTTTCCTGCTCCTTTTCCCTCTTCCAGCTGGCTGACCCCCTGGCTTGCTGCGAACAATGACGATTGGATGCCGGCAGTGGTCATTCTCTGCATCTCCCAGGAAAGTAGGAATTTCCCCAAGTTTACTGATATCCCATAGCTTAAAACTGTACAATAAAGTATAAAAATGCATGGCATTTTGCATTAGAATATCTAGGTTGAAGATCACCCCAATGACTTTGAACAAGTCACTTAGATTCTTTTGGCTTCGGTGTCTTTATCTGTAAAATGAGGGTGTTGAACTAGATGATTCCAAGACACATTTTTCAGCTCTAAATCTTACCCTGTTTAACAAGGATGGCAGTGTGCAGTGTGATGGAAAGATCCTGGGACTTAAGGGTCATGTGCAAATTTAATAATGGTTCTGCAACTTATAGACTGGGTGACTCTGGGTGAGTCTCTTCACTTTCTAGGCCTAAATTTCTCTTGGTAAGATTCTAGATTGGATTCAAACTTCTCTAAAGTCCTGAACAGCTTCCAGATCCTGGGATTTTGCAGAGCACAACACTTTGCTCCATTGGTAGTTCATTTGAATGAACTTTGCTTCTCTCTACACTCAGCATACCCATGGAGTTCCAGGATTCCTTTGGGAGAGGAAGAGGGGAATTTTATCTGCCTTATTTATTCATCATTATCAAGGGATAAGATATTCCATACAAGTGAAATTTTCTAGCTATTGTAGTAAAAACTATCCTCTCTAAGCCCAAAAAGCTTTTGCCATTTTAAAACTTTATGAAAGAAATGTTTCCAAAATGACTTGTAAAGTTTTCTGCCTTCTTAAAGAGATGATATTAAATGTAACTGTACTGTAATATAATGGTGCCCTAAAATCATTTGAGGAGGCTAGGATTGTTTATGCCTATACTGAAGAGAATGGTGACAATTTTGAGTGTTTATGCCTGTATTTTGCTAGGTTATTTACTTTTTTCCCTCTTCCAGCTCTACCTTTTGATTTTACACTTGCACACAAAATTTATTGTACAGGGGAAAGAGAATTGATTCTGAATTGAAATCCCATGGACGATGTTTTTTTGATACTGACTAGTGCTCTGAATTCAGCCAAGATTTTCTGTTGGCTGAATTTCATGGTGACAGCAAATTAAAGCCTCGAGTCTTCACTCATAGTCATGAAACCAAGGGCTCAGGCTCATTTGCATAAGACTCCTTGTCTTCTGGCTTTCAGCTTTGAGAGAAGAGATATATAGGTGGTTCTAGGCCCTTTATAGGGAGAAGTCCCTAGAGAGAGAATGATGTTGTGGAGAAGCTGCTATGTAAAGAGGGGTCAGCACCTTGATTGTGTATCCCTATCCCCACTACTACACTAGAGACTTCAGGGAATTACCCCTTGGGTAAGATATGGGTTGTTCACACTCTCCCCCTTCTCCCTTCCCTGCCTCCCTCTCTCTCTCCTCTTTGTCTCCTTCTCTCTTTCTCTACTCCTCCTCTTCTTCCTCCTTTCTCTCCTTTTCTCTTTCTCTTCCTCTTCCTTTTTTCTTTCTCCTTCTCTCTGTGTCTGTCTAATTTTTCTCTGAGTGGGAGAGCTCCTTTGCTCTGAGTATTATCAGGTATATAGGGGATCCCAAAGTCTTCCTCTATTTTCATCTCTACAATGTCTCTGACTTCTCTGGTATTTCTATATAAGTGCTTCATTTGCTGTTCACTGTATGTGGTCTTTCTGTAACTGGCATTTGGTAGAAAGTGAGTCAAGCCTTGGATACACACATACACACACATATATATCCTTACATATGTATATATGTATATGTATGCATACACACGCATATACATGTAACTTGGGGATAACAATCAGGAACTCAAGACTGAAACTAAAAGTTATTTCCCTGAGACTAACAATATTTGAGAAGATGGATAGCAATAATTCTAGTCTAGAACCTTCCCAAATCCTTCCCACCCCATCCCTACCCAAGTCCCACCCCATCAGTGTAGAGGTCAGCCACGTGGTCTTAAATCTCCTGCTCTCCTCCTGGGAAGAATCAAAGGTTCTTTTGAAGTAGGGTGGTTGAAGGAGATCTCTATTCACACTTCCCTTTGAGTCACACCTAGACAGATCCATGTGGTCATAATAACCTACATGGATGACAAATACATGTATACACATGCATATCCTGTTCTCCTATACTTATTAACTTAAAAAAATTAAATGTTCATAAAAACCTAATGATTAAATGCACATTTTTCTAATAACAGAGCATCCACTGATTATCTTGAAGCTGCTTCTGTGTCGTAGGGACTGTGTAGAAGAGTTCTAAATTGGACTTCTGGAAACCCCAAACCTGGGTTGAGTTTGAATTCTGTCTCTGACATCTGCCAGCTGTGTGGCATGGACCAAATTACTTAACCTCTCTGTGCCTCAAGTATCTCCCTAGGACTTATTCACTAGGACATAAACTGTTGTAGGTCTATATTGGTAGTGGGACCTTACCCCATACTTATAAAATCTGAACTCTTGAATATTCTGTTGTCTCTCTCATGGTTTAGGTTATTATTTAATGCAGAAAATGGAGCACCAACCCTGAAACCCAGCCTGAGATACTTAGTAGCTGTGTGGCCCTGGGCAAGTCATTTAACCTTGTTTGCCTCAGTTTCCTCATCTGTAAAAATGAGCTGGAGAAGGAAATGGCAAATCCCTCCAGTATCTTTGCCAAAAAAAACCAAAACCCTAAACTGGGTTACAAAGCACCAGAGGATAATTCAACAATATGGGTGAACTAGGAATGCATATTTTGGTTTTGGCCCCTTTTTAATGAAAATGTTGTTAGAGCTTCTCCATAAGGATTGGGAAATTATTTTATCCATAAGATCATTGACTTAGAGCCTGAAAAAGCCCTTAGAGCACACCTAGTCTAACCTCTTCATTTTACAGATTTGGAAACTGAGGCCTACAGCGATTAAGTGATTTGTCCAAGGTCACTTAAGTATCAGAGCCAAGATTTGAACTTGGTTCTTTTAACTCCAAACCCACCACTCAACTATCTATGTATTACCAGGATCAGACGCTTTATAGTAGAGATCCCTTGTGTTACTGAAATAACACCTGTCTTTGTTTTTTCTCCTTTGTTGAGAGAACTTGTTTCATTTCCTTTGCCTCTAAGGAAAGGCTCCTCCTTGGGTAATATATACAGTGAATGAAAAAAGGAAGTGCTTAATATTGTTTTGTGAAATTAATGGAGGGAGATTATGGATTTCCTTGCCAGAGGTTATCTTCTGGAGGAGTGAGAGGGGCCATGGAAGGATTCCAGCCTCCACAAGTGTGGCTAACACTAGTTAGTATGAACTAGACCAGTGGTGGGGAACCTTTGACCTCGAAGTCACATGTGGCCTTGTAGGTCCTTGGGTGTGGCCTTTTGACTTGTTATTAAGGGGATTTATTCTGTGAAGTTTAGATTCAGTCAAAAGACGGTACTTGAGACCTAAAAGGCCACATGTGGCCTGGAGGCTGCAGATTCCTTACCCCTGAACTAGACCATTATATTGGCTGAACATGGGGAGGGATATTCTTACTTTTTTTAGCCCATTGTTGGTAGGGCTCATAGTCTTCAATAACCTGAATATTTTCTCCCCATTAACAATCAAAATGAATTGATACATGATCTATTTGTCTGTGTCAGTTTGCTTTGGAAAGGAACAGAGAATGAGATCATCCAAGAAGAACATTCAGGTGCCTTGGAAAAATGTGGGGAGGGGGAGAAGAAGAAGAAGAAGAAGAAGAAGAAGAAGAAGAAGAAGAAGAAGAAGAAGAAGAAGAAAGAAGAAGAAGAAGAAGAAGAAGAAGAAGAAGAAGAAGAAGAAGAAGAAGAAGAAGAAGAAGAAGAAGAAGAAGAAGAAGAAGAAGAAGAAAGAGAGAGAGAGAGAGAGAGAGAGAGAGAGAGAGAGAGAGAGAGAGACAGAGAGAAAAAAGATCAGATAATCTTTGGATTATCTGATGGAATGTTTAGTGACTTCAGCCCAAAAGAAGGTCATTCAAAGAGTTCAAGTTCTGAAGTCCAAGAAAAATATTCCAAGAACATTGTATTATGTCCCCAGATGAAAGCAACATGGCTACCTCTCTACAGTCTTGTGATTTAAAGGCAACAAGCCAACAGATGTGGAAATAAAACTGCTTTCTCAAAATCTGTGGCTTGTCTTTTTTAAAATAAATTTTTATTGCTATCTCTTGTTCTTGCATCTCATAAATCTCTCTGTATCTGCCCCTCTTCTTCTCCTAGAGACCTATCCCATACATCAAACTGTGTTTTAAAGCCAAAAAAAAAAAAATAGGAAGAACAGACTTACCAGCAAAACCAATCAACATATAGAAAAAGTCAAAATACATACAACATTACATGTGTGGTCTCACACTTTTACACAGGAGTGGGGATAGGGATCTTCTCATATTTCTTCTTTGAATATATGCTTATTCTTTGTAGTTGTGCAAGGCTTACATTCAATTGTTCAGATTTCCACTTACTTTGTTGTAGCCATTGAGTATATTAATTTCTCCTTTTTTTGCATCAGTTCATGCAAATCTTTCCATATTTCTCTATATTAATGATAGTTTGCATTTCTTAGAGAATAGTAATATTCCATTCCATTCATTTACCATAATTTGTTTAGTCATTTCCCTATTGATGAACATCTATTTTGTAGCTTCTTCATTTTTTCTCAATTTTAGTATCATTGATTTAGAGTTGTAAGCTACCTTAGAGGTCACTGGCTCAACTCTCTCATCTTACAAATAAGGAAACTGAGTTTTAAAGAGGTTAAGTAACTTAGAGGAAATCATATATGTACTAAGCAGCAGAACTGACATTTGATCCCAGCTCTTTTGACTTCAAAGCTATTTCTGTGGCACTACTGAACCCCATATTCCTTCTTTCTATATTTTGGTTACCTCTGTGGGGGAAAAAAGAGGAATTATTATGGGAAGGAAAGATGATTAGGTTAAAAACTGCCACCAGAATAATCAATCCATTTGGGGTTTACCGTTTTTATCTTTTTCATTCCAAAGGGGAACATGGAAAAAATTAATGCACTATGACCTAACCCAGGCCAGGTTTGCCCCACTTCTTTGTTTTGAAAATGTTTTTACTCTTATCCCCCCATCAACCCAACGCCAGGCACCGACCTGGTGATTATATGTTTCTGCCTTGTAAATGAAGCTGTTATGACACCTTGCAAATGGCTGTTTTCTTCTTGTTTCAACCCAAAGCTCAAAGTGTTCAACATCTCCTCAAGGTATGCATGTATTTGTGTATATAATTGAGATCTCTCCTTAAAAAAAAATCAGTGTTTTCAACTTCAAAGGTTTGGAGAAGCATCAAAAGCTGAGGGATGTTTGTCTGAACCAAAACAAAGGTTAGAGCCCACATAATTTTGAATGAAAATACTATTGTGTCTTTCAGAGTTTCATTTTTCCACTGAAAGTCACCATGTTTGGCCTTGTTTGGATAATCTGTGATCATGTTCCTTATGTTTTATTGTTTTCTGAAGATACACTGGAAGCAGAGCTTTGGGTGAGCAGACGATAAAGGAAGCAGAATGTCTCTTTCTCTTTTTACCAACTCAGATGTTAATGGTGCTACCTTTTCTACCACACTAGAATATAAGCTCCTTAGGGTAGATCCTGCTTCAATTTGGTTTCTGTAACCACCATTTCTTCCTCCTACTGTTCCTTGCATGGAATAGTTGCACTGCTGTGTACATTGAAGAGCAATTGCCTCCTAGACATTGAATATATATTTTCAAAATGAATTAAGTTGAGGTAACTGCCCTTAGTCATTACTCCCCTCCCCCTAAAAGGATGAGGCACATTTCTGTTAGTGAAGAAGTAACTTTTCCGTAAAACGCTAGCTAATCCTCAGAAGATAAGCCATGAACAGATCATAGATTCAATTCAATCTTGAAATTTTAACGTGCTGTGACATAGCAGAAGGAAAAAAAAATGAATTTACAGCAGGGTTTCTTAACCTGGAGTCTGAGAACTTGATTTTTAATTTTTTTGATCACTGCATTTCAGTATAATTGGTTTCCTTTGAAATGCTGTGCATTGCATTTTATGCATTTAAAAACATTATTCTGAGATGGGGTCCAGAGACTTTACCAGACTGTCAAAGGGGATCCAAGGTTAAGAAGCCCTGATTTAGAGTCAGAAAACCTGGATTTGAGACTTGAATCAGCTGGTTGTTAATAGGTGACCACGTAAGCTCTCTGGGAAGGCAGAGATGCCTTTCTTGGCATCTCTAAAATGGGGGTGATAATGACACTTCCCAGGGCTAGTGAGTAGATCAAATGGGATATTGTGTATGACAGCACTTCCCAACTGGCTGTTTTGAACCAGGCTGCCACTTGGGTTTTTTGGAAATCTTTTGGCTTGACATGAGTTGGATGCAAACACACAAAGATCATAGGATCATAGATTTAGACCTGAAAGTCCCCTTTAGGGGTCATGGAGTCCAATGCTAATGAGAAAAATGAGGCTGAAGGAGGTTAAACGACTTGTTCATGGTCACACAGCTAGTTGTATCTGAAATAAGGTTTGAACTCATGTCTTCCTGACTCCAAGTCTACTGCACAATGAAGTGTAGCAAAAAGGCAAGCCATTAGGAGACAAGTTCAAGCCCCAACTCTGCTGTTTGGTCTTGGGTTAATCATTTAAACTCTGGATTTTAGTTTCCTTATTAGTAAAATGGATTGGCTAGACTAGTCTGTCTCTAAGACAAAGTTTCTTAAGCAGGATCTGTGAACTAAAAAAAAAAAAGACACATACAACTATTGTTAAATGTAATTTATTTCCTTTGTAATCTTATGTAATTATTTTTTAGATTTAAAAACATTATTCTGAGAACCGTCAATAGGTCTCCCCTGATGATAAAAGACACAAAACAGTAAGATGCCTTGCTCAAGTACATGCAATTTCTGCCGTCCTGTGACCTAGTTCAAAGTTATGTACTGTATCCAATTACATACTTGAATGCATTGGTCAAATGTTCCTAATAATTGCAAGGTCTTCAAAGGTAACCTGGGTACAGATGTGGAAGTGGGGCCTTCCTTGAAGAAGTATTGTAGCTAGCCTCCTCCCTGCCCCCAACAGAGGGGCTGTTACAACAAATGGCATATTGTACTTGGGGGAAAGAAATGACTATATTTTTCCAGTATATTTCAATCTAGCTCACACTGCACATTCATATATAAGCACATGTGCGTGCCATCGCACACACGCACATACACACACTCACACACACACTCGCAAAATTGCATGGGCTAAAGTGAGCCCTTGAATACCATCTCTCGACTGTTTGATTCCATGATTTGTCATTAAGCAGTAAAGCCACATCACCCGTGCAGGCATTTGTGCTTCTAAAAAAAATGTAAATGTCACTTTTGGGTCTTTAAAAATTATTAAGCAGAGAGAAAGCTGGCAATTTTCAGTGTTTGCTTGGATGGTAAGATGCTGGAGAATTAGCATTACTCTTGAGAGGTGCCATTGGTTAGCTGGAGGGAAAAGGGATATCAATTATACATAATCTAAGAAGCTCTGCATAGTAATCAGGCCCAGTAGGGGCTTTGGGGCAGCTTCGTTATTCTCTTGTAAACACAAGAGCCCAGATAGACATGTCAGTCAGGAGAAGCTGAGTAATTCTTCCTTTCTAACACCTTCACATTCTATTGCTTCAATATGCAAACAAGGCTGTTTAGCTGAGGGGAGAGCCCGTGCTAATGAGCTCCCTGCACTAACCCTGAAGTAAAAAAGGTTCTGTTTTACAGCTGCTCATAGACAGCTCCTCTGGGCATGCTCAGGTATTGGAAAAGAATTCCTTTTAAACAGAGAAATGCCAATCAGGATTTCTTGCATACTTTCCCTTTTCTCTCTGTGTTAATGCAATTACCTCATAACTGGTGAACTTTCCCTGCATTTGCCTGGCTTTTTTTTTCCCTCCCCTTTAAATTATAGATTTAATGGTGGAAAAAAATGCTTTAAAAAATACAACCATGGTAGAACATGCACGTTCCTTAATTCCTAGAAGATTCAGAATGGAAACTAATTTTTGCGTTTTGGTCTTAAAGGTGGATGGTTCTTTCATCCTTCCTTTCCCCTGTTTTTGTGATTTTTCTCTGATGACTGGGAGGCAATGGATAGAACAGGGTATAATACAGCTGCCTTTTGTGGGCCCAGGAGCGCTGATAGGCCTTAAAATTTGAACTTGGGCCATCACTAAGTCTAGACAATTGAATCATTGACTAGGTCAAACCATAGGACCCGAGAAAATAGAGTGTGGGGGGGAGGGGAGAAGGTGAAACTTTACCTGTCAGTTAGCAGTTTCAAATCTAGATAGATGCATCATAGTTTTTCAATATCCAACTATTCTCATGAATAAAGAAATCTTTCATAAAGAATAGTCCCAAATCCCCACTGGGTTAATTTAACATCTTACAGAAACCACTTGGTTTTGCTGGTTAAAGGGTGCAGTATGTGATTTCTCATGCAATTATAGGACACTCCCTTTCCTACCATTAATTCAGTCTCAGGGCCATGCCTGCTGGCAGCATGACACAGGAGACAGGACCTGTCCATTGTGTCCAATAAGCAGGTATTAGGTACAAGCTCCACTCTTAACCTGTATCTTAGGAGACAGAACCTCCAAGTTTTTTGTTTTTTTTTTTAAACTCTTTCACAATGTAAGGGACTGCCGTGTTTTCTTTCTCTGAATGAACCAATCACAGGTTGACTTCCTAACTGCTGTCTCCACTTATGACAGCATAGTCAGCTACTACACAGTCAGCAAGAAAGTCTCTGTGCTGGAATACTTCAGCATTTAAATTATTTATTAAGTTAGCTTTATGGAGAATCAGAACCTATTTGAGACAGGTACAGTGAACTCCCTTCTGCCTCAAGGAAGCTCATTAAATGGCCATCATGACTGGACAGACTTAATTGCTTCACATCCAGATAGTTCTCTGTCATAATTTCAAATCCCTAGCAAAGCAGCTGACCCCATTTCACACTGTGATTTGACTCACCCCTCACTAGGAAAATGAGGACAGGGTAGCTGTTTGCTGGCACATTTTAGCATCTAGTTATACAAGGACAAGCTAGTGAATTGAAATAAGAGATCTGTCATTTGTGATTGGATGCGAAAATAGTTCTTTGAGACTTTCATGGCACTCTTCCCCCCACCCATAGTTTATTTTTATGTTACTTTCACAACCTAGGAAAGAATTTTTAATATGATGAATCATTTATTAAATTGTGAGCTATGTCATAGTCTAAAAGTCATTTGAATCCGGTAACCTGAGGAAATTATTTAACCTTTCTGATATATAATGTTTCAAAAATATCCCTTGAATCTAAATCTATGGATTTTGATCATTTACCTAGTTGACTGATATTTTAGAAACATGCCATGAGTTGTTAAGTGATGTGCTAGGCATAGGAATTCATGTAGGTGAATTTTGAGACTCCACAATTTCTTACTGTTCTATAGTACATCTAGACTTCTTGTTTGCTTGTTTTACTTATTGTTTTGGTTGAATATAGGGAGCAACTGATAATACGGACAATAGTTTGACCAATCTTTCTGTTTAAACGTGGTTAAGATGGGGGAGAGGTACCTAGACCAAAATATGGCCCTAGACCAAATACATGATGATTTATTTATTGCTTTGTGATTGACTACTAGAAAAACTAAGAAGATCCCAGTAAAACCTCAAATTTTAATTCATTATATCTTTTAGACTTGACTTGTGTTGACTCACAAAATATCAGTCATGTGATCCTAGCCAAATGTACAGCTTCAGAGGTACTGGAGCGAGAATGGATTGTGCCCTAGCCTCTTCTATGGGCACATCCAGATTAGGTGAATGGGTAGAGTCCATGAGTCTTCAGAAAACTTGGCAACAATTCCTTCTTCTAATTGCTTTCATTCATCAGGATGCTGTATTTTGTGCTGTAATTTAGGAGAATGGTGTACCCAGGGTGGATCTCGAGGGTTCCACACTCCTCTCAATAAAGGGAAGTGTCTGACATCCTTATAATTAACTGGATGATAAAGTTAAAGGTGTACTGAGATTAACATACTTTATTCCAACTATCAAAGGAAGGGGTGGGGGTGGGGGAGTGAGAACCATCTTGTTTTGCATTTTGATCAGCTCAGGGAGTCCCTCTTTGATTGGGGGATGGTTTTTGTGGTAGGAATGAAGAGCTCAAGACGCAAACTGGTGTTTTTGAAAGACTCATCTTCAAAAATAAAAGGCTATTGGATACACTTAGTCACTTTGGGGATCCTTTGTGGCATCTGGAAACACATCACACATGAGATTCCACAGGTTAATCCCTTTGATTTTCTTTTTCTTTGATTGGATTTGACAACAGGTTTGGTGGGTAATTATTTAGTCGGCATTTTCTAGGATAGTTGCACTTTATTACCAGGCAATGTCAACATTTATTGAGCACTGTACTTTGAGGAATGTTCACCTTTGTTTTGCCAGTTGATAATGGATTTTACCCTCGGTGGTCTGAGTCTTGGAGACCACTAATAATTCATTCTCCTGGGCATGAAGAAAAGGCTTTCTTTTTTCCCCACTCTTCCAGAGTTTCTGGAGATGACTCCCCTAGCTATTGAAAAAATTTCTAGCTGTTGTATTTTCTCATCTTCTTAGTTATACTCTAGCAAGGAAAGACATGAGACTTGTTATGTGACTATAGAGAGTATCAGGATTCAAGTCATGTTTATTGCATTAAATTGCAGTATGTTCTTTGGTTCCTTCAAACAAATTCATCAAATCTTTGTCTCCTCTCACTACTCCAAGCTTCTCTCCAGCCAAGCATATCTATTTATCTTGGGATATCTATGGGATTAGGCCTTGCTGTGCATTAGAGCCAATTTCTCTCTCAGCAGCAAATGTATAAGAAGCTCCTGGTTGAGATTTAGCTCTTCTTAGAATCAGATTCATTTCTGATTGCTGATGCATTGGTGGACCTTCTCTATCTTCTTGTGTTGTAGGTCTTCTAGGAGAACCTTATAAATTTATTTTATAAATTTTCCCTTTTCTTTCTTTTGCATATGGAGAGACCAGGATCCAAGGAGGTAAAATGGCTCCCCCAAGGTCACAGAAATATGGTTAAAAATTGGAATGTCTGACTCAAAATCTGTAGCATTTGTTTCCATATCGTGCTTCCTATTCTAATCTCTGGAACGTGCTTGCCTATTAATGGACCTGGATTCCCTTCTCTGATTTCTTGTAAACTGTTTTTTGACTCTTACTTGGCCTAGTCAGACCTTTGTCTAGCTTCTCTTTCTTATCCTTGTTAAGTACAGGTTCTAGTACACCTTTCTCTTCTGATCCTTTAGTTATGGCAGTGACTCCAACTGTACCACTCGTTGCTGATGAGTCCAGTGTAATGTCAGATATGTAACATGCTCAAGGCCCTCAAACAACTTCCTGGAAAAGGCAGTATGAATAGACTGGGACTCTTCAGTGATGACATATCTCTTGCCATTCCACATCTGGATGGGTGGGAGAGAGAGGCTATTCATTGGGTTTAGACTTTAAAAAAAATTGTGATGGTGTTAAAGAAATTCATTTATGGAAAGAAGAGGTATAATGGAATGCAACACCAAGGAAAATCTAGCAGAGTTCCAAACCTTCCCTTATGCTTTTCACAGAATCATAGAACCCTGGAGCTTGGACAGATCTTGGTCACCATACAGTTCAAAAGTAATCTCAATGATTAATCATTCAAGAATCTACCCAAAGACTTGTAACATCAATAGCTCAATCATTAAGATTTCCCCCACTATATCATGCCCCTTAAAATCTAGGCACTTTTTGTTTTCCTGAAGTACTCTATTTTCCATGCATTTCATACATCATCACAGAGGCTTAGCGATCATATCTGCCAGTACCTTCATAATGAGGGATATAGTTTGTCTGTGCTGGGTGACTTGATTTCTTCAAGAACAACTAGGTGTTCTCTTACTATTTGCTGATTTTTCTCTGGCACCAATTCTCCAGTGGCCAGTTTTGTTCTTTCATTTTCCTTTCAGAGATAATTTTCCTTGGCAGAGAAAACAGGGACACTCATGTGGGGAACATAGAAGAATATTTTATGTAATCTCTGTGACTAGAGATGGAATCACATTTCTTGATGAATAATACTCTGTTGGCTTGATTTCCAGTTCTTCAAATTATGGTGTATATGCTACTGTGGTAATTGGGAGGGATGGCCCTAGTTACTAGCTTGTTGCTATGTTTTAGGGAGTTAAAGCAGGAGTGTGTGTGGGTGGGAGGATTCCCTTTGTCTTCACTAGTCATGGGAAGTCCTAGGAAGTCAGTGTGGTTGAATTCCTGCTGCTTGGGGCCAATTTATAATAATTCTGAAGTTTGACTATCTATACAACTCACACAAATTGATTTAGTCAACCAAATTCTAACTGAAATTTGTTGATTCAATTCAAAAACAAATTAAACATTTGCTTATTCTGTCGATCAAAAACTGAAGTTATTTTTTCTTCAGCGTTTGGGGGAGGGTGCTTTTAGTTGAGAGTAAGACATAAATGTCCTTAACAACCACATTTTGTAGAAGTAATAGTTATTTTGTACACATAAGTAAAAATATATTCATTGAGAAAAAGAGTGAAGCATCTCCTTTTTTTTTAAACATCAAGATCATGTTAATGGTACGATGATACAGTTCACTTAAGTTCACTTTTAGCCACTAGGCTGAGTAATTAAGATGTAGAAGTAGGGTCAACTAACATATAGACTGCTAGGCTTTCATCCAGAAGATCTAAGATTCTGCTTTGTGATCTTGAATGGGCTAGTCAACCTCTCTAAGCCTCTGTTTCCCTCTCTGTAAAAATGGGGATAATAATACTTCTGCCTTTTTCATTTACTTGAGACATGAAAAGTACTTTGCAAAATTTACTGAACTGTCAAAACATGAATCAAGTATCACTTTTTCCTTTAATCTTTTTTATGGTACACAGAGTCTGTGTATATTGTTCTCGATATTAAAAAGACCTTATAGAAATGAGCAGTGGATTTTGGAAAAGGTGACTTGAGCCCAAATCTCAACTCTTTTCTTTACCTCTGATAATCTTGGGCAAATCAGGGCACTTCTCTGGACCTTGGTTTCTTTATCTGCAGAATAATCAGGTGTGAACTTAATGTTCTTCAAGGCTCCTTCCTGTAAGTTCCATCTAAAACCTATGATCCTACTATTAAGAATCTTCAAATTATATAAAAAACTGGGAAAGCTTAAGAATTAAATTACTGCCTACATGATATCATTCCAGGTATTCAGTTTCATTCTTTGAGAAATGTGCTAAGACATGTGAAAGAACTTTGTACTTTATTTTCATCTGCAAAAAGTGCCTAGAGTGAACTTTTTTCTCTACTTATGCTAAATTGTTAATTAATCCAAGGGAGGTATATCTTGTGATACTGAAAATTTCTACTAGCATGTATGCATTAAAAGAGTGGTACTCTTGATTAGACATATGTTAAAAGGCAATGGTGATTTTTGGTTTCTAATGGTATCAGTAGAAGTGTTGAGGCATTTGGCACATGGCTAATAGTGCATAAATGCTTGGTAAGGAGGAGACATTTGTAGCAACAGTTTCAAGGGTCAGTGTTCTTTGGTTTCTACATTTATGAATCAAATCTTTGAAATAGACAGCCAACTCCAAGTAATTTGAGAGGCTTCCCTATACTTCAAATATCTCGTGTATTGCCAGTGCCAAGGCAGACATGTACTTACTTGTTTGTTTGGCTTAAAAACAATGAAGAAGATTCCTGGCATTGACTTCAAATACCCACTTGGTCTCCAGAGCCCCAGCCTTGAGCCTCCCAGGCCCATGACTTCCTACAACTACCACTAGTCATCCTTCACCTCCACTCTTGGACTGCGAGCTAGTAACACTTTGGGAAGTGGGACTACATTCTGAGAGCACAGCATCCCTGTGTTAGACTGACTGGGGCTTAGTGGGGCTAAGGAGAGCAATGACACTAGTAACAGCTTCTGAGTGGGCTATTGTTGCACTGGTGGGCTTCTCAATGGCAGTAATTCTTCATATACATTCTGACTTATGGGGTGGAGCCAAGATGGTGGAGCAGAAACAGAGACTTTCTAGAGATCTTCCCACAAATGCAGTCAAATACCTCTAGAAAATGACTCTAAACAAATTCTGAAGCTGCAGAACTCACAGAATGTTGGAGTGAAGCAAATTTCCAGCCCAAGATAGACTGGGAGATCAACAAGAAGCATCTACTGCACCTCACTGGGAGCAGAGCACAATCCAGTGTAGGCTACACTAGCATAGATGGGACCTGAGAAGACCTGGGGGCACTGAATTTCTGGAACCTGTGGTGGCTTTCAGACTTCACAACCCCAAAACACCAAAGACAAATTGGAAGGCCAGTGAAAAAACCTGTTGGACCTGTGTGAATGTAGCATGATCTGGTCCCAGCCCCAAGGCAGGGAAGGGGGCAGAAGAGTCCAAGGTAGCAGCAGCAGTAGCTATGACTATTTCTGACTCTATCTGGAGCTCTAGGCCTACAGATTGTGGGGTGATCAAATGACTGACAGTATGCCCCCAAATTCCACTGGAAGCAGAGAACTACCTTGACAAAGAACTCAAAGTTCAAGTGAGTGGCTAGGGAAATGAGTAAAAACTGGAAAAAGAAATAGACTATAGATTCTTACTTTGGTGACAAGGAAGACCAAAATATACAAGCAGAGGAAGACAACAAAGTCAAAGCTCCTATATCTAAAGCCTGCAAGAAAAATGTGAATTGGTTTCAGGTCATGGAAGAGCTCAGAAAGGATTTTGAAAATCAAGTAAGAGAAGTAGAGCAAAAATTGAGAAGAAAAATGAGAGTGATGCAATAAAATCATGAAAAACAAGTCAACTACTTGCTAAAAGGGATTCAAAAATCCTCAAGAAAATACCTAAAAAAATTGACACGTGAGAAAATGACAAAACAGATCCAAAAAAAGTCAATGAGGAGAAGAATACTTTAAAAAGCAGAATTGGGCAGAAGGAAAAGGAGGTCCAAAAGCTCACTTAAGAAAATAATTACTTAAAGATTAGAATGGAGCAAATGGAAGCTGATGACTTTATGAAAAAATCAAGGAATTATAAAACAAAACCAAAGGAATGAAATAATAGCAGACATTGGAAAAACAAATGACCTAGAAAATAGATCCAAGAGAGATAATTTAAAATTATTGAACTACCTGAAAGCCATGATCAAAAAAAGAGCCTTGACATCATATTTCAAGAAATTATCAAGGAAACCTGCCCTGATATTCTAGAACCAAAGGGTAAAATTGATATTAAAAAAAAAATCTATTGATTGCTTCCTGAAAGAGATCCCAAAAGTAAAACTTCTAGGAATATTGTAGACAACTTTCGGAGCTCCAAGATCAAGGAGAAAATATTACAAGGAGCCAGAAAGAAACAATTCAAGTACTGTGGAAACACAATCAGGATAACACAAGATCTAACAACTTCTACATTAAGGGATGAAAGGGCTTGGAATATGAAATTCCAGAGGTCAAAGGAGCTGAGTTTCAAGCCAAGAATCACCTACCCAGCAAAACTGAGTGTAATATTTCTGGGGGAAAAATGATCATTCAATGAAGCAGAGAATTTTCAAGCATTCTTCATGAAAAGGCCAGAGCTGAATAGAAAATTTGACTTTCAAACACAAGAATCAAGTGAAGCATGAAAAGGTAAACAGGAAAGAGAAATCAAAAGGGACTTAACTAAAGTTGAACTGTTTATATTCCTTCAAAGAAAGATCATATTTGTGACTCTTGAGACTTTTCTCAGTATTAGGATAGTGGGAGGGATTATGTTCACATAGACACAGCCCAGAGAATGAGGTGAATATGATGGGACGATATCTTAAAAAATAAAGTTAAGGGGTGAGAGAGGAATGTATAAAGAGAAGGGGAAAGGGAGAGATAGAATGGGGTAAATTGTCTCTCACATAAAGGAGGCAAGAAAAAGCTTTTTCAATGGAGGGGAAGAGGAGGAGGTTGAGAGAGAAAGAGTTAATCTTACTGTCATTAGATATGGCTTAAGCACGGAAAAACATGCACACTCAATTTAGTATGAAAATCTGTCTTACACTATAGGACAGTAGGAGGGAAGGGGATAAGTGGGGGGCCTTGGGAGAATGATGGAAGCGAGAGCAAATGGAAAGAGGGGGTGATTAAGGGTAAGTACTTTTGAGGAGGGACAGGAACAGGACGGAGAGTAGAATAAATGGGGGGCAGGATAGAATGGATGGAAATATAACTAGTCTTTCACATCATGACTGTCACAGAGATGTTTTGCATGACTACTCATATATAACCTATATGGAATTGCATGCCTTCTCAGTTGGGATAGGTGGGGAGGGAGGAAGGGAGAGAAGCTGGAACTCAAGGTTTTAAAGATGAATATTAAAAAAATTGTTTATACATGCAACTGGGAAATAACATGTACAAGTAATAGAGCATAGAATTCTATCTTGCCCTACAGGAAAATAGGACAGGGATGAGAGAAGGGAGAGGTATGATGGAAGGGAGGGCAGATGGGTGGAAGGGGTAATCAGAATGCACGATATCTTGGAGTGGGCAGAGGGGAGGGATGGGAAGAAAATTTGGAATCCAAAATCTTGTGGAAGTGAATGTTGAAAACTAAAGATAAATAAATTAATTTTTAAAAAGCTTCTGACTTACATGAGAGACCAATATGAGATCTTGGTTACAAAACATAGCAAGGATACTGAGATTTAAGTCACCAGCAAAATAGGAAGTTAAAACATGAAGTACTTATCTATATAGAATACTTCCAGATCAGCAAGATTAAAGCACCAAAGTGGGACTCTTCAGAGGCTGGAGATTGAGTTGCAGAGGCAGTTCAGCTTGAAAGCTGTTCTTGACAGTACACTGGCAGAAATGGAGGTCCTTTGTGAGGCCCAGCTGACATAGATCCAGGTCTTGATCAGCAACATGCAGTCCTAGTAGAACAACATCTGAGTTGACATGATGTGCTAGAATCAGGAGTACCAGTTCCTCAAAGATATCAAGATCATCTAGAGCAGGAAATTGCTGCCTACTATAGCCTGCTGGAACAGGATGTCCCCTAGAGCAACATGGTCACCAAACCATTTGAGTAACAAATACTTCCTAAGAAGGATATTCCTTGTTATAGGACCATCTGAGGGGGTTATTGAGAGAAGAGTAGAGTGAGGTCACCTACATTAGAAGGTGCCTAGAAGGGAGAGGATAGCACTAACTACACTCCCTTATCTGGCCTAATAATTTTCTAAATTTAGAGAGGGGAAAGGACATTAAAGTTAAAATGTTTTTTGATCAGCCTGTTGCCCAATTCCTAACCTTGGACGGGGCCCCCAGAATTACCATGGATTTCTGGGGAATTATATACTTGGATGGGGAAAAATCATCTTTATTTTCTAAAATTGAACATTCTCCTCAAATATGAATGTAATTATGCAATACATTGTTATTTTGAAGGCATCCATAGGTTTCACCAGATGGTCAAAGGGATTCATGACCCAAAAAGGATTAAGCCTCTGTTGTAGGTTGACTATATACATTATCATACTAGTTCTTTAGTTGCTTATCAGGACATCTAAAGGCAAAGGCTAAGAATGTTTAACAGATGGAAAGGAAAGAACTGAGGAATACCTAGGGTGCTGTCCAGAATGTTGGTTTAGGTAGGATTTCTGTTAGAGGACTTGGTAGCTGGCAAGAATCAGAAAGGCTGCAGGAGCCAAGGGGCATGAGAGGGAAAAGGGAAACAGGCTGTATAGATCGGTATGGAGGATCATTGATTGCATCTTCCTACTTTGCATTTTTGTTTTTGAGTAGATCTATCTCTATTAGTCTTTGAGAAATAAGAATTATTGAAGCACTTGTGAAATGCCTGATACTGAAAAAGCCTACATCATCAAATTCGTTTTATAATAGAAGGAAAGAAAGTAAAGCGGGTATAAGGGACTAGAGGAGTGGACACATCAACCAAGAAACGTTTAGTAAGTACTTACTTTGTGCCAAGCCTGGTGCTGAGTGCTAGGGATATGGTTAAAGGCAAGAGACAGTTCCTGTAGTGAAAGAGCTCGCAATCAAGTAGCAATATGCAAATTAGTATGTGCAAGTGATATACAGGATACATTGGACAGAGTCAACATAGCAGAGGGAAGGCAATAGAATTAGGAGGGACTCAGGAGAGCATCCTACAGAGGGTAAGATTTTGACTGGAACTTGAAGGAAGCCAGGAAGCTGATATGAAGAAAGAGAATTCTAGGCATGGGGACAGAAAATCCTGTCTTGGGAAAAGTATTTGGGAGTGAGATTACTGTAAGGAGACTAGAAAGCTGGAAATGGGGGTGAGGTAGGATATGAATATCTTTGAGTGCTAAACAGAGCATTTTGTATTTGATTCTGGAGGTAATAAGGATCTTATGGAGTTTATTGAGTAGGAGGGTTGACATGGTCAGATTTATCCTTTAAGAAGACCACTTTGGCAGCTGAGGGGAAGATGAATTGGAGTGGCCCAGAGATGAGCCAGGAGGCTATTGCAATAATCAATCCATGGGGAGATGAGGGCCTGAGCCAAAGTGGCAGCATCAGAGGAGAGAAGAGAACCTGTACAGAGATGTTAAGGCAAAACTGACAGACTCTGGAACCAGACTGACTAGGGTGTAATAAGGGAGACTGAGGAGCTGGAGTTTAGATGATGGAAGCATGTTGGTACTCTAGAGAGTAATAGTGAAATTAGGAAGATGGATGGATTGGGGAAAAAGGTAGATATTGTGGAGGTTAAATATATAACATCTGGCAACTGATTGGATAAAGGAGGATAAGGGAAATGCTAAAGTTATTTAATATGTATGACTCCATGGTTGGTTACTAAAAAAGGAAATAAGATCTCCAAAAAAATTTGAAGGAGGATTGTGTTTAGAGCAAACACATTTTAGTGTGTTTCATGGGCTCTTTTTGCAGTCTGGTAAAGTCTATGAACCCATTCTTAGTAATGTTTTTAAATAAATAAAGTAATATAAATGAAATAAATAAAGTATAACACAGAATTATATAGGATACCAATTATGTGAAATACATTTAAAATTAAAAGTTCACAAATTCCAGGTTCAGAAAACCCTTTTCAAAGTTAAAATTCCATTACGTATGGCATTCCAACATTGGGAAAAGAGTTTCAGTAAGCTCAAAAGAAACTTGGCTTAATGCTTTCTGTGACTAGCAAGTGTAGGCAAGACATATAATTATATTGAGTTATATCATTAATCTTCTACAAAGTCCTACTTCAGTGCTTCATCATGGCCTGGAGGTGACCATTAGTACTTGAAGGCTGTCTTGGTGGGGCATAAGGTCTGGTTCGTGCAACTATTTTGGGGAAGCTTTGGAAATAGAATTGCAGAAGATGACATTTAGAGTTGATAGAACTTTAGAGCTCACCTAGCCCCACTCTTCATTTTACAGATAAGAAATTTTAGTCCCTAACAGGTCAGGTTATTTGCATAATGTCCAAGTCAATCCAGAAAATATTTATTAAGTACCTGCTATGTATGAGTACCTACTAGCACAGCAATGTGCTAGGTACTGGGCACAGAAAACTAAGGAAAAAAATAGTTCCTTTTCTGTAGGAGTTAACATTCCACTATGTATATACAACATGTAAACAGATAAGAATAAACATAATAATTTGAAGAGGAGGAATGAAAGTTGAAGAATGCAGAACAATTTCCCATAAGATCTAGCTGGCATGTGGGATGAAATTCAAAGGAAGCAAGGATTTCCAAGAGATGGAAGTGAAGGATAAACATTATCTAGACATGAAGGATAGTCTGTGGCATGCAGTTAGGAGACTGAGGTGAACTGAATGCCAACTCTCGAGACTGGAATATTGTACATTTTTTCTTGGATCATGCCGTTCATGGAGAGGAGGAATGTATAATAAACCTGGAAAGTTTAGATAGAGTTAGGCTGTGAGGGCTTCAAATGCTAAATTAAGTAGTTCATTTATTATCCTAGAGGTAGTAAGAAGCCATAGAAACTTCTTGATCAGGGGAATGATACTGTTAGACAAATCATCTTGGTAGCTACATGGATGACAGTTTGGAAAGGACAGAGATTGGCAGAAGGGAAACCAGTTAGGAGACTGTCACAATACTCTGAGGTACAGGAGATAGAGACCTATAACTGCTGTAGAGGCAAGGTGAATGGAAATGAAGCAATGATGTTTGAATTGCTATGAAGGTTAAATACACAATACTTGCCAACTGATTGTGTAGGGGGGAGTTGTTAAGGAAAAGGTTGACGCCAAGGCTTCCTTCAAGACTGTGATTAATAAAGGTATGGCCCACTCCAAAAAATATGGGAATTTGTAGAGAGTGGGTGAGTTCTGCATACATGTCTGAAGGGAAAGGATCCAGATTCAAACGCAGGACTTCTGACTCCCAATCTAGTACACCTTCCTTTATATTACAAAGCCCAACCACCAGACTGAGCCTGCTTTCTGTGAAAAACTAGACACAGACTCATTGCTAGGTGGACCTACAGTTACTAAATTCTTTGACAAGGGCAACCTTGAAGCTGCAGCCACCTTCCACTGCTAAAATATGAGTAGTAGAGTGGCAGTGCATGTGCAGTGAGTGCTGAAAGTATCAATAGTGGAGTGGTAATAAGTGCACAGAGAATGCTAAAAATCATGGTTTTCAGATGATAAGTGATTAGCTAATAATCTGTTGGCACTCTAAGGTAAGATATTTGTCCAATGACCAATGAATTGGTGTATTATTAGAAGAAGTGAATCATTTCTAGATTAACATTTTCACAATAAGTGAAACCAGTACTCAAAAGAAAGTGACAACTAAATGGAATGATGGCATACCCATTCTCCATGGAGAAGCAAATAAAAGTGTTGGTGTAGCTACTTTCAAGAACTCTTTCCATGGGACATTTATCTTATCTTGCAGTGCCAAAAATAAATATAAGCAACGTAATCATAACTTTAGCTTATGCACCAACATCTATTGGAGAGATGAAGAGGTAGAGGAATGTGATAAAGAATTTTGAACAATGTCTTCCAAATCGAGGTGATATATATACGCTACTTTGATACTTGGTGATTTCAATGAGAAGCTCAGCCTAGGGTAAAAAATGCAAAAACTATGACTCAAATTTAAGACATGAATAAAGGCTCATGGATTACCCAGAAACTTCATGCCCATATATGTCTATATACTCTTTGAAAAAAGGAAGAGTTTTCCGTATCTAGCAAATTGACTGGATTTTAAAAGACAGGAAATAACTAGGTACTGATGTGGGAGTCATATAATAATTAGCTAGTTTTCTATGTATCAGTTAAGTCTGGAGGTTAAAAATATACATAATTGTAGGAGGAATGATAATGATTAGGAGCACACTGAACATATAAGTACAAATTAAATCTAACTTATTCAAAGTCTTGATATTGAACAATGTTGACTTTGATTGCCATTATTTCTTGCAAAAGTTTGAATGATGTAGAACAGTTGTCACAATGACCAGGGTCAGTAGAGCCCAGAAATCACCTTAGATAGGAAATATTTAGTCTTCTTGCCCAAAATAGTCAAAGCAACTCAAGGTAACATAAATTTAGAATACAAACTGTCTTGTTAGATTTGCCATGGTCTTTGCCAGGGGTATATTGATGTTACAAGTTACAGTTTTTGCTATTTTTCATTATATAAAATTGACATTTCCCTTTTAATATTGAGATCCTCTGCCATTTGGTGCATGTATTTTAAGTACTGATATTAATTCATTGTCTATGCACAAATAAGTACATGCGTGTTCAAGGAGGACTAGAACCTCTGGTGTGAGGGCTTGCTGAGCCCTTTTTAGGGTTGCTCTTTCAGCTTTGGTGTCCACCTGGTGCTCAACTCTCACAAGTGGTTCCAAGAAGCTCTACCATGTACAGTAACCGTATTCTGGTAAGTTTTCTTGGCAAATGGACTAAATGTTTGTTCCAGCAGTCATGGAGATGACTGGAGCAAGTCTGTAGAATGTTTAGAGTTTGGTCCAGTATTGAAGATGCAAAGGTCATCTGCTGCATCCCAGGCTATTGCTAGTTGTCTTGACTTTTGTTCTGTCACCAAACTTCAATGACTTGGGAAAGAGAGTGAGGCTCACAATTTTGTGCAACTCTGTCTCACTTAAATCCAATTCATTTGCAATTCAAGATATAACTCTTGATATAATTGGTCCTTTTTGAAAACAAAGGACAAGCACAGAGGTGTCAAACTCAAGATCTTTCCTAAAATGTGAGCCACACCAAGTTAAAATGTAGTTGGGAAATCTATAACAAAATAAATAAAAATATAATACTACAAAAATAACGTTAATTTGTGATTTTCTAAGTCGATATGACACCAGCAGAGAATAATTTCTATTTGGATTTGGCACCACTGGTTATAGTATCTTTTTGCATAATTGAGTTTTCATGTTCATATCTTTCAGTCAAGTCTATTTTTGCTGTTGCATTGTTTGAGGTCCTGATTGTTATTTCTGCTATTTTTTTTAGTTCATCAGAAGTATAATACATCTATACCAGTCTTTTATTTTAACTATATTAAAGCTTGTTTTAAGTGTGTTTTTTGTAAGCAACATTGTTGAATTCTGTTTTCTAATACATTCTGCTACCATTTTCCATTTTATGATGAGTTCATTCCATTCACATTCACAGTTATGATTATTAATTGTACATTTCCTACTGTCTATTCTTTTATATTTTTGTCTCTCTACTCTCTGGCCCCTCTTTACAAAGAAGAGTGTCATGAAAGAGATGTGTGCTCAGCACCAATGCTCTATGCTTGATTCAATCTGCTTTCTCTTCCCTATTCTGCCTCTTTCCCACTCTTCCAGACCAGTCACATGTTTGCATCCTTCCTTTCTTTTCTTTATAACCTCTCTTTACATTCCATCCTCTGAAGTTAGATTTTCCTTTTCTTATTAGCAATGCTTCCCTGAATCTATCCTCCCTGTCATTCCGTCCTCTTCCTGTACACATCTCTTCCCTGACTGTAGAATACAGCAATAGAGAGAAGGATGACAGAAAATCATGAAGAAATACCCTTGAGATAGCAAAAGATACTGGGGAAAAAAAGATTTTGGAAAACTTGGGCTTCATCAAGAGAGCATTCATAAATGAAATCATCAGAAGGACCAAAATAGATAGAAAATATGTTATTTCAATATTTCCATAGTGATATATATTTTCATTATTAATGACAGTGGAACATTCTAGGAAAAATCATGGAGAGTTGATGATATGACCAGGCAAAAAAAAGGTCATGCGAGGGTATGACTAACTATTGACTCATCTGCTTACACTTTATATTTTTATGAACTTTTTGAGAATTCTCACAGATTTCAAAGGCATTCTTGATAAAAATGGAAAAAAAGCAGTAGGCAGAGTTTTTGCTAATGTTTGCAACTTTGTTGATTCATGATCATTTGTAGGACGGAGAATATAATACTCTGCTGTGTTCTTTGCTTGTTGATCATGAAAACATATTTGACTTGATAGAGCAACACTCAGTTTTAAAGGCTCCCTTTCGATAAGAAGTTGCTCACATGTTTGTATGTCAAAATCATGCAAGATTTTCTCATAGTCTGTGATACCTATGTAGAATCCAAAAGATAGAAGAGGGCTTCCTTATAGATGATGAGGTCCTTGAGGTGCTCCTGTTTACAAGTGATATTATGCTAATAATCTAGAGCCCCAGAACATTACAACACCTCACCTATGACCACTTAGAAGAATTGAGCGTAGAAGCTTCTATGGGGGTTGGGGATGGGGGTGGAATTAAACTAAAATGAAAAATACTTAATGTCTAGATTAAGATGTTTACTTGGAAGCCCTTTTAGGCTGTAAGTTCTTTGAGAGCAAAGACTGTCTTTTGCCTTTCCTTGTATTATCATTTCTTAGCACAGTTCCTGTTTGATTGATTGATAAATCTACATAGGTAAATCTATCTTGGATGAGCATTGAGAATGGACAGTTTTAATTTGTAATACAATATCATTAGATATAACCCACATAAACAAAAGCTCTTTGGTATCTTCAGTAATATTTAAGAGTATAAAGAGTTCCTGAGACCACAAAATTTGAGAATTGCTGGACTAGATTACCATAACCTCTGAAAAATTGAGGTGGCCCAAAGAGAATTGGTTAAATGCATGCAGGGAGCGGGTATGCTATAGCATAAACCCACTGATGACTTTTTACAAGATGTATTGTCATTAAGGAAATGTATGGGTGGAAAAGGAAATGGATGGATCATATAACAAGATTGAGGGGTAAGAAATTGGCAGACATAGTGTTGTACCATCCTATGACATGTAACAAGAAATATAAAACTTTTTGTAACATACTAGGAAAACCTCTGAGGATGAAATGGTGTAAATGTGGTGCCAAGTCTGCCCATGAAGAGATACTCACACCCTCAATGTGATCATCAATCAAAGTCCAAAACTGACACGTTGATTTTAACAATAGCTAAGAGTTATATAACACTTTCACATTTGCAAAGCACTTTGTTATCTCATTTGATTGCTATTTTTTTAATTTTTTAAAAATTCTTTTTAATTTAAGGAATAAAAAAGCATTTCCATAGCACAGTATGTTAAAAAGATGGATTGCACATGAAAATGCAAACCTGCTATGCAACTTATTATTCCTTTTAACTATGTAATTATCATATAAATTTCATTTTTTCTTCCCTCTCCCTTCCCCCCAAGATGGCTACCATTAGATTAATATGTGTGTATGTATATGTATACATATACTTATATGTGTGTGTGTGTAAATTCATTCTATACCTCTATTTCTCAGTTCTTTCTCTGGATGCAGATAGTATCTTTTTTCATATGTACTTATAATAGTCACAAGGACTTATTTGCTTAAAGTTCTTAAAACAATATTGCTATTACTGTATTCAAAGTTCTCTGGTTCTGTCCATTTTGCTTTTCATTATTTCATGATCACTACTTTCTATTATTTTTATCACCATTTTATAGTTGAGGAAATTGAAGCTGAAAGAGGTGAAATAATTTATGCAGGTTCACACAGTTACTAAATATCTTAGGCAGGATTTGAACTCAGTTTTTCCTGACTCCAAATCCAGCACTCTATCTACCGTGCCACGTAAATGCCTTCTTTTATCTTGTGTGCAGTTTCTTGCACACAGTAGGTACCCAATAAATTCTTATGCTCCTCACGTATAAGATGCAGTGCTAGACCTTACCTATAATGATACTCTTTCTACTTCTCAGAAACTCACTTTCTAAAGCAAAAGACTGCACAGAAAAATATAGTACATACTCCCTTTTCTCTCCATGATTTTAGATGAAAAACAAGAAAACAGTTATTGAATAGAGGGCCTTCTGGCACCTTATGGGTTTGCAATTTATATGCAACTATAAGGAGATCAGTGTCTCTCTGTTACTTAGTCCTGGATGGCTTCATGAAAAAGATTGAATTTTAGGTGTGTTTTGATGGGAAGAGAGAGGTAGCCTGGTGGATTATTTTCCACCTCTCAGTGAACATTTGCTGGAATGAAGGGCACTCATTGCATTAGACTCAGACCAGAAATTGTTCTTGTCAGTCAAGAACATCCCTAGATAGGCGCACCAATGCCTTTCCTTGGGGGTGATCAGGGCCAAGGAAAATTATCCTCTTGTGATCCTCTGCTCTCAAACTTTCTATACAGGTGAAATCAGGTTGAAATGAATCTCAATGAGCAGCCTTGAAGGGGAAAAGAACAGAACAACAGAATCCAACATACAGCCTGGAAAGGAAGTAAAGGGGAGGGGAGGCGAGGGATTCTGCTTAATGTTGGCAAGGGGATTTATGGGCTGACTGCATATAGATTAACCTTAGGTCTTTTCCCCTACCAGCTGCCAGATTGAAATTCCCCCCCAAAGGCTTCCTTACTGAGTCACTGCCTAGAACTAGAAATACACCCCCACTTCCTAACCCTCTCAAAAAAAAAAAGAGTGAGGTCAGGTGTCTACCCAAATTTACAGTACTGTAGTGTTTTCAACAGAGTCTGAGTTCAGCAATAAAGCATATGTATTGGTGGTATGCTTTTTTTAAACTTTGCCTTTTCGAACTGCATTCGTTCAGTAAAAGAAAACAACCCCCATGTCCTTTATCAAATCATGCACACACACACACGCACGCACACACGCACGCACACACACACAATTATAAGTTTTTTTTTTTTTTTTAGAAAAGTGTCTTTTTACACAATCTCATAGTTTGGATTGGAGGGTCTCTTTAAGATCCACACTTTTAAAGATAGAGGGGACACATACAGTTAGATAAGATTTCTTTTTCTCAGATATTTCTTTGCTAATCTGCCTCCAGCATTAGTCTTAGCCTTCATGGGGCCCTGAGTGGGAAAAAAAATCACGAAGTCCTCAGGAGAGAGTCTGAAGCTGTATCTGCATTCACATAACTGTCCAGGTTTAAATCAGCCATTGCCAGGTTTGTAACACAAAGTCATGATGTAACTCTCCCAGGTATTAATGCTGGGAAATAAGGGCGAAAAACCAGAAAGTGTTGGTTCCTATGGCTAATTCACCTTTTCTTAAACAAGATTGGAATCTGTTTGGGTGAATGTATTTTTACCCCTTCCTGGTCAAAGTGGCAGAAATATGCTGCAAGAGTCCTGGAGAAAGCCCCAAACACTTGCAGACTTTTTTTTTTTTTTATGTTCAGGTTGAAGGATATTTAAGGGGAATTTCTTAACAGGTAAAAAATAGGGAGAACGGGTTGAGAAAAAAGCACTTTTGTTCGCTTGGATTCTTCAACACTTAAATTTAGTCACAGACATAATTAGCATATAGTGATAAAAATAATCCTTCTCCTCTCCCTAGGATCAAGCCATATGGGCTTGTTTACAAGTTGTTCTCTAAACAGAATGCTCCATCTCCCATCTCCTTTTTATGTCCCCTATGCATGGAATGCCTTCTTCACCTCTACTTAGAATCCCTGGATTTTCTCAAGACTTGGTTAAATAGCTCCCTCTGCAAGAGTCCTGCCCTGGTCTCTCCCTTGGCTCCACCCTCCCAGATAGAAGAACTTCCCTATCTAAGGTCACTTGCCATTTACAAGTGGCCCTTACTAGAATTTAAATCCTTTAAGGGCAGGAATTGGGTTCTGCCTTCCTTTGGGTCCTCAGTGCCTCATAACTAGGAGGCTTTAGTTTGTTTCTTTTTAAGCACTTTACATACATTATTTCATTGGAACCACATTAAATCCATCTTTGTCTCTTTCTGTCTCTATTTCTCTCATCACTCCTGTGAAGTAGTCACTGTGAATCATATTATACTCATTTTTCAGATCAGAAAACTGAGTTTCAAAGAGATTATGACTTATCAGTGGTCATGTAACTAGGAACCATTAAAGAAATGAAAAAATGTTCTATTCAAACTTGAAGCCCTTTCCACTGCATCCTTTCTCCCACTCTAGTATAGAGTAGATGTTTGAGAGGACATTTCCTAGGGCGTGACCATTACAACAACCGTTTTAGTCTATTTGCATTTATTCTGGAATTGCCATTAGCACAAAATGAATATTTATCTCTGGTATTTCATGTTTAAATGCAATGAAACACTTATCCTGAGGTCCATGTCCTAAGGTCTGCTCCATTAGAAGCCCTTTAACATCTCCTTGGATGGCAGACTTTTAGAGCTGGAAAAGAGCTAAGAGACTGAATCCAGTTTCCTCTTTTTACAGATAAGGAAACTGAGGCCCAGAGATAAAGTGATTTCCATAAGACAAACAGGAAGTTAGTGACCAAGGTAGAGTGAGGATCCAGGTCTCCTTATCCTCAGTCTTGTATTCTTTTCCTTTAAGATATATCAGCTTTTGGTTATTCCATATGTGGAGAGGGAACTTCAGAGAATGTTACTATCAAAACAGGGGATCTCCCAGTGGTCAGTCAATACCAACCAGTTTGTATAAAACTCTGTGCTCTCTTGGGGGTACAGAAAGGTTAAAAGTATGACAATGTCCCTGAAATCCTGACTTCAAAGCCTACTAAGAACTACCATACATGAGCACATGGCAGGGCCATAATGGTGATTTAAGGGGGCCATATGGAACCTGCTAGTGCTCTCTTTTGCCTGCTTATCCTTTTCAATGTCTGTGGTCATGGGAGGTCAATGGCCTAGGCCAGAATGGAATTCTGGAGCCTCTGTGAAGTATTGTAAAAAGATGTGATTCCCCTTTACAGTAAACCTGTGAAATTCTACACCTACCCAAATATTTCAGGGTTCTGCTTTGAAATCCCCTTAGGTACAATGAGAAGAGGACTGATGTTTAGTGAAACTACAGGGAATGAAATGTAATGCTTAGCAAAATATCAACCCTTCTGGGTGAGAAACATGTGGGACCTATCCCTCCTCCTCCTCTTCCTTTCCGTTTTTCCCCTTTCCACTTCATTTCTCTGAGGCCTCATGTTCCTCATACATTCCAGTCACTCTTCCACTACTAATTGGGATGTGTTGCAACTAAGGATGAAGTGGAGACTAGAAGAGGAGAGGGCAAGATTTCCAATGGGAAGAGAAGAGCTGGTGAAGGCCAAGGGAGAAGGCTGCTTGCCCATTGCTAATTTGTGCCCACGACAAGCATCTACGTCTATGTACCCTCCACATTTCATTTCTAGTTCTGCTGCAATTCAAACTTGACAAGTCACAATTAATGAGCTCAGTAAACCACTGAACGTATGTTAGTGTGTTCACATTATAATTGCAAAGTCTTAAAATTCAGCAATCCACAATGGGCCTGTAGAACATTAAAATCTAGTAGTGAAGTTCGACCATGGTGGGAATAGCATTTAATTCTGCTTCTGCTAAGGAAGAAAACTATTTTTCATTAACTCCTTGGTGAATTTGATTCTCAGGCATTGAAGAAACCAGCTTCTCCTAGTAATTAATCTAATTTTCTAAAATTAGTGTCATAGAATACTGACCATGGAGAAAAGGAAAGGCAAGTTGGGGCTTGGCTTAGCGATAGGACATATGAGCTGGGGATGGGACCAGTATGGTGAGAGCTATTGGTTGCTGCTGTGCTATTGTTTGTCTTTGTCCTCGAAGAGGACCATGACATCAGGAGGATGATGCCATGACTTGTAAGTGAATTGGATTTGAGAAAGGGAGGGCTGTGCAAGGTCACCAACCTTACTTTCTCCTCCAGAGCCATCTGGGTCCACTGGCCAGATATAGATCAGGATGACTGGAGATGGCGCTCAGAGGAATTGGAAGGGGTCAGTCAAGCACCAGCATTTGTTAAGTGCCTACTATGTGGTAGGGATTTGTAGTGCAAGAATGTGATAAGGGGCATGTAGTAATGTTTTTAGGGAAGAGGGGACGGGAATGAATGGTTTTATACTATGCATCAGGCACTGTGCTTAACACTTTTTACAAATATCTCATTTGATCCTTATAACAAACCGACAATGCAGGTACTATTATTATCCTAATTTTATGACTGAGGAAACTGAGACAGACAGAGGTTAAGTGACTAACCTAAAGTCATATAGTTATTAAGTGTCTGAGGCTAGATTCGAATTCAGATCTTCTGACCTAATGCTCTATCCTATGTACCATCAGCTGCTTCCTTTGGGGGAGGAGGAATTTATATATAGTTTTCATGTATAGCTATATGTACACATGTATATATACATATATATGTGTATGTGTGTATGCATTTTATACTCTTTCCTTCCCATCTCTCAAAACTTCGAATATCCACAGAGAGGGATTTGCTCCATGTTTTCACCTGGTTAAATTTTACCAACTAAGTGTTTCTTGACTGTGTATATATTATAGTTTCCTAGTTTACTTTCATCCTGCTCAAGAAAGGCCTAATGCCTCCTTTATTACAGCAGGGTTTACTAAGATAACATGTAAAGATCCCTGTAAACTCTAAAGCATCCTATAAATGCCAGTTATTGTTATCATCTGAATTTGGCTGGCTATCTCTGAGTGGGGAATCAGGTGGCCTGATTTCTGTAGTGTTTAGGTGCTGTACTATCAAACTGAAGCATCTGGTGACTAGGTATCAGAGGAGAATTCCCTCCTTCCACCTCTCTCTCGTATGCAGGTATTGTAGCATCTCTTGTGGAGCCTGGCCTGGGGATTCATCCTCTCTGAGCTGATTAGAGAAAGTGTCTCTTCTTTGGAGCAATGAAACATCTTACTGCTTTTCCTCCAGTCAAAAAGAACAACCAGGAATTGTTGATATTAGTAACAGTTCAATATCTCAAAATGATGTGTAACTGAGCAGTTTTTTTTAAACATAAGAACACTGTCCTTGGAGCATAAAGATCTGACTGTTACAGAAGTTTTCCCTTGAGCACATTTAAAATGAGGACAATGTACAGATCCAAGGGCTTGGACTACAATTACGGGCCTGTAGCTCACACAGATGTGTTAAAGCTGGGGATTACCATGAGCCTGACAGTCTTGATATCCATGAGAAAAAGACTTATTGTTCTGGCATTTATTTTTCATTGACTTTTTTTTTTTGCCTCCCTTTATGCTTTCCTCTGCCATTCTTTCTGAATGTGCATAAATCTTGCTCTGGATTTCATCTTTCTAGCTCTCTATCAATATGTGTTGGCAATAGACAATGATGTCTCCTGTTCTTTAGATTTAAGAGACAAAATCCAAGTTGGATGTTGTGGTGTAATTCTCAAGATTTGACCGTGCTGATTTTGGCAACTATTTTTAAAATGTTAATAAGATTGTACCCTTTATAAGCAAGTGTTGTGAACTACATTTTGTGGGATCCATATTGGAATGTGACCTATTTTTCTCAAAACTTTAAAGCCAGTGAAGACTTTACTTGCGTTTGCTCAGTTTCATTCAATTCCTCCTATATTGACTGTTTTCGCTAACAAGTCTGAAATGTCTTAAAAAATTAGCTCTTTTAACCTACTCTAAGACTAAATTTAGAAGAGTATGAATATTTTCAGATGATGTTAGATATTTTGATTCATTCTAAAGTTATTTTATATTTTGGATAATTTTCATACTAGAATAATGCTATAGTGCTATGGACTATAGGCAATTGTTGCGTTATTTCAATTGTGTCTGTTTCTCCATGACCCTATTTGGGATTTTCTTGACAAAGATATTGGAATGACTTGACTTTTTTTTTCTCACTCTCTAGATGAGAAAACTGAGGCAGATGGAGTTGTGACTTGTAGGGTCACACCACTGGTAAATGTCTGAAACTGGGTTTGAACTCAGGTCCTTCTGACTCCAGACCTAGCACTCTCTCCACTCCACTACCTGGCAGCTCCTTTTAAAATGTGTTTTGAAGTAAAAAAACAAATAAACTCTTCCTGTGTGTCAATCACTGTGTTAACTATTGGAGATATAAATAAAAACCAAGAAGAAAAGAACTTTATAAACTTAAAGTGATTGAAATGAATGCTTTGCTTTTTTTGATACCTCAGAAATGATTTGCATTCTTACTAGAACTTGAGGAAAATTTTAGATTCCAGTTAGATTTAAGTACATACCTTTATTTAAAGCAGAATCATTGGGAATCCTAAATCAACTCCCCAGATATTCATTTTTCAATTACTAGGTTTTCAACCTATATCAACTACTTTTGCCATTAAAAGGAGTCTAAAGTTAAAAAAGAATGATCAAAAAAATGTTAAGTTTCTGAGAATGTAAGTTGTTACTGTTCAAAATTCTAAGGCACTGTTTGAAAAGTATTAGAAAGTCAAAGATCTCATCTTTGAAAACAAATGACTCTTTTGGAAAAAGAAAGAGAATATTTCTGATAACAAGATAGTGTGACCATAAACAGTGTCACATTTTAAAACAATGGGGCCCCGTAATATATCCCTGGTTTGCTTTTCCCCTAAGGATCTTATTGGGCTACATGTGACCAGCTGACTGAATTGTGGACCACATGTATGATCCATCTGGTTTGCTGTGTAATATCTAGTTAGTTGAAACATAGTATGGAGGTGTTTTGTTGCTTTTTGGAAAATAGGGGGACTGCTTTTTTATAGTTTGGGGTTTAGTTTGTGTTTTTATATAAATTTTGCTTTGGATCAAGGAATTATATTTTCGTGAGATGAATGTATCCAGACAAGCTGTACATGATACTTTCCCTCTGGGCTGGTTTTAGCTCCTTGTTCATAATCCTTCTTTGTCATTTAATATGCTTGATTCATGATCACTCCGTTACAACTTTGACCTTGAGTACATCTCTGATTCCTTTCTTTCTTTTCCCCTTTGTCCTCAATGCATAACCAAATCCTATATTTTTCTGAGCTCATTCTAGCCTGTCCTCTTTATTATGATCTTAGATTTGGACAAATATAGAATTACCTTTATTGGTCCCTTTTTCTCCCCGTTGTCTGGTCCATACCTGTTTCAGTAACTCAATACTTCTACAAGTCCATGATCTCATCAATGGGGGAGAAGGGTGAGGAAACTGGGAAGACCCCTCCACTTTCTACTCCTGTCCTTCTTCTATAGATGGTCTATAAATTATCCTCTGATGTTTAGGAGAATTTCTCTTTGTTTTTGTTTTGATTTTTTTTTTAAAACAGATGTTAGTGCAGCACCTGGACCACACATCTGTTACTCTTCTTTGCTACTTTGCCTTTTCTGATCTTACCTTTCATGGGTGACAACTTTGATGCCACTTCTTAAACATAGGATATTGCTCCTAAAATGCCATAACCTACTCATCCCCGTTATGTGTATTCTCCATTACCCTTTTTGTCACCTGTAGTTTTGACTCTTTGGTTAGTATTGGTTATCCATTAGAGTGTTGAACCTGGATTCAGGAAGACTTGAATTCAAATTTAATCTCATATACTTACTAGCTGTATCACTCTGGACAAGTCATTCTAATTGCTGTCTGCCTCAGTTTCCTCTACTACAAATAATAGCAGCCACCTCTCAGGGTCATTGTGAGAATCAAATGAGATATTTATAAGGTACTCAGCACAGTACCTGACACTTTCTCCTTCCATAATACACAGAGACAGATGCTTCACTGGAATAATATTGACTTGAAAATAAAATGGATTGTGTGTATATATGCATGTCTATGCAAGTTACCTAACTAAAAGCACTATAAAATTTCTCAAATGCAAGCCATCCTTCTTTTCCCCTATTTAATTATGAGCCCAGTTCATGTTTAGCTGTCCTACATATATGTAGAGACACTCAGATGAAGACTGACTCCATGTTGAAAGTACGTACTGATATACTAAGTTATTGAACCATCTATACACCTGCATGCCACAGTTTGAGCAATAGACATTTTTTGTACTTTTCGTTTCGAGTGTGGAATGAAATCTAATTTGCACACATAAGCAAAAATCATATTACTCAATCATGATTTTGACTACTGTACTTCTTTTCTTGGATTCAATTTTTTAAAGTGACAATTAATTAAAAGACATGATTAAACATCTCTGAAGATGACTTGGAAGTTCTTCAGTCAAATCAAAGCTTGTAGAAGTGCCATGTTTAACAAGCTCAGAAAGGTTGTGCAAGCATTGAGATGTTTGGGGATTCTCTAAATGCTAGGTAATAGAGTCAGTGGTTAGAATGTCAGGTCTGGAGTCAGGAAGACTTGAATTCAAATCCTGACTTAGACACATAAGATAGTTATTTCCTTGGCAAGTTATTTGGACCATATCATGCCATGACCTGTCTATAGGGCTTTCTTGGCAAAGATACCAGAATGGTTTGCCATTTCCTTCTCCAGTGTATCCTTTTTGTAAGATAATCAGAGTGACTTGCCCAGGGTGACAGAGTTAGAAATATCTGAGGCTGGATTTGTATTCAAGTCTTCCTGACTCTAGGCCCAGTGCTATATCCACTGAGTCACCAGCAGGATGATTGTGACCAAGTCAGTTAACCTCTGTTTGCCTCGGTTTTCCTCATCTGTAAAACAGGGATAATAATAGCACCTTCCTTCCAGAATTGTGAGGATTAAATCAATTAGCATAATGAAGTACTGGCAAACCTTAAATTGCTGTACAAATACTAACTATTATTATTATTATACAAATATTATTGTTGATGGTATTAGATACTGTTCTAGATAAACTAAGTTCACTTGTCATCCCTGGTCATTTCCTGTTATATTCAAGGCTATTACAGACTGTTGGAGCTGGAAGAAATTTCAGAGATTATCTGGTATGACCTAGGCCTGTTTGTTTGTTTTTATAAACAAGGATCATGATTTGCCCAAGGTCACATGTGTACTAACTTATAGAACAGTGACTTCTGACTCCAAGTCCAGGGATCTTTCTACTGCACCACAGTATCTCTTATTTTACATATCTATCAACTACTTGTCTGTACTCCCCAGTTTATTACACATAAGCATTTATATACCGAATACGTCAATATGATTTATAATAATGTGTACATGGATACATGGGAGATAGCAATGTCTTATAAGAAACCTCAAAGCTCTTTTTTTCTTTAAGAGATAAAATAAAGAAACCCATTTGAAAACTGACCTATCTGAATCTTTTAAAAAAAGCAATTGAGGCACAGAAATGGAATCTGTGACTCCCGCTCCACCGAGAAACTAGCAAGTAGAACTTTTCTGAGGGAAATCGAAATTACAGCAGAAGAGTTAGTCCAATAAATTTACCCAAACCAAGAAAAGAACATGGACTATAGATGTGCCAACCTCTCAGTACCTCTAATGGAGAGAAAAAAGTTGTTAGGATGTGTCCATTGCTGACTTTTTAACACAGATAATGGTAGAACCAAACTCTTATGTGTTCTCTGTGTCCAGGAAGCTTGGCAGCATGATCCAGGGCACAAGTCATCCTTAGAGCACTCCCACAACAGATAGATCAGACCCCCCCATCTACATTTCTATGCCCTAAAGAAGCCTTACATCTTTTTGTCTGTATTATTGCCTATCTGTCTGTCTCTCCATCTTTTCCTGTCTCTATGTTTCTCCCTCCTGACCCCTCTCCCACAGGGATAGCTACAACTATATAAGTATAATGGGTTAGTCTATGAACATCAGCATAAAGCCCTCTTTCCTCAGTTTTTAGGTGCTAATTTTAGTTAGTCCCATTGTTGGACTAAAGGTAGAGTCCCTCTTGGGTTCATGGACACCCACAACTGCCTTCTTGCTCAATACAATTCGTCTGTTCTACCTTCCTTGTCATGGTATCAGTGAAAGGAGCAGAGATAGGAAATGCCTAAGTCTCAGAAATACTTCTAGGGGAAACTCCTACAAGGTAGATATATTCATTAGCACTGGACAGATCTCCCAGCAATTGCCTATGCCACAACAAAAGATCAAATAGAAACTGATGTCCACAGCCTATAAAAGCAATGAGAAAATTTGTGAATTGAGTTTCTGTTTATACTTTTTTCCAGGCTAATCTTTTATTTCAAGTCATTTGTTCTTTACTGATATGTGCTATTAATACATGGAAATGTATGCAGTTTTCTAAAGGATGTTTAAATTTAATCCTTTGTGTATTCCACAGTCGGGAGCCAGGCTCAGAAATCCTAATATAAGCCGATATCTGCAGTAAAGACGTGTTTGTGGTTGCTGAAGCACATGATAGAAAAACTACTGAGTTTGGAGTCAGACCAGAGTTTGAATTCTGGTTCTGATATCCATCAGCTGTGGTAAATCATTAGATTTCAGAGGCAATTTGCTGCAGTAGATAGAGCACTAGGTTTGGTGTCAGGAATATCTATGTTCAAATCCCACTTCTGGCCCTTACTTGCTGTGTGACCTTAAGCAAGTCCCTCTACTTTTATTTGCCTAAGACTAATTTACTCAAGTTTAGTAGTTACCTGGGTAGAGAGAATTCTCCCACCAGGAGTTCCCTATGTTGATTAAATCATAGATTATTCACATGTTATGATCTTATGAAAATAATACTTGTACTATCAATCTCACAGTGTTATGAGGAAAAGCATCTGTAGACCTTGAAGTGATGGATTGTTGTTGCTGAGTTGTTTTAGTTGTGTCCAACTCTTTGTGACCCCATTTGGGAATGGTACTTGACAAGAACGCTTCAATGTTTGTCATTTCCATCTCCATTTCATTTTGTACATGTTCCTGTAATTAATGGGGTTCTGTGACTTGCCCAGGGTCATACAGTTAGTGTCTCTGAGGCCAGATTCAAACTGAGGAAGAGGAATCTTCCTGACTCTAGGTCTGGCGTTCTATCTAATACCATCTAGGTGCCCCAAAGTGATATGTAAATGTGACTTAACAGGATTCCGCATTTCATCCCATCTCTGCTCCCATCTCCTGCATCCTGTTCTGAAAGCCTTTCAGTCCCCTCTATGGAGAAGCTGTTTCTTTTTCAAGGCCTGTTGCCCATAATGACCTGTCTGATCCCTGCTCCTGAGCCAGCCCCTCCCTCATCTCCCACTTATAAGTTCTGCCCTACTCTCTCCCTACGGTGAATATAAAACAGCCAAAGGGCAGTAGCTCAAGGCAACTTTGTGCTGATTTTTCTTTTGACTTTGTCTCTAATTCTAATAACCAGGACTCTAGGTTGATTCTCCTATCCTCCCCCCTTTTTCTTTTTGAGAATTGTTCTCCTGATTTCTGCCTAGGTTGGAAGTTCAGGGGCTACTTGTGGATTTGATCTTGCTATTGATTTACTTGACAAAACTCCGTTATCCACTTGGGCTGATTTGTCCCTCTTTAGGCAACCTAGTTTCTCCTCAGCTCCCCTTTCCCTAGAGCCTACCATATTGATGCTGTACTTTGGATGGACATCTGATCAGCTTCTCCCACTATTGCTCCTCTGAGAACCTCATGCCCCTCAGTAGCTGGGCTCTACTAGACTTCATCATGGTCTCCAGAACCTCATCTTTCTAGAAGTTTGCATCACCTCTGACTCTCATCTCCTCAGTACCCTGGGGCCCCAGTACACCCTCTGACTGTAGAGGGTGGTAGTCGGCTTGGAAATAGATCCTTCCAGATCTTCCATCTAAGTGGAGTGCCCAGTGAAGTCATCTCACCATTTTACACCCAGCTGCACCTTCATCATCCCTGGGAACTAGGTACCCTCGTCCCTTCATGGATGTTTCAGCTTCTTTGTATGTGTTGTTTTCCTCAACAGAATGTGGACTCCTTGAGGGTAGGGACTGTCTTTTGCCTTTGTTTCTATTCTTTCTTTGTATCTGTGAGCTTTAAAGAGCTTAGCACGGCTCCTGGGACATTGCAGGCTCTTGATCCATTTTTATTGGTTGATTCATAGCTAGGTCACAGGTATGTGTCTTCAAGCCTGGTTTACTCCCCACCCTTCTCTAAAGCAAAAACAACAAAAAAATAAAATAAACTCTATTAATTAGATTTATGTTTGCTGTATTGTACTTGTCAAACTTAGCAAATCATTGCAATGATTTGAAATAAATTATTCCAAAAAATCCAATATGCTATAATGATTAGAAAATATCTTCAGTTTCTATGATACAATTATGAAACAACTTAAGGATTCAAACAATATCCCAAGAGTCTAATGAACCACCAAATTGAATATACATTCATCTTAAAAATAAAAATAGCTAGAATTTATATATAGTGTTAACTATTTGCCAGGCAGTTTGTTAATGAGCATTTTACATATATTATCTTATTTGATTCTCACATTAACCTTGAGAAGTAGTTCTATTATAATCCTTATTTTACAGATGAGGAAACTGAGGCAAAGAGAGGTTAAGTGATTTGCCCAAGGTCACACAGCTGGTTTTTAAATGGAGGTGTCTATCCACTAAGTTACCTAACAATTACCAAGGCTAAAATTAGAATCTGTGGCCACAAGTGGCTCTCTAGGTCCTTTGATGTGACATTTTGACTAATTTCAAGTGTTATAGAACAAATCCTTTTATTAAAGGGATTTGCTCTGTGAAGTTTGGATTCAGTCAAAGGGCTGCACTTAAGGACTTTGAGGGCCATGTGTGACCTCGAGGTCACAGATTCCCCACCCCTGGATTTGATCTTTGCCTGGCACATAGTAATTGTTTAATAAAAACTTATTCCCTTCCTCTTATTTCCTTCTCTTCCTGTTACCAGTATTTCCCTTTCATTCTCTGATAAAATTATCTTGTATTTACTATGTGTGTATGTGAATACATATATACACATATGTATGTATATACATATATATGTATTTTTATTTTCTATGTGTAATTTTTTTTTGTACTGAATGAAGCACCTTGGGGTTAGGGCTTATTTAATTCTTTTCATCTTTGTAATCCCAGTATCTAGGACATAGTAAGTACTTAATATATAGATTTGTTGATTTATTTGCTAGGACTCTTAGGTGAGAACCAAAGGATCTCATGAAAGACAATCTCCCGTTTCTTATTTAGGTCATATCACCTCCTATGGAATTTTTTTTATCTCCCTAGTTAATGCTCTCTCAGGCCTTATCTAATCATCTTTGTGCATGTATGAATTTGCAAGCATGTGTATGCAAGTGTGTATATGTATTTTAATCACCCAGTACATTGTAAACTCCTTGAAGGCATAAACTACTTTTAGTTTTGTCCTTGTGTCATCAGCATGTAACACAGGACTTTGCACATAGTAGGTGCTTACTAAATGTTTGTAAGATTGGATCAAATATCCCTATAACTGAGTCCTTGCCTTATACTTTTGTTCCAGTAAATATCTCCCAACATTTGAGTGTCTGGCTTGGTTCCTTGCCTATTACTCCAATTCCTCTCCCAGATGGATATCCAGGAGACAGCTGCAGATGTATTAGGTCTGGACTTACAGATTTAGTAGTTGAAGCCATGGAAATGGATGGGACTGCGAAGAAAGATAATGTAGAGATAGATGCATGCCAAGATTGGAACCCTGAGGAATGTCATCATCTGAAGGGCAGGGGGATGAGAAGGATCCAGTGACTAAGATAGAGAAGGCATAGCCAGAGGTCTAGGAGAACTGTAAGAAAGCAAAATGATGGAAACCAAATGAGGACAGAGTTTTCCAGTATGGGAATTTGATTCCCTCAACTATGCATATTTGTTATAAGAATTTTTGTTTTTTTCCAGTGGTGTGGGAGAAGGAGGGGGAAAGATTGGGAGAGGGAATTACGTGTTTATTAAATAGAACATTTTTAAAAGCTTTAAAAAGAGCTGATGGTTGAGGGGAGATAATCTAGTAAACATTATCAGGAGGTCAAGGACTGAAAAAAAGATATTGGCTTTGGCAATTGGAGAAGTCATGAATATCCTTTGGGAGAAAAATTTCATTAGATTGGGGAGGAGGGGAAGGAAACAGAAATAATTGAAAGGGAGAAAAAGTGATGCAAAAATAGAGACATATACATAGATTATTTATCCATCTATCCTTTCTTCCTCTATCTATCTATCTATCTATCTATCTATCTATCTATCTATCTATCCATCTATCATCTATCTACCTATCTATTCATGCATCCATCCATGTGTCTCTCCATCCATTTACTGCATTTGATACTGTTGTCCCTGACTTCTTCCTGTCCACTTGCTTATTTTTGGTTTTTGGTGGCCCTGCTCCGTCCTTGTTGTCCTCCTACTTATCTGAGTGCTTCTCTATGTTCATAACTGAATTCATCCTCATCTATATCATGTCTTCTTACTGGGAGTGTTCCCCAGGATCCCGTCCTGGGACATCTTCTCCCTTTACATTTTCTCTCTTGGTGACTTCATCCTTTTCCATGGGCTTAATTATTACCTCTTTGAAAATGACTTCTAGATCTACATGGTCAGTCCTCGTCTCTCCTCTGACTTTTAGTGAGTTAGTGACGAGACATTCATAGAAATACTTATATACTCAAAACTACATTAGAAATAGCAAAGTAATAACAAAGTAACTGCAAAATAATAAAGCTACTTGTTAGCAGAGGTTGTTCCTTTCATTGTCTTTGTGATCTCAGTCTCTAGAACAATGCCTGACACACTGATAATCGTTAATAAATGTTTGTTTATTAATGCTTGATTAGGGCTGCTTATGAAGAAAATTAAATATACAGAATAGGTTGTGAACAGAAGTCCCAATGCGAAAGACTTTTATCAACGGACTATTTTTGGATTGATAGGCATCAGTTGGCTACTGTTGGCTAGCAGCTGTTGAAAACTCAATGGGTACATGGATACTTTCTAATAATGACAATGATATTAACTTATCTGTCAAATGAGCTGGAGAAGGAAATGACAAATCACTCTAGTATTTGCCAAGAAAACCCCAAAGGGGGTCATAAGCAGTTGGATACAACTGGAAAACAACTCCATCACAAAGCTAAAAAGAATTGAAACTGGGACTTGAATTCTGTGGGTTTGACTCCAAGTGCAGTGTCCTTTCCATTCTTTAATATATCATCTTTCCCTATTGGGTATCATTCTTGTACAGAAAGATGCTGAACTTATTATGATTTCATGTGTTTCCTGCCCCTTTCCCCATTTTAGGCTTAGTCTTCCTTTTGATGGAGATGAGATATTTGCTCTTTTAGCCCCTACCCCACTTTTACTGGATTGGGACTTGAGGGAGAAGGTGTTTTCTTAAGTAATTCTCCCAGAGTAATGAAAGTAGGATTTAAGTCAGGAGGCCTCTGACTTAAGGGATGGCTGTGGTTTAGCAGATAGAAAGGGGAAACTTTTGCCTCTCAGAGAGAGTGATATGGAAGAAGACTACTCCGGGGAGAAGAAAAAGCCGAGAACATTGCTATATTTGAGGTGAACAAATGTACTAGTAAGATATGAGGAAAACAAACATCTGACAAACCTTTATTAAGTACATGTTCTGTAGCAGGCCACTGTACTAACCACTGCAGACATAAAGACAAAAATGAAATTTGTTCAAAGAGCTCATATCCATTGTCGAAGAAGACAATATGTATATGGTTGCATATACATACTACCATGAGTTTGTATACAGAATAAATACAAAATAAGCATGAGGTGATGTGGGGAGAGAAGGTACTAGCATTTGAAGTGACCAGAAGAGGATGTAGGTAGAAGGCAATGTTTCACCTATGAGCCAGAGGTGAAGGGATATATTCTGGGAAAGGGCTACAGCCAGCGTGAAGGCTGTACCTTTGAGCAAAGGCAAAGATGGGAGATGGAATGGTGTGTATGAAGAATGGAGAGAGGTTTCATTAAAGCCTGGGAAGACATAAATGAACTGATACAAAGTGAAGTGAGAAGAACCAGGAGATCGTTGTACACAGTACCAGCAACATTGTATCAACTATGAAAGACTTAGTTACTTTCAGTAGTACAAAGATCTTGTGACGAAAAATGCTACCCGCCTCCAGAAAAAGAGCTGATGGAGTCAGAATGCAGATTGAAGCATACTTTTAAAACTTTGTTTTTACTTTTCTCTTCCTTCCTTTTTTCTTTCCTTCTTTCTTTTTCTTTCTTTCCTTCTTTTTTCTTTTTTCCTTTTTTCTTTTTTCTTTCTCTCCTTCCTCCCTCCCTCCCTCCCTCCCTCCCTCCTTCCTTCCTTCCTTCCTTCCTTCCTTCCTTCCTTCCTTCCTTCCTTCCTTCCTTCCTTCCTTCCTTCCTTCCTTCTTTCCTTCCTCTCTCTTCCTTCCTTTGTTTCTTTTTTTACTCTTTGGCAACATGACTAATAGGAAAATACATTTCGCATGACTGCACATATATAGTCTATATCAAAATACTTGCCTTCTCAGGGATGGGATAGGGAAGGAAAGGAGGAAAGGAATTTGGAACTCAAAAATTATAAGAGATGAGTGTTAAAAATTATTTCTATATGTAACTGAGAAAAAATAAAGCAAAAACATTCTTTTTTTAAAAAAAAAAAGCATAGCAAGAAGGCTCAGGTAACAGAAGGGGAAGCAAGGAAGTAGGAAAGGTAGATGGTAAATAGCTTAGGGAAGTGACTTAGGCAGAGCCCACAGAGACAGAGACTACCTCTGTGATTTCACTACAGGGGATTCTCAGGTGAGGAAAATTCTTCTACCAATACAGGTCACTATCTTCTCTGCACCTTAGAGAATTGCCTAGCCAGGGGTAGGGAACCTGTCGCCTCGAGACCACATGTGGCCTCGAGACCACATGTGGCCTTCTAGGTCCTCGGGTGTGGCCTTTTGACTGAGTCCAAATTTTACAGAGCAAATTCTTTTATTAAGGGAATTTATTCTTCCTGGAACCTCCATTTTAAGGAAGGACTCAGACCACCATTCCTCATTCTCTAGACTTAGCCACTTTATTTTTGAACTTCTGTCCTAATCTAGACAGCTCCATGACCTCCAGTCTCCCTCTACCCCTAGCTTTTCAGTTCCTTTTCATGTGAGGCAACTGGGGCTAAGTGACTTGGCTAGTGTCACAGAGCTCCTCAGCATCAAGTGCCTGAGGCTAGATTTGAACTTAGGTCCTCCTGACTTCAGGGTCAGTCCTCTATTCACTGCACCCCCTAGCTTCCCCTTCATGTGCTATCTTCTCCATTATATCTATACTCCTTTTTTTTTTCTTGTATATGTATCAACAACACCTAGCACGGCAAAGTGCTTAATCAATACTCATCGAGCTGACTTTTAATTCCCTCCCCCAATGCACTATGGTCAGCCCTTAGTGCCCCATTCCATTCTGTACATTCTCAACTGGGAGCAAAGCTTCCTTTAGCTGCCAGCGTCCCTGTTCTCTCTCTCATGCCATCTATGTTTGTACTCAGAAAAGAACTGTTATCCAAACTGCATTTCAAGTTAAGTTTTTACCATACTGCTTTTTCCTCATTTTTGTCACTGATGTTTCAAGAGGAGATTTAAGTTGTGAAAAAATGATGCAGTCCTAAGAATGGTGTAGAAGTTAGAGAACCTGAGTTCAAATTCTACCCCTACCACTTACTACTTTTGTGACAGAGTCAACTAGGTGGCACCATAGAGTACCAGGCCTGGAGTTAGGAAGACTCATCCTCCTGAGTTCAAATCCAGCCCCAGACATTTAATAGCTGTATGACCCTGGGCAAGTCACTTAACTCTGGCTCAGTTTCCTCATCTGTAAAATGTTCTAGAGAAGGAAATGGAAAACCACTCTAGTGTCTTTGCCAAGAAGACTTGCTCACTAATAGGGTCATGAAGGCTCTGACATGTCTTAAATGACTGAACTACAACTACTTTGTGACACTTGGCAATCCAAGTTTATTTATTATGGAAATATGTTTTGCATGACTGCATGTGTATAACCTATATCAAATTGCTTACATCTCACGGAGCAGGGAGGGGAAGGAGTGGGGAGGGGACTGAGGGAGAGAACTTGGAAATGAAAATTTTAAAAAATGAACAACAGCTTAAAAATTGCTTTTACATGCAATTGAGTAAAAATTAAATATTGTTAAAATATAGGAGTTATTACCATAATGTTAAACTAAAGCAAATAACCTCATCCCAGAGTGCATTTATTCACTTCCTACTTTGTGGCAGGCCCATCCTAGGTACTGGAGATGCAGATAAAAAGGATGAAACAATCCCTACCCTCCAGGATTTTGTATCCCTTCCTTGGTCTTCAATTTCTTCAGCTGTAAAGAGAGAGAGAGAGTGGACTAGATGAGTTCTAATATCCTATCCCACGCCAGATGCCAAGCAAGCTACCTTGTTACAGTGGTTTACCTTGTTCTTGGGGCTGAGAAGACTGGAAGTTACAGGCCTGCCAAACCTCCAGTGAATCCCAGGCTTTCTTCTTCTCAGAACCTACCGTCATAAATCTGCTTCTGACTTTGGCCTGGGCTATGACTCTGCCTTGTCCTTTGCTGACAGATTTCTGGCACCGCATTCAGTCACATATTTCTGGAGTAACTTATATTCTCCTTGTCCTTGGAATCTGCATTTTAAATGTCCCTTTGGAAGTCTTTGAAACTGAGTGCATTCCCTTTGCTCCTCTCATGGCTAAGAGACTTATTATTCTCCACTGAGATTCCATCCCCTTCACTTTCCCCCCCAACACACACACACATACACATACACACACACATGCTCACACACACATACACTCACACACATGCACACGCACACACACACATACAGTCACACACACACATACGCTCACACACATGCATGCACGCACACACCCTATTTCCTGATTAGGAGAGATGATTTATGCTACGATTTTAATCCACAGGAGAAATGGCGGTTGAGCAGTCAGATCTGAGCATTTTGAATGTGCAAGGAACTCTTTCTCAGTACGCTCTCTCCAGGGCTGGTCTTTGAGGTCAACATAGCCAGGCTTGTGTTATGACTGAAACTTTTAAACTTAATTTCACCGGGTCCAACCACAGTTTCCCTCATGGTTTTGGACAGGGTTACTTTTCTTGAACAATAGTTTATGGAAGAGTTTGTAAAGTGATTTCTGATTCCCATTTTAAAATAACAGCTCCTATCCAAATTGATTAGACATACTCAAAGTATTTTTAAAAAATTATTTTTCAAAGGCAGTTAAGAAAACTGTCTTAAGGCCTTTTATTATAGTCATATTAGAAATCAGATTTTGGCTCCATCTTTAATTTCAAGAAATGGGTAATGACATAAGCAAGAACTAAGGAGAAAGAGGACAAATTGAATGCTTTTTCCTGTCCAGCCTGTTTCATTAGGGTTATTTTCTTCCCTTGCCAGAAGGAACCTTGGTGTTTGCACAGTTGGATTATGGGCAATCCTGTCGATTGTGGTAATGACTCTTTTTAAAATGACTGTGGCAGGAGAGCCTGGCAGACAGCTCCTGTGCTGTGAGAGACAGTAGAAGACAAGGCTGTCCCATTTCCATTTCAGAGCAGGGCCTAGGTTAGGCACAGCTAGTGATGCAGTGGCTAGAGCAGTGGTCCTAGAGTCAGGAAGTCTCCCCTTCATGAGTTCAAATCTGGCCTCAGATACTTACTAGTTGTGTGATCCTGGCCAAGTCACTTCACACTATTTGCCTCTGTTTCCTCATCTACAAAATGAACTGGAGAAGGAAATGACAAACCACTCCAGTATCTTTGCCAAGAAAACCTCAGATGGGCTCACAAAGAGTGACTGAGTGACAACAAAGATACCCAGTGTGGGTATTCTACATGTAGACAATTAGGCCTTGGGAAACGGCACCGTAGGATCATAATTCTCCATTTGTAAGAGACCTTCAAGGCCACCTAGTCCATTTCCCTCCTTTTATAGTGGAGGAATTTGAGACTCTCATAGGGTCGCATACCTATTAAGTGTCTAAGGTGGGACTTGAACCCAGGCCCTCCTGACTCACCCACCCCCTTCCCTCAGTCTAGCATGGTGTTGGTACTAACCTTGGAGTCAGAGGGCTTGCCACTTACTAGCTAGGTGATCCTAAGGAAGTTATCTTCCTCATCTGTAAAATGGGGAGAATTTTACTATATTCTTCTCACAGAATGATGAGGAAGACCGCTGAAATATTGTTTGTGAAGCTGCTTTGTGACCACCAGTCTCTACATCAACATGAGTGGCACTTCCTTTTGTTTTGTTTTTTGGAAGGGATCTGGACCTGTGGTTTCATGGGTGTGGTGTGGAAATTCTGTATCTTGAATCAGATTGGCAATTCATTCATAACTTACAGCCTTAAGTAGTTTCCTTTGGTGGTGGTGGATATTGGGGGAACTGAGACATCAAGTGACTTGTCCATGTTTACTTACACATGTGTTAGAGAAAGGACTTGAACAGAGATCTGCCTGGATCCAAGTCACTATGCCGCACTGCTTCTGAAATGTGAAGAAGGAGAAGGGGAAGGAAGAAACTAAACATTTATTAAGTGCGTGCTGACTTGACCCTTACAACAACCCTGTGATGTAGGTTCTATTCTTATCCCCATTTTACAATTGAGGAAATCGAGGCAAGAAGAGGTTAACTGACTTGCCCAGGGTCATATAGTTCATAAGTATATGAGGGCTAGCCTACAGTGTGCTGTGAATTAGTGACTTCCTATTCCTGTTTTAAGACAGTGACTGTTTAGCTCCTATGTTTGCTGGTATCCAGTGGAGAACTTTTTTCCTTGTCTTTTTTAAAAAATAGAACAATTATCCAAACAAAACAAAACACAAAAGACCAAAAAGAGACAAATGCCCACTTACACACAAAAACACACACATAAAAAAGCCCTCAGATCTTCTTGACTCCGAGGCCAGACACTTTATGCGTTGTCTACCTAAGCCATCGTGAGGAGAGCATCTCTCTTCTGTTTCTTTTCATTCTTCAGGGTATTCGGGTTTTTGAATCTGACTGAACTGAGGAATGTTCCTATCATGACCCTGACTTTTGCTCTAGCTGTCAAGGACAGGGGATGTGATGATGGGAGAGTAGCTCCCATCCTCATTTTCCAGAGTCTAAACATACCCTTTCCCAGGAGCCTGAGAGTGTGGAGGCAAAGGATACGTGTGTGTGGCGAATGGGGCCAGTGTGTTTGTTAATTCCACTCTGCCTTGGCCTTGCCTTCTGTGGACGGTGCACACACAGCCCGAGGTATGTATACACAGGTGCTCTGGGTCCTCCTAGCCCTTCAGGTGCCTTGCAGGTGGGAGGGATGCTTCCTCCTCTCTCTCCTGACAAAATACTTGTTGGGTGGCCTGGGTTCAGTCTCTCTGATCCCCTAACCTTAGGAAGAGTTTGTTCCATGACATTTAATGTTAACCCCAGCAAACTCAGGCCTTAAAAGATTCTGGGGTTATTTGGGAATTTTCTAGTGAGCCAATGAAGTTCTCATCAACTTAAAATTAAAAAATGTCAATTGTTTTTGGAAAATTCATGCAGAAAAAATGATCTTTTTTTTTTTAACCTATCCAGTCTATAAAAGGCAGATGTTCAGGGGTTTTAGGCCCAAGTAGGCCCCACACAGATTCCTAGACTGTGTTAACTTCCTTCAGGCCTTGTAGTCTTGGATAAGAACACTGACTGAATTCCTCCCCATCTCTTTGGCTTTGTACCTGAAGGCAAGACCTGTTGTGAGTTGGAATGTTTATACTGGAGAACTTTGCCCCATGCAGTGTGTTAAACCATCTTCAAACAGTATTTATTGAATGTTCATGTGGCTGACCTGTGCCAGTTAACTTTGCAAAGTAAGCTGCAGCAGATTCGTTCTTACATCCACTCCTTCGTTTCCCGCTGTGTCTCAGTTTATTGAGCCATTTTCTAGTGTCTCTTGGATTTGGTACTTCTCAAATGCTAATATTCCCCCAAAGCATAGATTCGTAACCTGGTGTTTGTGAACTTTTATGTTTTAATACTTGGGTAATGGTATTTCAATATAATTGGTTTCCTCTGTAATATTTTATAAATTATTTATGCATATAAAAATGAATCTGAGAAGAGGTCCATGAACTTCACCAGACTGCTGCCAAAGGGGGCCAAAACACAATAAAAAGATTAACAATTTCCACTCTGAAGAAATAGATTCGGACCTTGTTTGGTTCTTGTCTGGACCAGAGAACATCTACATTTACTCATTTCCCCTCCAAGTGCATTCTGGGCATTTCTTTGAAAGTGTGGAAAACCCTACCAGCCCTTGTATTAGTATGTTCGACTTCCCTAGGGATACTGGCCTATCAAATTAGTGCTGGGAATTTCAATCCTGAAAATCTTTCCACTCCCCTTGCCCCTCTTCTCTCACCCTCCCTGTTTGACACAGACACTTGGGAGTCTTTCTTTTCTTTCTTTCTGTCTTGCCTTTTCTTTCTTTCTGTCTTGCCTTTTCTTTCTTTCTTTCTTTCTTTCTTTCTTTCTTTCTTTCTTTCTTTCTTTCTTTCTTTCTTTCTCTTTCTTTCTTTCTTTCTTTCTTTCTTTCTTTCTTTCTTTCTTTCTTTCTTTCTTTCTTTCTTTCTTTCTTTCTTTCTTTCTTTCTTTCTTTCTTTCTTTCTTTCTTTCTTTCTTTCTTTCTTTCTTTCTTTCCTCTCCTGTCCTTCTTGACAGGGCATTCTGCATTTTACCTCTTTACAAAATTCTAAAGCAAGGTGGAAAATATTTTTCTATCATGGGAAATTACTCAGGATGCAATAAAAATGTGTTTTGCTTATGGCAAAATTCGCAAACCTTCACTGACTGAAAAGTATGTGTTTTTTTGCTCAGTGATGAAGCTGGCAAAAAGTCAAATTTGCCATTTTTACTCAATGTGGATAATTTTTTAGCACAGCACTCCCACTTATTTCTGTGTTCTGTTTTCCTCTGGGGCTACAATTAGACCAACAGGGGTGAATATTTTAGTGAAATCATAAAGCCTAGGAAAGATAAGTATCCGAGGATTTTAAAGAATCTAAATCTGGAGAAGATATTCCATGCATTGCCTCACTCATCCCGACCTCATTACGTGTGGAAACTACGGACTTGTTGGTAACATTACATAAGATACCACCTAGAGCTTTTTGAATGCAAAAAAAAAAATGAGAACGTGGACAAAATAGATGTGCAGATTTCTATTTCTGACTCATCCTTTCTATAAGCCATTTGCTATTCCACTTGGTTAGATAGCAGGCAGGTTACCAAAAATATATAATTAATTGGCCTCTAGATTTAATGTAAGTTAGAAGGGTCCTTGATTGAAACTGCTGCTAATTCATATGCCCTTGCCAGCTCTATATAAATGCTGCTCAAACTCAGAGAAGGAGAATACTTGGAGACAAAACTGACAAATAATAGTTTGTTTTGTCTGTGCCCTTTGAATTAATGTTACATTGAAAATAAATAGATTGCCATATGGTATGACTTGCCCAGAAGTAATTGGGTGCTTAAAAAAAAAAACCCTGAAAGTGTGGTTTTAATAATGTTTTTGCATGTATATACATATTTAAATATATCTATATTTTAGAGTATTGCTATCTTTTTTTTTGAGAGGTAGAGTAGGATAGTGGACAAAGGAGTTGGCTTTTAATTTAAGTCTTGTGTCTGAAATGTTTTTATTAGCTGTGTGACTGTGGGCAAGTCACTTAATTTGTAGTGCTTTAGGTAATTCCCTAAGGCTATATATTGTAGATGAGTTGTCCATTGGCATTGGTGGAGAGAGTTTTGTTCCTCTGTGTCTGACTCTTCATGATCCCATTAGGGGTTTTCTTGGCAAAGATACTGGAGTGGTTTGTCATTTCCTTCTCCAGCTCATTTTACAGATGAGGTCAACAAGATTAAGTGACTTCCCTAGGGTCACACAGGCTAGTAAGTGTCTGAGGTCAGATTTGAACTCAGAAAGCTGGATCTTCCTGATTCCAGGCCCGGTACTTTATCTACTATACCACCTAGCTGCCCTAGAGAGAGTTTGCACACTGGATATATTCATTATTAATGAAAGCCCAAATTTAGATGAAAAATTGCTATTTCCTTTAGGCTTATCTATAAGGGACTATTCTGTATGAGAAAAGTACAGGACGTTTAGTAATCATTATGACAGATAGTAAATAGTCAGACATAAAATATTTTATCTCCTGACCAGCACTACTGAACAATACCATTTTTCCATTCTATATAATGTCTCACTTATGAAGAAGGCTCTCTTTGCAAATGAAATGCTCATATAAGTTGTTATTCATGTGAAAAGAGGGAAATGTTACATAGTTGTGGGGTTTGGAGATTTTAACCGACCAGTATTTGCTTCTTCAGAACATTGAAAGCTCATGAATGCTTACATGTATTTGTGGGTGTGTCTACTGGGGGAATGTTCAGACTGTTGCAGTATTTTCTGTAGTAGTGCTTCTGAAAGGTGGTAGTACATTACCGTGTAGACTTACTCTAGCCATTTCCTTTAAAAATCATCTTATTTTTATTAGACTTTTGTTTTTGTATGTTAGTTTGCAAATATATCCTTTATTCTTTCCCTACCCACAAAGCGACCCCTTGCAACAAAGATTAGAAGGACAGAATCAAAGAATTTGAGAATAGAAAGGGGTCTCAATTATTACCTAATCCAACTCATATATAAAATGAATCTCTGCTCTTGGACAACCTGACAAAAGATTGTCCAATGGAGAGAAAATGGGAGTTGAGCATCTCTGACTTCTCACTATTGTGAAGTCTACATAAGCCATGGTATTGTATTATCTCTCTTTTAATTCTCCTTTTCCTCCCATTACAGCTTTTGAAAAGTCCTTATCTTGTTGGTTGTTTCTGGATTTCCTCACTAGCCTTTTTTGAGCTTTTCTGCCATGCTTTTATATTGATTTTCTTTTTACCTGGCCTTTCTTTCAACTTCTGCATTTCCCTCTTTCCAATCTAAGTTGGTTGATGAGTTCCCTATGCATTCACTTTGGTCAGGATGAATCTACCTTTTCCTTTTCATTGGAATTGCCTCCCTTTGTGCTTTCAGAATTTCATTCTTGAGTTCATTTTTCTTGTAGTATTTTAGTCTATGGCATACCACCTATCTTATCTTTGGATCATTTAAGATATATTTATACTTTCCCCATGTCTGTGCCTTGATTTCTTCTCCTTCTTGATGAAAATTATGTTAAAGTGGTCACTTCCCTCCAAGTTTCAAATTATTTTCAATGCAGCACCTAGTTCCCCTCTATTAGCAAGAATTGTATTCAGATTAGAATTTCCCTTTGTTAATTCCTCCACATTTTGAAAGATGAAGTTATCACCAGGGCAAGTCAGGATGTTATTTGCTACTCTACTTTTTGTGAGAAGATTGTGGGTGAGGAACTGAGGGAGAATAAAAGTGCTCAAAGGAACATAAATCAGGCAGTTTATTTCTCACAGACATGTAAGTGTGTGGCTTCTTAGACCTTTGGACCATGGCATCGGCATATGGAGGGATGCATACTCCAGAGAAGAGTCAGAGTTCAGGGTCTCTGTAGCTATATCACATTACTGCTGTAGGGCAGATTGACAAGGACCAAGTGGAAGGGGGATGTTTGGGGCAGTCATTCAGAGGATGGCCCAGGTTGCAACCAAGGGTTTTGTGATTAGGAAAGTTTGCTGACCTCACATACCTGGAAAAATGAGGTTTGCAAAGGTGATGATGATTGGGAAAACCTTGCATTCCTTGTCTAAATGAAGCTGACTAGATCAGCTTTTGGGGGTCCCTCAAATATGGGGTCCATACAAACTTTCTAGTACATAGATGGATTAATCGTCGATCAAACATGGGGTCACTTCTGCAAGTAGGGCCTGGCAATAGGTCAATCCTTATACTTTGTTATGAACAGAACTACTGGATAAATGTCTGGATTACTGAAGTCCCCCATCCCTGCTGTATCATATCTCTGTACCAGGTCTGTAGCTGACTTCTAGAATCATCCATGTTCTCTTTCTATCCAAATGACCTCTAATATACTCTAATGACAAAAATCCCTTCTATTTCTCCCTTATTTGACCTCCACCCAAATACTCTCTACATTTCCCGTCTTTAGTTCCTTCCTATCTTCATGTGAGTATACAGTGCTAGCTCCTTTTGACCTAGCCTGTGTCTATTGATGGCTGTATGTCTAATCCAGAGCCATAATCCAGGCATGGGTTTCATGTTACCAAGTCTCAATGATCCCATCGATGTCCTGTTTGCCCTCTTGCTTTAAAACATCAATTACTACTTCTTTGAATAAACTTTGGGCATTTCTGAGATGTCTGAGGCCATAGATTTTACTACTTGCTCCTTTCTTTTGGAAGTTTCTGAGTGTCTTAGCTGTCATCTCTGTTGCTTCTTCCTCTTCTTTTGTGGCTGCTCCCTATAGTATGTAACTTTGGAGATATTGCTCCAGAACAATTCTGTAAAATTAACCAACATCATGTCTGATAGGATGTACACTATTCCACATCCCAAGTCCTCCACCTTTGCACTGAAGGAAGAGAGGGGAACTGTTTAAATTCCCTGGGGGAAAAACTTTATAATTACTTTTTGTACTTTCTACCAACAGATCTGCCACATTTTTTTTAAAATTTAAATTTCTGTTTTTTACAGTATCTTCATCTTTAAATGTTTTACTCCCTGCCTCTCTCCCAGAAAGCCATCCCTTACAATAAAGAATACAAAAAGGCAGCAAGAGGTGTTCACCAAAACATCAAAAGCAATCTGACATACATGCAACATTCTAAACTATCCCAACCTCTGCTAAGGGTGAGTGGTGGTAGCTTCTCATATCTCTTCTTTGAAGTCAGGCTTGGTGATGATATCTTCTTAGTGCTCAGTTTTACTTTTTTTTTCTGTTGATGATCAATCAATGATTTAACATTTATTAGTACCTGCTATGTGCTAAGCACTGGGGAGACAGAGAGAGATAAAAGGCATTCCCTACTCAAGGAACTTACAATTTAATGGAGCATATAACATACAAACAAATACACACACACACACACACACACACACAAAGCAAGCTACATAAAGGATAAATAGGAGATAAATGTATGTCACTTTCCATAATTAAAGAAAGGTGAACAACAACAGATTTTTTTTAATGGCTTGGTTCCCTCAGAATTCCAGACATGGAATCATGGGTGTAGAAGTAGAAGGGGGGAAAAGGAAGTTGACATCACCCATGCTCTCATGTTGTAGATAAGGAAACTGAAACCCAGATAGGTTAAATAAGGTTTCTAAGGTCACACAACTTAGAAGTGGCAAACTTGGGGTTTGAACGGAAATCCTTCGACTCTTTCCACTGTGCCATTCTTTTTTTCCCCCACCCCCAAATTAAAAAGAAACCTATTTAAGCAGTCCAAGTTCAGGGCACTTTCACCACCAAAGGCCCAAGTATTTATTTGTGAAGATCATCTTTATTCCCATTCCTCAAGAGAAGAAGGAAATTTATTCTTAAGAACCATCCACCATCCATCCAACTTTCTCTAAACCATGAATCAAATTCATTCCTTTCCTTAAATATAGAAGATAGTAGGACTTAACGTTTTCCTCACCGGGATGGGGTAACATTGTAAAAAATACTAGACTTGGAGCCAGGAAGTCCTAGTTAGTATCATGCACTAAATACATGATCCTGGTCAAGTTATTAAAGTTCACTGAGCCTCAGCTTCCTTATCCACAAAAGGGAAATAATAATTGTTATTGTTGTTTAGCGGTGTCCAACTCTCCATGACCCCATTTGGGATTTTCTTGGCAAGGATACTAGAGTGGATTGTTATTTCCTTCTCTAACTCATTGTACAGATGAGGAAACTGAGGCAAACAGGATAAAGTGACTTATCCGGGATCATGCAGCTAGTAAATGTCTGAGATCGGGTTTGAATTCAGGAAGCGGAGTCTTCCTGACTAATAGCGCCTACATAGTATAGTTACAATGTTCTATATACTATATTACAATGTTACTATATACTATATTATAGTGTTAATATAGTTACAATGTTACAATGCTTAAATGATATTAAGTATATAATATACTTTGTAGAACTTACAATGCTTTATAAACGAAAAGTTATTACTAGTCAATGACAATTCTGAGATCTATCAGTTTATTTAGTTTAGGAGACATATACATACATACATATATATATGATTGCATGTGTATGATATATGATTATCTATCATCTATCTCAATGTCAGTAGATTTGATCTTTTCACAGAATTTGGTAATAGACTTATTTTTGCTTTATACTCAGAAGTCTAGTCAGTTTCCCAGGCTATTGATCCATTTCTTGGTCTTTATATTACTGAGTATTTCAGCTGTTTATCTGCAAGAACAATAACATCAGTGTTCATAGGAATGGGAACTCCCCTCCCCCCCTGCCCAATCCCCCACCATCCTCCCACATGGCTTGGATTGAAGACCTTTCCAGATTGTGTTGCATATAATATCCTTCTGGACCATACATTTCTTTCTTTCTTTTTTTTAGAGATAGTGATTTAAAGTGACTCTTCTCATTTCCTTGCCTGCAGCTGCAGTATTTATTGACAGATTTTGTCTTTTATGGCATGGGGATTATGCTGGTATTTGGTATCCTAAAAGGACGGAAGCATTCCTGGGGGATGGCAGTGGAAGGAATGGGGAAAGGAGTGGGGAGGCTGCAAGGACACTTGAAGGTATAGAGAGACTTTGCTAAAAATAGTGTAAAACGTAATTGTCATGGCTTGGAGAAAAATAGGGTCTGTGGTAGGTTAGGGAGCAGAATGAAGGGAGCAAAGGTCTTCAGATGGCCAAGTTCAAGTCTCTCCACTTAACTGTGAATCCTGGGTGATTACTGGGCTACTCTATGCCTGTTTCTCGATCTATGTTTAAGATGCCTTTGAAGCATGCCCAGGGAAATGTGGAAGGGGCCTCTGGAGCATGCCCAGGCCAGTCCTGTTATATAAAAAATGGGGTAATATGCTTGCTGCCTCAAAAGTGATTGTGAGAATCAAATGAGAGGGTACCTAGAGAGAGCTTTGTCAGTAGAAACAACTTGCCCATTTTTCTGGTGTTAAAGTTATGAGAAAGTAAATTAATTTTTGTGAGATGACTATGTACACATTTCCATTGGTATCTTGAAGTAAACAGAGTGCAGTGTCAGTACAGGAAGGATATGTAATTTTATTAAATCTGGTCTTTGAGAACTGTTGTATTTCAAGGTTAAGATTCCAAGGTCCATTTTTTAACTGGTTTCTGACTTTCTACTCTCTCTCAAACAAGGAACCCAGAAACATTAGATCTTGAAGCAGAGGAGATACCTGCTGTGAAAAAACTGGGGCCTGTCCTTGAGATTCGATTCCATAAAAGCCTTGTCTAGTGTACTGACAGGGCAACTTTGTGGTTATTATGTGAACATTGTTTTGGCTGAAATGGAAGCATTCCTAAACTGTTAGTGGTATGTAGAGTATATGGTAGAAATTCAACGTTTCTCTTCCATGTACTGAGTTAGTGCTATTGACAACAGACTGGGAGAATTCTAGTCTGGAATCTAAGTCTCTACAGGTAACTAGTTTTTCATCATCTCAAGTGATTGTGGAGTTTCAGAGCTGAATGTGGTCTTAGAAAACACCTAGTCTAAACTTCCACTTTATAGATAAGAAAACTGAGGCAAAGAGGTTAAATGATTTGTCCCAGGCCCTAGAACTTTTAATAAATTTCCCTCTTTCTTTCAAAGGAATGATGTCCATAAAATGAGATCCTTTGTATTGTATATTTAACCTAGGCTTTGGATTAGTATTTCTGACTGTGCCTTGTTAGGCACAGTAAAATTTCACTGCTATGAATGAACAAAAGCGTATTTATTAAATGCCTACTGTCTGCCAGGCACTGTATTAAAAGTTAAGGTATACAAATGCAATCCTTTGAGATCCTCCCTGGGATACTGCATTCAAACAGGGAAGACAGCACAAGCAGGCAGCTAGATGGCACAGTGGATCTGAGTTCTAATCCTGCCTATTAATAATGACCCTGCAAAAGTACTTCACCTCTTTCTGCCTTAGTATGCCTCTCAATTAGCTTTCATTACCTCAGTGCCTAGCATAGTGTTTGGTACATAGTTGGCACCCAGTATATGTTTACTGAATTGATTTTTTATAAGGATCTTCCACCCACACAGCTTCTTAACTTGAATTTGTCTTTGCAACACTGGACCATAAGATATTAAATCTCTGAGAAGTTGCTTAGGTCCTTCCTTAATAAATCACAGTAAAATGGGCTAATAGTAGCATTTGCCTCACAGGGTTGTTGTGAGAATCAAATGAATTGACATACATAAAGGGACTTTATAAATCTTAAAGCACTATATAAATGCTAGCTGTTATAATTATGATAATAATTAGTATTATCAAGGCATACAGGAGAATGGTAACCATGGAGAAGTGATTCAGATGGAAATCATAGAGAATGGTGATTTGGCAGAGGCATGGTAGGGTGGGTTTGCTTACTGTTTGCAAAGCTCAGGTTAGAAAGAGGTGGCAGTCGTTGGAAGGTAGAGGGGCTTGATGGTCCATGGTGATTGTCTGCTTCTGTCTAAACTTTAAAAGTCACCTCATGCTACATGCATCCAGAGAAAGAACTGATAAATAGATGTATAGAATAAGTTTACACATACATACACACATACACACATATAAGTGTATATATACATATACATGTATGTATGTATATATACACAGATACACATATACATACACACAAATATATGTGTGTGTATACATATACATATATACATACACACACACACACACACATATATATATATATATATATATATATATATATATATATATAGTGTTTATATCTAATGGAAGCCATATGTAGAGCTGGGGCAGGGGGTGAGAAAAAAAGAAAAAAATAGTAATTTTGTTGCATATTTGAAAGTAATAGCAAATTGTGCATAATAGATTTACAGTTTCACATACAATCATCTTTTTCATTGCTCTGTGCTATAGAAATGCTTGTTTTATTCTGTAAATTTAAAAGAAACTTAAAGAAAAAACATCACTTTATGCTTCTCTTGTTTTCAGATATTACCTATCACAGAAAGAAAGCAGAAGGTATGAGATTTTGTGTTTTCTTCTAATTTCTTATTCAGGGCTGGCTGCCTCAAGGATGGTAAATGTGATCACTCGTTCTAAGCAGGAGGAGCGTGGCATTATTTGAACTGCCAGCCGCTCTGGTGGCATCATGACATGTAGGTCACTTATGTGTATGTGAATCACAATGGCTGCAGCTGCTACATTTGGGGTGTTGGTCTTTGACCGCTTTGGGGCTCCAGCTCTTCACTGGCCTGCCTCGTATATCCCCTCTGCTTGAGACCTTGGCCACTGCTGATTGAGGAATTTATTACTCCTCACTTCAAAGCTTTTCCTTCACCTAATATCAACCTTTGAAGTATTGAAATAATGTCAACCTTGATGTTGGGAGGATGCGTTGGCAATTTGTATCAGTGGCTTGATATATACATTTAATAGAAAGAAAAGGTCAGTGCTGAGATACTCCCAGAGTCACAGGATTTCAGAGAGACTGCTTTTATGGATCATGGGCATAGAGGGCTGAGCGATTTATTAGGGAAGGACCTAAGTAGCTTCTCAGAGACTTACAGTCTTTACATCTTGTGGACCAGTGTCACAAAGACCAACTCAAGTAAAGAAGTTATGTGGGTAGAAGATCTTCATTAAAAATCAATTCAATAAACACACAGGGTATCAGCTATGTACAAGCACTGTGCTAATCATTGAGGTCACAAAGGCAAATAGAGAAATCATCCTTTCCCTTAAGAAGCTTTCATCCTTGTGGAATTTGAAAGCTCTGGGGAGGTCATATCCCAAGGTTAACACCAAGACTTCAACTTTACTAAAATGTCAGCAACACAACACAGTGAATGGCATGATATGTTTGGAGTCACAGAACCTGAGTTTGAATGCCAGCTCTGTTATTTACTCTTAGTGTGACCTTAAAAAAGTTACTTGCCTTTTCTGGCTTTAGTTTTTCATTTGTAAAATTAAAAGGTTGTACTAGAGGGCTCCTCAGTTCTCTCTTCTTCTCTATCTCCAACTCTAAATCTATGCCTTTTGAACCAATCTAGGTTTTGTGACCCAAGAAACGAGAGTCCAGACCCTGTGGGCATCCTGGGGAGGGTGTCCTAAATTGGTCTTGTTCAGAGATCAGCAACTTTTTTAATACTCAATGTCACTGAAAGCATTAATAATGTCCATGGGTGTAGATTGCTGTTGCTTATAAGAATAAGGAATAGGCAGGGCAGAAAATATAAAGCAAGCTGAGAAAGACAGAATAGGAAAAAGTAAGAAAAGAACATGAAGATTAGTGAGAAAAGAGGAATAGGGTAAAGACTGGACCTGAAATGCCAGTGATATAGGAATTAGGAGATTAGGATTAAGGAATCAAATTAGGAAATTCTTTCAGCACATACATATTAGCATCTTCTCTACAATTACCTATGGCACTGATGTGTAGGTGACCTGTCCAGGGGTACACAACCAGAATGTTAGAGCTGTGACTTGAATCCAAGTTGTCTTCTTAAGAAGAAGAAAGTGAAAGAATACAAGAAATATATACAGATAATGGGAAAACCCCCCAATAAATGTCTCAGGGGCCCTGCCTTATGTCAGAGGTTGCCTACCCATTGTCAGTTATTGCCTTTGTACTGAGAGGAATCAAGAAGGATTGCCAAGAACTCCTGGGCAGATTCTAATTGTGAGGCTGCCACTAACTAGGACCTTAAGCAAGTCACTTAAACTCTGGTCCTCAGTTCCCTCATTTATAAAATGAATGGGCTGGCCTCAATGACCTTTAATATCCCTTACTTCTTTCCCAATGGATGATGTCACAATGGGAAGGCAACTGGTCAGTTTTCTGGGTATCTCCTTTATAGCAGCTTTCACTGGGTAGCAAAAGCTTTTACCCACGTAGCTCCTCACTGGTTGGTGAGGTTAGAGTAATTTCTTTGCTTGGGATTAAACCATGACAGATTCTCAGATGCATTTGAATTCCTGGCACAACTGTGAACCTGGTTCAATCTCATCCAAGTTAATGTTAAGACCCCTTTTCCTGATAGTTCTCAAAGAAGGAATGGAAGGCTATAATTGCAGCATGAAAGAGGTACAAACAGCTAGAGCTGGCCTAATTACAACTATAAGGAGATAAGAGAGTGGAAAATTGATGACTCAGCATCCCTGGTCCATGCTCCTTCAATATGCTAATTGGAAATATTCATATCTGGTTGGTGATCAGACTATGCCACTATACACACACACACACACACACACACACACACACGCACACATGCACGCACGCATGCACACACACAAATAGAACAGTCTTTTTTTCTTGGCTAAGACCTCCCCAAAACAGAGACATTTATTATTTTATCACAATATTTTTTTTCTGGAAATAGTAAATATTGCAGGCCACAGAAAGGTCAGAGCAAAGGCATTTTACCATCTGCAGTGGCTTGACCCCTGGAATTCCTAAGTGACCTCTGGGATGGAGGGGAAAATGCTGATTTAGGAAACTCCAGGAAGCTTGAGGACATATGGCCCCATTATAATAGGAAAGCAACAGACTGATCCAACTCTTGGGTCATTTATTCTGGCAGTTGCCTGTGGCAGGTGACAGTGCTACTGCTGAAAAGGAAGGCAAGGAATCTGTATCATGTACCTGGCCAGATACATGATGTCAGAGTGGGGCTCAGATTTCCTCCTGACCTGGGCCCATGTGGGTGATCTTTTCATATTCTGCCTGTTAGTTATCTTGACTGCTTTGGTCCAGACAGAACAGCAGGGGAGAAGTAATAAGCCGAAGGAGTTAGATATGTTTAACCTACGATTAGCCAAAATTAAATTTGTAACAGTAATGCTGCCAGTAACTGATATTTACATTTTGCCTTAAAGTTTGCAAAGCATCTTCTGAATATTCTTTCATAAGACTCCCCAACAGAACTCTGTGAGGTAGGTGACACAAATATCATCGTCCCATTTCTAGAGGTGAGGAAAAACTAGGCTCAAATACATGACATGACCTGCTTGCAGTCACATATAATTATATTATTGTCATTTTTTCTACCTAATAAGAACTTATTCTCTGACTCCCTCTACTCCCACTAAAAAAAAAAGAAAAAGGAAACCCTTGCAACAAATACACATATTTGAATCATAAAGAAATAAATCCTTATATTGGCCATGTCAAAAACTGTGTAACTCATTCTGTATATTTAGTCCACTCACCTCTGCTGAGAGTTGATGTAGATAATCATAAAAGGTAATCATAATGAAACACAGGGCAATTAGGGAGCACGGTGGAGAGGGTGCCAGGCTTGGAGTCAGGAAGACTCATCTTCCTGAGTTCAAATTCATTGTATAACCTGGGACAAGTCACTTAACCCTGTTTACCTCAGTTTCCTCATTTGGAAAAGGATCTGGAGAAAGAAATGGCACACCACTCCAGTGTCTTTGCCAAGAAAACCCTAAAATGGGGTCATAAAGAGTTGGTCACAACTAAAAAATTACTGACCAGTCATAATAAATTGTATCTATGTATCATTTTAACTTTTCACCAAATCACAGAACCATAGAATTTCAGAGCTGTAAGAAACCTTGAGTCACCTGATCTAAACCAATGTGCATTTCTAGGCTAAGCTCTAATATCCTGCATATAATTTTCCAACCTCTGCTTGAGGAACTACAATCAAGGGAACCCCACTACTTTTGTATGGCTGATTGTTAGGAAGATTTTTACCTAACAAATCTAAATTTACTTTTATATTTCCACCCATTATTCCTGGCTCTGGAAAGTGCTTTCCTCTCAACAACTCTGAGAATAATGCAGGTCAAATGTTGTTATCCTCATTTGACAGATGAGGAAATTGGAGTTCAGAGGGCTTAAATCATTGGCCACAGGCAATTGCCAGAATAAATGACCCAAAGGTTGGATCAACCTGTTGCTTTTCTATTAGGATGGGGCCAGGTCTTCTGTCTCTAAGTTCAGTCCTTTTCCAATACAACTGAGATGTATAGTCTTGTTGGACATTTCATAGAATTATGTGTCTAGAGTGAATGAATGAATCACTTAATCAAGAACATTAATTAAATAGCAGCTGCTTGTCAAACATTGTGCTAGCTTCTGGGAGGATGAGGAAAAAAGTGAAAACAGTCCTTGCTCTCAAAGAATTTACAACTTATCTAGGGGAGACATCACATATGGTAGAAGGAGGTTATGTGGGAGAAGACATTAATAGTTAGGGACAACAGGAAAGGCCTTGGGTGGAAGGTGGAAACTCAAATTAGGCTTGAAAAATACAAGAGATCTCAAGACATGGATATGAGGAAGAAGTGTTTTTCAGGTGTGGAGGATCACAAGTGCAAAGACATGGCAGTAGTAGATGAGTTATGTTTTATAAAGAGCAGTAAGAAGGCTAGCCTGGTTTGACTACAGTGTACATAGAGATAAATCATATACAATAAGGACATATGTGACCTGATGTGAGCAGAGACAGGAGAAAAATTTGTACTATAACAATATTTTTAAAAAATTAATTACTTAGAAAAACTCTAGAACTCTGATCAATGCAATGATCAGAGGGCTGATGATGAAGAGTGCTGCCCACCTCTGGACTGAGAAGTGATAAACTAAACATGTATGAGTTACACATTTTCAGACATGGGCAATATGAAAATTTGTTTCCCTAAGAACTGAATATGTTTGTTACAAGGGTTGTATAACCCTTGAAGGTTATTGAACTGGAGGATGACATGGTAAGATTTGTACTGTAAGAGGATCACTTTGGCAGTTGTGTGAAGGATCGATTGAAGAGGACAGAGACTTGGGGCAGGGAAAACTATGAAGACAGTACAGGTAAAATCATAGTAAAATAGTACAGGTGGAAAATGGTAAGGTTCTGGACTAGGATGGTGGCCAGGTTGGAGAACAGAAAGAGAATCACACAATAGATGCTGTAGAAAATGAAATGACAAGATTGGACAACTAGGTAGAAATGTAGGATGAATGAGAGTGAGGCGTTGAAAATGATGTTGAGCTTACAAAGCTGGGTGATGATATAGATATTGGTGCCTTGAACAGAAACAGGGAATTTTAGAAGATGGATGAGCTTAAGCAGGAAAATAAAATTCAGTTTTGAACATAGTGAGTTTGGGTTGCCAGAGTGTAGAATTATCCTGCTTTTTTTGCGATACCACATTTATGTCAAACTAGTGATATTGTACATTGATTTCAAAGACTTGCAATTAGCACTGTAATGTGGCAACCAAATTAATGAATGTGGTCATGGGTTTTATTAAATGAGGAATTGCCTGTGGGAATAAGAAGATGTTAGTCTCTCTATATTCTGCCTTGCTCGGGTCATGTGTGGAATACTGTGGTTATTTCTGGGGACCACATTTAAAAGAAGGCATTGCTAAGTTAGATAGCATCAAAGTAGGTCAGCCAGAGTGCTGAAGGACATTCAGTCCATGTACTATAAGAATCAGTTGAAGGAACTGGGGGAAGTTCAGTCTAGATAAGCAAGTCTTGGCTTACTTTCAGTTCTTGACCCTATGACCCAAAGATCTAGGATCCTTTAGGGGTCTGTGATCTCCATTATCTAATGAGCTGGAGCATAAGAACCACCACTTAAAATTATAGTTAGTAGGCACTGAATATTTGACCGATGTCCTTATCGGTGATGTAAGTCCAAAGGCAGAGAATCGGTCTGGTTAAACCAACCAATAAACCAATTGAAAAGACAACTTTAACTACCTCACTCATTTACTTGGATTTTCCTAGATGAATGCCTATTCAAGCAGAAGGACTTTCTCATGCCCCAAGATGAGTGAAGAGTCCACTTTGGGTTTCATTTAAAACACAAACTTTGTTATCCTCATGATAGGAAGAAAAAAATGAGACTTTATTTACTAGCTATTATTAGCAGGGTTCACAGGTTCTTCTCTTTCCCTGTCCATCTCTCAGTTAGAGAAAGTCTGATAAATGATTAATTTTCAATTTCAGAGTGGATTTACAAACTTTCTCTGGTCTCTGACCTAGTGGAATGAAAATCCCCTCCCTACCCCATAAGTTGAATTAGATTTCCTTTCTGAGAAATGAATACAGTGAACATTTTTGAATGCTTCAGAGGTACTCATGACCATATTGTATAATGTTGATAATGCTCCCTACTTCCCTATCCTGTGTGCTCATAAACTTCCACTTCCTTTTTGCTAAGCTAGGTGGAAGTGTTTCCTGTCTATCTCATCTCTGTGACATAATAGGAAGGCCAGATATGCAAGTTTTGTCTTAGAACGACAATTTTTGGAATCACTCCGTGTGCCTTGACCTAGGCCTATTTCTATTGGAAATGTTTTAAAGGCTGAAAAACATGTCTTGTGCCAGGTATGTTGACCTTCAAGCCCTCTTTCGCTCATAGTTTCTTACAAAGTAGACTGGGGGAAGATCCATTGTTTGATGGCCGTGAGCATAGAGATCAGGGACAATGAGGTATGAACCTTGACCTTTATGATAAATATCCGTCAAATCCTAAATTTTTATGAAGAAAAATTCAGTTAACATAACAGTTTAACGTATGTAATCTATGAGCAACCTAAATGATCTGATTATAATTGTCTAATTATGATGAAATCCAGTTGCTGCAGTATTAAATTAGAGAAAACAAGTTCATGGACCCCAGGACAAGAACTTTTAATTTAGTTTAAATCTTTTATTTTACAAACGAAGGAACTGAGGACCAGCAAGTTTAAGCAATTTGCCCAAAGTCACTGAGGTGTTAAGTGGTAGGAAGACGATATTAATCCAGAACAATCCAGTGTTTGTTACTTCATACCAACGCAAAGAATCCTAAATTCACAGTCTGAAAGAATTTTAGAGGCCATGTAGTCCAAATTCCTCATTTGCAGGTTTGGAATTGAAGCCAAATGACTTGTCCAAGGTCATACAGTTAAAATAGGCCTCTGAGGTGGGATTTGAACTGTCTTCTCAACACCATGGCTGACACACTATCCATTAGGCTATGTTGCTTCTCAATAAACATCTGTTCAGTGCCTACTATGTATAAGGCACTGTGTCAAGTACTAGGTGGACAAAGACAAACAAAACAAGACTTGCTCCCAAGGAGGTTACGTTATACTGAAGGAATATGCTGTGGATGCCCTCATGTAAATGTAACACACATATTCATAAAGCGTAGTCCTCGAACTTTGGAGGAGTGGAGAGCCCCCAAAACTAGGAGAAGCAGTGATTAAGAAAGCCCTCAGGGAGAAGGTATCATGTGGTTTATGCTTCAAATAAGACAGGGATTCTAAGAGATAGAGGTAATGAGGGAGTGCCTTCCAGTCGTGGAGGACATTTAAAATGCTTACTTGGAACACAATCAAACTAAAACAACTTCAGCTGAAATCACTTTATAACAAAGAGGAAATAATTTTCATCTTAAGCATATGATGAACAGTTGTCATACAACAACATAATAAATAACTCGTCCTGATACTGCCACAATCTTTGATCAATTTTTTTTAAAGCTGTTCACGGTGGAACTATATAACCTGCCCAGGAAGGCAGTTTAAGTTACAAAATCACTGGGAGGGGATTAGGCTAACAAGAGTTGCTTAACAAAGATCCAGGATCACATCGGGCCACCAGTTAGCATTTGTTGTGTTAGACATCAGTGTACTTTGAGAAAAGGTCATGTGATGACTGAAAGAAGCAACCACTTGTAGTTTACAGTGGCAATTCCAGATTGCTGTTTGTGAGAGACCAGGTGGAACCATTGATGGAGGAGCGGCAACATATGTTGAGGGCCCTCTTTTCACAATGAAGATGAAAGTGGAGGAACAAGCCATCCTGAAGTAGAGCACAGCCTTCTTAGAAAGAAATCGTGGGCAAAGACTTGTTAATTAAGAGATTAGTTCTGTAGACACTCAAACTGGATAATCCACTCTCAATTCCTTTTTATCCAATAAGTATATTTATTGAGCACCTACTAAGTATGCAGTGTAACAGCTGCTTTTTAAAAATAGATTTTTTTTGATATCTTTGTTTTCACATTGCATCCATTTCCCTTGTATCCTTCTTTCTTCATAGAGATCCATTCCTTATAGTAAAAACAATTTTTAAAAAGAAAAAGAAAAGCAGAAAAGTAGATCACACATCAAAAAAAATCTGATAATGTAACATTCCATACCTGTAGACTCCCACCTCTGTAAAGGAGTGGGGTGGAATATTTTTGTCATATTTCTTCTTTGGAGTAAAATTTGTTCTTTATGGTTTTGCAACATTCATTTTTTATTGTTTTGTGGCAGCCATTCTCTCAATTTTCGATATGCATGTTGTTTTTCTGATGGATTCTTACTTCATTTTGCATCAGTTTGTATATATCTTTCCTTCTCCATCTTCATCATGTTCATAGTTTCTTCTATCAGAGTATAATTCTCTTACATTTATGTGCCATTATTTGTCTGGTCATTCTCTGATGACTAGTTCTCTACTATGATCCCAGTTCTTTGCTACCACACAATACCCTATTGAAATATTTTTTTGTGTATATGGAGCTTTTATTTTTTCTCAGTTACCTCCTTTAAATATATTCCTAGCACTTTATTTACATAATTCCAAGTTATTTTTCAGAATGGTTGTGCCAGTTGATAGCTCCATCAACAATGTATTAGTGTGCATAACATCTATTTGACGAATTCCACATGTAGGAAGGTGAGGAGACCTTATGGGGAAAGTTGTTTAGACCATTGCCAAACATTCTGGACTTGCTACTTTTGACTCATCTTTCTAGTCAAGAAGTGCCCAGACTACCTCCTCATACTTAATGAGGGTCTAAATTACCTCTCCCCAAACGGGTCCTCAGAATTTCCCACTTACCAAAGGAGTATGTCAAAATATTGTGTGGTAGGGAAATGGAAATTAAATGAATTTCTGCTCTCAAGACTGTTATAATTTAGTTAGGGAGGAAAAACAAGTTTACAAAACAGAGAACAATACAACACTAAAGTATAGAAATATGTGGAATAGAAAAAAGTGAGGAAAATGCGCAGTCTGTAGAATGTGAGCCAGAATTGTCAGGCAAAGCTTTGTGGAGAAGATGGTACGGGATTTGGAGTTGACTTTGAGAAGGTGCAGCATTTAGCTAGACTGTAAAAATGTAGGGAGACTCTCCAGGCTAAAGCAAGGCATACAGGTAGTAATAAGTACAGGGTTTTTTAAGAGTGGGGGATGCATCTTCCCATGTTGTCATGGTTTTTCAATTTTAACTATCTATATTAATTTAAATAGTCGAACAATTATCAAGTCTTTACTTAACATGATGACTGGTGGATAAACATTGGATTCAAAATGCAGAATAATATTACCGGCCATGAATCCTGGAGCATTATACATTTTCTCTCATTTCCTTAGCTGTGCTATCCTTGAGGTTAAAAATTAGGGCATTCCTGTTGATCAATATTTCAACTTTGAGAATTCAATAATTAAAATATATAATTTAAAAAACTTCAAGAGGTAATCTTCTTGGCACAGTGGAATTAAGTGCTGGATTTGGACTCAGGACATGGGTTAGATCACCTATGACCTTTGAGACTTAGAGAAAATCCCTTAACCAATTTGAGCATCATTTTTTGCATTTATAAAATGAAAGATTGGACTTGGGAATCTTGAAGGTCCCTCCCAGCTCTTAATCTATGTATGGTCTCGTGTCTTATTTTATCTTTTTGATACTTCAACATCTTTTGCTTTGGCAAAACACTCTAGCAATTGAACCCAAATCCTTATTTTAAGCTACCATTTCCCAATCAGGGTATTGGAGTCATAAATGCTATACAAGAACTCACTGGTCCACCAAGTGGTTTCCTCTCAGGTATAGGTATAGATTGTCCCTTACATGGTCTACCACAAGGTACTGCTGACCATGTGTGCTTTACTCCTTATGATTACTTTCCATGGATATGTAAGATATATGGTTTTTGAGTTGGAAAGGATCATTTATTCCAGCCCCTTCATTTATTCCAATGCCTTTCTGAATCACAGAGAATCAAAGGATCTGAGTTGGAAGGGACTCAGTAGCCACCTAGTCGAAGTCATATACTTATAGGAATTTCCCACATGCCTGACAGTTCTTGAGATCAGCCAGAATTTGCCTTTTTATATCTTCCAAGATGCAAAGCTATTGTGAGGGACTTGATGTCACACAGATAGTAAATGACAGAGGCAAGATTTGTGTGGGTCATATGGTATGGGTCATATGGTACTGAATCCAATGCTCTTTCCAGGGCTTCCTTCTCTCCTTCTCACCTTCCAGAATCTGAAAGAGAGAGAGAGAGAGAGAGAGAGAGAGAGAGAGAGAGAGAGAGAGAGAGAGAGAGAGAGAGAGAGAGAGAGAGAGAGAGAGAGAGATTTCAGTTCTGGTGTAGGAAATGCTGGATATTAAAACATTCATACATTGATCATTTTATAATTGGGGATGATGAGAACCCAGCAGTTGGCTTGCATGAGCCCTTACTGGAATCTTCTTAATGTCAAGAAAAAACAGTGTTATTGTTAATGCCACTTTGTCTCTTATTGATCTTTCCCATTCATTAATAGGCCCCGTGTGATCTGCCTGGGTCACATAGAAGTCTGAGTGACATGGAGACTGTGGTGAGAGGAGCTTGTTGAAAGTGTAGAACAGAGGAGCTGGAGCAGAGTGGAGAGGAAGTTAGTCAGAAAGCAATCAGAGCTGAGAAGGCAACTGGCTAGCACAAGCAAGCCTGTTTGTGATTTTGCTTAGGAGAGCCTGTGTGTGAGAAGGCTTGATAATGTGTATCGACTTCTTGGTTACTATGATGGATTTCTTTGTTACGGTGATGAATTTGGCTTTCTGGTGCAGACACCAGAAAATAAATTAAAAAAATACATAATTCATTTATTTATAAAAAATAAATATTTTGGTTCTGTCTTCCATGTGGAGAGTCTGTTGTATTTCACCATTCAGAATTGCACTGGGATACTCATGGCTGCCGTAGGCACTGTCAATATCATGTGGGTGTTACAGAGACATTGATGAGAGTTGTGCGGGATAGTCAGGTATTCATTGAGTAACTACCATTCTGCTAGGTAGAGGGATCATCCAGACAGGTGAATCTTTTTAATATCTGAATATATTTGAATTAGCTGAAATACTATGGTATTTACTTTGTGCATATTTCATATGTACTTATATAGATATACATGCTCTTTTCCTTGACAGAAAATAAGAACCTTGAAGGCAGGGCTGTTTCATTTTTATTTTTCTTTTAAATTCCTACTTCCTTCTTGGTTTTTGCTGTGCTCTAGTTAGTGGTGTCAAATTCAAGTAGAAGTGAATCGCTGTGGGCTGCCTATTGACTTAGAAAACCACAAATTAACATTATGTTGCATTGTACCTTTATTTCTGTAAATCTTTGGCCAGCTCTTCCACTTGCACTAAAGCAGATTTGCTATCTCTAATAGATTATCCCATATAACCACCTGAGTCAAACTGCCTCAATGAATAGTAAAGACAGTGAGGTACTTTCAAAGCACAGAACCTGCCACATAGAAGGCACTCCATAAGTGCCAATTGACTGATTCTGGTTAAAGTGTACAGAGTTCAGTTGCATTGTCTATTTATTTGGGACCTAAGTGTTCCTGGGGCCTTTAGGGCAGTTATACATATACTTTTGTGTGTATCATGGATTCCTTTGACAGTTTGGTGAAATCTATTGTATCCTTTCTCTATATCTATATATATATATATATATGTTTGTGTGTGTGTATGCATATATATGTATATATAAACACATACATATACACACATATGTATGTATATATACATATACACATGTTTGTGAATATATGTATAAATGTATTATACAGACATATATTTTTAAAATTTAAGGTGATACTAAATTTTGGTTGGAATTTAGTAAAAATAAAACAACAGAATTTTATTTCATCTAAGTTTGCAGACCCCCATGAAAACTATTCATGGAACCCAGCTTAGGAACCCCTGCCTTTGAGTACAGGCTTATGAAAACAAATATGAAAAATTAAGACTACAGTCTGGTGAAGGTACACAGAATGATCAGAGTTTCTTGAAATATAAACTGACTTATAGCTTTCCTCCTCTGTGTAAAGCTTTTGTGAATAAAGAGCACATGTTTCTTGCCATCTCTCAAATAATCCTGGCATTTTAAACAAGTATGACCAATATAAATAATCAGCCTTGAACTTCTGCTGGAATTGAAGGAGGATTACCTTCTGTTCATAATTGCCTCATGTCATTGAAAAAGTGCTTTTTTTTCTTTCTGGTTTTGGCTTGACACATTGCCTTCTACCCATTTTATACACACACACACACACACACACACACACACACACACATATATATATATTATATATATATATATATACATACATATATTTAGGTTCACTGAGGAAAAATGACAATTTTTGAATACTTCCTGGGATTGTCTTCATTTTAAAAAGGATAAATAGGTTTTGTTGAGTGTATTTCTTTCTAAAAGAACATTTTCTAACACCTAGCCTACCAGGCCACACCTGAGCCTCTAGCAGAGGGCTCTGAGCCCGAACATGTGAGCAGCGGCAATTAGCCAAGGCTGAGTTCCTGCCGGGTACCCCCCTCTTGTGGGTTTCAAGGCCAAACACATCACCAGCTGCAGGAATCTCTCTGCTAGAGCCTCAGACCCAGACCCTCATCCTAATTTATTGAGCTAAAACTTGAAAGTACAACTATTTTTACCTTTGGGCACAATGAAAGCAGGCAACATATTGAGAGGGAGTGTGCTGGGCAGCAAAGTACATGAGAAATGTTAGCGTTTGACTTTCCTCTTTGTCTACCTTGTTTGTTCCTAAGGTGCATTATTACCACCTGATGCAAGGCACCACACCTGGGGAGAACAGCTGAGCTTGTGTGCACTGTTGTTGCAGAATATAACCGTTTTTAACGCATGCTTGACTTAGTTCTCTTTTCCATTGACTTTCATTTTAAATGATATCTGTCTATATAATAATACTGGATTGAATTTGTGTAACTATATTTTTCAAGCACTTTCACATCTGTATCTCATTTGATGTTTATAATCCCGTGAAGCAAGAAGGTTAGGTATTATTATGTTTTGCAGATGAAGAAACTGAGGACCTTGAGACAAGAGCCAAAATCAGGGAGGTTGCAGTCTCACAGTTTTTAATCCATAAACATGGTCCAAAGGAGCCTTAGTTGTCACATGGAGATATTAACCAGATAAAGCAAAGATAAACATTGGATGGTGTTCAAAAAAATTTTTTAAAAAGGATTACAATAACTTCTCAACAAAATTAGGGCTAGGAGCTTAAGGAGGCAGGGATCTGGAACATGGGGAACATGGGCAACTGGAAGCATGGACAAAGTCAACCTTCCAGGTTAGAGTTTTGTTCAGTGGTTTCCAGGTTTGCTCCTCTTTTTAGCCCTGTTGCTACTGGAACCCTCCAAGCTTTCAGAGCTGAAGAGCACAGCTCCAGTACCTTCTAAACCATATGGCAAGTCTGTGACAGGTCAGGGAACTTTAGCAGGAGCAGTAGGTCCCTATACAGCAGCTAGTTTAACATTCAGTAAATCTCAACCCTAAGCCAAGAGGAGTAAGTAATAGCTTCTAACCACTGTTAGATAGTGAGTTGAACTGAGTTAGCCAGGGCAGTGTGGAAACTCGAGGCTCTGCAAGGATGTGTGATAATGAAGCATCATGAACTGAGACAAGGGATGGATATTAAAGTCTAAGGCATCGTATCTCTCCTATCCACTATAGATGTGATCATGGCAAGTCAGTTAAACCCTCTGAATCTTAGTTTTCTTATCTGTAAAATGAACTGATTGGGCCTGACCATCTCCCCAATCCCTTCCTGCTCTAAATCTTGTAACAATAACAGCCAGCATTTATAATTCCAAGATTTGCAGATCTTTACATGAGTTATCTCACTTGATCCCTCCCAAAAACCCTATAGTAGGTGCTATTATTTTCACCATTTTACAGATCAGGAAACTGAGTCTAAGAGGTTAGAATACTAGCTCAGGGTCACACAGTTACTAATTGTAATGAGACAGAATTCCCACTCAGATCATTCCACTTCCAGTTATTGTATTCTATTCACAACCCCAGTGGTGTCAAACTCAAACTGAAATGGATCCCTATGTATGTTGATTTAAAAAACCAAAAATTAACATTATCCATGCTTTGTTGTGTTTTTATTTACTTTGCTAAACATTTTCCAGTTATATTTTAGTCTGATTCAGGCAGCACTCAGAAATTTAGTTGGCTACCTGCCAGTCATGAATTTGATATCTTTGCCCCTTACTGTACCATAGCCTCCTTATGATACAGTAGTCCTCCCCAGCTATGATCCTACACCAGCTCTCCTTACTAGAGCCTGAGGGACATAACTTCTTTGGAAACTTGCTTACAAAATATTTAAAGATAGGTCTAGAAAACAGAATTCACATACCACTGGATGCTTTAAAAAATTCAAAGAGAATGACCAGGAACTAATATTACCCAAACTAGGGTAGAAACACTAACTTCAACTTTTCCTTCTTATGGAAACTTTTTTTTTTTTAATGTTTCATATAATTTATTTTTTTTATTTCTTTTTTTTTATTTAACTTTTTACATTCATTTTCACAAAATTTTGGGTTCCAAATTTTCTCCCCTTTCATCCCCTTTCCCCACCCCAATACACCGAGCATTCTAATTTTCCCTATCACCAATCTGCCCTCTCTTCTATCATCCCTCCCTTCTCTTGTCCCCATCTTCTCTTTTGTCCTGTAGGGCCAGGTGACTTTCTATTCCCCATTACCTGTATTTCTTATTTCCTAGTAGCAACAACAATACTAAACAATTGTTCCTAAAACTTTGAGTTCCAAATTCTCCCCATCCCTCCCTCCCCACTCATTCCCTTTGGGAAGGCAGGCAATTCAATATAGGCCCTATCTGTGTAGTTTTGCAAATGACTTTGATAATAGTCGTGTTGTGTAAGACTAACTGTTAATTCCCTCCATCCTATCCTGTTCCCCATTGTTTCTATTCTGTCTTTTGATCCTGTCCCTCCCCAAGTGTTGACTTCAAATTGTTCCCTCCTCCCATTGCCCTCCCTACCATCATCCCCCGCCCCTTACTTATCTCCTTCTCCCCCACTTTCCTGTATTGTAAGATAGGTTTTCATACCAAAATGAGTGTGCATTTTATTCCTTCCTTTAATTGAATGTGATGAGGGTAAACTTGTTTTTTTTTTTCTCAGCTCTCCTCTTTTACCTTCCACTAAAAAAGTCTCCTGCTTGCCTCTTGAATGAGAGATAATTTACCCCATTCCATTTCACCCTCTTTCCTCCCACTACATTTCTCTCTCATCATTTACTTTAATTTCTTTTAAGATATGGTCCCATCCTATTCAATTCACTCTGTGCTCTCTGTCTCTGTATGTGTGTTCATGTGTGTATGTGTGTGTGCATGCACGTGTATACGTGTGTGTGTATGTGTGTGTGTATAATGCCACCAACTACCCAGATACTGAAAAATTTTAAGAGTTACAAATATTGTCTTTCCATGTAGGAATGTAAACAGTTCACTTTTGGTAAGTCCCTTATGTCTTCTCCTTGCTGTTTACTTTTTCATGCTTCTCATTCTTGTGTTTGAAAGTCAAATTTTCTTTTCAGCTCTGGTCTTTTCATCAAGAATGCTTGAAAGTCCTCTGTTTCATTGAAAGACCATATTTTCCCCTGAAGTATTATACTCAGTTTTGCTGGGTAGGTGATTCTTGGTTTGAGTCCTAGTTCCTTTGACTTCTGGAATATCCTATTCCACGCCCTTCGATCCCTTAATGTAGAAGCTGCTAGATCTTGAGTTATCCTGATTTTATTTCCACAATACTGGAATTGTTTCTTTCTAGCCGCTTGCAAGATTTTCTCCTTGAGCTGGGAGTTCTGGAATTTGGCCACAATATTCCTAGGAGTTTCTCTTTTTGGATCTCTTTCAGGCAGTGATAGATGGATTCTTTCAATATTTATTTTATCCTCTTGTTGTAGAATATCAAGGCAGTTTTCCTTGATAATTTCATGGAAGATGATGTCTAGGCTCTTTTTTTGATCATGGCTTTCAGGTAGTCCCATAATTTTTAAATCGTCTCTCCTGGATCTATTTTCCAGGTCAGTTATTTTTCCCAAGAGATATTTCACATTCTCTTCCATTTTTTCATTCTTTTGGTTTTGTTTGGTGATTTCTTGGTTTCTCATAAAGTCATTAGACTCCATCTGTTCCATTCTAATTTTGAGAGAACTATTCTCTTCAGTGAGCTTTTGAACCTCTTTTTCCATTTGGCTAATTCTGCTTTTGAAAGCATTCTTCTCCTCATTGGCTTTTTGAACCTCTTTTGCCAATTGAGTGAGCCTATTTTTCAAGGTGTTATTTTCTTCAGCATTTTTTTGGGTCTCCTTTACCAAGGTGTTGACCTGTTTTTCATGCTTTTCTTGCATCTCTCTCATTTCTCTTCCCAGTTTTTCCTCCACCTGTCTAACTTGATTTTCAAAATCCTTTTTGGGCTCTTCCATGGCCTGAGCCCACCGGACATCCACCCGGGGTATCTGGGATACAGAGGCCCCGCCCTCCACGTCTTTCCCTGATGGTAAGAATATTTCCTCATCATCAGAATTGAAAGGTGGGAACATTTGCACCTGCTCAAAGAAGCTCTCTGTAGTCTTATTTTTCTTCCCTTTTCTGGGCATTTTCCCAGCCAGTTACTTGACTTCTGAGATTCCTGTCCACCCTTGCCTAGATCCGCCCAGCTAGTGCTTGGGGTCTGAGATTCAAATGGGCTTTCCTCAGCAGGCGTGGCTGCTATTCAATGTGAGCTTAAGTTCTGGTGCTTGGATTGGGGCAGGGCCACCTCCCAGGCTCAGTTCCCTCAGGGGCTTTATTCAGAGATCTTCAGTGATGGAGCGGGTGGAGCAGTGCCATCTCCCAGGCTCAGCTCCCTCAGGGGCTTTATGCAGAGACCTTCAGAAATGGAGCGGGTGGGGCAGGGCCGTCTCCCAGGCTCAGCTCCTTCAGGTGGTTTATGCAGAGACTTTCAGTAATGAAGATCCTGCCTGCTGCTGGGGGAGTCCTGGACCGCCACACTGCAGCTGCCTCCGCCACCGCTGCCTCCGCCGCTTCCTGCCCCTGCCTCTGCCTCCACCGCTTCCTCCTGAGGGGACCCGAGCCACGGAGACACCCCGCTCCCCTCTCAGTCTGCCCAAGCGTGTCTCTCACTGACCTCTAGCGTCTGTGGGTGGAGGGACCTTCCTGGCCGCCGGAGGTTCCATTCCTGAAGCCTGCTCAGATCTTCTCCTCTGTGGCTCTGGCCAGGGCAGCTCAGGGGTGGACTCTGCTTTCCGGGGCACGATGGACCCTGGGGACGGCTCTCCAGGACTCTCTGGAATGGAAATCTTTTCCACTGTGTTTCTGCACACCCTACAGTGGCCCAGAACTTGTGGGGAGTTCTTCTTGTGGGAAATACATGGGCTGTGGGTTCAGAGCTAGCATACGTGAGTCTTTCTACTCCGCCATCTTGGCTCCACCCCCCCTGGAAACTCTTTAAGTTATAAATGTTCCTTATTCCCAGTTTCAGTTGGTATGTCAAAATGGGTTTATGTCTGTAATGTAGGGCTGTGGTTACAGTTAGGTAGCCATTTTTGCCAATATTAACTACATTTATAATGGCAGAATAGTAAATTTAAAAGTAGAGTCTGTCCCTCTCCATTTGAAAAACAATTCTTAGAGTCCCCATAGAAGAGGTAAAAATTCAAATCAGTCTCAGAGTTAATGCACTCATATGAGCCAGAGACTCTGGGACAATGAGGGAATATCTTCATCATTTCTTGTGGTACCATGTCAAAGATACAACTAAAGTTCCTGTGTGTGTGTTTCTGTCTGAATGTCTCTGTCTGTGCTTGTATGTGTGCATGTGTGCATGTGTGGGTGTAATCTATAAGTCTTCCATGGGATGGAGACATCTGAAGAATCTTAGTATAGCTGGAGGCCAGATCTTAGCTAGGTTTATTAAATTTATCAGGGTGGCTTTCAGCTGTCAGGTGGATGGGTGATATTATTGTTTGAAGTAGTGAAACCAGAACATAATACCCTGGGTGCCTCAAACAATGCTGATTTGACAGAAATAGGAGGGAACCAAAAAGGTCCAATGACAAAGTTTCCTACTGTACCCTTACCTACATCTATAACAAGAAAGGCTTGTGAGTCACTGGATCTGATCCCAGAGGCTGCTCATTGATTGTCTAGACTTATAGTGTGCAATTTGGCTTATCCACCATTGTTCCAGTGCAAGGTCCATGATACCTCCAAAATCTCTGGAGTAAATGAGAGCATAAATATGCATACTCATTGATTGAAGATTGGCACTCCTACTTGCAAAATGAGTTGGTCATGTAGCCCATGACTGAAATGATGGGTTGCAGATGTGGTCAAGTAGCCCATGGCTAAGAGGATGAGCTCAAGCTGTGACATGTTTCTTCTTAGCTTTGGAAGCATATAGGTGAAGGGGGCAACCTGTCTGCTTGTCCCAGCTCCACATGGTTCTGGCACAGCTATCTTTTGAGGGCCAACCTGATATATTGGTGAGAAAACATCTTCTCTGTAGGATCATCAGTCTCTAGAACCAGAAGGGACTTCAAGGATCATTTAGCAAGACCCCTTTGTTTTACAGATGAGTAAATTAAAGCTGAGGGAGGTTGTGTCTTGGCCAATGTTACAGAGGTAATAAGCGTCAGAGCAGGATGTGAATCCTGGTCTTTTGACTTCTGCTTTCATGTACATCAGGTTTGAATCCCTTCTGAGACGTTTATGATGTATGTAATTATGATCTGTCCGTTTAACTTCTCTGATTCTCAATTATCTCATCTATAAAATTGGAATAGGTACGTTTTCACAAACTTCCTCACAGAGCTGATGAGAGGGAAGTCCTCCCTATATAAATTATTTATACGTATGTGTAGGGTGCAGAGTGCAACTCATCCATGTCTTTTGATTTCCTGTAACTAATTCATCCAGAGTCTTTTGCCTGGGCCTCCTGGTGAATCCCAATGAGTTACTGTTATTTTTCCTCATTTCCTCAAAGGGTCTTTTGGAGTCATACCATGCCCACCTTCATTAGAAACCTGACAGTCTGTACAAGTGGCTTCTGGGAGCAGAGGTGTGTGCAATATGTGACCTAGGACCCTATACCTTGTATGAGAATGGAGGTCTTGCTTTATGTGGATATTTGATTATAAAAGTACCTCCAGGTCTTTGGATTCCTCAATTCTGGTAAACTCATTCAAGATCAAGTCTAGTAATTATCTTCTCTAAATGATCCAGTTTCATTTAAACTGAGACCCCACCTAACAATATGGAAATATGCCACCATGGTTTGCCTCAGTAGGTCAAACTCAAATAGAATCAAGGGCCTTTAATACTATATGCATGGGCCATAGATTGACTTAGGAAACCACAGATTAACATTATCTGTGTTATAATGTATAAAATAAAATGTATATAATATATAAAATTACATTTTAATGTGGTTCTAGGAAAACCATGGAGGGTTGTGGGCTGCCCTTGGGACATTCATTTGACTCCTCTGTAGACCTGTGAGTTACAGTTTTCCATGGCTGATACATGTGATTACTAGTAGTTTTTGAGACATCCCAAATAGATTCTGTAATTTATCTGTGAATTTTTTGAAATCAGATAGGGGAGACTAACTGTTCTAGAAGAATATTGAAACATGGCATTAACCTACTTGAACCTGGTCTAATGCAAAATCCTGGGGCCAGTGGTTCATCTGACCCAGAAATCTGTTCAGCTGCTTAGTCACCTGTGTATTTTTGTATGCATGGTGAAGGGAGAGAGGGCAGGCATGGACAAAAATGGAAGGCTCTGACTTGGTTGCTGCCAAATCCATTGATGTCTTTTTCTCATATTAGTCTTTTGTATCCAGAGGTTAGCAGATTCCCCTTTAACTTTGACAAAAGGAAAGCAGAGAAGGAACGAAAGATATCAGGGTCCATAGTCAAGAACCAAGTGTATATCACCAAGTGTCTAAGTTTTCTCTCTCAGTGGTCAAAAGGAATTCTACACAGTATCATCAGATGTCAAACAAAGGAACAGACAGGTACATACGCCAAAACCTGGTCTTTCTGAAATGCTTTAGCAACAGGCTGTGAAATTGCAATTCAGGCTCGAGATCAGTAAACAAATCCAAGAGTTATACATTAAGGTCTCTCAAGGACATTAGTAAGGGTATTGCGTGAGAAACATTGAAAACTTGAGGCAGAAAAAGGAAGAGACAGAAAGAACTAGGGGAAGGTACTGAGTCAGCACAATTTGCTGCTTTTCCTCCCTGGGTTTCAGGCTTGGCACTTTTTTTTTTAAAAACTGCTTTTATCTTCTTATATCAAAGTCTGAGGGACTTTTTGTAACCTATACGTATCTATCTCTATCTATATAGACACACATATATACATATATGTACACATATGTATATACACACACACACACACATATATATATATTCTGATTGCCCTCTCTATATATAGGGGGCAATCAGAATGGTGAAAGACACCAAGGTCATAACTTAGAAGGACTGACTGAAGGGAGTATGGCTTGAGGAAGAAAAGATTTGACTGGGGTATATAGGAGGAGAAGGGGTGGAGAGGCATTTATTAAACTCCTACTATGTGTCAGGTACTGTCCTAATCATTTTATAAATATTACCTCATTTGATCCTTACAACAACCCCGTGGGATAAGTGCATTTATCATTTCCATTTTATAGTTGAATAAACTGAAGATGGCAGAGGTTAAATGACTTGTCCAGGGTCACAGAGCTGATAAGTATCTGAGGTCACATTTGAAGTCAGGGCTTCCTGATTCCAGGTCCAACTTTCTATCTGATTTGCCATCTACTTGCCAGTACAAGGTCTTTCACTTGGGAGAGGCTTTAGACTCATTCTGTTTGGCCCTAGGGGGTAGAGCTGGGTCCAAGTGTTGGAAATGTCTAAGAGGCAGATTTTGACCTAGTATATGGAAAAAGAAAACAAAAGAATACTTCCTAACAGAGCTCTTCCAAAGCAGAACAGGCTACCCCAAGAGTTGGACGGTTCCCTTTTGCTTTAAGTCTTCAAGAAAAATCTGAATGACAATTTATCAGGGAGATTTGATCCTCTTTCAGAAGTGGGTTCATCTCTGAGGTCCTTTCCTACTTGGAAATTCAGTGATTTTGAGACTATCGGTAGATTCCCTGAATGAGTTTGAAGATAGCACTACATGCTTTGTCCACATTTGCTCAGAAGAACTTTGGTAGCTAGCTACAGAACCAGAAATCCATTTTTCTGACTTGTTTTCCAGTGCTGCTTTCACTACCTGCCATGATGACTTGCATGTCTGTCTGCAGAAAGAACAGCAGGTAGTGATTTGTTCATATCGCGTTTAAAGAGAAAATCCATTTATAACTAGTGGACATTTTGAGGCTCGGTAGTTGGGTAAATGCTGTGAAATGCCATACTAGCCCATATGGCTGCACATCCCAGTAAATATTCATTCTTGAATGACCCTCATCATGTGCAATTATCATTAAGTGCAGCGCATGCTAGAAAAGACACACAGTGCCAGAGTCAGGCAGGGCTGCTTGGAGACCTAGGAGCTCCAGAATGCTTGCGTTTGCCTCAGGCTCAGTTAGCTGTCAGGAAAACCCCTGGAGCACCGCAGTTCTCAAGCTTTACAGCACATCATAATCAATAAATGCGACAAGTCCAAGCTGTGGAAGGTGGAGGAACACTGGTTGTCACTGTGACCATCACAGAAGGAAACCTGCTCTCCCTGATGCTCAGCTGGCTTCATAAACAATGTATTTAACTCACAAGCCCATGCTGGGGGGTGGAGAGAGAGGGAGGTGCTGGCGGTGGGGTGGAGAGGGCCAGAAATACTGGAGGGTGGGATCACAGATCAGTCAAAGTCCCAGATCCCTTCTGGGAGCAGCTTAGGTTGTTTGCAGCCTTGAAAGGTGGAAAGGAAATAAATGTGTTTGTATTTGGACATTGCTTGTGCTCTGGAAAACCAGGATATGTGTGCATGGAAGGAGAAAGAAAATATCTTGAAAAGTGTTGCTATTAGCAGTATGGGGCTCCAGAGTTTCTGTTTCAATTCAGTGCTTGAACAGAGGGCAGCAGAACTGTGGAATTTCTCTTCTGTGTAATAATAATAAATAATACTAATAATTTCTTTGACACTTTAAGGTTTGCATAGTACATTACATACGTTAATGCATTTGGACCTCAATAACCCTGTATGGTGAGTGCTGTTATTGATCCTATTTTACAGATGAAGATATTGAGACTGAGACAGGTGAAGGGATTTGTCTGCAGTCACCCACCTGCTAAGTGTCTGAGGCAGGATATAAACTCGGGTCTTTTGCAATCTAAATCCTGTGCTCTATCCACTGTCCATTATCCACCTGGCTACCTTTACAAAGAACTTAAGAACATACATGCCAGAAATGTAGGGCAGTTTCCATGGCTCTCTGACAGACCATTTTTAAAAGAAAGATAGACCCACAAAGCATTTTTTCTTATCCAATGGGCTCCCTCCTTTGCAAGACTAAGTAGTAAAAGTTTTCTTTGACATTTTTCCACCTGCCATTTTCTTTCTCATCTCCTGTTCCTTGATTTGCCTCCTTATCACCCTCCCTCTTCTCCACCTTCACTCTTGTTCCATGATCTCAGCTCCAAACTCTTGGTAATTAGAAATATATTCTTGCTGATTATGGGATTCCAGTCGTGAATAGAGTAGATATCTTAGGGAGAGAGTCCTTTCCCAATACCCTTCAAAGCACTTGACATAGGCACCTATCTATCTTGCCTGCAGGAAAGTTCTGTTATTTGTAGGACTTGGGCTTCAGGATGTGAATTTTGCTGCTTATTACCTATTTACATGTTTGGCTTCATTAGCAAAGCTGCTCAGCTTTCCAGTCTGTCTGGGATCCCTGTGTCTGGTCTTACAACAAACAAAAACCAAACCTGGTTGGATGCTTGTTATATAAGCAGCAAATGTGTGGATTGAACAAATAGAGTTTAATACTGAAATTAATAAGAATTAATGCCAAAATAAATAAGAATTAAGTAGAATTAATCTCAAGGTATTTTTCTCCTAACTGGTTACTAATATTTTTATGTTCTGCAAGGTTATTTTGAGGCAGTGCTGTAACTAAGGAGAGACAACTGGGGATTTGCATCAGGACACTGAAATTTATAAGGAGTTAAATGAAATGTGTGCCTTATGTACGAGGCACAAAGCTACAAAGACCTGGGATGTTAAGAGGTAATATACCATCAAAAAAATTACACAATTGGGTGTGTGTGTTTGTGTGTGTATGTGTGTGGCAATGCTTGAATCTAGGCCTTCTGCCCTCTGAGGCTGGCTGTCCACTATACTATACCACAGATTGTGACATGCATATACTTGTGTGGCTGTATCTATACACAAGTGCATACATGTATATGTATATAGTTTATATATAATTCACATAAATGTGTATTTAAAAAAAATCTTAGATGGTTAAATGTAATCCTTGGATCTCTGTTGCTATTTCAAGCTTTACATTCTGAAATTGAATTGAAACTTCTTTTGTCCTGACAGACAGGATTAGTTTATTATCTGATTCATTTATTTTTTGGAGATACCACCAAATTTATGTGCTTTTGATACTGTCATTCCAGTTACTATTGCTTCATAGCTCTTTCTTTCCATCCTGCTCTGTCTTGTTCCCCCATCCATGCCAGGCATCTATTTCTGAATATAGTGATAGGCTGATTCTTATTGTTTCTAGATGTTCAGGAAGGGCATCAGATGGCACTAAAACAAGGTGACTGTTAACAATATAGACAATGTTAATTGGAATATGGGTTTTCAGGTAATAGTGTCCACCTAACTTTCATCCAGGTATGCTGTCCGTGTCCTTTCCACTTTCCCCCTCCTTCCTCCACTAATATGTACCCATGAATTGGACTGTGTAATGACTCTCAGTGTTCCAGTGGACTATCCTATCAATTTTCATGTACTATTTCTTACATATCCAGCCTCTCCTTTATATTCTCACTGAAGCTATCCTAAAACAGAGAAATTCCCATTATCACTGGCCCAGATTATAGCAATAGACTCTGAAGTGATCTTTCTGGCTTTGCTTTATTTCACCTCCAATGAATCCTTTAAACTACCACAACACTTACCTTCCTTATACATAATCTGATCATAACACTCTTCTACTCCAAATCTGTCACTGGCTCTCTATTAACTAATTAATTAATGAAGCCTTGCATTCAAGTTCTTTCTCTTTTCCCCTCTTTATTCTGTGCTACTTTCTGGACAAACAAAACATTTCTTGGTCCCTTTAGAAATCTTAAAGTTTCCTATATTTATGCCTTTGTTCATATTATTCCCTCCTACTGTGAACCTCTAAGAATACTACCCTTCCATTAAGACCCAACTTAAAAAAACCTCTTCCATGATTTCCTGAGTTGGGAATAATCCGTTTTTCCTCAGATCCTGCATAGTGCTGGGCATGTGTATGGACAGACATCTTTAGGGTTGCACTGAAAAGAGAAGTAAAGAAATATATAAGAAATTTGACCTTCAGTTCCTTCCATTCTACAGGAGGAGTCACTAGATTTCACTAAGAGTTTTACTTTCTGGTTATGGATTAGGCAAAATAACTTCATCTCTTTGTTCTGTGTCTATTAGAAGAACAACAGCAGGTTAGCCAGGATTATACTGGTTAAATGTTTAATAACTGGCTCTCCAAAATAATAACAGAAACACAACATATGCAGGATACCCTTTCAAGTTTCATCTGAATGGGGATTTAATTCTCCATCACTTTCTCAAGTCTAGAAACTAAGAAAAACAATAAATCAAGCCCTAATTTGTAGCATTTGTCACTGGTGAGGTATAAATACTCCCACTGAGAATTTAACCATCAGGGTTAGGAGCTGCTTCCCACATAGTTTTGAGGTTAATCAATCCCACAGGTCCCAATCTCGGTAGACTCTGCTGATTACTTCCTTATCCAATAACTGAGGATTTTTCTTTCTTTTATATGCTTAAAGTTCATTTCATGTAAGGATTTCTTTTCTCATCCCTACTGCTTGACTCTAAGTTTGCAGAATAAGGATGCAAATAGTTATATCTCATCCTGTTGGAATGATGCCTTAACTAAGACACCCTTTTGGGAGTGTTACCATATTCACTTTTTTTGGGAATTTTCTTGGTTGGTCTGGTGGGCTTCTCCTAGCTTCAGAAGGAAGAAGACACAAAGATTATTTCCAAGGTTCTTCATTACCTTCTAGTCTCTGATTCTATTGGAGAGGTGAGTTTGTGCCTGCATGTACTGATGCAAGTTCATTGAGCATTGCTTATACTTCAAATATACTCCCTCCTCATCTCTTCTGATTGAAATTCTTCTCATTCTTCAGCCTGACTTAGTTTCCACCTCCTTCAAGGAGACTTTCCTAATCTTCCTGTAGAAAGTGATCTCTCCCTCCTCGTATCACCCCCACACTTAATAGTATTTTATTTTTTCCAATTACGTGTAAAGTTAATTTCCAACATTCATTTTTTGTAAGATTTTGAGTTGCAAATTTTTCTCCATCCCTCTCTTCCTTACCCTCCCCAAGACAGTAAGCAATTTGAAATAGGTTATACATATATAATCATGTTTAATATCATTCTGCATTAGTTACGTTGTGAAAGAATCAGAACAAAAGGGAAAAACAATGAGAGAGAAAGAAAAAGCAAAACAAACACTAAAAATATTTCAATCTGCGTTCAGACTCCATAGTTCTTTCTCTGGATGTGGACAGCATTTGCCATCGTGAATCTTTTGGTATTGTCTTGGATCATTGTACTGCTAAGAAGAGCTAAGTCTATCATAACTGATCATCACACATTATTGCTCTTACTCTGTATATGTCTTCCTGATTCTGTATAATGAAACTCCTGGCTCATTCAGAATCAGTTCATGTAAGTCTTTGAAGCTTTTACTAAAATATTCTTGTTCATCATTTCCTGTAGCACAATAGTATTCTATTACATCATGCCAAAACTTGTACAACTGTCCTCCAATTTATGAGCATCTCCTCAATTTCCAATTCTTGACCACCATAAAAAGAACCGCTATATTTTTATGCATGTGGGTCCTTTTCCTTTTTTTATGTTCTCTTTGGGATACAGACCTAGTAGTGGTACTGTTGGATCATAGTGTGTGCACAGTTGTATAGCCCTTTGGGCATAGTTTCAAATTACTCTATCAAATGGTTGGATTACTTCATAACTCCACCAACAATGCAGCAGTGTTCCAATTTTCCCACATCTTTTCCAACATTTATCATTTTTATTTTCTATCATATTAGTCATTTGGATGGGTGTGAGGTGGTACTTCATAGTTAGTTTTCATTTCTCTAATCAATAGTGATTTAGAACATATTACAAAGCTATAATTATAATTATAATAAATTTCTTCATCTGAATATTGCCTATTCATATCCTTTGACCATTTATCAGTCAGGGGATGGCTTGTATTCTTAGTTCTCTGTATATTTGAGAAATGAGGCATTTATCAGAAATACTGGCTGTAAAAATTGTTTCTCAGCTTTCTGTTAGTGTTTTTATTGATATATTCAGTTGTGCTACTAGTTTTCTTAATATTGAACCAGTCATGCATTCTTGGTATAAATCCCACCTGGTTATAGTCAATAATCCTGGTGATAAATTGCTGTCTTTTCTAATATTTCACTTAAAAATTTTGATCAATATTCATTAGGAAAATTTTCTTTGTTTTGGCTCTTTCTGGTTTAGGTAGCAACACCATATTTGCGTCATAAAAGGACTTTGGTAGAATTCCTTCTTTGTCTTTTTTTCCAAGTAGCTTATATAGTGTTGGAATTAATTGTTCTTTAAATGCTTGATATAATTTGCTTGTGAATCCATCTGGCCCTGGTGTATTTTTTTTCCTTAGGGAATTCATTGATGGTTTGTTCAATTTCATTCTCTAAAATGGAGTTATTTAAATAGTTTATTTCCTCTTTGGTAATCTGGCACTTTATATTTTTTTTGTAGAGAGTCATCCATTTCACTTAGATTGTAAGATTTATTGGCATACAGTTAGGCAAAATAACTCCAAATTATTGTTTTATTTTCTACTTCATTAGTGGTGAATTCACCCTTTTCATTTTTGATATTGGTAATTTGGCTTCTTTCTTTTTTCAAATCAAATTAACCAAAAATTTATTTATTTATTTTACATCCCTCTCCCTATAAAACCAGCTCAGTTTTATTTATTAGTTCAATAGTTTTCTATCTTCAATTTTATTAATCTCATCTTTGATTTTTAGAATTTCTAATTAGGAAATTTTTAATGTCTTTCTTTTCTAGCTCCTTTAGTTGCATGCATTTCATTAATTGAATCTTTCTCTATTTTATTCATGTAAGCATTTAGAGATATAAAATTTCCCCTATGAACTTCTTTGGCTGCATCCCATAAATTTTGGTATGTTGTCTCATTATTGTCATTCTCTTTGATGAAATTATCAATTGTTTCTATGATTTGTTGTTTGGCCCACTCATTATTTAGGATTAGATTATTTAATTTCCAATTCATTTTCAGTTTATCTTTTCATGGCCCTTTATCACATGTAATTTTTATTGCATCATGATCTGAAAATAATGTATTTAATATCTCTGCCTTTCTGCGTTTGATTGTGAAGTTTTTAATACCCTAATACAAGGTCAATTTTTGTGCAGGTACCATATATCATTGAGAAAACATGTATTTCATTCTATTCCCATTCAATTTTCTCCAGATGTCCATCATATCTAACTTTTACAAAATTTAATTTACCTCCTTAACTTCTTTCTTGTTTATTTTGTGGTTAGATTTACTTAGTTCTGAGAAGGGAAGACTGAGGTCTCCCACTAGTGTAGTTTTGCATTCTATTTCTTCCTGTAACTCCCTTAGCTTTTCCTTTGAGAATTTGGATGCTATACTATTTGGTACATGTATGTTTAGGATTGATATTAGTTCATTGTCTATGGAACCTTTTAGCAAGATGTAGTTTCCTTCTTTATCTCTTTTAATTAGATCTATTTTTGCTTTTGCTTCATCAGAGATCAGGATTGTGCCCTTGGCTTTTTTCCTGTTTTTTACTTCATGTTGTAGCCTTCTATCTTTACTCTGTGTGTATCTCTGCTTCAAATGTGTTTCTTTTAAATAATATTTTTTTATAGGATTTTGGTTTTTAATCCACTCTGTGATCTGTTTCCATTTTACAGGAGGATTCATCCCATTTACATTCACAGTTATGATTACTAACAGTATATTTCCCTTTATCCTATTTTTCCTTTTATTCACTTTTCACTCTCCTTTCACCCTGTCTCTCCTCACCAGTATTCTGACTGAAACCTTCAATCTGCCTTCTTTTCTATCAACCCCCATCCTCTTCTTTTCCCCTTTCCCCCCTACTTCCTTATAGGGTAAGATAAATTTCTATACCCAACTGAGTATGTATGTTATTCCCTCTTGGATTTAAATCCAATGAGAATAAGGTCAAACAATTCTCACACCCTCCCTTCCTTCCCTCTACTGTAATAGATCTTTTGTGTCTTTTCAGGTGATGTACTTTATTCTATGCTGCCTCTCCTTTTCCTCTTTTCCAAGTATAACCCTTTTTCCATTTCATCATATCAAAGTTGACATATCCACAACCATTGTCTACATATCTTCCTTCTAACTGTCCTAAAAGAGACACAGTTATCAAGAGTTATAACTGTCATCTTCCCATGTAGGGATGTAAACAGTTTAACTTTTTTGGATAACATGTTTTTTTCTTCCTGTTTACCTTTTTATGTTTCTCTTGACTCTTGTATTTGAAGATTGAATTTTCTGTTCAATTCTGGTCTTTTCATTAGGAAAGTTGGTTATTTCATTGAATGTCCATCCTCTCCCCTCAAAGATTATGCTGCTTTGCTAGGTAGTTGATTCTTTGTTGTAATCCAAGTTTCTTTGCCTTCAGGGATATCATATTCCATACCCTCAGAGCCTTTAATGTAGAAGCTTCTAAGTCTTGTGTAATCCTGACTGCATATCCTTGCTATTTGAATTGTTTCTTTCTCACTGCTTACAGTATTTTCTTCTTGGCCTGATAATTCTGGAATTTGGCTACAGTGTTCCTTGGAGTTTTTATTTTAGGATCTCTTTAAGGAGGTGATTGGTGGATTTTTTCAATGACTGTTTTGTCCTCTAGTTCTACAATATCAGGGCAGTTTTCCTTGATAATTTTTTGAAAGATGCTGGTCAGGCTCCTATTTTGATCATGACTTCCTGGTAGTCTAATAATTCTTAAATGATCTTTCATCTTCTAATTTCCAGGTCAATTGTTTTTCCAATGAGGCATTTTGAATTATCTTCTATTTTTTTCATTCTTTTGATTTTGTTTGATTGATTCTTGATATTTCTTAGTCATTAGCTTCCAATTGCCCAATTCTAATTTTTAGGGAATTATTTTCTTCAGTGAACTTTTGTACCTCCTTTTCCATTTGGTCAATTTTACTTTTTAAGGGGTTGCTTTTATTCAGTTTTTTTTTTTATTTAAACAGTTGTATTTTTTAAGAAATTGTTTAGTTCAGTCAATTTTTTGTCCTTCCCACCAAACTGTTGACTCTCTTTTGCCTAACTCTCATTTCTTTTCCCAATTTTTCTTCTAGCTCTCTTATTTGATTTTTAAAATACTTTTCAACCTCTTCCAAGAAGGCTTTTTGAGCTTGAGACCAACTTATATTCCTTTTTGAGGCTTCTCATGTAGGCATTTTGACACTGTTCTCTTCTGAGTTTGTGTTTTGATCTTCCGTCACCATAGTAGCTTTCTATGGTAGGGGCTCTTTTCCAGATTTTGCTCATTTTTAATCCTATTTTGTGACTCTTGAGCTGAACTCCTGGGGCACAGGAGCTTCTTGCACTGGGGGCTGAGGCCTGGTCACTGCCTTTCTGCATCAGGGCCTCTGGGGCTCACAGTTTGTCCACTGCATGAGGGTGGCTTGGCCTAGTCACACCTATTATGCCAGGATTCTGGGGCTGGCAGTTTTCCCTCTGCATCAGGGCTGGAGACCTCACAGCTGCTAAGCCAGGACTGAGGGACCTTGGTTGCTGATCTGTGCTATGGCTGAGAGTTGCACATTGGTTTGCCCACTGGATACTATCTGGGCTGGGCTGTAATCCCCTTTTAACCAAGTGAGACAGATCTTTCCCGAAGTCCTCCTAGGTTATTGTAAGCTAGAAAATTGTTTCACTCCATCTTTTTGTGAGTTATGTTACTCTAGAATCCATTTAGATGCTTGATTTCTTGTTTTCCAGGGAAACTGGAGAAAGCTAAGTGTCCTGGTTTATCTCCTCCATCTTGCCTCCACCCACCCATCTCCTTCATATTTTCTAAGTACATGATTTGGGGCTCTCTCCCTTTTGCCTATTACTTTCTATCTTCTCTCAAACTTGTTTGTGTATATGTCAAATAAGCCCTTATTAGTAATGCTAATTGAAATTTATATAACATTTTGAAAGTTCACAAATCATTTTGCATTCATCATCTACTTTCATCCTTATAATGATATTATGAGGCAAGTATAGAAGATATTATTATTAACATTTTATAGGCAAGGAAACTGAAGCTGAGAATTGTTAAGGAATGGACAATGCTGTTTCCTTTAAACTTTTTTCCTGTTCAGAACAAGAAACAGGGAGGATCATTTAAACATACTTGCTAATGAAAAAATGATGGTTAAAGGCATCTTCTTTAGGAGCTATTTGCTGTAGCTTTTCTCTCTGAATGCTGGTACTGTAATAATGCCAAACTCTTCTGTTTGCTTATTGCATCTGAGGATCATTATTCTGCTTTAGTTTCAAAATGCCTCATCAGAGCTCTGGCTTCCCATGTGATCACATCCTATGGTAAGGGCAACCAAACAGCTCATGCCAATCAGATTTCCAGGAGCTGAGGTCCCCTTATTGAATTCAAGTGTCAGCTGTTTTGAAGGGTAAAAGGGAAAAACATCAAAGTAATAAACAAAGGTTAAATAGAAGATTCATGAGAGAATTGTCAGGTAGTGTATTTTCCTCAGCTCTGGGCTTGGGGCTTATATGATATATTAGTACCACTCTATCCTTTCAAAGGAGAGAAAATTGTCTTAGTAGCACAGTAGGAGAGAAGAGAAAAGGACAATTCTGGGGAGCAGGTATAGATTTTAGGTCACCTGGTTCACTATACCCTGCCAACCTATCAGGATGATGAGACATTCATGTCTCCAGAAGATGGGCAAGATGTGAAGTTATTTTGTGACACCTGCATCCAGATTTCTAGTGCAAAGAGTTGCTGCTGCATTGGAGGGAGGGAAAAAATGATGAGATTCCTCGTACCTGGGCAGAGCATGAGCATCCTTTATTAGAATGCAACCTACAATGAGTACAGAGCATGTGCAGTTATATTCTACAGCTCCCTTATTAGATAGAACCAGATGAACAGAGACTAAAACTAAGTTTCCATGCTTGAATATTATATATACCTGAAAGATTTTGAACTTATTACTAATGGAACTGTCTTAATGAGTCATTGTGAACCTGACTAACCAAATCTTCCCTTTGCATCTGATTCCTCATGAATAGAGAGAAAGCCTGAGGCTGAACTCTGCAGGTTTCAGGAGGAAGCCCCTATGGTTATTGCATTCCCAGGAAAAGAGGAAAGCGACATAAAAAAACCCAACTTGTCAGTTATCTAGCACCAGTAAATTGAGACTGTGTCAGTAAATATTGAAGGGAGAATTGAGTGTATTATCTGTATAACCAAGGACAAAATTTGACTTTTTTTCCCCTAAGATGCATTGATAATTGAGTTAATAAGTTATGTAGACAATTATCTCTGGTCTCCACTTTACGTGTGTAGACATATCTAAAGTGTGGGTGGATACAAAGAAGTTCTGATTTTCAGGATCATGTGCCCAAGGACATACTTAAGGAGGTAATTATTTAAGGTCCTTCTGATGCAGGAGACCTCAATTACAAGCGTTGTTATTTTAATTGAACACATAATTAGGTATTTTGGTTTCAGTGCACAGGTGTGGTTTCCCCACGTTGTTTTTGCCCCAAATAGACATTTTCCCTAAAATTGAATTCATGAATAAAGGAGCCACTCCCTGTGAAGGGCTTTGTAAATTACAAAATATTATATTAATAAGAGGTACTATCATTATATCTGATTTTTAAAATCCCTTCAAAAAAGAAACTATTAAATACAATTCACAAAAAAAGACAAAAAGCTATTTTGTCTTCCCTTCCCTATTTCTCTTTTTCTCTCTTCTTTTCATATTTTCTTGACATTCTTCACTGGACTTACCACCATTTCCTAAACCCTACTCATGTCTCTCCTCTATTTATCCCACCTAAATCTGTAATATTCTAGATCATATATTTTTTAAATAATTCCTTCTATTTTGTTTTCACCCATCTCATGTCCTGCTATCAGATTGATCTTCCTTATATAGAATTCTTGTCATGTCTTTCTCCTGCTCAAAAAACTTTCCATGTCCCCCTAGTTCCCTCTGTATTACTTCTAAAGTACTCTGATTTTCAAGGCCTTCTCTCAATCATCTGTCTACTCCTATTTTCCAACTCCTAAAAATCCACTTTCTGTTCCCATCAGGGCAGCCTCCTTACTGTCCTCTTAACACATAGAACACTTCACTAGTGAACAGGGCAGATAAAACACTTGGATAAGTGTGGAGTCAGTTCTCTTAAAGCCCACAATCCAATAGGACAATGAGATGGATATATAGCTAAATTTAATACAAAATGTTACATGAGAAATACATCAGGGAGGATTTAACTCTTTTAATTCTGGAGCTCTTGCCCTGGACAACACTGTTTCCCCTGCCACCCCCTGCCTATTATCAAGTGACTCGAGCAGCTCACCATGACTAGAGGCTAGCCCAGCCCTCACATTACTTTTTGCCATTTTCACACCAGATTGCTCATCCTGCTGCCACAAATGTACTCACATCTCATGCACTTTTCCAGTTCTGGAACCATACTTAAATCGAGATTGACAGTGCTACCTGAAAGTGACCATCCATCAATTTTCCCAATGAATATACTCCTCCTTTGTAACTTTGGTGGTTGTGAAAGTCAACAGTTGAAAACTAAGAGGCAGTAGCTAGGTGGTGCAGAGAACTGAGTGTTGAACTTGGAGTTAGGAAGACCTGAGTTCAAATTTTGCCTCAGATACTTAATAGCTAGGAAGCCCTGTGTAAGTCACTAAACTTCCCTCAGACTCATTTTCCTCATCTATTATATGAAGATCATAATTGCATTGACTTCATAGGGTAATTGCAAGAATCAAATGAGATAACATACTTAAAGCACATGGGACCAAAGTATCCCTCTTTGCCAACCTACTCTGTGTGTTATCTCTTTCGCTAGAAATTAAGCTCCTTGATGACAAGGAGCTCTGTTGTGTATGTATCCTCATATAAAAAACTCAAAATGCTTTCCTCTCTCCCTTCCTCTTTTCCTCCTTCCTTCCTTCCTTCCTTCCTTCCTTCCTTCCTTCCTTCCTTCCTTCCTTCCTTCCTTCCTTCCTTCCTTCCTTCCTTCCTTCCTTCCTTCCTTCCTTTCTTCCTTCTTTCCTTCCTCCCTTCCTTCCTTTCTTCTTTGTATCTGGTTGTGTAACATTCAGAAATTGAATGCTTTGGTTTTAGCAGAAGGTCAGGCAGTTTATAGCTTACATGTATGGTTACTAACATTAGCTAAGTGATGGACTTCAATGACTTGATGTATGAAGAACTCTTGCTTATGAAGGTTGGTCATGTGATCAGCTGGCATACCTCCAACCTGTGGCTGCTATGGACTCTTAGTATCTTAAGGAAAATAGTAAAGATATTTATATAGTTGTAGGATCCTAAATTTCAAGCTGGAAAGATCTTAGTGGTCATGTGTTCCAACCCTCTCATTTTACAATTGGAGAGACTGAGACCCAGAGAAATTAAGTACCCTGCCCAAGGTCACACATGTCAGAGAGAAAAGATTTCAGTGGTTTTTCTCCTGTACCATTTGCCTCCTGAAATGGTCCTCAAAGTAATTAAAAATTATTTTAGCAATCTAAAAACAAAACAAAATATTAAAAAATAAATTAAAGCTGCTATTTATATGAATAGGAAGAAAAAGTAAGAGATATTTTCTTCTTTTTAAATTCTAAATCATACTCAAGAAATGGCAAATAAGCACTCAAGCAAATCCCTAAAATCTGAGTAATTTAAGGCATTTAAAAATAGTTTTGAAATAAAATAATTATCATAACCATTGTATGCATTTCACATTTTTCTGAAACATTTATTTAAAAATTTGTATTGATTTCCTGGCCCGCAGACTCCTTTATGAGTTATTGTTTCATTGCAGTGACTTCAGTTTGAAATCAATCATATTCTTGTAATTAGCAGCAACATCTGCTGCAATGAAACCTTTTTATACTCTTTTTTTTTTGTTTATTCAAAAATGTTGCACCTAAAGATGGGGCACAATAAAACCAAATAGTATAAATAAAGTGTGGAGTGATTAACATGGCGTTTTCTTAGTCCCCTCCCAGAAAGAGAGCACAAACAGTTGTTCAGTAACATTAAAATGTTACTGAGGCAACTGATGGTTCAGAGGACAGAGTTCTAGGTGTAGAGTTGGGAAGACCTGAATTCAAATGTGTTCACAGCTACTTATTAGTCAGGTGATCCTTGCCAAGTTACATACCTCAGTTTCCTCATCTGTAAAATGGGGATCGCAGTAGCACCTACCTCAGAGAATCAAATGAGATATTTGTAAAAAAAAGTGCTTGGTACAAATTGTGACACATAGTTGTCCCTTTTTAAATGCAAATTCTTTTCCCTTCACCTTCCCTACAGGGCTAAAGTGCTATAACCTTTCAAGAAGCATGAAGAGAAGTTAGAATTCCTTTATATATTTTAAAGGTGAAATTTTGGCAAGGGAATGAATTTCTTTAAGAATATTCAGAAAAAAATGTTTCTTTTCAAGTTCAGGTATGAGAACATTTGATTTCCCATTTTCCCTACTGGGTCATCATTTCAGATCACAGGACCTCAGGATTTAGACATGGAAGGGACCGCAGAAAAACCTAGAGTAAGCCTTTGTTTTATAGGTAAGACAACTTGGGACAAGAGAGTGAAAGTGACTTATTCAACATCTTGCAGGTAGTAAGAGGCAAAATGGGGAAGAATGCATAGGTTTGAGAAGCATGTGGGTTCTCTTTAGTTTGGAACTCCTATTATTCTGTAGATCACATGGGAAATCTTTGGTTTGTACCAATTTGAAATCAGAATCTTTGCTTTGATTACTTAACTGCTTTGAAGACATGAGTATAAAGATGATGTTAATAAAATTATATTTCTAAAATAAATCTTATTAGAGGGTCTCCATATTATTTGAATATAGTTTTATTTGCAACATTTCCATAACTCATATTTCTCATACATGTCATGGGATCCTGAAAGCATGGATCCTACCATTCATGCACCATTAAGATGTCCTGGTGTGAATAAGATCCAAGTGTTTAGGGAGTAGAGAGGAACAAAATTATATCAGACTGCAAAATGAGATAGAGTGTAGATTCTCCAGACTCCAGGCTAGTGATGTTGAGTCCCGGCAAAGTTCTGCAACTGTTTATTAAAGGGATGGTGTATGCATATTGAAAAGAAGGACTGTGATCCCCATGACCCATCATGGGTGTGTAAGATCATAAAACGAGAGATAGAAGAGCCCTTGGAAGTCATCTAGTCCAGTTGGATCAGGAAAAATGAGGCCCAAAGAGGTTGTACTACCTGTCAATGGTCACACAGGTAGTAAGTGTATATAAGCAGAGACAAGAGTTGAGCATAGGTTTTTTTTAATCCCAAATTATTCGCTTATTCTATTGCATCATCCTTGCTCTCTCATTAGTGAAAACTCATCATATTTACTTCCCTTTAAAAAATCTAGATTGATAGGTTCAAGAAAAGGTGCAGCTTTAATATGACTGAGTTGAACCAAAGAATTTGGAAAGTGTTCTCAAAATTTATTTGGAGGTAATAGGAAAAAGTGAGGCCTCGAAGACAAGTAGGACCAAAAGTGGGAATCGAGGAAGAATTCCACACCAGTCTGGATTTCCATAACCCAGCCTCAGACTATGGCTTTGCTCCCATCCTTGTTCTGATGATATTTTTAATTAATAACTTGGATGAACGAATAGAAGGAAAATCCACCCTCCTACTTTTCCAATCTTCTTACACTTCTACATATATTCTGAGGTTTATCGACAATGACTTCCTTGCAGAGGACATTTGACCTCCCAGTTCTGAGTTTGTTCATTGGCTCTCCCGCCATGCCTGGAATGCTCTCCCTCCTCATCTCCATCTCCTAATTTCCCTGACTTCCTTCAAGTCCCAACTGAAATTTTACCTTCTGCTAGAAGCCTTTCCCAGATCCAATGAGATAATGTTTGTAAAGAACTTGACACAATGCCTAACAGATGGTAGGCACTTCAGAAATGTTTATTCCCTTCATCTTGATCTTGATAGTTTCCCTCTGACACTACTCCCTAGTTTGTCCTGTTGATATCTTGTGGTTCATAGTTGTTTGCATGTTGTCTCCCCCTTGAAACTATGCTTCTTGAGGGCAAGATTTGATTTTTTCCTCCCATTCTATCCTTACCACTTATATCAATACCTGGAACATAGTAGGTGCTTACTAAATGTTTGGGCAGCTAGATGGCACAGTGGATAGAGTTTTGAGCTTGAAATCAGGAAGACTCAACTTCATGAGTTTAAATCTGGCCTCAGACACCAGTTATGTGCTGAGGAAGTCACCTAACCCTATGTACCTCAGTTTCCTCATCTGTGAATTGTGCTGTAGAAGGAAATGGTAAACCACTCCAGCATTGTTGCCAAACAAACCCCAAATGGGGTCACAAAGAGTCAGGCGTGACTGAAATGACTCAGCAACAACAGCAATAAATGTTTATTGACAGACTAACTCAAGAGCAGTAACAAGGTGTGATAGCACTGAAATCCCAAAGTATTCCAACAGACTGGAACAATATACCATATGGAATAAAATGAAATTTTATGGTTGTATGGACAAAGGTAAAATTCTGCGTCTGGATTTTTAAAAACCTGAAGACTGGGGAAATGTGGCCAGACACTCATGTTCATGTGAAAAAGATGGAGATTTTATTAGATTATAATGCCCATATATTTGACTGTCAAAAGCATAATAATGGCTACCAATATCAATATACAGAACATACAAATGGTACAGACAATATACAGAACTGAGGCTGGAAGTTGGTGATAGACATATCTTGTCTTGTTCACAGCTCATCTAGAGCACTGTGACCCTTTAGAGATACTACATTTCAGATGTTGTTTTCATTTCACTAACTAGATAGAGATAATGACCTTTAGTCATGTCAAATAAACCTGGCCAAAGAGACATAGATATTTCACCTAGAGAAGACTCAATAGGGCATATTCACTACCTAAAATTTCACTTCCTGAAATAATTCAACTTATTTTGCGTAACTCTAGGGAACAAAACTATATTTTGGTCTGGTATGCTGAGTAGCTTACTAGTCATTGGAGATGTCCAAAACTGGAATGTGCCATAAAGGGGAATAATGAGCTTCCCAGTTAGTACATAAACACTTGTAAGAGCTATTTTAGAGAGGATGCACAATCACCTCTGACCTCTGAGGTTCCTTTAACCCCTCAAATATTCTATGGATTCAACAGAATTTTTAATACATCCTGTTTATTTTTGGCAATATACCTTTGACCCATCCAAAATTCTGCCCTCTCTTTTCTTCAAATTAACCAACTGGTATCCATCTTTGGTTCACTTTGTGCTGCTGAGAAATTAGTTGAGTGTCAGATCTAGGGTTGTTGGGGTTTGGGGATCTGGTGCTGTGTGTTGTATGTAGAAATATGGGAATACTATAAAATCAGTTATTTTTCTGATCTATACCTGAGTCTTTAATTCTCAAATAGAACAAATTGGGTGTATGAGGTGTTCAAGGCAAACCAGTACCTCTGCTATAAGGGCTTGCTCAGGCCCCTTTGGGGCTGCTCATCCACCTTTGGTGTCTACCTGTCATTCATATCTCACCTTTGACTCCTAGAAATTTTAGCATGCACAGTGTCAACACCTCAGTAAACCATCTCAGAAGATGAACTAAACCAGGTTGAGGGTAACTGAGGGGACGCAAACTCATCGATGAGTTAGGAGGGTGTCTACCCCCAAGCATGTGAAGTGGGTGAAATGGGTGAACGAGAGCAATTTGTTCCAACAGCCATGAAGGTGGCTGAAGTAGGTGCTGTGGAGTGCTTGGAATTTGGCCAGACTTGAAAATGGCAGGTCATTCCCTGCAGACCATCACCAGTGGTCTTGACTTTTACCTTGTCACTGCACTCACAATTCTGGAAGAGAGAGTGAGGCTGACAACTTTGTGTAACTCTGCCTCAGTTAAATCCAATGCATGCGCTAGTCAAGATACCATCCCATAACATCACTGGTTCACTTCAAAAAAAAAAAAGGACAAATAGCAGTAGAACAAATTTATCGGAGAAGTTTACCTATTATCTCAGGCTGTATTTTTCTGGACTCAGATTTCTTGATTATACATATGGCATTTCCCATTAAAGCTTTGCCCTGATGACTCAGGTTGTATGGATGATCTTTACTTCTAGAAACATATGCTATTATTACCTGAGGGTAGGATGAAAGATTTATTATTTATTATAATATTATTATTAATATTTCATATAAATAATAATTATGAGATTTCTATAGTGCTAGGAGATTTGCAACATACTTTGCAATTTTTTCATTCTATCCTCACAACAAGGGTGACACAGCTGGTAATTGTCTGAAATGGGAGTCAAACTCAAGTTTTACTGACTTTGTGCCTCATACTCTATCCGCTGTGCCAACTCACTGCCTGGCTTAAAATTGGCACTTGGTTTATTTCTAAGCAATACATGATGAACAAAAGATGAGACTAGCTGTTTAATTTAGAGTTGGAGGGGACATTGGAGGCCACCTAGTCCAATGCCCTCATTTTGTACTGAGGAAACTGAGGCCAAGGTGCTTAAATGACTTGTCCAATGTCATACAAATAAAAAGTGGCAGAGATAGCATTGGATTTTCTGCCTTCAAATTCAGAACTACTCTGCTGTGTCATGCTGCTTTCCATGAAGGTTTTTTTTGCCAGGTAGAAAGGTACCATCAGTAAAGGACCAATAAAAATTGTTGGTACCTTTGTCCTTTGTTCTTTGTTCTCAAAGAGGACCATGACATAAGGGAGGTGATGCCATGACTTGGTAGTGAATTGGATTTAGGTGAGGCAGTGCTGTGTAAGGTCACCAGCCTCACTTTCTCCTCCAGAGCCTTTTGGGTCCAGAGGCCAGATAGAGATCAGGACCACTGAAGAGTCTTGATCACCAGGTTTTTTTTAAATTAGTAATTCATGGAAGTTATCTCCTGAAGTGTGGAGGTGCTCTACTCTATATTACTAGAAAGAATACCATCCCATGAAATCACAAATATTTCATGCATCAATTTATATACAGAGATACATTTTAATTCTTGGCCCTTTTAAAATTAAGGAGGATCTAAATTACTATGAGGTTCCTTTTGAATTTGATCACGTTCGCAGAATCTATGCAGATGCTGACAAGGAATCTTATTGCTAACATAAGACTGGGCAACTTTTTTTCATCTCAGGCCTATCAACACAAAAAAAACCAATTGAGGGTGATCTTAATGTTTCATATAAGTAAAAATAAGCACTAACAAGTAATTTATGAGTAACTGTTAACTTACAAAACAGTGATAATTACTTACAAAAGATTTTTTTTGTAGAGAGAAATATGTTTTCAAAAGTTCAATTCAATATTTAAGTTGATAGGAAACACCAAAACATTACTCAACAATTTCTATAAATAATAATGAAAACACATTTGTTTCTATACTGGTCACAGCCAATAATGGTAGAGAAAATGATCGATATCTTCTACAACCCAGACCCTACTTTTCTCATTCAATCAAGCCATACATAACCCAAGGCTGTATCCATTGATATGGCAAGGTCATGGTGTTTTTTGGCAAGTAGAAAGGCACCATATCTAGGGTTCAGGAAGATGAGATGGAAGATGACTCCTGAGATACATGCATAGTCATCCTGTAGATAACACCTTTGTCAAAAATTAATAGTGTACTGTATTTAAAACTCCTCCTCCTCCAAAGCTCACACTTATTGTTGCTTCACAAATAAGTAAAGGTCAGCAATATACCCTTTATCTAAATGGCATTTTTCATGGATGGCAGGTCCTTTAGTATGTTTTATGAATAGTAAAAACAACTCAGTGTGGAATACGAATTTGTCCTTCTGTGTAGATGTGTTATTTTTTCGTTGACAGATCTCATCCTTTTCTTTCAGGATTTCTCCATATCAGTAAAGAAATAATCATTTCACTCATCATATATCTTCAGAAAAAGCATTTGGAATATAGATCTAATCAGATGAGAGATTTTGAAGATTTTTGTTTCCATTCTTGAGAGGGTGGGGAGACAGAGCTCTTTCTTAACTCTTTTCACCTCTGCCCACCTTTTGTTAGAAGCTATAATGCCTAACGGAAGCTGTTTCTGACATGCAGATGATGGGACCTTCTGTCATTATAGCTAGACTGACAATCACTTTGAACTACTGACTCACTGGAAAACACATGGCATGTGCTTGTCCCAAGGAAAATGTTTATAGTGTTTCACTATCAAGAAGCTATTATCAGGAAAATTCTATGATATTCACCATCTAGTTCCTTTCTCTGCATTCCCAGCAAAGGTACTGAAAAGAGAGAGAGAGAGAGCTGATTTTAATCTGAGAAGGCCCCTTTTAAGGGAATCTCAAGAGAATCAGTGCTTCGAGAGGAGCTAAGAGATATGAAAGTATTTGTTACAAACGAGAAGAGCCTTAAAACAATATAGAATAGGAAATGTACACCTGGTGACCTCTCCCCTTACTATCAAAAGCTAGCAAAAGGAAGCTGATATAGTCTACAACTGTCACTGTATACGAACGTTGTACTTACTTTCTAATGGAACGGCAACAAAGGCCACGCTCAGTGGGTATTCAATCATCAGACAAAACTGTTAAGAGAAGCATGAGGTTCTTACCTGAACATTGGTTCAAAGAAGTATTCCAGCACTGGGGAACACTTAAAAACATAGAAAGAAAAGAAGCTCGGATTGATGCTTAGGTTGTCTACCTGAAATGATCATAGGAGAGGTAGAGATGGAATATCACAGTATATTATTTTTTTTAAATTGCATGCATTTTTAAAAATTGCATGCATTTATATATATATTTAGACTATGTCTCTAAACCAATGGATACTTTCCTCCATGATTCTTCCATCCAAATGCCTTATTGATAGTAATTCCAGCCTAGGCTTATGATCCTCCCTCTCTTCTCTCCATTTTCTTACCCAAGGATACATTTACATTTTTCTCCCAGGAAGTTTCATGCCATTTTTAAGACAAAATTAATTCTTGTTAAATTAAAAACTCTATTTATAATAAAATTAAATTAAAAACTGTATTCTGGTTTAGAATGTGTGCACGTGCGTATGTGAGTGTGAGTGAGTATGTGTGTGATAGAGACAGAGGCACATACAGAGAGAGAGTGAGAGACAGAAAGAGACAGAGACACACACAGATGGAGAGAGACAGAGACAGAGAGAGAGAGCATGTGCCCATAGATAGGTTGGCAAGGAAGGTTGTTATCTGAAATCAATAAACAATATAAAGTTGTTGCAACTTCAGAAAGGTTGTGACCATTGCAATATAACTCAGAAGAAAACCATTTTGGGATACCTTCTCTTACAAGGGAATGGAGAGATTAGAACTTGCATGTGTTGAACTGGGAGTTTTGTCCTTCAGTTACAGTTAAAGGGATTTGTCAAACATGAGTCATTACACTGGTAGCCACAAATTATGAGAGCTGTAGTGTTTTTGCCTTTATAACTGTCTCCTTCCCCACATAACTCTTTGGTAGACTAAAATTCAACATTACTAGAATATAAGTACACTCTGGATAACCTAACAAGAAAAGACAACATATTAAAACTGTAAACATATGGAAGCAATTGGTCAAAAAAAGTATATGAGGCCATTTCACAAGTTTGGTAACATAAAATGGATTTTAGTATGGCAGCAGCAAGGGCAAAAAGAAAACTATTCCAGGGAATGTAATTATTCATTAACTATGTCTGTTGCTTTTTTATTGATGGGGTAGAGCAGTTCAGAGGATCAGAGAAGGAGCTCTTGGGGAGTGTGTTCCACTTTAGCCCTGGGAACGGTCTCCAGAGTTTTGATGGAAGAATGGGCAAGGTAGGGGAAATACAGTCAGTAACTTAAAGGTTATATATTGTTCTGTACAGTATTGTTTCAATTACTAGATTATTTCATACTTTTATGCAGGTGGCTAATGTAAAACAGCTCCCAATTATATAGGAAGTGTGTCCTGTTTTAAATTAATAAGTAGCCCAACTAATCTTGAGTGATTCTTGGCATATCCTAAACAATTATGAGATGTATTCTGCTTTACCTTAGAGAGAACTCCATTTCTGAAGTTCTTTTGGAGACCCTCATCACCTCATTTGATAGAATGGCCTTGAAAAGCCCCAGATGGTTAAGAATTCTTATCCAAGTATATTGGTGATAGCATCAACCTCTTTTGGAAGAACTGCAGATTTTTCCCTCTGATTAATAAGGACTGATAGAAAATACCATTATGCCTGAAAGAGGAATTGAGCTCACTGTAAAGGAGGTTTCCTTTAAACACAAGGTATTATTCTTCAAATCAATTATATCATTCAGACACATGATGTCACAGTACTCTTCTCTTTAGATGCAAATACTTTTCAAGGTCATGGTATACTGGAAGAGCAAGAGTGGTACTTTTAGTTAGCAATGTGCCATAGGAAAAGTAGCTATGCATCTCCCATGCATGAGCATAATTCATTTACTTAAGTCTCTGAAAATTGCCTTGAAGTTTAACCTTCTATATGTTTCATAAACCTGGCTTGTGACCAAAATATAATATATGTATTATAATATACTCTCATTATATTTAATATAATATGCATTATATATAATAAGCATTAGAAAAGATGTATATTTTTTGTGTATGTATACACACATATACCCTCTTGCTTTGCTTTTTTTTTAGGTGTGTTGGGAGGAAATGTACTGATGTACTGAAGGCTGGCAATTCTTAGAACAGTATCCTCTGGAACTATTATGGAAGGAGAAATTTTTCTTATTCATAGAAATTTGTTTTCATCTTTTTATTATTTTATTTTGGGCATATTACTATTTAATGATATTACAAATTGCTTCTAACCTCTTTAAATCTCTTCACTTATTACCTGTTATCTTCCTAGTCAAATATGAACCATGTTTATTTAACTTGATGACTGCCTCATATTTAAACTGTGAAATTGCTCACTAGAACTGGTATTGTCATCAGAGAAATTTGTGACCAGGAAGGAACAATGGACCAACCATGTGATAAAATCTGGGTATAAGCATTGGGAGCCTTCACTGCTTTGATATCAACTTGATACCAAGAGAATGAGGACAAGGATGCTAGAGCATTCTTGAGTGGAGACCCTGAGCTAGATTTTGACAAGACTAAGGCAAGAGTAACAGAGGACAAGCTTGAATGACTCTATTGTTGGAAGGATTATGCAAATCAATGAAATCTAAAGTATTGGCAAATTGATACATAAAATGCCTGGCACAATACCGTTCATAGGAATTTACTATTATTTGATGATTAATTCAAAAGTGTTTTGAAAAAAAAATGTATCGTTATAATCTAGTCTGTATCACTCTATTTCATGGCTGCATAGTCACATTTTTGCTCTGTATTCACATGCTTCTTCCCTCACTTTTTCTGTCTTTCATCCCATTTTCTTTATTCTCATTTCTCTCTCTCTGCTTCCTAAACTCCACCTTCTTTTTCATAACTTAGTAAATTGACTTATAAATAACTATTTTTTGATCATGGTAATGAATGAAATTAAGATATGCATACGTGTATACACACACACACATTTTCCTATATATATTCCAAGTATGACAATGATAAAATGCCATGACAGAGAGTCTCAAGAATCAAGAAATTTTCTTATCCTCTATAACAATTAATGTAATTGTTGCTACTCAAAATGAGATATATTTGTCTAATTACCAACAAGCAGTCATATTGTTAGAAGAACTAAATCATGTCAACACTGATATTCTTGAGTCAGTTGACCCCATTTGAGGTTTTCTTGGCAGATATTGGAGTGGTTTGCCATTTCTTCTCTAGTTCATTTTACAGATGGTGATACTGAGGCAAGCAGAGTCAAGTGGCTTGCCCAGTTACACAACTAGTAAGTGTCTGAGACCAGATTTAAATACAGGTCCTCCTGACTCCAGATCTGGTGTTCTATGCACTATGCCACCTAACTGCCCACTGATATTCTTCTAATAAATAGAGCCCAAAAGCAACAACAGCAAAAAAACCCAGTCTTCTCTTATTCATCTACCCACTATAAATTTAGTCCATAACATTTTGCTACATGGGTTTCACCACCTCCACTCCACTGAAATTGCTCTCTTCTAAGTCAACAAAGGATGGCTTCCTCCTCATTCCAGTCACCTTTTTCAGTTCAATAGATAAGAGTACTGAAGCATTAAACACTGAGAGCAACCTTTGAAAGTCTTGTCTTAATGGGAATCGGATCAATGTTTTTGAATGCATTGTGGAAACTGGTTGCTATAAAAGAGATTCCAATAATGTGTAAAGAGATTTATTGTATTTTATATAGAGGTTACTACGCAGTGCAGCGGATGGAGTGATGGACCTAAATTTAGGAGGATGAGTTTAAATCCTGCTCAAGCTATGTGCTGGATGCATGGCCCTGGGATAGTAATCTAGCCTTTTCTAATTGATCATTAAAATGAGGATGATAATAGCATTGTTTTGAAGATCAAATCATATTACACATATAAAATACTTTAATCATCATCTATCCACTATTATGTTGAACACCCTTATAGAGATATTCAGGATCAAAATTTTTTCTCAGTTCGAATTTTCCTTGACCTTTCTGTAATATTTAACATTAGTCAGTAGTTAATAAATGCTTGCTGATTGATTATTGGCCATCCCATCCTTCTTGATACTTTTTAAAGTACTTACTAAATGCTTGACTGATTCTTGGGGCCATCTTGTGACTCCATCTATATCTTGAACTACTCTTTTTGTGCCTTTTTCCATCTGTTGTCTTAAAACATGAAATGACTCCATGTTGCTTAAAGATAGTATAAACTTTTTGGCCCATTGTGCCCAATACCTTCTACATCTGCAATATTGGCCTATATTTCTAGCCTCATTTTCCACTATCCTGGATGTATCTTCCATTCCAGGCAAACTGTACTATTTACAATTTCCTAAGCATTCCATGCCTTCCTAACTCTCTGCCTCTGGTCACACTATTCATTATCTCTATATAGAATATCCTCCCTAATCTTTACTTGTTAAAACCATTACCCATTTCAAGGTCCAGCTCTAATGCAAGCTCCTTCTTTATACTTATCCCAATTGCCTCCAACTTTAACAATCTTTCTCCTTTAATTTCCCATGACATTATTTGTACATCTATTATGGAATTTTACTCGGATCAAATTTAGATAGGAATGCTTCAGTTTCACTAGATTTTTGACTGTCCAATTATCATTCCTAGTGCCAGATTGAGGAGGTTCAGAGTAAAGGAAGAGACGAAGAAAAGGAAATGTTTCCCAAACTTGTGTTGACTCAGTAAGCTCACCAGCTAAGTCTGTGATTAAACATGTGATGGCACCGTCTCAGTCAAGGGAGATCTCTGGAGTGATAAACTAGACAACATCTAATAGAGGACATGCTAAAAATGCTAAAAGAGTGTTTATTGAGGAATGAAGAATACCTCCAGTTAATAAATGATAAGATGATATAAACACAGTTTTCAAAAGGAGGAATCCAAGTTATGAAAAACCACATGCAATGCTCCCAAATCACTCAAAATTAAAGAAATGAAAATGAAAACAACTCTGAGTTTTTACCCAACACTCATCAGTTTGGCAAAATTGACCAAAAAAAGGATAATAAATGTTAGAGGAAAAAAAGGCATATGAATGAACTGTTGATGGTGCTATGAATTGTTTTGACTCTTCTGGAAACAGTTAGGAACTATGCCCTCAAAGTTGCTAAAATATGCATGCATACCCAATGACTCAGCAATAGCAATAGACATGTCCAAAAGAGATCAAAGAAAGAGAAAAAGAAAATACACATGTAAGATATTTATAGTAGTTCTTTGAGTAGTTGCAAAGAGAGGAAACCTTAGATGAGGAAGCCCATCAATAGGGGAAAGAATGAACAAATTATGGCATATGAATGTGATGGGATATTACTGTGTTAAGATATGATGAGAGGTATGGTTTTACAGAAATCTGGGAACTTCTCTATGAATTGTTGCAGAATGAATCAAGTACAAAAAGGTTGTTTATTCAGGGGTAGCTAGGTGGCATAGCTGGCACAGTGCCAGGTCTGGAGTCAGGAAGACCTGAGTTCAAATCCAGCCCTAGACATTAGCTGTGTGACTCTGCACATGTCATTTAACTCTATTTGCTTCAGTGTCTTTATCTATCAAATGAGTTGGAGATAGAAATGGTGAACCACCCCAGTATCCTTTTCAAGAAAATCTCAAATGACCTTACAAAGAGTCAGACATTTTTGAACAACAAGGATGCTATTCTATATATCCTTCTTTATCTTCTATTTCAGCATTACTATAACTGTCTCTTAAACTTCTTTTAATTCTTTCATTAGCTATTGTAATTAATGTTTCTTGAGCTCCTTTTATCACATCATCAGTCCACACCATAGTTAGGTCTTTGATTCCGAAAGCTTTTGGGCTCTTCAGCATCTTAAGTTGTCAAGTGTTATGCTGGGATTCAAGGACTTGCATTTTACATCTGGTTTTGTTGCTTACTGGCTGAATGGTCTTGGATAAGTCATAATTTCCATGGACCTCTGTTAGGTCATTTATAAGTCTATGATAATAATCCCTGTCCTGGCTACCCATGGAGTAGTTGTGACTCCTCCAACTGGAACTCCTAGAAACACCCCACCCCCCACCTTTTCTGGTCCAAAGTGATCAACATCATCACTGTTTCCCTATTTTATTTGCCTGGTTTTTTTTTGTTTGTTTTTTTTTTTAATAATGAGCTTCCCTACATGGTCAACCAGGGATTTGTTTGAATACATATGTTTCCGAGGAATGGTCAGACCTGCTCATTCATTCCCTTACTTTCTTTTTCCCATCCTCAGGTTCTGCTCCTTTTTGATCCTTTAAGGCAATGTACCTGGAGGTATGGTTTTGCTGGTAAGTAAAGGAAAAACTGGACTTTTTGTCATAGTATTTTTCCCCAATAGAAGATTCATTGTTCTCATGTTTAAAAGTTCATGTTATTCTTTTGAAAAGGAAGGAACACATGGGTATACAGATCATCAATCTTTAAAAATCCAATTCATCACTAAAATAGAAACATCAGTTTCTCTTCTAGTCCAAATACAACTTTAATTTTTTTTTAAATTCAGGAGCTATGGTCTCTTGAGAGCTGAGTTCTACAACTGTGTAAACAACTTATATTGGTATTGATTCCAAAAGGATAAAAATATAGCTGAACTTTTTTTTAAGGTTGTATCCAACTCAGTAGTCCAGAGCAACAACATAGTGATAATTGATCTATGAAGCTTCCCATCCTTATAGAGACTGTAAGTTTAATGAAACCATATTTAGTGGGATTCCCATTTTGAGCATGAGATTTCCTCTGATGATAACCTGCAGCGACTGGAAATATCTTTTGTTTACCAATAGTCAGGTTTATTGCTTATGACATGAAGTGGGGAAAAAGTTGTTCATTTATTAAATTATTTAGAAACTATTTGATCTGGGAAGGAGGGCACAATATTTTCTTTGATCACTGGAACATTCTCTAATGGAGTTTACTGTATTAATGTAATGCCACCAAAATAGAAAGTAGATGTATATGATTTTGTGCATACTAAACAGGAAATAAAAGAAAAAATCAGAATAAATCCTTTGTCATTATACTTTGATAATGAGTCTCAGTACTTAATTTATAACTGAAGCATTAGTCCTAAATTTCTTCCTATTTGTGTTGATTAAGGAAACAAGGATTGGTAACTAAGAAACATGGGTTTTGAGAAAAGTTCTTGGTAAGGGTTGGTATTGGTGAAGAAGATTGAAATTAAGGTAGTAATGTGTATATACTATAAATTGCCACCATATATTAAATATGTATTTAATGTATGAGGTTTTAAAACAGTAGGCTCTTTTCCCTAATAACTAATTTACTTCCCCATCATAGCATGGTTCAACCTTCCTTTGATGTTGTGTTCTTAGCATTACAGTAGTCCTTGCTATGTAATTGAAGTTTCTTTGTATTTATGTCAGTCAGTTCCACTGGATGGTACTGATGATTCAACTTTATTTTATTCCACTCTATTATACATGATCTTAGAATGAGCTTCATTATATTCTAGGGAGTTGATCAGCCAAGTTCCCAGATGAACATGCCAATTCATTTGAGTGGTGAACCTTGATTTGGACGTTTTGATTGAATTTTCCTATGGAAAGTAGACATAGACACAAAGGTGGAAGGGATGTCACAAATTATGTAGTCCAAAATCCAACAAAAAGTATGTTTTCTGACCCCAGTTGAGCCTTTATTGCTACACAACAGTCACTCTAGTCTTCCTTAGTTGATTATGAATTTTATGGCCCCTTCATGACTAGTTTAGACCCTTGTCATCTCTCCCCTATGCTATAGTAACAGCCTTTTAGTTGAAGTTCTTGTATGCAGCCTCTCTATATACTTTCTTATCATCAACGCAGCTACCAGAATCATCTTCCATTGCATATGAGTGACCAAGGCCTTAAGGATGAAATATTAACACCTTATTTGGATGTTTAGAATCCTGCAGGACCTGGCTTAAACCAGTCATTCCAATCTTATTTCATATTCCCTTAATTGATTCTACATTTCAGGCGAAGGGAAGAGAAACAGCAATGTCCTAGAGAAACTTACTGTGGCATTTATGAAAAAGGGAGAGGCAAAAAGAAATGCAACCAGGCAAGTGAAAACAAAAATTAGTACAGGATAACTTTCTTCGTAGCAGCAAGAAGTTTTGTTGGGAGTCACATGAATCCTTTGAATGGGGTAGATAATTATACTTTGTTAAGTAGTAGGGCTGTGAAAAAAGTCTAATACTCAAAGCCAAATTTGCTAGCTTTTCTGGTTTATGAAAAGACAAAGCATACTTCATCCATTTTTGGCCTAATTCTCACTTTATTTCAGCCAAATAGCTCCTCTGAGCCAGTCTGCATTACCTTAAACAAACATCTGTGCTCCACGGGAGGAGGCTAGATTTGCTGAGAGGGGAAAGAGGAAATTGTATTTTTCCCCTCCTTTTCAGGTGAGCTGTCTCACTCAGGCTGCCAGTGAATTTGCATCGGTCTCTCCCCGCTACCCAGGAACAAGCCTAGTGAGAGTTTGTACACGATACACCCTTCATTGGAGACTCAGATCATACAAAATGAAGAGGTGGGTAGGAATGGAGTCTTGGGAGAACTTTCTTTACAGAATGCAGTTTAACTTAGGGTTAGGCCCCAAGTAAAGTAAAAAAAAAAAACCCCAAAAAACCCAACCCAACAACAGTAACAACAAATCACATGCCAATTGCATGGGGAAAACTATGACAGCAACAACAGCCAAGTAGTCAAACAAAATAAGGCTGGATAGTAATCATTTGCTAAATAGATCACAGCCTTGCAATAGACTTAGAAAAGGGAAAATATGTTCAGGACTCTTTTAATGAATTTTTCTATCATTTAGTATTCACGATATTATAGAATCAGATTTTTCAATTCATTGATCAATTGATCATTTTCTTGCCTGGTGCTATGCTAAGAGTTAGAGCTGGAAAGGACCATAGACGTTAACTAGTCCAATCTCTGTATTTTACTGATAGAGAAATACCATAAAGGTGATCTTTAGAGCAAGTGCAAAAAGTGCAAAATACTTTTTTCGTGGCCCAATCATAATGACAACCGACAAATTGAGACTGAAAATACCTACCATCTACTTACAACACTGGCCAAGGGTGACATTTTTTTTCTCAAAATGATATGTAGCTCCCATCCAACTAATGGGACAATTTAAATACTTTTATTGATTTATAATTTTTTAATGACTAACTCATGACAAAACTACCCAGGAATCTCATTTATAGTACTTCTGTTTCATTTTAATACTTCACTTTGAATATTATTTATGTTCAGTACATGGTTCATTTGTAATGCTCTTTAGGGATGGAACAAGGCGAAATCAGGCATTTAGACAAAATAAAACCGCTGTTCTCCCCTCAGCTACGCATTCCTGACCACAAGGTTAGTTGCTGCCAATATGAACAGTTTCTACTTGCTAAATGCATGATTCACCATGGAAATGAAATGGGGATGGTGGTGATAGTATTCACATGATGAGGAACTGAGCTGGAAGGAACTTTCGAGATCATTTATTTCAGTGTTCTTATTTTATGGACAAGGAGATTGAAGCCAGAGAAGTGAGATGATTTGTGCAAATATTAACCAAGGGGATTAAGTTACATTGGAGACTTAGAGCCTCCGAGGATACCGTGTGGAGTACTGTCCTTCATACATGTAAATTTGCTGATAATCCGATGTTCATAAGAACTGACCTTTGGAATCATTTCTCCAAAGTGAAAGTTTGGAATGGTTAACAGTGTCTTCTGTTCCTCCTTTTTTTTCTTGTGGACTTAAGTAACACTATCTTAAAATAATCTGCTAACCTGGAGAAGAGATAATTAAGAGAACTTTGAGAATTAATACCAACCTTTGTCTAAAAGGCCATCCTGAAACTGACTTTTTGCTAGAGTGATCCAGTGGAAAGAATGCTGATTCATGAATCAGACCTTTGGCAATGTTAATATATGTATGTATCTAGTATTACACATATTTATGGAGTGGTAAGCAGAAAGAAGAAACAGGATCAGTAAATTATGCCTAATGATACTTGAGAGGGCATATTTAGAAAACCACATATTAAAATCATATATGTTCCATTGCATTTTTATGTATTTTGTTACATATTTATCAATTATATTTTAATCTGGTTTTCCCTTAATCTAGAGTGCTGGGCCTGACATCTTTGACAACTCTAGTGTAGTAAATTGCTAGTTTGAAAACTCCCTTTACTGATGCAGATCAGTGCCTTATAAGATTCTAAGTCTGTAATTCACAATTTTAGAAAGCCTGGGACCTTGAGAGGTTAAGTGATTTTTCCATAGTCACATATCTAATATGCATTAGAGGCAGAATTGAACCCTCATCTTCCTGATTCCAAGGCTCTATTGCTTCCTCTATTCACTAAAATTATAGTACTGCTTTATTGTCAAATTTCAAAAAGTCAGTGGTACTAAAACATTCTCTTTCTTTTTTCTTTAAAAATGTAGAAAAAGTATATTTTTGGGTAACAGGAAGTTTATTGTAAAAAGGAGACAGTGCTTAACAAATCTGGGAAAAATGATCATTAAGTTAGATGTGCCAACCATGCTGAGTTCTGAAACAACAGTGACTTTCTTGGCATTCTATCTATGTTCTTACTTCAGCATAACTTCCTTAAGTATATTTTTTTCTTGTGCCATCTATCAGAAACATATTAAGGTGTTTCCATGAATTTTTTAGCCACAAGTGATTATATTAGCTGCTTTTGTAGCAATTTGTTCATTTCAAAGGATAGAGCTGCATAAGGGCTCACCTGTGAGAGTAAAATATGATTTGCCTTTCAAGGAGACGGAAAACCAGTGATCTTGGGCTTAATTGTGGAGCATGATTTTCTAAACGAAAAAGTCAAGGATACACCTGAAAGGGTCATTTCCTTCTCAGATCTCTTCAGTTTCTCCTCTGTGCATGGAAATGAACTTGAGTCTTGCAAAACTTGGCTGCTGCCCCAGCTCAACATGTTGCATCAATCACTAAGAATTCATGGAGCCCCTACTGTGTACCCAACAATGTTGTCTGGTCTCATTTGTTTTACTGTGTAAAATTATTAGAAAGAGAGCCTGAGGAAAGTGATTCAATTCACAAATAATAATGTAGTCTCCCTTTCTGGGGCTCCTTCTCCACTCCCGCTCTCGTTGGTAGGTTGGGGTCCCAAAGAATGGTTAGCGCTTACTCTCAGCATTCTGGAAGCAGCTCATCATTCGAATCTCTTTACCTATTTAAAAGAGAGATATCCATTATTAGCCATATGGTTCAAAGGAAAGACAGAAAGACCACTGATGCTGGAGAAAGAGGAAGTGGGTTCAGATTCCCTGATATTACTTGTATGTCTTTAGGCAAACTCCTTAAAGAGATCAAGGGCTAGTCCTTGTTTTCCTCAAGGGGGTTGGACTTGGGAGTTCATTTTTGTCTCTCAGTCAGGGATTCTTCATGCTTTTTGTGGGCATGGACACTGTTGGCTGTCTGGTGAATTTATAGACCCCATCTCAGAATAATATTTTAAAGTAATTGACAGAGATGCTAGCTTTCAGTACAAGGTTAGTGAAAATGAAGATGCATTTTTCCCACTCAAGTTCACAGACCCCCTGAAATCTATCTGGAGATGTCTTATTGAAGGGCAATAATGGCATTAGTTCACATTTATATGGAGAACTAAAGTTTATTTTAAAAAAAAACACTTTCCTCATAGTTTCCTTCTGAGTTAGGTAGCATTAGGAATCATATTATAGAGGAGGAAACTGAGGTTCAGAGAGGAAAAGTGGTCCAGAAGATAGTTAGGAGTTAGGCTTGGAGTTAGGAAGACCTGAGTTTAAATCTTGCTTCAGATACTTTCTTATTGGTTGTGTGGCCCTGGAAGATGCACTTAACCTCTCTCAATCTGAGTTTCCTCTTCTGTTAAATGGGGATAATAACAGCACCTACATCAGAGGATTGCTGTGATGAACAAATGAGTGAAAACCTATGCAGTTTTCTGAAAACCTTAAAGTGTTATATAAATGTCAGCTAACATGATCATCCCTGTCACTGTGATTAGTATTATTTTTAGATTGCCCATGCTTACACAGTCTAAAAGCATCAGAGCTCTAGAAATCTTGATGCAAGGCCCAGCACTCCTTCTACTACATTGTGGTGCTGTGGATATTTGGATATGTCTCTATAACATTTAGAATGTCTGCATTCTAGTCCTGGTTCTGCAAAAGACTATTGGGGCAACCTTCAGCAAGTGATACAATGAACCTAAAGTCTTTTGAGTCATAGAATTTTAAAGCCAGGAAGGAATTTTTGTGATTATTTCATCCAGTAACTGTAAAATTTATTTTACAGTTGAGGAAACTGAGGCCTAGAGAACAGAACTTTCCTGAAGTTACATAGCTGATTAATGGCAAGGCTAGCATGGGAAACCAGAGCTTCCAACTTCCAATCCAGACCACGTTCTACTAAACCATTCTGATTTCCTAATGAGGGTGTAAGAAACTGGGCCAAAAACAAAATGGTCCCTATTAAAATGTTGGCCAGTACATAGTCATTTCCTGTGAGCAAACACATTTTCCAAGGTGAAAAAAATATAAATGTAGAGACTAAGTGTGAAAGTACTGACTACATGGATCCCTAGATGAAATTCTTGAGCATCATAGTTTATATCCCATCAAACTGCCTTCCCTCTGAGGAGTTCAAACTTTTCAGTAACACTAAAAACCAATGTAATTAACTGTGGTTTGGAATTCATTCAAGTCCCTCCATTGAGACTCTGAATTCCATCAGGTGTTTGGGACAGACTACAAGTTCTGCCTAATCTAAGCTTTCACTTCAACTTTTTTCCTTTAAAAATATGAATTTATAAATAGGAGTTGATGGTGAAAGACTGGGGAGTTACAGGTTTTTGAATGGACTGCCATATTAAGATAGCTTGATTTAGAGTCCCAGTAGGTAATTGTGACCAGAATTTTCTCTGTTGCAAATGGTGAGGGGTGAAGTCTGTGGAGAAAATTTGACAGATTTGTTCTCTAGAGTGAATGAAAGGGCAATGGGTTATGCCAAGAAAGGAAGAATGTTTTATGGGCTACAACACATGAGAAATGAGGAACTATGAAGGAGAAACAGTGGGAAAGATGTCATTTAAGAAATGCAAGATTGCAGAGGAAGATAGGTTAGTCATGTGACAAAAGTCAACATGTATGTTCCACTGTATCCTCTCTATGGGAAAAGAAATGAAAGAAGAACATTGGGTGGACCCTAAATTATGGGAGGACATGGATAAAGCTTTCCCAAGCCAGGCAGACATATATGGATGGGGTACAGTCTGCATTTTGATTGCATTACACATTAATGAGATCATCTAGCTGTTGGAGTATCAGAGTTTTTTCATTGAAGGAAAGGTAACATGTCTTAGTGAGTAAAAGTCCTGGGTTTGGGATCAGCAAGATTTGGATTCAATCCTGCCCCTGTTACATGCTAGTGGTACAACTGTGGACAAGTCACTTGACTTTTTGGTGACTGCAGACAAATCTCTAAGATCATAAGCTGCAGAGCTCTTGTGGATTCACATCAATGGAAACAGTTTCTATGTACAATGGACCCCCCAAATCAATAGAATAAGGAAAGGAGAGTAAAACTATGGATTTTAAGGACATTTCCTCAGGAAAGATAGGGTTCAAATTTATCCTTAGCTTATTATTTTTGTGATCCCAGGCAAGTCACTTATTGTTTCTGTAACATTTTCAAGAGTTACAAATATTGTCTTTCCATGAAGGAATGTAAACAGTTCACTTTTGGTAAGTCCCTTCTGACTTCTCTTTGCTGTTTACTTTTTCATGCTTCTTCTCATTCTTGTGTTTGAAAGTCAAATTTTCTTTTCAGTTCTGGTCTTTTCATCAAGAATGCTTGAAAGTCCTCTGTTTCATTGAAAGACCATATTTTCCCCTGAAGTATTATACTCAGTTTTGCTGGGTAGGTGATTCTTGGTTTGAGTCCTAGTTCCTTTGACTTCTGGAATATCCTATTCCACGCCCTTCGATCCCTTAATGTAGAAGCTGCTAGATCTTGAGTTATCCTGATTGTATTTCCACAATACTGGAATTGTTTCTTTCTACCTGCTTGCAATATTTTCTCCTTGACCTGGAAGTTCTGGAATTTGGCTGCAATGTTCCTAGGAGTTTCTCTTTTTGGATCTCTTTCAGGCAGTGATTGATGGATTCTTTCAATACTTATTTTGTCCTCTGGTTGTAGAATATCAGGGCAGTTTTCCTCGATAATTTCATGGAAGATGATGTCTAGGCTCTTTTTTTGATCATGACTTTCAGGTAGTCCCATAATTTTTAAATTGTCTCTCCTGGATCTATTTTCCAGGTCAGTTATTTTTCCCATGAGATAGTTCACGTTCTCTTCCATTTTTTCATTCTTTTGGTTTTGTTTGGTGATTTCTTGGTTTCTGGTAAAGTCACTAGACTCCATCTGTTCCATTCTAATCTTGAGAGAACTATTCTCTTCAGTGAGCTTTTGAACCTCTTTTTCCATTTGGCTAATTCTGCTTTTGAAAGCATTCTTCTCCTCATTGGCTTTTTGAACCTCTTTTGCCAATTGAGTGAGCCTATTTTTCAAGGTGTTATTTTCTTCAGCATTTTTTTGGGTCTCCTTTACCAAGGTATTGACCCATTTTTCATACTTTTCTTGCATCTCTCTCATTTCTCTTCCCAGTTTTTCCTCCACCTGTCTAACTTGCTTTTCAAAATCTTTTTGAGCTCTTCTGAGGCCTGAGCCCACCCGACATCCCCCTGGGATGTCTGGGGTACTGAGGCCTCGCCCTCCACGTCTTTCCCTAATGGTAAGAATATTTCCTCGTCATCAGAATTGAAAGGCGGGAACATTTGCACCCGCTCAAAGAAGCTCTCTATAGTCTTATTTTTCTTCCCTTTTCTGGGCATTTTCCCAGCCAGTTACTTGACTTCTGAGATTCCTGTCCACCCCTGCCTAGATCCGCCCAGCTAGTGCTTGGGGTCTGAGATTCAAATGGGCTTTCCTCAGCAGGCGGGGCTGCTATTCAATGTGAGCTTTAGTTCTGGTGCTGAGGTGGGGGCAGGGCCGCCTCCCAGGCTCAGTTCCCTCAGGGGCTTTATGCAGAGACCTTCAGTGATTGAGCAGGTGGGGGCAGGGCCGCCTCCCAGGCTCAGCTCCCTCAGGGGGTTTATGCAGAGACCTGAACTTCTGCCTGCTGCTCGGGGAGTCTCGTGCCGCTGCCTCTGCCACTGCCCCTGCCTCTGCCTCTGCTGCTTCCTGCCCAGGGGGCCCAAGCCACGGAGACACCTCATTCCCCTCTCGGCCAGCCCAGATGTCTATCTTACTGACCTGTAGTGTCTGTGGGCAGAGGGACCTTCCCGGCTGTCAGAGATTCTGTCCCTGAAGTCTGCTCAGATCTGCTCCTCTCGGCTGCGTGGCCAGGGCAGCTCAGGGGTGGACTCCGCTTTCCGAGGCACGATGGACCCTGGGGATGGCTCTCTAGGGCTCTCTGGGACGGAAATCCCTTCCACTGTGTTTCTGTGCGCCTTGCAGTGATCCAGAACCTGTGGGGAGTTCTTCCTACAGGAAATCCATGGGCTGTGGGTTCGGAGCTAGCACACATGAGTCTTTCTACTCCGCCATCTTGACTCCACCCCCACTCTATAACATTTTCTATAAAAGGAAGCCAAGGACTTGAAGGCTTCTGAAATTCCTTTCAGCTCTCAATCCATGATTCTATGCTACTGTGACATTTCCAGGGTCTGGACATCTTCATCTAAAAGTCTACTAGTGACTAGTTTTCGAATTGACATCAGATGAACCCGAAGAAGCCCCTTAAAAAATAGGGCCAAAGAAAGGTTCTAGCTTTACTTGGCTCTAGACTATATGTTCAAAATAATCTAAGGCAGAACTCAGCAAGTATGACTTTTTGTACTACTCAAATACCATCTAACCCAATAAGGACTGGAGACCTTTAAAGGTAAAAGAGTGGGTGTGACAAAAGTGAAATATAATACAATGCAATTAGTACTGACCTGACACTGTTAACCTGAGCTCTAGTCATAACTGCTACTGCCAGTGTGGGAGCTCAGCAAATTATTTACCCTCTTTGGGCCTCAGTTTACTCATCTATAAAATTGTATTTTTAAGAAACCTTCTACATTAAATGATATAGTAATGCATATAGTCATCCACCAACTATAACAGTCTAAAAAGCTGAAAGTTTTCTTTGAGTTCAGTGGAATGTAGCTCTAAGGATCCAAAAGCCCAAAGCTTGAAATGGCAAAGCACTCCAGTCTCTTTGCCAAGAAAACCTCAAATGGGGTGACAGAAAGTTGGACATGACTGAAAAATAACTGAACAACAAAATAGACTTTTATAAATGTAAGACTTTACACATAAACTCAAAAAATAATATTTAAATAATATTTTATCAGTATCATGGAAAAAGGCCTAAATGGCATGCTTATGAATGCCATTAGATGACATAATTATGTCAATTGTTAGGTGACATTAACCTTAGAAGGACAGCTATCACGTCAGATAACACAATGAAGCCTCAGAAAGATTTCAACAGTCAAGAACACTGGGCACAATCAACTAAGATGATCTCTAATAGGCATGAAAGGCAGTTGGGTGCTGCAGTGGATAAAGTGCTGGATCTGGAGTCAGAAAAACTCTTCCTGAGATCTGGCCTCTGACACCAGCCACTTAAACCTGTTTGCCTCAGTTTCCTCATCTGTAAAAAGAACTGGAGAAGGAAATCTTTGCCAAGAAAACTCCAGATGAGGTCAGCGAGAACTGTGACAGAACTACAAAATGACCTAGCAACAAAATAGGCATAAATGTAAGAGTTTACATGTAAGCTCAAAAAAAAAAATCAACTTCCATGTACGATAAGCATAGTACTAATAGGTCTAGGGGTTTTAGCAGACCAAAAGCTAACTGAAAGTCAGTGGTGTGATGTGTGGTGGAGATTGGTAGTGCTATCTCCCTAAGATAAGGAAAAGAAAAAGACCAGCATCTCGTAATGAAGGAACCACACTTCTCCTCCTAAATCAGACCATATTTGAAATACTGTGTTCAGTTCTAGATATTCCACTTTGGGAAGCCTATTGACAGGCTGAAAGGTATCTAGAGAAGGAATCTCCTGTACCATGTTTTTTCTGAACCCTCCAGGTGTTAGCACTGAATATTATATTTACTCTTTGTGTATTTAATGAGTCACATGTTGTCTTTCCCCAAGTAGAATGTAAGCATCTTGCGGGCATGAACTATTTCATTTTATCTTTTGTATCCTTAGCACCTAACAGAGTTCCTGGCAAATGGAAAACACTCAATAAGAATTTGTTCAATTGAATTTGATTGTGTGTAAACCTGGATGGTGACAGCCTTCGTTCATATTGTGCAAGCATCATTGGAAGGACCATGGGATATCTAGGTTGGAGAAGACCTGAGGGAGGAGGAGGGTGTGCATGATGGCTGTCTTCAAGGTTTTGAAAGTCTCTCAAGTAGAAGATGGATCAGACTTCTACCTCAGAACTAGGAAGAATGGGAAGAAGTTGCAGAGACTCCAATAGGCTCAATGTAAGAAAAATTTCCTAATAAATATATTAGCTAGCATTTCTGTAATGCTCCAAGGTTTGAAAAGTACTTTATAAATGATAGCTCCTTTTATTCTCCCAGCTACGCTGGGGGGTGGGTGTTATTATGATCTTTTTATAGATGAGAAAACTGAGCCAGAAGGAGGTTGCTCTTATTCAGGGCTGTACATTTAATCAATGTTTGAGGCTGTTTGAAATGTTTGAAATCATATCTCCTTGATTCTAGGTCCAGATCTTTCTCCACTACTGTACTTAGATGCCTCCTAATAATCAGAGCTATCTGAAAGGAGAATGAGCTTCCTCAATAGGGTAGTGGCCTCTCCATCATTTATTGTCTTCAAATTAATTCTGGGTGACCATTTGTCAGATTTGTTATAGAGAGGGTTCTTATTTGGGTAAGAAAACAATAGTTGCCCTCAGTGGTCTCTCCAACTCTGCAATTTCTTGCTTTCACTCAATCGATGTACTCCTAAACTAAGAGAAAAAGAGTGGTAGACCAGAAAATAATCTTTTATTTTCTAGCAAAGGAATACCAGTAAGGAAATTATCTCTCAGGCTGACATCAGTAGAGATCACAGTTGAATGTAAACTCCACATAAGAATATTCCTCCATATTTAGTCTATTCCATCAAAAGAGCTAATACATGCATAGTGTAGAGTACTTCAGTGGATCTATCCTCTAATCCTAATTATGTTCCTTACTAGTTATTAGACTTTGGGACTCATTTTTTTTTCAGCTATAAAGTAAACAGGTTGGCCTAGATTGTTTTTAAGATTTTTTCCATCTCTACATTTCTACAAACCCCCCCCCACCCCGATACATTCCTTCTTGTATAACTTTTTGCATAGGAGGCCATAGTCCTTGGGCCCAGTTTGTGAACTTGGAGTCAGAAGGGCTGGAATTGAGTCTTGGCTCTCTTACATAGGCAAGGAAGCTCTCAAAGGCTTGGTTTCCTTATTTGTAAAGTAGAGATAATACTTGTACCACTCACCTTCTAGGGTAATGTAAGGATCAAATGGAATGACATAAATAAAGAACTTTTTATGGAATCTCATATTTATGAGTTATTTTAATAATAGCTAACCTTTATTTAATACTTTAAGGTTTGCAATATATTTTACATATATTATTTTGTCTGATATTCACAAACTCTGTAGGTATAGATGATACTAGTATTATTTCCATTTTACAAATGAGGGAAATCAAGACTCAAAGAGAATTAGTTACTTGCCCAAAGTAACTAATGGCCATTAAGTCTCTGAAGCAGGATTTAAACTTTGGTCTTCTATACTCCAAATTCAGAACTCTATCCATTTTGTTACCTGGTTACTCATCCAGGGCAGGAGCCAACTCATTTTTGTCTGGTGGATTCTTTGGGTGAGCAAAGTTATAAATTCCAAAGGCTCCCAAATACTTTCTGTGAGGAATCTAGGCATACTGTAGGACTTAGGAGCTTTGTAAATGTGTGTGTGTGTGTGTGTGTGATTGCAACCATAGCCCTCTCTTAGTGCACCTTCCCAATCTAATTAACGCTTGTAATTTCTAGTTGGGTCCCCAGTAGAGTGACTGTAATGGGATCTAGATACTTGGTGGATGTTTACTCCTAAATCTCCAGCTCATAAGCCCATCTCCCCATTGTTTTTACCTTTTATTGTTCTCAAATAGACAAAGAAGGTGGATAGTGGCACAGAAATATCCCCCTATGACCTTGGGCTGTATTCTCCCCTATATACACAGTGTCAGTGGGAAGAGTGGGCACATACATAGAGTGGACTGGGAAGGGAGTTCATAGAGAGAGAACTCATATTGCCAAGGCAACTCATGCATGTAGTACTACAAGGCCCTGACACCCTTTGTCTTCTAACGTGGTCTTCTTACAGAGTAAAATAACTTTCCCGTGCAGATCACTTAGCTCCCTGAGCCCATTCCTTTCCTCAGTTTAGCTCCTGCCTATCAGGGCTAGCTTTCTCTTGAATCCATAGTTGTCTCTTTCCCTTGCTTTGTAATTGTTCAGTTACTCAGTCCTGTCCAACTCTTCATGACCCCATGGACCATAGCACGCCAGGCTCTTCTATCCTCTGCTATCCTCTCAAGTCTGTCCAAACTCATGTTCTTTATTTTCATGATACTATCTACCCATCTCCTCTGCTACCATCCCCTTTTTCTTTTGCCTTCAACTTTTCTTGCTACTAGGGGTCAAATTACTTGGGGCTGCCTCCACTGCTCTTTCTGCTGTGTATAAGATCTGCTATTGAACGTGCAGTTCTGCTACAAAATGCCATGGTCAATTTAGTGGAAAGAGTTCCACTTGCTCCCCCACTTCCCACTAGTAAAAGTACAAGAGGAAAGTAATCCCCTCTAAATTTATGGGTTGTTTCTCCCATAAATGGCTCCCCTCTAGACTCCTAATAGCTGTCTCCTGGTCTGTCTCTAGAGTGGGAAAGCTAGCTTATGAAAGGCTACCATTGGCATGAACGATCTCTCCTAACCCAATGGAAAGTTAGTCTTGAAATTCTATCAAGCCGAGGGGAAATAAAGTATAAACCTTACTTTACATCTTTCATAAAACCTTAATTACTCTCTCATCTTATACACCTGACCTTTCTGTTATTTCACTTTACATTTATTTTGGAGGAATTAATCAATCAAGGGTGTCATTAGCAATTTCCTTCACCCCATACTACCCAGATGTTCCATACAGTTCCATACAGTGTGTGGGAGGCTTGGTCATACAAAAGCAGATGCAAGCATAAGTCTCATATAATTCTTGGCAGATGTAATGGAAACTCACACTTTGGGATCCACTCTATCCACCCCATAATTGATGAATGTGTTCTCCTCAAGAGCAGTGTCTGTCTCAATCTTTTAAAAAATTTTCATCCATTGCACTTCGTAGTGTTTGATACATAAGTGCTTAATAAATGCTTTTTCATTAATTCAAGTATTCATTTAGCTGCAAATAACCTTAGAGATCATCTAGTCCAGCCCTTGTTCTTTGTTTCTCCATTGTGGCCCACACCTTCCTACTTTTCTGCCTCCAATCTGTATAAAATGTTAAGAGTTTGGATATATTTTTTTCATTTTTGTTTTAACTCCGCCCAAACAACAGTGGTTTTAAATGCCTCTCCCTGTTCTAAATTGTTCATGCTTTTCACCACATCTTCTCTTACTCTACTTAGGAATCCACAGATCCTCTAAAATCCTGTCTTTTAAATTTTTCCCTTCAATACTAGGGTGAAACAGGGGTGACAGCTATCTGTATATGTGAGTCATGCTTTATTATTTTTTTTTGCATTCTTTGTAAGGTTGTGGTCAAGATTGGAGCCCCTTATGCTGTCAAAATGCTACTCCAGTAGTGTGGCTGGGTTCTAAATTTTCATTAACATTTAAATAGCAAATAAATAGAATTATAAAATGTCAGTACTGGAAAGGGCCCTCAGAGAACATTTAGTTCCATCATCTCATTTTACAGATGAAGAAACCGAGTCCCTAAGAGGCAAAATTGGTAGGCCTTTTCCATGGCTTATATCCTAATTTTCCTTGGCTGTAACCCAAGGATACAAGAACAAAACAGAGCGGCAATTATCCATGCTCCCAGTATTCCAAACTTGATGACAGTTGTTCCTTTTTGAGCATTGACAGTATTGTTAATGTTAAGTTCCAAAGACTGAGAAGGTTGTGGGCTAAGGGAATTGAGAGAGGCCAAAGATATAGCAAAATATCTTATGCCTGGCGTAAGCAATTTGGGGTCAGAGTCATCCACAGCTGCAAGTTGGGAATTGTTAATTGAGACCATATGTTTGCAAGTAGTGTTTTGTGAAATTCTGTAAATTTCAACTCATAGTAACTGGTCAAGATGGGCACCAATAGGACTAATGATTATTAGCACAGGAATCATATGCTGTCGTAGACTAATACACAATGATAGCCTCTATCCACAGGACATCTCATAGCCTTACTAATAAATACAATTCCATTTGTCAAAGGAGGTTGCTAATGCCTGTCCTAGTTGTGGCACAATGCTGTTGTTAAGATCATAAGATAAGAAATGGGAAAATTCTATACCAAGTTAAATGGGCCACTTTTTTTTTGTAGCAAAGAAATGAAAACAGGATAGGCACCTGCCACTTGGGGATTGGGTCAGCTGAATAAGTTGTGATTCATGAATGCAATGGAATATTAATGTGTTAGAAAAATGACAAATGTAGAATTCATAGAAATATAGGAAAAACAAGAATGCATTGATCCAGAGTATATGAATTTTAAAAAAGCATTTATTAAGCATTCACGGCATGCAAAGCACTGTGCTCCACTCAGGACATAATAATCAACTGTTCAAAGAAGATTTATTAAATACTTACTGTGTGCTAAACCCTAGATACACAAAAGGAAGCAACAGACAGTCCCTGCCCAGAAGAAGCAGAGTCATTACCTTCTATCAAGGATCTCAAACTTAATGGGAGAGAAAACAGGTAGAAGATCCCAACTGTAAGTCAAATGAAAATGTCCCATGATCCTTATGGTGAAATAGAAAACAGCTAGTGATGCATTTTCTTTAATATCATTTCCACTGATGAAATGATGTCTGCTTTTCATGTTGAACCATTTGACAATGCCAAAGACATGGGTGATAAGAATTTCCTTTTCCGGGTCTTCAGTAGCTTTGCAGTAGCAAGTGCAGAAGCAGTCAATGGACAATATCACTAGAGAGCTTCCTTCCTGGGATGTTGGCTGTAAGGATTGGACTGGAAATTGTGTGTGTGTGTGTGTGTGTGTGTGTGTGTGTGTGTGGTGTGGAGGGGTATGCTGTCAGTCCCAAGACTCTTGAGCTTGCCTACCAGTTGGTGATAGCAGTTGGAGTTAGTGAGGATGAGGAGTATAGTTCTCTTTTCACGGTGATTGTTACACTCAATGATGGTTTCAAATTAAAGCTAAATGCTTGGCCGGGGGAGGAGGGGCATCACCGTGCCTAAGGCTCCTTGGCTATTTCCATCGTGCTTTGTGATTAAGTATTTGCAGTTGTTTGAGTTGCCTGATACATGCTACCTTCTTTCTGTCCCTCAGTGAGATAGACAGAACTGGGGTGGGGTGGGGAAAATGGTGTGAACAATATCTATGGTTATTTAAACAAGCAACAATATAAAAAACAAATGATGAATAATTGTAGCTACACCATGAAGAAATGGTGAAGAAATCTGTCACTTTCTTCTTACTAGAGAGGCGAGGGACTATAAGTGTAGAATACGTGTAGCATATGGTGCTAGACAAGGTTGTTGTGCATTACTGCTTTTTCCTTCTTAGAATCCATCAGACAGCACCAAAGATGTGTTTACAATGCTGAGCGTGGTTTGGGGTTTGGGGCTACAAATATAACTGCAAGATAATTCTTCTCCTCAAGGAACTTACTGAAATATGTTCGTAGATAAACATAGACATAATACATACAAAATAAACACACAGTATTTGGAGGTGGGAATGCTGATTTTTTAAATGATGAAAAGTGAGTCAGAGCAGAACAGATTTTAGGTGGACAGTTGAATGAGGAGTGTGGTCTGGTCTTGAGACATGGGGCTGGTTGAATAACTTGAATTGCCTGCCTAGGACAGGACTTTGTCAAACAAATTTCATGGATGGGACTTAATGGGCTTTATGGGGGGTGGTTAGAGTAGTGGTGGGGAACCTGCAACCTCAAGGTGACATGTGGCAGTTTATAGGTCCTCAAGTATGGCCTTTTGACTGAATCCAATTTCTTGTGTGAAGAAATGGCCTTGAGGCTGCACATTCTCCCTCCTTGGGTTACAGGATGCCAGAATCATAGCTAAATATTTTATTATTGACTTATCTCCTCCTTTGTTTGATTTAACATTTATTTCAAGGTTTCAAAGAAAATTTGCGCGAGTGACTTCATCATGGAAAAAATGCTTTTTCTTCAATCTATGTAGGGAACAACTTCAACAAAAATTCTCTATAAAATTTATTTAGAAAATGATCATCAAAGCAATGCTGAGAACACAACTAAGACATATAACTTCTTAAATCTTTCTAAACAATGTCTTCAAATATTTTTCATTATTTTAAAGAAGACTATATTGATTTATCTAGTCCAAGAAATATTTTTTAAGTATCGACAACATGTCAAATGGTATTCTAGACCCCTGGGAGTGAAAGGCAAAAGGGAAGTGAATCAGACCTAACTGGTGAGATGTTTATGGAGGGAGAAAACATGAACTAGGTATATCTATATGGAGATGGTGACACTTGAGCTGAGTTTTGAAGGAAGCTCAGAATCCTGAGAAGTGCAGTGAGGAGAAAGTACATGCCAGACATACAAATGACTTGGGTGAAGGTAGGGAGGCTACAGTTCAGAGAACACCTGTCATGTCTGTCCTCTTATCTGGAAAAGAGAATGTATTTAGGGAAAAATTGAAGTGAAGATGGAAAATTTAGGTTGGAATCAGATTGTGGAATTTCTAACTTTTACTGGTTGATTGATTGATGGGAAGCCTTTAAGTGTCAGACACTATGATTAGTATTTTATTTTAGCAGTAACAGCAAGCCACTGGAGGTTAGGAGTGACATAATCAAGTCTATTCCTTTGGAAGATTATTTTGGCAGTGGTATAGAGAATGGATTGGAGAAGGAAATGACTAGGAAAAGAGGAGATTAATTTTGAGATTACTATCATAAGACAGGCAAGATGTGGTGAAAGCCCAAACAAGGGTAGTGACTGTATTTGTGGTGAGTTATGGAGATAGGGATTTATGATGCTTGGCAAGTGACTGGGTGTTGGGGGTGAGGGAGAGGTAATATTTGTGGACATTCTGAAGTTGGGAACCTGGATGATGGTGGTGTTCTCAATGGAAATACTTAGTTTCTATGATTCTAATTGGAGTTGAAGATCTAGGTTCTTCTTCTCTGAGTTCTTTTTGTCTTGAGTTGGAGCCAAAGGACCTCTCCCTTGAATATATGTCTGCATCGTCTCTCTCACTAGATGCCAGTACCAGGCCCTAAACTAGATGATGGTGGGGTTTTCTATGGAAATACTTAGTTTCTATGATTCTATTTGGGGTTAAAGATACAGATTCTTATTCTCTGAATTCTTTTTGTCTTGAGGCAGAGCCAAAGGACCTCTCCCTTGAATAGATATCTGTATCACTACATAATCTCTATTTGAATATATGTCTGTATCACTACATACTACTGTATCTCTCTCCCTAGATGCCCTAAACATGCCTGTTTAACATGATGTGAATATTAGATTTTTTTTCTTGGCCCCTGAAGGTAGAAACAGTGGGTAGAAGGTGTAGAGGGGCAGATTTTGCCTTGATAAAATGCAAATATTCTTTAATTAGAGCTGTTCAAAAGCAGAATGCACTACTGGGTTGAGTTTCCCTTCACTGCAGGTCTCCAAATGAATGCTAGCTGTCATTTGTTGAGGATGATATAGAAGAGATGACATGATTCTGGTTCTTCCACAGAATACTTATTGCCTCCCTACTGGTCTGGTATTTTGAAATTAATTTTGAGCAATTTCATTCAGTGAAATTCCAGTATAACAACAACAAAATTTGGAGCCCCCTTGGACATCATCATGATGGGCTTTGACTTGCATTCACCACTTTTAGTATTATAAGCAAAAAATTCCATGCTACTTGCAAAGAATCCAAAAATGTGTCACAATAAATTTTGAAAGCCATGAAATGGATATTCTAATGTATACATGACCTATGTCAGCAATGTATTCAGTTGCTTAAGAATTTTGACTTCAAAGTTTTCTATTTATTATTTGAATTATTTATTTTTTTATATATTGTCAATTATTAAATAATGACAATTATTTATTATTTTTAATTTGATGTGTAAGATTTGACTACCTAACTGGGGTCATCTTCCATTGCCAAGTACTTGATATTCCAATGTAGCATTGCTTGCTCTACTGAAATTGGACTGACAAGTGGGAACATGCCAAGTCACCAATGATGATAATCCCTAAATGTGGATTTGTATTGGAAGCACCGACTTCGCTTATCATACAAGATTCAGAGCACATTGCATGAGGAGATTTGAAGGCAAAAGGACAGAGAGAAAAAGCAAGTGATTGGGATAAACAGAAAAGTTATAACTGTCACCTACAGCTTTCCCTCGCCAAAACCAGCGTAAGACTTGGAATCCTATTGCTAATCATTTTTAAATTGTATTTGTCTACAGTGTAATTACCCTTAAAATTGGAACCATTACTTTCAATCCTAGATTATGTAACTTTGGATGGCTGCCCTGCCAGAGTGTTGTAGACTGCTTTCAGGGAAGCTCTACTTATTACTCCAAGTCTCTCCATCCTCTGACCACTGGTATTGAAGTCCCTGGGGAACGGGGAAATAAAACCAATCCAAGATCAATCCAATAATTTAAAGCAGCCTGTACACAGCTGTTTCATATTGTTGATGCCCTGGAAACCCTAGAACTGGCATGTCCTTTGTGTAGTGTGTGGAACAGTTATAGGAAACCTTATGGAAAAATATTTCCACCTAAGATCAGATTTTCCTAGTCTCTTGGTGAAAATGCATATGTGAGAGCCTTATTCTAAAAAATTCATGAGAAGATTTTTTTTTTTTTGCTTGAAAATCAAGACTGAGTCCAAGGAGAAATTTTTGAGATTTTTCTCTAGATTATTCATGTCTTTGTTATGCTTGACATCCATGGGCTTAGCTCTGAGGATATCATCCTCATCATCTTCATCATCATCAAAATCAACAGCAACATTTTAAAATATCTGACCAGTCGTTCGAATCATATAACTCAGAATTGGGGAGAATATTGGAGGCCATCTGGTCTAACCCTAATCAAACGGAGTTGATGTTTGGCACAGTGACTGGAGAGCTGAACTCAGAGTCAGGAAGCCCTGGATCCATGTTTCCCCTCTGGCACTTACTGTGAATGTGACCATGGGCAAATCACTTAAATTCTATTGGCTCAAGTGTGAGGTTTCATTTTGCAAGGGTTCAAAAAATTACATGGGATATCTGACTAATAGTTTGGATCCCAGGAAATCTCATGTGGTGGATTGGTCAGCTGAATAATTGATGGTATCACCAAATGGTATGACTATTTGGAAATAGACTGAAATAGAATGATTGATCTTGATACTTTGTAGCCTTGGGTTAGCACTGTAACTAGTAGTGCTAAATCTGAGTAAAGTCCCATCTAGGAAAAGCTGAAATATTTCCTTCATGTACCCCTCAACTTTGAATAAGTTACATTTCTCTGATAAATCATTTTTCTTATCTATACATCCATGTCATTTTTTACAACCTGTCACAGTAAATTGAAGATTATGCCCCTATCTAGCCTTGTAGTAAATTTAGTGGTTTATAGTAATCTCAATGAAAAATACGGTTATTCTGGATTATTAGGGTTTATTTTAACAGTGGAAGTAAAACAGGTGAATTCAGTTTCCTGCCACAATACTGCGGAGACCTGAGCTGATATATTTTAGACCAGAGTTGGTTGACTTTGATATATAGTTTTTTTTATTTTTTTCTAGTGTTTTCATTGGTTTCCATTGCTTACCTAATAAAGTACAAATTTCTTAGTCTGGCATTCAGGGTTCACATCAATCTATTCCACAAAGTTTTTTAATCTATTTCAGAGCCATTTCCCAGAAAGCAGTGGTTGAATGGAAGGGAGTCTGGACTTGGATCTAAATTCTGGTTCTAATGCAAATCACTTAATATCTCTGACCTTCACTTTCCTCATCTGTAAAATGGGAATAATATATTTGTTCTCCCTTCTTCTGAGGGTTGTTGTAAGGAAACCATTTTTATAAATCTGGGAGTGACAGTATGGGGGGGCATTTAGCTATGTTTTCTGCTTATTGGTCAAACTAGATGATTACATCTTTAATTCATGTCTTCTGCCATCTTCTTCCTTTAATCATGCTGTTCCACCGCTATGCATCCCCCTCGCCCCCCAGCGTAAAATGGAGACTTCCCTTTACCAGCTCATTTTTTGCCGAAGGCAATGTGGTCTCAGAAGAATGAGCAGGGATGTAGGGGGCATGTTCCTGTTGTAAAATAACATGGTTTTAAATGGGGAAGATTCCTGAGACAAGCTGCCATGTCAGTAACACCCACTTTCCCTGTACAGTGTGGTTGGCTTCCTTAGATTTGTCGTGCTACTGTGCTCTTTTTTCTTGCTTTCTTTCTGGCCTCTTCGATTTGCTTATCCTGTGAATAACAACATTTACTCTCTCACATCCAGAACCAGTCTTTGCCCTCTTTCTCCAAAATGTATTTTTTTTTAAAAAACATTTTATCAAAAACTTATATTGAACATCAAAACAAATCACTGAAAGTTACTCAGTAACTACTTAGAGTTAAATAATTTCAATAGATCAAATATGATCCCCTCATATCTATTATTTCCCACTAACTCATTTCCCCAATATGCCACCAAATGTTCACTTATAACAAATATAGAGTTGGGCAAAACACCCTCCTAATCACTCTAATCATCAGCACCTACTGACATCTCTCCCCTCCTTATCACCCTGGATGCCTGCCTGTTGACATATTTCCTTCAAGGACCAGCTTTAAATCCTTTTCTGTGAAGGCTTCCCTTGTGCTCCCATCTGGAAATAATCAGTCCCTCGAATTTCTCACAACATTTTGTATGGACCTCTTCTTTACACTGAAACGTTACTGTCTAATTTATGTTACAACTTTTTTATATGTATAGATTGCTTGTCTCCCCCTAATAGATTGTATGTGCCTTAAGAAGAGGGTCTGTTCCATTTCACGGCAACGTGCCAAACACATACTAGGTGCTTAAAAATGTAAAGGTGATTTGAATTAAATGGTTTAAAAGAAATGTTCTGGTTTTTTTTCATTCTTTGCTATTTTAGACTATATTTTAGTTTCCCCTAGGTATCATTTCTGAGTCTACTCCACATACGTCTAGTCAAAGTACGTTGTTTCTACCTGCATAATAGTTGTCTTCTCCATCCCCTTCATTTCACTCGTACATAAACAGGTATGACCCTGGTTTAGGCTCCCATTTCTTCTCACTGAACCACTGTAAGATCCTTGTAATTTGTGGCACTTCCACAAGTCTCTTCCCACTCCATTGCAGTCTCCACTCAACTCCCAAGGTGAATTTTCTAAAGCATTTCTGTCCATGTCATCCCCCACTCAATGAATTCCTTTGGTTCCCAGCTACCTCCAGGATCAACTATGAAGTCCTCATTTTGGTATTTAAAGCACCTTGTAATTGGTCCCTTCCTGTCTTTCCAAACTTGCCACCTATTCCTCCCTTCTGTACCCTCTGTCACATGGTCATTCAGGCCTATTTGTATTCCTTCAGATTCTTCACATCATCCACCTTCTCTCATGTCTTTGCATTGGCTTGACTCTTGTGCATGGACTGCTCTGCCTCCTCACTTCCATATCTTTTTTCTCCCTTCATTCAAGACTCAACTCCAATTTTACCTTCTGCAGAAGACTTTTCCCAGTCATCCTCCCCCTCCAGCTATTAATGCCTTCGACTTTCATCTTACCTTCGTGCAAACTCTATAACGGTTTCAGGTACCTAGTTCGGTTTGTTGTGTCCCACACTAGAACGTTTGTTTCCTTGATATAAGAACTCTTCCTTTGCCTTTCTTTGTGTTTTCAAGGCTTAGCACAGTGCCTGGAACATAAAATGCATTTAATAAATACTTAGCAAATGGCTGGTCCATTGAATAGCATGGTGCAGCAGTTAAACGATAGACTTGAAATTAGAAAGACTTGGGTTAAAATCCCACCACTGAACTCATGAAGTATATGAGTCATGTCGTTTAATGCCGTAATGTCGTAAATTAAAGGAAATTCAGTTTCCTCATCTGTAAAATGATAATGATAATACCTATCGCACCTACCTCATGAGAAACTCAAATATATATGTGTATATATATATATATATATACACACGCACATAAGTGTGTATATGTATATGTATGTGTGTATGTCTTTGAAAACTTAAAAAAAATCACAAATGTTGGGTCTTTTTAGTTTATCCATTGCCTACCTATTGAAGGAAGGTATTTTTCTGGTTTTGGAATAATATTTGCTAATAATAGCTGACATTTATGTGGTGTGTACCGTGTGCCATGTACTGTGCTAAGCACTTTAGATATGTTCATTAGTGTTACTAGCAAAAAAAAAAATCTCCTGTACCCATTTGAGCAATTTCGTTCTAGATTCTGTACACATAGTTAATTAGGATATTAGTTGCAAGCAGTAGGTGTTGGTTCCTTCAGTGATGCTCTGCAACTGTGCATCTTGAAACATTGTACTCTGATGAAACAAAATGATAGCTGACCCAGAAAGCATTATGGAGGATGCAAATTAGCTGTACATACACTCAATGATGACTTATGCAAAAGAAGTAGCATTAAAAATTTCACTAAACAAATGCATGAACAGAAAAGAAGATAGGTAAAATGTGACGCAGGTCAAATGATCTAGGAAAGCCTCCAGCATACCGAATGGTCTTTTATGGAGGAATTAGGGGAGGTCAAGAAAAAGCACACACAACAGAATGGCTTGGATAGGTTATGATACTCAGGGTCGATGGGAATACCCATATATTTGAGATCATGGATCAGTTCAATTCCTCAAACACTTAATTGACTGCTATAAACAAAACTTTGCAGGAGATTCTGGAGCTATTAATATGTTTTCTGTGTATCTCATGATGTGAAACTTAAAAAACAATCATATTTGGGTTTCCTAAGAGAAAGCATTCTTCCTCTCTTATGAATGATTTCATGGGTTATTTTTCCTCCTTCATAATGCTAAAAACATTGAAGTTAGTGGTAATTAATTTGAGTAAAGAAAAAAAAAAGAAAGATCAGAGTTTGGCTCACTATCATCTTCTTTCCATATGGTAAATGTCTTTTATTTGACAAATGACAGGATGAAAAATATTTTATGTAAGGTATGAAAATAGTATGCTTTCTGGCAAAGTCGTGATTTCACTTGGAGGGTTCTGTGCTAAATGAACTTGGGAAATTTTCATTGGAAAAAACTGGATTAGCTCTCCACTTTGAGGCCTCACTCTTGGTTTCATTAGATGGCCAGTTAGGTGAATTATAGGGAATGCCTTTTGACTATCTCTAAATTTATGCATTGTGTTTTTGCTTTGTCAGATGAAAGTGACTTGGATTTGCTTAATTTGGGGACCAGTTCATAATTTACTTGCCAAAACCCATCCCCAACTAACAAGAATAAATGTTAATGTTTACATTCTTTATTGAATTAATTGCTTAGTGAGGATGAATGATTCATACACTTATATTAGGTCTATGAATTTAGAAATAGTCTAACAGGCAGTGAAGGCTCTAATGTTTAACAACATTATGCCATCAAGTTATGAATTCCCTGAGCTTCAACATCCTTTCATTTATAGTAGTAGAGCTTACAGGAACTCTAAGACATCTACTAGAAGATATTCATTTTATACATGAAGAAACTGAGCCACAGAGAGGTTGGGTGACCCAAAGTGAAAAAGGTTACTAGTGGCAGTATTCCTCTACTATCCCAGAGTTAGTAGCACAGTGATCTGAAGGGAGTAAAAACATCTTCAAATGGAATTTCCTCTCATTTCCTCTTACTGACCATAGTTTTCTCCATAAGTATCCATCATTAAAACCATTTTTTCTAGTTAACTCCCTATGGTAGAAATTCCTTCTTGATGCAATAGAAGATAGTTGAATCTCCAATTCACAAAGTGGGAGATGTTTAAGAATTTCAGAATATTTGGTAAAATTCCCCATTTCTTTCTTTGTCCCTTGGACCATTTTTGGATTTCATCAGTGGAAGGACGTGGGGAAACTTCCAACTCTGCAGAACAAAAACTTGTGGAGATTTTTACAGGGAACTGTGAGGCTAAGTGAATTGCCTAGACTTACAAAGCTAGTATGTGTCGGAGGTGGGACTTGAACCCAGGTTCAAGGTTCTAAATCTGATTCCAGTTGCCTACCCACTAAAATCAACTGTCTCTTGCTACAATTGTAGACCCACAGAATGAAACATTTTTAAGCTGTAAGGGATCTTCATGGTTAGCTAGCTCAACCTCTTTTTTTAATGATAAAGAATCTTAGACCACAGTTAGAAAAGTAACTTGGTCCAATAACACAGATGGGAAATGGTAGAACTAGTATGTGAAGCTCAGTTTTCTGATTCCCAATCACCACTATTTCTCTTCCACAACACAAATTATTAACTCTAAATTCTTCATTTTATAATTGAAGAAACTGTGTTACAGAGAAGTTAAGAGACTTTCCAGTCTGAGTGAACTGCTTAAATGTATACCTCTGTCATGCTGTATTTCAGCTATTGTACCAAGGAGAGGGGGCTCACTTGTTAATCAGATAATGTGCATTAATTACTGTCAAATTATTAAGCTATTTTTTCTCATTATGGTATTTTTACACATCAGAATGGGGGTTGGGAAAAACATACATTAGCTTTGGAAATAAAAGGATAAATGGAGCACTGATGATTGTTTTGTAAGAGGTACAATGCTTATTTCAACTATTATATATTGAGTGCTCACACTATGTGTTTGTACAAGTATTTGGGATGGGGGTGGCACAAATGACATATACGATGCTGTACTTTGGAGAACTTCCCATTGAATTTATGTTATGAAATAATTGAGACAGTTAGAAAAGAATAGAAGCATATGAACACATTTTAAAATGTGTGGTACCCAGAAGTGGCTAGGAAAAAATAAACAGTGAACTGGCTCAAGTAGGACACTGGGGGAACTATAACAGAGAAGCAACAGGGCACCAAGCCACCATGAGGCAGACAGAGCACAGAGCATGCTCTTTACTGGTACTGTGCATCATGTGGACTTTCTAGGTACTAGGTATGTGTGGGGGACAATTGATCATCAAATCAAAGTTCTTTCCCTTTGCTGAGGGTCCCATTCAGAGCAGCAGCAGCAGCAGCAGCTGATGATGAAAAAAGAAAAAAGAAAAGAAAAACTAATGTGTATAGTGCTTTGAGGTTTACAAAGCACTTTATATATATATATCATCTCACCTGATTCTCTCAACTACTCTGTGAGGTAGGTGTTATTATCTCCATTTTGTAGGTGAAGAAACTGAGGCACCTAGAGGGGAAATGGTTTGCCAGGGTCCCATAGCTCAGAAGTGCTTAAGGCAGGATTTGAGGTAATTAAATAATTTAGTTTTTTCCCTCATTATGGTATTTCCACACATCAGAGTGGAGGTCAGGGAAAACATACTTAGATTTGGAAATAAAAGGGTAAATAGAAGCACTGGTGATGGTTTTGTGAGAGGTAAAATACCTCATCTGGGTCTATATCTTCAGGGCTACCTGCTAACCTCTTCAGTCCTCTAAGTCTAAGGAACTGAATAGATCACTGAGAAGGTGGGATTCACCCAAAAGAAGATTTTCTTAGCAACCTTGAGAATATTTCTTTTGGGGGAATAAGGGGAGAGAATAGGCAAGTATGGCATTTTTGGTAGGTTTCCAGCATTGTGCAAATCTCTATGAGGCAGAAACTCATGGTGGAAGGAAAGGGAATTGATTTAACATGGGTTTGTGAGCTTAGGTATGACCCTTTTATTTATTGGAAGTTTAAATAAAACCTGTCCTGTATTAGATGCCTCATTGACCCAAATACGTGCATGGGAGCTGACAGCCCATTTCCTTTGTTTCTCTCCTGTCTTTCTACTGCTCCTGGTTCACATGGCTCCAATTCTTTTATTGGTCTTTGGATTGTCGCCACTTATCTGGCTCATTAGGTAGGTTGATGGAGGTATACACAGGCCTCCCTCCAGAGAACTGAGTCATGACTACTTGTTGGATTATCTGCCCTCTACTCTGTTCACCTTCCTCTGTCACACAGGGAGGAGAAAGGAAAATAAACTTATATAGCACCAACTAGGTGCTAGGTTAATTAAAACCTCATAGCAACCCTGAGAAGCAGGGTTAATATTACCATTTTACAGTTGAGGAAACTGAGGCAGTGTTTCAGTGATGTACCCAGGGTGACATAGCTGATAAGTATCTGATCAGATTTGAACTCAGGTATTCCTGACTCAAGGCCCAGTGCCCTGTGTTCTATAGTGTCACCTAGAGACCTCTAAGCATAATCAGCAGGTAACATTCTTGAAAGCTATGCTCAAAGATCTAGCTCAGGTGATGGATTATAAATGGGTTATAGAGAAAGCAACAAGTGCCCAGAATAAAATGAGTTCATACTTTGTTAAAGAGTTATCTTTGTCCTTGAAATTTTGTAGCATGGGAGGAAGACATGCTCTGGACTAAGGAGGTAAAAATGGCTTGTCCAAAATCACCTGGTGGGTTAGTGTCAGAGCTGGTTAGGTCTCCTGATGCATAGCTCAGTGGTCTTTCCACTATAATTTGTTGCTGAACTCAAGTTAGCACAGCTGTAGTTTCTGTGACTTTAATTTGAACCTCAGTTCCCACATTGGCATTTCACTGGAGATGGAGAAGAAGCATGATTTCATCCTTGATTAGATGCCAAAAGTATACTAATTGAGAACCAGACTATGTGACAGGGGCCTCCAGAGGGGTGGGGACTGTTAATAACAGTGTGTGAATTAAAAGAAACAGGACCCATTAATTTTAATATTCTAAAAGTAACAGCAAATAGGGCCAATCTGCCTCCAAATCATAGGGAAAAAATAAATGTATCTAGAGGGAATGCCTCAGCTTTTAAAAATTAATAACTTTTAGTGTTCATAATTAGAAAGACTGCTGAATTTCAGTCTTTTTTTTTGGCAATTCAGCACCAAATGTCTTTTCTCACTTATACCTAAAGCAAGAAGATCCATGATGTGGTAGTTACCTGAGGGCCCCTGATCATTCTTTCCTCATACGATGAAAGAGAGGACATTTGTTTTTCTATGTGGAGGATTAAGACTTAGAACAATGTAAAATGAATTTCTTGTGAGGTTATGAATTCCTCCTTGGGTTTGTTTTCATTGTCGACTTTCTTTCTACAAATAAGAAACAATTCAGTAGGGTCTTTTTTACCCCTTCAGTTACTCAGTTGTGTTTTATTGGAGAAAAATGTGGACAGCATACAATCACAACAGTTAGGCTTCTGGAGCCTATAAATTGTGTTTTGCTTGACTTGTCAAAAAGATAGAAATCTCAGCATGTGCTGTCTACTTCCCTCAAACTCTTCCTAACCCCAGGCAGATCTGACTCCCCCACATATCCCAGCTGTTTTCAGCTACTGTATGCCCTCTTCTAAATTCATTAACCTTCCTGCAAGCAGTCTATTAGAGTTCATACTTGAGAAATTATGGATGGAATAGGAAATACTTTCTATCCCCCACCCCCTGTCCTTTGGATTGACTGCCTTTCCTCCCCCTTCAGGAAGCTCTTGTGTTCTGGCTAAACAATCATAACTATTCCAAATGTAAGATTTCTTCCCCCTCCCCAAATTAGTAGAAGTCTAAATCACCCCAGACAAAATGAGATTTGCTAATTAGGAAAGGTCTCATTCATAATCAATGTTAAAACCTGTTGAACGGACAGCAAACATTTCAGAGTTAACCCAAGCGATAGCACGTCAATAAATTGAAGGCATTTTTCATGAGGCATAAGCACATAGTCTAGAAAATTAATTATTACTTATTTGGTTTGAATGAGTTATTCCAAGTTCCTTGGGCTTGAATTTTGTGAATGTGAAGATCATCTGAAAAGAAATTCCAGTGATTTTATGCATCCTTTGAGGAGGGGAGGAGGGGTAGAAATAAGAAGGGAACTTTTTATCCAGTGGCACTTTCAGTATGCAGAATTTTTGCCATATTAAAAATATTCTATGACTATTACCTACTTAATATCTATAAATTTCCTTCCATGACATTAAAAAAATAAAGGAATTGAAAAAAACAGCAGTGAAATGGACCTGAAGAAATTGTTTAATGCTTTCCCTTGCCTGTAGGTAGAATAAGCCCTGGACTAGAAAATGTGAAACCTGGGTTCTAGTCTTAGCTTGAATATTAACTAGCTAGATGATTTTGGGCAAGGTGCTGGCTTGAAATTTCTTATCTGTTAGGATAGAATGTAGACTTAGTCTGGCATATTAGTTCAAAGTCTCATCTTGGAGTCAAGATGAGCTGAGTTCAAGTCTTGCCTCTGAAATATAGTGTCACCACGGATGCCACTTTAATATCCATGGCAACTATCTTAGAGCAAAAGTTGAAGAAGAGCTATTGATATATTTTGCAAGAGGAAGTTTTTATGTTAGGAGATCCCATGGATGAAGTTTCAAAACTAGACCCACCCCTTCCTTCTGTCTCCTCCCTAAAATGAGAGTAAAGAAAGGAGTCAGGGTCTGACTAGATGACATCTAAATGATCTTCTAGCTCTAAGATTCTAGGATTTATTCATAAAAGCTCCCCACACTGGTATCTTTTTTCCCCCAAGACACATATATTCATTGCAACAACTTGAACTAGTGGATGGAGATCTTCTTGGAGGCAAGAAGACGTTTGAGTTCAAATGCTAACTGCAGATGCTTGTGTGACCTGGGACAATTAACTTCTCAACCTCAGTTAACTCATCTGTAAAATAGGCATAACCTCATAGGATAGTTGTTAATATCAAATGATGTAAATATGTATAAGGCTAAGCATGTCTTAAAGGGATAGGAACTGGACTTTGGTAAAGGAAACTGTCTACCTGCAGGTCAGGTACCTTCTTAGTAATTCGTGGTCTTAGATGTTTGCTTAGGGCACTGAAAATTTAAATGAATAATTGCCTACTGTGTCATAAGCAATCTAAAAGCATTTGTTAGGTGCTTATGTGCCCAGCACAAAGCTTAGCATTGGGATTACAAAGAAAGACAGAAACAAACCTTGCTCTCCAGAAGCTTATATTTTTAACTTATAAGTGTCTGAGCTGGGCTTCCTGGGCTCCAAATGCCAGTTCTCTATGCACTATACCATACTGCAGACCTTAAGAAACTCTACATATTTGCCATTCATATTATTCCAAAAGCACTTTTTGATAGAACAAAGATCTGAAAGCATATTAGCTAAAGAAGAAGAATCAGGGAAACAGTATCTATAATGACTCTGATAATATAAATGGAAAGGACACAATAAATGAAGTTTAAAATTATATAATTCTAAGGACCTGGAAAGAAGGATTGAATATGCCTCCCAACCACTCTGTTTAGACTTGGGGTGGGTGGGTATGTTCACAGAACATTTCATATACTTTTGACTTCGTTGGTTAGTTTTATTGAACTATTTCCCCTCCCTTACTCTTTTTTATTCTTAGTTACAAAGATGGGGGTGGGGTGGGGAATGGGGAGGAATATATTCAGAAATGAAGGTGATTTAAAAACAGAAGATATCATCTTTTAAAAAAGACTTCCAAGAAAAGAGTCCTCTACTTCCCATTCTATAGGGTAGGACTTTCACAGTAGTCATGGATATGGGCAAGACTGATTACTGCTACTGGGGTGGCTGACCATAGAGGGAGGGCACATGGAGGTCAAGGGGGATACCCCATCCATAAGGAAGAGATCAGATCATCTGGACACTCATCAGCACTTCAATACCCTGTGCTGGGGCTAGGGAATGAGCTGACATGGATTTGACACAGTATGGGAGCGTCTTCAAAGTCACCTGTCAACAGTTGTTTGCTGGGGTCAGCCTGGCCTGGGCTGTCCTGGGCAGGACCAGCAGCTGCTAATCCTTTGCTTTAAGCTGAGTCTGACAATAGCATACCCAGATAACTAGGGATCAGTGACTTGGCATGTGTTCCTGTGTTATCTGCAGGACTGCTAAATAATAGCGGTAACCCTAAACATGAAATCCCTGTTTCCTGGGCAGACAATGCTAGCTAGCTATTAGCACTGTTTGTACAAAATTGTGAGCGAGAACCCTTAGAAAAAGAATGAATGAAATCAAAGGGAAATCTTCACCTAAATGATTTGTAAACTAAAAATCAAAAAGTGACATTTCATGCCCGCAGCAGTCTACCAGAGTGATTGGGAGAGGTTTATAGCCATAGCAAAAATTCCCTCATCAACTTCTCTATCTCATCATGGTGTGGAGGTGATGCTGGGTTCTCTCAGGTGATACCAGCAGAAGGTAAGCATAGACAAATCCTGTGACACTAGGAAACATAAAACATTCCCCATTAAAGACTACAGTTCCATTATTGAATTATAGCCTGGATACTTTTAAAGATATCCATCACAAGAAGGCTGAACAGATGATTATTTTTTTGGACATAACATGTCATAAAAAGTGGTTACTAAGCTTTATGGCAAATCGAATGGAGGGAAGACCTTGGGGTTGAAAAGCTTAGGGATCAAGTATTGTGTACAATACATACTGGCTTGGTGAGCATTGTCCTGGCTTGGCAAAGCACTTAAATTTTTAATTTTCCAATCAACTCTCTAAGACTATATGTTACATAAAAAACTGTCATTCTATTGGCATGCCTTCCAAATATGCCTTCCTTTGGGAGGATTTTACTCAACAGATTCCAGAACACTAATGAAACCATAAGTCTTGATGAACCTCCCCCCAAAAATAAAATGAACCCCGAACAAAAACAATTTAAAAGGGGATCAACGATGTATTGGGAAGTCAGTGTGATTTGGTGGGCAGAGTGATGGATTTGGAATCAGGGGTTTTCTATTTAAATTTTTACCTTGGACACTGGAGAGCTATATGACAGTAGGCTAATGGTATGTTTTGAAATGATACTATCTGTGAATTATTTTAATTAATAATTAATATTAGTTAAGGTGTTAGTTTGGTACAATGGAAAGTGACTAAATTTAGAGGGATAAGCCTGATTCAATGGGATTCCAGCTGTGCCCCTTGAGTTAAAAGTCTTAACTATCCATGTGATCCTGAAGAAGTCCTCTAACTTCTCTGGGTCTCAGTTTCTTTATTTGTAAATTAAGGAAGAAGCTTTAGAGGACTATATAATTTCTAATACCCCTTTCAGTTACAAACTCTTATTCCTATGACCCTGTGATTTATGTAGCAATGGAATAAATTAGGAGAATGATAATATATACTCATTTAGAAATGGTGTTCAGTGGTTTGTTTTTTTTCTGACCAGAAACAACCTCATCTATCCCATCTTTGCTTAAATCCATTCAAAATATGATCAGACTTGTTTTCATAGAAGACCAAAACTTATCGATGTGGGGTGGGGGAATGCACAGAGAGCATCTATGGGTAGAAATGAATAATAGGCAGCTTTTTTTCCTGAGGGATGAATCATATCTACACAATTTTGATAGCATCTTGAAAGGGAGCTTGGTAGCAATGGGGTAGAGGTCTTGTCTTCCTCCTCTGCTTTGGGGAATGTCCCTTTCTGAAGTGTGGCATGAGAAGAGAAACCTCCTTTGGACTCTATTAATCCAGAGGAGCACAAAATTACTATATATAGTATGCGTAATCAATAATGATGGTGATAATTAATATGTATATAACACCTTATATATTTGAGGCATTGGGCTAAAGACTTTACAGATATTATCTCATCTGATCCCTCACAACAACCTTGGAGGGTAGGTGCTATTATGATCTCCATTTTACAGCAGAAGAAACTGAGGAAAACAGAGGTGTTTTAAACTACAAGGAACCACTGAACATGTGGCAGTTTTTTGATGAATTTGTGATCTCCCTCTCCAGTATTTTTTCTACTGGAGTATACAACCATCCATGGTTTTGTTATCTAGTGTTCCTTTTGCCCATGCCTTCTATAAGTCCTCCATAGATGACCTCTCCAGAATGCAAAGGCCTCCTTCTCTGTCTTTTAACATTCCATGCAGCACATGGGCCATCCATCTGCTATCCCTCACCCCTGCCACATGAGCAGCCCACCTGCTTTTCCCCTGCTATGGCTTTCCAGGGATTATAGAGTGACGCAGAGGAAACTTGGATTTATCTAAGTGCTTTATTGGCCCACATAGCCCCAGCTCGTAGCTATAGAGAATCAACTTTCACTGCAAAACAGTAGCTAGAATTCCTCTTCTCCCAGAAACCCTGGACTTCCTATTTCTGAATTCAACGAATTCACTCTTTTTGAAGAGTCTGTTGTGCATATGGCACAGTGCTAGGTGCTAAGACTTCAAAGACAGAAGCAAGACCACCTCTGCCCTCAGGGTGCTTAAACTCTACTGGAAGAGGGATACAGCATGGATACAGTTAAGTAAATATATATGGTCCCTTACAGGACAGAGATTTGTTGTTGGTCATTTATACATTAAAAACCAGGGTTTTGAAATGGAGGCTTGAGATAGAGGGCAATACATTGGTTTAACTCTACTGGATTTTATTTTAATGTTGTTCTTATTTCCCCCCTCTTTTCCCTTTGCATGGATGGGCAAAATACCTTGGCAGATAGCAACTTAAATTAAATACTTTTATGTGATCATCAACACTTTGCTAAGCATCCATTTATGCCAGATGGTGTCTAACAGATGCTGAGGATACAAATTTGAAAGGGAGATGCTCCATGACACTCAGAGGTTATGTTTTACTATATGTGTGTTTACACAATATGTGTGTATGTATATCTCTCTATAGTCATATCCTTACCCCAATATATACTGAGAGAGTAGCATTAATAACTGAGGAGAATCAAGTGAAGCCTCTAAGAGGTGACATTTACATTGAGTCTCAAAGGGAGGTAAGGGTTCCAAGAGGAAGAAAGGAAGATTCTGAACATTACAGCTACAGAGGACAGGCTGAGATTCAGCCCCAGACAAGATCTATTCAAAAGACAATAAATATCTGAGGGTTCCATTTTCCTATGTGTCTGTTTTGTGTTCTCAAAGTGCTTGATCCCTGTAGGTAAAAATTCTCCATCTGGAGTGAAAAGCCCTACATAACCAAGTCCCTGGGAACTGACAGACTTTGGTGGGGGAAACTGCTGAAGGATTTCTGCCTTCTGATATTGGATGTGTGAAGAGCCCACCTCCCCAACTAAAAGAGGTGAAGTTAAATCTTAGAACCTATTCCTCTTCATGTGGAAAAGAAGTAGCCCTTAGCTGAGGACTTCAGCTGAAGCTAGGACACGTAAGTGGGGAGAAGGTCCCTGATCTCATATCTAGAAGGCAGTGAGCGGTGACCATGATAGCAGCGCCTAATAGCAGCCTTCAGCAGAACCCTGACAATATCAAGGCAGAAACTGAGTGTTGCCTGAGTCTAGTGAGGAACAAACTCAGCAGGAATAGAGGGAGGAGATCACTCAGAAGACAACAAAAAGTCCTACAGCAGAGGATGCACTGTGTTGTTTGTGAAAGTGTCTATCTTGACTACACATATACATTTGTGAACACTCTACATGTGATTACAATTTCTGCTTATGGGATGGGCATTTGTGGGAGAGTGCCCTGATTTCAGGGAAGAAATAGTTTGCTACCACTTTTCTTACTATGTTCTTTTACTAAAAGCTTTTAATTTGAACCCTTTGTATCCTCTGGTTGACAAATAAAAGTAAACAGTTGTAAAGGCATGGGATACCTGAATTTGAGTATATAAAACAACACAGAATACACTGAATCTGGGGCAGCTTTTCTAGGATGACTTTATTTAAGACAAGGTTATCCTAGGTGATATAAATATAAAATGTATGCAACATTAATTTCTTGGGAACAAGACAGCCAATAAATAGTGGGATCAAGAAAGGCATCTTGGAGGAGATGGCACCAAACTGTTCTCTGAAAGGATCTCTAGGGATTCTAAGAGACACAGCTGAGGGGCAGGCATGTTTCAGGCAGGAACCATGGGTACTGTATGGTCAAAACATAGTGATAGAAGGTGTGTCATGTGAGGAGAACAGATGTTAAACCACCTTGACCTGAATGGACTAGAAATGAAGGGATTGTCAGGATTTGAACAGATAAAGTTTGGGGAAGGAGGAATTTTAGGCATGTGGGAAGGCATGAGCAAAGTCACAAAAAGAGGGACTTGGCAGGGCAATTTTAAGGAATGGAGTGTAATTGATTTTGTCTTGAGTGTAGTGATTAGGTAGAGTACTGATATAATAGCGGTTCGAAGGCCAGATTGTAGAAGGCTTTGAGTTTCAGTCTAAGAATTCAGAATTTGCCCAGTATTTAAGTGGTCAGCCTTTTACCTAAGATCCTTATATGCAAGATGGATTTGGAGGCAGAGATAGTATGGGTGGAAAGACATATTAGGAAGCCAATTGTACTTGTCCAGGAAGGTGGTAATGAGGGGATTATATTAGTCTGGTGATAGTGGTAATAGAAGAAAAATTTTAACTTAGGACATTTAAAAGAGCAATTCTTAGGATGTGTTTCTAATTATCACAGTCTGGCTCATTCATACGACAACATTTGGCCAAATGGTGCTGGAACTGTATTTACATATGAGCATCTGTGGGTGATCACTTATCCAAAGCATTCATTATGTGAAATATTCCAAGTGTTTTTCAGCATTTATCCTTCATTGGTCTAATAATTTGACCCTAGTTACTCACCACAATGAGTAGTTAACATGCAGCAAATAAATATTCTTATAAAAAAGGTGACTTAATATCCTATTAGAAGTGTTTATATACTAAGTTAAATATTTTCCTCAATACTATGGTGTTTTTATCAAAATCACTAAGCACTTTTTGCAGGAAAAACATTGTCTCTGAGGGTTCAATTTAATAGAGTGCATATTTGTAAAGCAATAGCAGGTTAGAAAATCAGATAAACAAGGTAATGAGCTTTTAAAAAGCTAAGGATAGACAATTCTTGTTGTAACAAAAATATGTGTTATACAATTTGACCTTACATAAAGAATTCTGAAAGAAATGCACATAAAAAAAAACAAACTCCTATGTCAACTTTATTGTATAGTACTGTGCTTTCTCTCTCTTGGCTCCTGCCCCTCTGCTCCAAGACTACCCCAACGTCCCCCCAAAAAACATAGAAAAAAGCCCTGAAATAAACCCTCCTAGTGACACAGAGTTGGGTAAAGGGATTGATTTAAGACTGTTGGCACAACAGAGGACATCTTTGCCCTATTCCTCCCATTTGTGTATTCAGCCCTCACGTGTCTGCCTTACACGCGTCTGTTCCCAGCCTCTTATGATGTCCATCCTCTTCTGTCTGTGTCCATGTCCGGCCTCCATGTGTCTACCCCCCTTCCCTTCTTCATGTTGCTTCAGGCCAGACCCTCCTGACTACCCCTAGCCTTGGGTTCCTCTGATTCTCCCTTCTCTGACCCTGACCCTGATGTGTCTTTGAACCCTGTACCCACCCTGTCCTGCCGGAGAACTCCTTCCTTTCCCCGTGTCTGGGGTAAGTTTGCATTTTTATGCAGTGGTCTGCAGAATGATCCACTTATGTAAAGTGAGAACTGTCTATATATCATTGGTAGATACTGATACAGCTGAAGTTCATACCCATGCAGCTGGAATGGATATGCTTAAGTTAGACACTGGACAAGTCATTTTCACTTCTGAACCTTCATTTCCTCATCAGAGAAATGAGGCAGTGGAATCAGATGCTCTGTAAGGTTCTCCCCTATGTAAAATTATAAGTGATTGCTGATATATAATTTCTGGGTCACTATTGCTTTCATTATGTTGTTTCTGGCCCACAAATCTTTTGGCAGTATCTAAGTTCAACACACTTGTTTGGATAGATAGTTTATCAATAATGACAATAATTCTTAACATGTAGTAACCCTGGGTAATTGATTAGTAGATGTCATGATTCAGATTCCTTAAGAACCTACCCATAATACCATTCTTTTCCCCTACCAACATGTTTGACTTGATATTTCCCCTGCTAGACTCCAGCTAAGCTCAACTCTCTTTCCTTGCATAGGCACCGCAAATCCTAGCTCTGGCCTGTGAATGAAGAAAGCTTACCCTAACTCTGATCTTCCCCCAAAGGACTTTATCCTCTTTGGGTGTTTTAAAGAAGTTTACTAAAAGTACTATAGGAAAATGATCAAGAGAAGGTGAGGGAGGGTGAAAAACATAAAAAATTACAAAGAATATCAGCCTCTTCAATTCTTCTTTAGATATACACAGGAAATTAGGAAAAACATTTTTTTCATCCACCCATCTCTCTGGATAATTTACAATTCCAATTTTGTTCCCAGTTTCAGTTCACCAAATATCTTTCTTGAGCTCTGTACTTTGTTTGGCAAAGACACCTTTGTCTCAGACTGTTTAGAGTTATCTTGCCAACCCTCCTCTCTCATATGGAAACTGACAGTTTGTAGCAGCCACTTTTCCCCCATAAATCTTTTTTTCCTTGGATTTAAGAATTTCCAGCAACTTACAGTTACTCTAGACTAGTCGCTGTCACCCTGGACTGTCTTCTCTGACAATATTTAGGTAATTATTATTTTTGTCCCCTGTTTTGTAGGAGGAGAAAGACTTTTCATATTTAGCTTCTGTAATAACTCACAATTTGGATTTTAACTCTCACATAGCTAGCTCATTTTTTTTTTTAAAGATCTTGTTTTTTTCTGAATAGCTAAAACTTCACCTATCTTCTTGTAACTTCACCTATCTTCTTGTTGGACCCAGTTCCTCCAAGAACTTTAGCTGCATCATAGCAAATAGTTCTCTTGTTTTTGATACTAGTTTTTTTGTTGTATATATACTTCTAGACTTCTCAAGAGACCCTGCTGCCCTAATATAATCTAATCTGTCATCTGACTTTAAGAATGTTACTCCATCTTGTTTTTTACAATATGGGATTCCATTTCAGTCTTTTCTTCCTTTTCTCTAGAAATTTTCAGGCTCTGTTGTTCCTTCTACCAGATTCATTTTCCCAAGCATCTATACCTAGTTAATCACAAGTGCTGTGATAATAGGCATGCATTGGGCCCAATCAACAATGGATGTCTTTGTCTGAGATTTAATTTTTATTCCATGTCACACTCCAAGGTTGCAAACACTGACATGCTTACGCTCCTCCCTTAGGAAATAAATTTGGAGATTCCAGGTTTCATAATTTTATTATTAAAATTATTGGTAGTATATACTCACACCTTTGTGTGTGACATATATTTATGAAGGCAAATTAAATGGGTGGGAGATAGAACATTGCTTTATCCTTGAACTATGTGATTCCAAGTGTGAGAACTTTGGACTAGTAATTTCCATGTGACATGTATTTATGTGTTATGTATGCATGTACGTATATATATATATACACACACACACGTATATATACATATATATATATATAATTAATGAGTTAACATTTATACAGCACCTCCTCTGTGTCAGGTACTGTGCTAAACACTTTATAAATATCATCTTATTTCATCTTCCCAACAACCTTGGGAGGGAGGTACATATTATCCCTAGTTTTTCTATGTATCTGTATACATGTGTATGTATATTTGTATTTGTGATGGATGTATGTAGCTAGATACACACAACATATTCATCTTATTGCAACCACTACCGATATTTAGGGTCAAATCATCATAGTATATACCATTAAAAAGTAACATAGAATGTCTCAAAATAACAATGTAAATGAACATATGACTGTCCATATGTTGATTCAGTGGGACTGTTAGAATATCGATGTGAGACAATTTCAAGTATATGATGATCTTGGTTCAGTCAGGCACTCTTTGGGAACAGCATCAGTACTACCAGTACCACCAGCACAAGCACCACCACCACTACTATTATCATCAACAACAATGACGATTTCTTTCTGGGCAATATTTGGTAAAAACACAACACAACAAAACAAACAAACTTTCTTCTGGAGGTCCGCAGTATGCTTCTAAGGAGCTATTTTACTATATATTGGCTATTTCTAGAGAATACTATATTAATATTAATTTCCTTATTCATTAGTTGGGAGCAGCTCTTCCCCACTAGTAGTCAGTATTTCACAAAAACCTAGCTTAAGGGATTGAAATTTTGGGAATGAGATTACTTAGAATAATGCTGCTGAAAGGGATTATAAATTACTAATTGTGACTCATATGTCTCTATGTGTCTTTCTCTGTCATTTCCTCTCCCAATACTTTCTTTTTTCTATTTTAAAATTTTAGACAATTATTAAAACTTAAATAAAAAACATTACTAACTTAAATATTAAATTTACATATAAAATAAGAAAAGAATAATGTGTATACAGCAGAACAGAAGTACACAGTGTAACACAGTACAGTGTTACACTGTAACAGTGTACACAGAAGAGGATTAAAATATATTTAGCAATAACTTTCTATTTCAAGAAAACCTGTATATTAAATAATGTACATTACATTGAAAGTTGTCCTTTTCTTTACTTCCTGGTAGGTTTTCTTTTGTTCTCTGCTGTACACTTTTTGCTTTGTTCTTTTTCCCTCCTTTCTTCCCTCTCTCCCACCCTGAGGCTACAATTAAGTGTGAATATATTTACATATAGATATTGATATGTACATACACATATATACATGTGTAAACATATTCTAAGAGATTCTACTCCTAATCTTTAGTTTTGTATGTATGTATTTCTTTTTTCCTATCTCTCCTAACTTCTCTACTTTACCTTGCCCTCTTATTACTTAACCTACTCTGCCACTGATCCCTACTTATCCTTCCATTACCCTAAATCTAAACACCTAAACACTATATTTCCCTTTTTCATTTCTTTTTTTGTTTATTTATTTTTAATTTTTAGCATGCACTTCCACAAAATTTTGAGTTCCAAATTTTCTCCCCATCTCTCCTTTCCCCCTACCCCATAATACCTTGCATTCTGATTACCCTTTCCCTCAATATGCCCTTCCTTCTATCACACCCCTCCCTTCCCTTATCCCCATCTTCTTTCTTTTCTTGTAGGGCAAGATAGATGTCTACACCCCATTACCTGTATTTCTTATTTCCCAGTTGTATGAAAAAACAATTCTCAATATTTCTTCCTAATACTTTGAGTTCCAACTTATCTCCCTTCATTCCTCCCCACCCATCCTCACTTAAAAGGCAGGTAATTCAATATAGGCTATATATGTGTAGTTTTGCAAAAGACTTCCATAATAATCATAAGACTATAAGAAGTAAGACTAAGTATATTTCCCTCCATTCTGTCCTGCCCCCATTTATTCTATTCTCTCTTTTGACCTTGTCCCTCCCCAAAAGTGTTTACTTCTAATTACTCCCTCCTCCTTTTTGCCCTCCCTTCTGTCATCCCCCTCACCCCACTTGTCCCCTACTCCCCTACTTTCCTGTAGTGTAAGGTATGTTTTCATACCAAATTGAGTGAACATGTTAATTCCTCCTTAAGCCAAATGTGGAGAGGGTAAGCTTCAATTTTTTCCTCTCACCTCCTCTCTTTTCTCCTCCATTAAAAAAGTTTTTTCTTGCCTCTTTTATGAGAGATAATTTTCCTCATTCAACTTTTCCTTTTATCTTCCCAATATATTCCTCTGCCACCCCTTAATTTTTTTTTTAGATATCATGCCTTCTTATTCAACTCCCTCTGTACTCTCTGTCTACGTGTATGTGAATGTGTGTGTGTGTATAATATCTCAAACTACCCAATACTGAGAAAAGTCTCAAAAGTTACAAATATTACCTTTCCATGTAGAAATGTAAACAGTTCAACTTTAGAAAGTCCCTTATGATTTCTCTTTCCTGTTTACCTTTTCATGCTTCTCTTGATTCTTGTGTTTGAAAGTCAGAGTTTCTATTCAGTTTTGGTCTTTTCATCAAGAATGCTTGAAAGTCCTTTATTTCATTGAGTGACCATTTCTTCCCCTGAAGTATTATACTCAGTGTTTCTGGGTAGGTGATTCTTGGTTTTAATCCTAGTTCCTTTGATTTCTGGAATATCATATTCCAAGCCCTTTGATCCCTTGATGTAGATGCTACTAGATCTTGTGTTATCCTGATTGTATTTCCACAGTACTTGAATTGTTTCTTTCTAGCTGCTTGCAATATTTTCTCCTTGACCTGGGAACTCTGGAATTTGGCTTCAACATTCCTAGGAGTTTCTCTTTTTGGGTCTCTTTCAGGAGGTGTTTGGTGGATTCTTTCAATATTTATTTTGCTCTCTGCTTCTAGAATATCAGGGCAGTTTTCCTTGATAATTTCATGAAAGATGATGTCTAGGCTCTTTTTTTGATCATGGCTTTCACGTAGTCCCATAAGTTTTAAATTTTCTCTCCTGGATCTACTTTCCAGGTCAGCTGCTTTTCCAATGAGATATTTCACATTATCTTCTATTTTTCATTCTTTTGGTTTTGTTTTATAATTTCTTGGTTTCTAATAAAGTCATTAGCTTCTATCTGCTCCATTCTAATTTTTAAAGAACTATTTTCTTATTTTGGAGGTTTTGGATGTAGAAGCCTTGATTTCATCTGACAGCATGCATTTTTCTCCCTCATCTGAAAGGATGGAAGAAATGCCTGTTCACCAGGAAAGTAACCCTCTATAGTCTTATATTTTTCCCCTTTTTGGGCATTTTTCCAGCCAGTTACTTGACTTTTCAGTCCTTTGTCAAGAGGAAGGTATACTCTGGGAGCCTGTAAGTTCTCAGTTCCTCCAAGGTGGCACAATCAGTGGTCTGGGAGCAAACAAAGCTTTTCTGCCCAGAATCTGAGAGTAGAATTCCCTGTCCACAACAGTTTCCAGCTCCATTACACCAGAGGTCCTCCTCACCCCAGGGCCATGCCCAGGGCTGAGATTCAGATCAGCCCCTTAATTCCCCCAGGGACTTTAGGTGGAAGGCTCCAAAAATGGATGCTGCCACTGCACTGGCTGCTGCTGGAGGTTCAGACTGTGTTCCCTTCTTCTGGGTGAAGGCACTTTCTCACTCACTTTTGAAGATATCTGTGGCATTTGTGGGTCGAGCAATTTTGGAGCTGCTGCAGCCAGTGGCACCCTGAAGCCTTTTCTGGTTCCTGTCCCTGCAGCACTGTTTGACCACACTGGACTGTGCTCTGCTCTGTGCATGGGGTGACACCTCTCTTGTGGGCCTTCCAGGCTGTCTTGGACAGCAAATCTCTTTCACTCTGTCATTGTTGTGGCTCCTGCTGCTCTAGAATTTGTTTAGAGCCATTTTTTACAGGTATTTTGTGGGCTATGTGGAGGACTTTCTACAGGTGTGTCTTTCTATTCCACCATCTTGGCTCTGCCCTATATCCCCTTTTTAACCTATTCCCTCTTTCTCCCCCTCTACTATCCCCTTAGAGTTTTATTTTTTTCTAAATTTAGAAGATTTTTATATTTTTTAGATGTACCAGTTTTGTTCCCTCTTGAACCCATTGCAGATGAAAATAGGTTTCCAGAACTAATAGCTCACCTCATCCATCTAATTTCTCTGTATTGGTTCTTCCTCTTGCATCTTGTTTGTATAAGATAATTACTCTTTTAGCTGTTCTTGAATGGTTTGACATTTTGTATCCTTGTCATACTCAGGTCTACCCCAGTCTTTCTTATAAGCTACCTAATTACTAAAAACAATTTTAGACATAGGTTTTACATTTTGCACACACAAAAGGTAAACATTCTATCCTTACTGAGCCCCTTGTAATTGGTTATTGGTATATACATTATATTTCTCTTGGCTCTTGTATGATGAGTCTTCTACTGAGTTCAGTCTTTCTTTAAACACAGTCTTGAAAGTGTGGCAATTGATTAAGTGTATATTTTTTCTACATTCAGAATTATGCTAAGCTTTTCTGGATGTGATATTTTCTTTTGGAAGCTGGGTTCTTTTGCTTTTTAATATAGTGTTCTAAGACCTGTGATCTTTATGTAGCCACTGCTGCATCTTTTGTGTGATTCTAATTATGGTATCACTATATGTAAATTTTTTTCTTGTTGCTTGTAATATTTTGTTCTTGAGCTGGGAGTTTCAGAATTTGACTATAATATTCCTGTGAGTTTCCCTTGTAAGATTTCTTTCAGATGAAGATCACTGAATTTTTTTCTAGTTCTGTCTCCCCTTCCTTGTTCTAATGCTTCAGGACAATTTTCTTTAATTATTTCTTGTATTTTTGTATTAAGATCTTTTTAACATAGCTTTCAGGTAATCCAGTTACTCTTACATTTTCTCTTCTTGATCTGTTATCCAGATCAGCTGTTTTTCTTATGAGACATTTAACATTCTCTTCTATTTTTTCATATATTTATATATATATATATATTTATAATTTCTTCATCTCATAATTACACTGTCTTCCCCTTGCCAACTTCTGATTTTCAGAGTCATGTTCCTCCACAAAATTCTAGATTTCCTTTTCTAATTGGTTGACTTTTTTTCATAATCTTCTTGTATTTCTTGGAATATGCTTATTTTTCTTTGTAGTTTTTCCCCAGTCTCATTTGCTTTTTAATTTCTTTTTTGAAGTTTGAAAGTTTCAAGAACTTTTAAAAGTTCTTCCATGATTTTTGGGTGGGATAGGTGACCATTTGACATTACTCTGGGGTAGAAAAGGGTCTCTTTGCTTCAATATCCTCCTCTGAAGATTTTTCTGTATTTCCATAATAGCTCTGTGGATTCTTTCTCCTTTGTCTACGCATTTATTTTTGTAATAGTTTAGTTTTTATAATCACCTCTAGTCCTGGGGTGTGGGAGATGGTACCTCTGACCTCAGATCATCCTTCAGTTTTTACCACTGACCTTGAACTCAAACGGAAAGCTCCAGCCTCCTGGAGAGCCCACAGCCAATATCATCCAACCCCACTGCCTCTGCACTCCCTGGTCATGTGCTGGTTCCTTCTCATACACACCATGTCACCACAACACAGTTAAGTCTGACATTCCTTTTCCCAAAGGTTCCCTAGATCTTTCTCATCTCAGACTTCCAACTGCCCTCACTGTCCAGGGCATAACAGTTCCTGTGGCTGGGTCTATGAAGCATCTCAGCCCAGCTAATCCCCAGGTTCCTAGCATGGAGGATTCACAGGGACAAACCCTGCTGTTGGGATTTTCTCCAAATCTTTTCAGATTGTCCCAGGAGGCACCCCTGTTCTGACCCTACTCTTATTTATTTCTACTGCTCTCTGTTTCCCCAAAGCAATATTTTATATCTTTTGTGGAGGAAAATCTTGAGAGCTTGATATTTTCTGACCTACTCCACCCTCTTCCCAGAATCCTCTCTTTTTCACCACTTGCTCTATTTTTTTTTCTTTTTTCTTGTCAACAGTGTCCTATTTTTACATTAGGGAAAAAGTTTTCCCTGGAAAAATAGTCACTAGGAAGATAGATAGAGACCTGTTCTAATTTTCCCTATGGTATACAATAGGAACTTACTAAATGTCTACATTTACTTCAACACCTGCCTGGATATTCATCCAGAATTCATTGCCAGTGTCCAAGTAGAATGTTTGATGTATTTGTTGGTAGAAAAAAATGATATTATTTTAAATGAGTATTTTGTGAGTTCTTAAATACCAGAGAGTATTGTCTGTGAAATGTTCTCTATGAGTGAGTGATGCACTTAGTAGTTCTTTAATGTTTCTGCATCTATTTGGAAAGCCTACTTAGAAGACTGTCTAGGAACGCAGACTTATAGCTTGGTGACAGTAAATACTATAAAGGTGAGATTTTTCACTCTTAGCAGCCAGAGCCTTTGAGGCATTTAGATCTTGGAACCTGAGGCCAAGACACCTCATTCCCCACAGCAGCCATTCTGAGCTGTCAAAAATTGCCAGATTTCTTCCTTTCAGAATCAGAATTCGGAGACTGAATTTACAATGGTCAGAAGCAAGAATTTTACACTGGGAGTGCTGGATGCTAGACTTAAATTTGCCTGTAATTTAAATTACTGACAACTATAAATAATTCAAATACCACAAAACTTTCTGATGTGGCAGAGATTTTAGGCAAAAGATATTTGGATTGAAAGGATGCTGACTTTATTCATTGTAATGAAAACAACCAACCAGTGTTTTATTTTCAGAAATTTCTGAAATATTGGGCCATGGGTCCTTTCTGCCCCCTTCATGCAAAGAAAACAACCCACAGATTAAATTAAAACAAGGAAGTTTCTTCCTTATAAAGTGTTTATTCTAGATACATTCAAAAAAATCATTCTATTGAGGAATACAAATCTCTAAGAGCTGGTGTATATTATATAACCTCAATTTAGCATCAGCCTTAAGTTATTCCTAACCTGGAGAAACTAAAATGATTGACATAAACTGACAAAGATAAATATGCATATTCCCACCCTTTACCAAAATTAGAATCTATCTATTTGGATTTTTTGGAAAATTTAATTATCACCATTCATTCATGTCAATTGATATCTGGTCTGATGACCTTAGTTATTAGTGCTTTCTTATTGCTCAAATTGCATTTTATTTACTTCTGTAACTATAGGTTGTGTACCTCAGATAGAATATAAGCATTTTGAGGTCAGGGTTTATTTTGTTTTTGTATTTAGATGTTCATAAACTATTATAACACCTTGAACAAAGTAGCCAGTTACTGTTTGGTGAATTAAATTTTTCTTTTAAAATATCTCTTTACGTGGATCAAAATAGCTAGGATATAGATGGTGGGTAAATAAGATGTTTCATTGACAGCATTCTTTTAACTGTGTCCTTATCTTACACTATTAGATGATATTATTGGTTCTTTGTCAACACTGGGTTTAAATAGGAGTCACACTCTATTACCGAGGCTGCCTCCCAGAAGTGCAAACAGCAGGGGACAGGGCAGTTCCAGTGGACATAATAACCCTGATGGAGTTGCTACCACTTGAATCCATTTCACAATGATACAATCTCTTCACGTACATGATTAAAACCACAATCCATTTAGGATCAAAATAGGATTTTGACCATGGTTGTAGTGTGTTTATCCTTTCATTTTATCAATGGCTCTCTTGAGCTACTTGTTCTAGAATATTGCAAAATGGGTTGGGTGAGCAGCCATGAATTCTAATGCGTCATGTTTGATCAGACAGAAATGATTTGATCCTGGATATATTTAAAATCAAAAATACACAAAATTATGAACAAGACCTGTAAATTCAGTGAAAAATCTCTTATCATACCCTGAAGGAGAACTGTTTCTTAGCAACCAACGTACATGTGTGAAGAAATGTGGTTGCAGAAGACTGACAGAACAGATAAAAGTAAACACTTCCATTATCTGGGAAGGAAAATGTATGAACAAACACCTCTTTGGTTGTCCCCATATGGAAAGAGAAGCTGAGACAGGAGGTTATCATCCATTTAACTCTCATAACAAAGCTTCCATTTTCTGCAGTTATTAGATTCATGTGATTATCACCTGGTACAGAATAAAAGTGCCATACTGGGTAAAGAGCCAGCTTTAGGTTCAAATTCTGCTTTTCACTCATAAAGTACTTCTTGGAATAATTCACAAAAACTTTCACTGATATCAGGCAGTACTTCATCATCCTTTCGTAACAGTGGAAGGAATTTCTACACCTGGCACTATCAATATTGTTGAAATCACTAGTCCATTGCCACCACATCATACACTTTTCTAAACAAAACAAAACTGGTATGCCTTAGGTAGAATTATTTTCTTGGATCTCAGTCCGTAAATATATGATATTTAGGGGGTAGATATAGTCTTAAATAGATGGAAAGACAAACCACATTTCCTCCCAAATTCCCAATTTCCAATCTGAAAACTATCTACAAATAATTTACATCTTTAATTGTAACATTAATTCAGAATATTCTAGGCTCTATGAAGATAGAAAGAGGAAGGAGACAAAAATGCTCATGCCTTTGAGGAACATTTTGTTTAGCAGCCAAGAGAAAGAATGCATAGGCATATATGTTTTTATGTAGGCATAATATATGCACCTTGAGAAGGCATATTATGATATCAGCAATTGGACATGATGTAGGTTCCTTCGGGTTGACTTCATTTACCAAAATTTCATGGAGGAATTTCAGTTAGTTGGAGCTAAGTTTTGTGTTGGAATGGATTTAATTTTATGAATGAAGGAAGGAAAGTTTTATGACTTGTGACAGGCTTGTGACATTGCTCAGAAAATGGAGGTAATGGAAGTATAGAATGATAAACCCATTTGTACTATTTAGTTAGGTATTTATTAAGTTCTTGCTTAGGTTTTGGAGTAGGGTCTGGAAATGCAAAGACAAAAATGTACCAGACTCTGCCTTCAAGGGGCAGAGTTCGTGCTAGTAGGGGAAATGTACATATATAAACACACAAACATGAATCCGTCGATTAGTAAACATTCATTAAGCACCTACACTATTCTTCATATTGGAATTGTGAAGACAAAAGTGAAAATTGCCCACAAGAAGCTTACATCTTTTGGCTGAATGGCTGATTGTGTTGGAATAATATTGTGCTATAAGAAACGATGAGCTCAGTTATCTTAGAAAAACTTGTATGAAATGATGAAAAATGAAATTAGCAGAACCAAGGGAACATTGTATATATTAACAGCAATATTGTTTTAAGAATGACTTTGAGTGAATAAGTTATTTTGACTATGATAAGTACCCAAATTGACTACAGTGGATATATGAAGAAAGATGCCCTTTTCATTCAGAGAAAGTACTGAGAAATAGAAGTATAGAATAATTTTCATGTAAGTACCTATTTGTGTCTAATAGTAGCCCTCTCTAGAGTTGAGAGTTAAGGAAGAGAAAAGGGAAAAAATAAATTTACATGAAATTTTTTTGTATAATTGAAAGGAATAGCAGGTTGTGCAAACTTGGTTTGCAGTTTCATGTGCAATTAACTTTCTATTGTACTACATTATGGAATTGTTTGTTTTATTTCATAAATAAAAAATGAAATCAATTGTAAAAAAGAAGCTTATATTCTAACAGGATAGGCAATGTGTACTTATAGAGTGTGTCCCAAAAGTCTTAGTGCATTCAAATTTTAATAACAGTTTTAAAATTAAATTTTATTAAATTAATAGCTTTTATCACTTTAAAAAGTCTTTTGGGGCTCACTATGTAGGTATACTCAAAACCCATGCAAAGCAGACTCAATGGGACAAAAGAAGACAGGGTCAGGGCCAGCTCTTTGGGGTATATTTACATGTAGTCAGCATGACATCAATGATGATATAAAGGAAGTTGAGAAAAAATGGTCAGGCAGATAGAAGGTAAATTCTATCAGTTGGTATCAATTGTTTCATCCATACTGCTTTTAGGAGTCAGAGAAACTGAGCCAGGATAACTCGGGGAACTTTACACCACAAGAAGTGAAACTTTAATCTGACTAGTGAAGTGATTGGTAATCTTATACAGTTTTGAAGTGGACATTGGAAGGCTCAAAGTCATGTAGGAGCCATGTTCTTTGTGGAGACCTTTAAGACAGGACTAGGAAAGCCATCAAGGAGTCAATCTATTAAGAAATTATGTTGTGTTAACCAGTAGTGTTGATACAAAATTTAGATGAATGATGATGCCATTCCCTGTGAAGTCTACAGAACACAATCAGAAATCACTATAATACTTTGTTTTGCAAAGGAGCCATGAAATAACTAATGTGGGGAGCTACTGGTATGTTGTTGTTCGGTCATTTCAGTTGTGTCCAACTCTTCATGACTTAACATTAGGGTTTTCCTGGTAAAGACATTGGAGATGTCTGCCATTTCTTTCTCTAGCTCATTTTATAGATGAAAAACTTAGGTAAACAGGGTTAAGTGACTTGCCCAGGGTGACACAGCTGGTAAGAGTCTGGGGTCAGATTTGAACTCAAGAAGATGGGTCTTTCTGACACCAGACCTGACACTATCTACTGTATCACCTAGCTGCCCCAGCTACTGGTATGGGGCACTCCTTTTACCAATGTAGTTCATAACACTTTTATTACTTATTACTTGATCATGGCAAAGAGCTCTAAGAGGAAGAGGCAGTATTTGAACCCCTCATCTTCTTAATTCTAAGTCCAACATGCTCTCTTTTGCTGTATGCTGTTTTGCCTCAGCATACAACTTCATATTATTAGGTGCATTTAAGGATTATAGAAAAGAATTCTATGTCAGGTTCAAGGGCAAAAGGATGTTTAATTTGGAAAAGAGAAGGTTGAGAAAGAAAATCATAGCTGGCTTCAAATATTTGAAGAGCTGTTAAGAGGAGTGATTAAATGTAGTCTGGGAAGAAATTTCACAGAAACATATTTAGGCTCAAATCAGGTGAAAAATACCCTCCCCCAAAGAAAAAGAACTCTCCAGAAAATATAATAGAGCATCTGAGGAGCTAATCGATTTCCCTTCACTGGAGGTTTCTGGGAGAACTTGGATGAGCACTTGTTGGTGATGTTTGTTGATACAAGTTGTGGCAGATGGTTTCCAGCTTTCCTTCCATTTGAGATTCTACTTCTGTAAACAAATGTACGTTATGGTTATGAGACCCAAAATCTAGAAATTCAAATATGCTTTACAATTATATTCTAATATTTTCATGTGAATAATCCGTATTCAAATTACAACTGTAAAGTTGGATAAAACACACTACATGAGCCTATCCTTAAATAGGTCCTGAAAAAATATATTATATTCTCTTTTAGCTCAATGGACAAGATTAATAATGCTGCTTGGATATAGAACTGAAGAGGGGTTCGAGTCAACATGGAAGAGTAGAAGTATGGACCTGTGTAAGCTATCTCCCCAAACCCCTCAAAATACTTATAAAAATGACTTGAAACAATTTCTAGAGCAGCACAAGCCACAAGATTACAGAGTAAAAGAGATTTCCAGCCCAAGACAATCTGGAAGGCTGACAGGAAGGGTCTATTGCATTGGACTTGAAGCAGAGCATGGTCCGGTGTGAGCACTACCACAGATGGGACTGGAGCAGGCCTCAGGGTGCTGAATCACTGGCAACTGGTAGTGGCTTCCACACTGTTCAACCCACAAATGCCAAAGAACGCTTTAAGGCCAGTGGGAAAACTCTCTCATCTGGATGAGAGAGGAATGTAGCCTGGTCCCAGCCCTAGTCTCAGGGTAGTAGCAGTCACTGCTGTAATCAGCTGCTTTTAGAGCTTTTGGCATATAGACATTGGGGGAATCAAGCACCTGATCTGGGTTGCAGATCTGGGTGGTGGTCCTGGGGTGAGGAGGAGTGCTGGTGTGGCAGAGCTAGTGAGGGCTTTAGAGAGGGAATCCTACTTGTAGTTCCAGGACAGAAAAGAGTGCTTGTGGTTGCTCACAGACAGCAGTGCAAGCCAGAAAAGTGGGAAACACCTCTCCTTTGATCATACCATTTGGAGGAACTGAGAATTTACAGGTCCCTAGAGTTATCTCTGTAAACAACTGCACAAATCCCTTTAAATTTGAGGCACTACACCCTCAACTTAACAAAGGGCTCAAAACTCAAGTAATTGGCTGGGAAAATGACCAAAAAAGGGAAAAATAAGACTACTGAAGGTTACTTTCTTGGTGAAAAGATATCTTCTTATGATGAGGAAGATCAAAGCATACAAATGGAGGAAGACAGCAGGGCCAAGGCTCTTACATCCAAAGTCTCCAAGAAAAATGTGAAATGCTCTCAGGCAATGGAAGAGCTCAAAAAAGATTTTTAAAATCAAGAGAAGCAGAATAAAAATTGGGAAGAGAAATGAGAGTAATGCAAGAAAATCATGAAAAACAAGCCAGTAGCTTGCTAAAGGAAATTCCAATAAATAATAAAGAAAATAATACCTTTAAAAAAATAAAACCACCCTAATGGCAAAAGAAGTCCAAAAAGTCATTGAGGAGAATAATGCCTTAAAAAGAAAAATTAACCAAATGGAAAAGAAGGTCCAAAAACTCACTGAAAAAAGGACTTTCTTTAAAATTAGAATGAGAAAATGGTAGCTAATGACTTTATGAGAAATCAAGAAATTATAAAACAGAACCAGAAGAATGAAAAAAGTAGGAGACAATGCAAAATATGTAATTAGAAAAACAACTGACCTAGAAAAGAGATCCAGGAGAGATAATTTCAACATTATTGGTTTACCTTAAAACCATGATGAACAAAAAAGCCTAAATGTTATCTTTCAAGAAATTATCAAGGAAAAGTGCCCTAATATTGTAGAATCAGAGTATAATATAAAAATAGAAAGAATCCACCTATCATCTCCTAAAATAGACACCAAAAGGAAAACTTCTAGGAATATAGTAGTCAAATTGCAGAACTCCCATGTCAAGGAGAAAATATTAGAAGCAGCCAGAAAGAAATAATTCAAGTATTGTGGAAACATGATCAAGATAACACAGTATTTAGCAGCTTGTACACTAAGGTATCAGAGGGCTTGGAATATGATATTCTAGAGGTCAAAGAAGGTAGGATTAAAACAAAGAATCACCTCCCCAGCAAAACTATAATACTTCAAGGAAAAAATGAATATTCAGTGAAACAGAGGATTTCCAGGCATTCTTGTTGAAAAGACCAGAACTGAATAGAAAATTTGACTTTCACAAACAAGAATTAAGAGAAACATGAAAAGGTAAACAGGAAAGAGAAGGCATAACAGATTCATTAAAATTGAACTGTTTGCATTCTTAAATGGAAAGATGATGTTTGTAACTCATGAGACCTTTCTCACTATTAGGGTAGTTAGAGGGAATATGTATGTATATGTATATATGTAAATGAGTATATCTTATATATGTGTAGGTATATTTATGTGTATATATGTGTATATATTTACATATATGTATGTGTATATGTATATATGTGTATATATCTCTATCTATCTATCTATCTATCTATCTATCTATCTATCTATCTATCTATCTATCTATCTATCTAATCTATCTATCCATCTGTCTAATTTTGCTTGAATGTTTCTCCCAAGACCATAAACTAGTCTTCTACTGTAGTCTGCCCCTAATTAGATTCAATAAGAAGTTCTCCCAAAAGTGGTCACATCATTCAAATTTTCACTGCAAATTTCTATTGGGCTGAAATCAATTTTCAAATTCCATATGACTTCATATAGTATGAATTTGAGTATATGTGATCACTTCAAATGATTCATTATTTGTACTAATCAATACCCTAGTCTTATTTGTATATGACTAGTCAAGTACAAAGATATAAGTAAGTAGGTAGGTAGGTATCAGTTCACCTAAAAATGGGAGAACTTTAAGAAAAGTTCAAGGGGAGCTAAAAATGAGGTGAAAGGATAAAGGAACTAGTTTGTTAAACCTTGAAAAAAATGGTGGCTTAATGCTGATTTTCAATAATTTAAAAGGTTATTACATAGCAAAAGAATAAAAAGAAATGGAATTGTGGTAAAGTAGGTAGGATTCAATCTTAATTGTGAAATATCATTCACACAGCTGGTCTTTAATAAATATTTGGTGAGTTGGCTATGGTGTCAAGTTGTTATTTATTTGCCAAATATGGTTTAAGCCTACTTTTGTTTTATGACAAAAGGTTTGGCTTAATGACCTTTGGATAAAAGTCAAAACAAGGATGCTTTAGACTCTGAAGTTTGGGGCTATATGTAACTGTTGGACTCTTGCCTATAACATTTGCAGAATTTCCTTGAGATGATTGGTGGTATCTACAAAGAAAATGAGAAGGAAAATGGAGTTTGTTAGTTATACTAGCAAGAAAATTGACTCTAGGGGCACAGCCAAGATGGCGGAGTAGAAAGATGCACATATACTAACTCTTACCCCACAGCCCATATAATACCTATAAAGAAGAACTCTCAACAAATTCTAGAGCAGCAGAAGCCACAGAACAACAGAATGGAGGAGATTTCTAGCCAAGAGTGACCTGAAAGACCAATGGGAAAGGTCTGTCATGCACCTGGATGTGGAGCAGAGCCCAGCTCAGCCTTGGCTACATGGCACCAAGAGGAGCAGATCCAAGCAGGCTTCAGGGACAGAATCTCCAGTGGCAGTGCAGATCCCTCAACCCACAGGCATCAAAGGGCAGTGAGAGGGTCTTTTTGGGTGGCCAAGAAGGGAGCAGGGTATCCCCATAACTCAGGCCTCCTCAGGTGGCAGCAGAGGACACAGCAGCAGACAGGAGTTCCCAAAGCAGACAGTAGCCTGCATCCATTGTTGAAGGTCTTATCACATTATTCCCTGAGGGAAATGAGCCCTGTGTGGTGGCCTTGCCCCCACTTGAGCAGCTGATATTAATCTCTCACTGAATAGCAGTCCTGCACCCTCCTAAAACCCCTGAGGCTTAGTAGCAGCTCATCTGAATCTCAGCCCCCAGTCCTGGCTTGGGGAAACTGGAGGCAAGGGGGTTGTGAAGAGGAAACTCAGAAGTCAAGTAACTGGCTGGGAAAATGCCCCAAAAAAGGAAAAAAATAAGACCATAAAAGGTTACGTTCTTGGGGAACAGGTGTCTCCCCCCATCCTTTCAGATGAAGAAGAACAAGGCATACTTTCAGAGGAAGTCAAGGCCTCTGCTTCCAGGACCTCCAACGGGAACTTAAACTAGGGTCAGGCAATAGAAGACCTTAAAAAACAAGTTAGCAGCTTACTAAAGGAGAACCAAAAAAATGCTGAGGAAAATAACAGCTTTAAAAAGAGGTTAACTCAATTGGAAAAAGAGGTCCAAAAAGCCAATGAGGAGAAGGAGGTTTTAAAAAGCAGAATTAGCCAAATGGAGGAGAAGGTTCAAAAGCTCACTGAACAAAATAATTCCTTGACAGAGAGAATTGAGTTCATGGAAATGAATGACTATGAGTTAAACCAAGCAGTTAGTAAACAAAACCAAAAATTTGAATAAAAGGAAGATAATGTGAAACATCTCAATGGAAAAACAACTGACCAGAAAAATAGATCCAGGAGAAACAATTTAAAAATTATGGGACTACCTGAAAGCCATGATCAAAAAAAGTACCTAGACATTATCTTCCATGAAATTATCAAGGAAAAGTGCCCTGATGTTCTAGAATCAGAGGCAAAATAAATATTGAAAGAATCCACTGATCACCTCCTGAAAGAGACCTGAACAGGAATATTGTGGCCAAATTTCAGAGTTCCCAGATCAAGGAGAAAATACTGCAAGCAGCTAGAAAGAAACAATTTGAGTATTGTGGAAATACAATATACAGGATAACACAGGATCTGGCAGCTTTAACATTAAGGGATAGAAGGAGTTGGAATGGGATATTTCAGAGGTCAAAGGAACTGGGATTGAAACCAAGAATCACCTACCCAGCAAATCTGAGTATAATACTTCAAGGGAATAAATGGTCATTCAACAATACAGAGGACTTTCAATCATTCATATTGAGGAAAAGACGAGATCTGTATAAAAAATTTGACTTCCCAAGACAAGAATCAAAAGAAGCATGAAAAGGTAAACAGGAAAGAAAAATCATAAAAGACTCTCTAAAGCTGAACTGTTTACATTACTACATGGAAAGAAAATATCTACAACTCTTGAATCTTTGCTCAGTATTTGGGTAGATGGAGAGATTGTATATACACACACACATACACATACATGGATAGAGAGTACAAGGTGTGTTGAATCAGAAGAGATGATATCCACATGCAAAAAAAATATAAAATAAAAATTAAGGGTGAAGGAGGAAAATACTGGGAAGAGAAAGGGAGAAATGGAATGGGGCAGGCTATAACTCATAAAAGAGATAAGAAAAATTTTGTTCAATGGAGGAGAAAAGGGAAAAGAGGACGGGGAAAAATGGAGCTACTCTCTCTACATGTGGCTGAAGGAGGGAATAACATGCTCACTAAATTTGATATGAAAATTTATATCACACTACAGGAAAGTAGGAGAGGAGGTGATAAGTGGGGTGAAGGGAATGTTAGAAGGGAGGGCAAATGGGAGAAGGAAGTCACTAGAAATAAACACTTTCAAGGAGGGATAAGGACAATTGTGTGGGGGGGAAATAAAGGGGGATAGAATAGGACAGAGAGCAATATGATTAGTATTATACAACATGATTATTATGGAAGTCTTTTGCAAAACAACACATATTTAGTCTGAATTGAATTGCTTGCCTTCTCAGTGGGGTTGGCGGGGAGGGAGAGAAGTTGAAACTCAAAGTATTAGCAACAAATGTTGAGAATTTTTATTGCATATAATTGAAAAATAAGAAATACAGGGAATTGGGTATAGAAATTTATCTTGCCTTACAAGAAGAGAGAGAAGACAGGGATAAGGGAAAGGTGGGGTGTGATAGAAGGGAGGGTACATTGAAGGAAGGAGTAATCAGAATGAGAGGTATTAGGAAGTGGGGTGTGGAGAGGAGTGATGGGGAGAAAAATTAGACATGTTACAAAGTGAGGTAAAAGCAATTGGTATTAAAACAATTGACTGAATTACTTACTGAGAATAAATCAATGACATCTTTAGTTTGGGGAAAAGAATTTTTGTCTAAATTTCCTAGAGGAAGGTAACCTCAGGTAAAATTTGTCATTGATGGAAAAGTTAAAGTTTTAATGGTAAATTAGATTTTATGATTGCTATTTAATCAGGAACTAGAACATGTATAGCAATGCATGTAAGTCACTTAAGACTTGACTCAAAAGATATTCCTTAACCAAAGTGAAATTATAATCATATTTGAAACCTAGTTATTGGAACTTGCCATCTTTAGATGCTATGGGACTATTAAGTGAATGTTCTTCTGAGTCTAACTCCAGGTATGGATAGGAAAAAAGGCGTTCTGAGCCTCTAATCCACGATGCCAGTAAGCCTGTGAAATAGTGTATTAACTGCAAAAGGTCATCTCATGGGAAGGGAGAGTGGATGTTCAACCTGGACTGAGGTAGGATTCTCCTGACTCAATTTCCCTATTGACACCTAGCATACTTTAAGCCGGACTGAATGCAAGTGGACAATCTAATCTTGCTTGGAATTGACTTGAAGTTGGGGAGATACTGTATCCCTGCAATGTCCCTACTCTAGGTGGCAATTTCCTGTAGTCAAAAGGTTTGTAAGCTTAATAGCAGATCTATTAAATTATAGATTATTGGTAGGGAAACATCCAAGGTTAAGTCTAAAATTAGGCTATTAGGCATTGGACTTTAGACCAACAACAGTAAGTTTGGGACCTTTAATTCTTAGGGACCTTTAATTCTTAGTAATACTGTCGAGACAATTAGGTCAAGAGCTTGTGAAGTTAGCAACATAAATATTATTTGTGTCTCAGTTAATTAATCTTTCTTTTCCTCTTTATTCATTCATTCATTCATTCATTTATTTATTTATTAACCTTTTACATTCATTTTCACAAAATTTTGGGTTGCAAATTTTCTCCCGTTTTCTCCCCTCCCCCCACCCCAATACCCCAAGCAATCTAATTTTCCCTATCTCCAATCTGCCCTCTCTTCTGTCATCCCTCCCTTCTCTTGTCTCCATCTTCTCTTTTCTCCTGTAGGGCCAGATGACTTTCTATTCCTCCTTAACTGTATGTCTTCTTTCCTAGTAGCAACAGCAATACTAGACAGTTGTTCCTAAAACTTTTAGTTCCAAATTCTCCCCATCCCTCCCTCCCCACCCATTCCCTTTGGGAAGGCAGGCAATTCAATATAGGCCATATCTGTGTAATTTTGCAAATGACTTCCCTGATAGTCGTGTTGTGTAAGAGTAACTGAATTACCCTCCATCCTATTCTGTCCCTCATTGTTTCTCTTCTATCTTTTGATCCTGTCCCTCCCCAAGTGTTGACTTCAAATTGCTCCCTCCTCCCTTTGCCCTCCCTTCCATCATCCCCTCTTGCTTATCTCCTTCCCCCCCCCACTTTCCTATACTGTAAGATAGGTTTTCATACCAAAATGAGTGTGCATTTTATTCCTTCCTTTAGTCAAATATGATGAGGGTAAACTTCTTGTTTTTTTTTTTTCTCAGCTCTCCTCTTTATCCCTCCACTAAAAAGTCTCCTACTTGCCTCTTAAATGACATATAATTACCCCATTCCATTTCACCCTCTTTCCTCCCAGTACATTTCTCTCTCACCATTTACCTTAATTTCTTTTCAGCTATGGTCCCATCCTATTCAATTCACTCTGTGCTCTCTGTCTCTGTGTCTGTGTGCATGTGTGTGTGCGTGCATGCGTGTACATGTTTGTGTGTGGTCCCACCAACTACTCAGATACTGAAAAGTTTTAAGAGTTACAAATATTGTCTTTCCATGTAGAAATGTAAACAGTTCACTTCTGGTAAGTCCCTTAAGACTTCTCTTTGCTGTTTACTTTTTCATGCTTCTTCTCATTCTTGTGTTTGGAAGTCAAATTTTCTTTTCAGCTCTGGTCTTTTCATCAAGAATGATTGAAAGTCCTCTGTTTCATTGAAGGACCATATTTTCCCCTGAAGTATTATACTCAGTTTAGCTGGGTAGGTGATTCTTGGTTTGAGTCCTAGTTCCTTTGACTTGTGGAATATCCTATTCCATGCCCTTTGATCCCTTAATGTAGAAGCTGCTAGATCTTGAATTATCCTGATTGTATTTCCACAGTACTGAAATTGTTTCTTTCTAGCTGCTTGCAAGATTTTCTCCTTGACCTGGGAGTTCTGGAATTTGGCCACAATGTTCCTAGGAGTTTCTCTTTTTTGGATCTCTTTCAGGTAATGATCCATGGATTCCTTCAATACTTATCTTGCCCTCTGGTTCTAGAATGTCAGGACAGTTTTCCTTGATAATTTCATGGAAGATGATGTCTAGGCTCTTTTTTTGATCATGACTTTCAGGTAGTCCCATAATTTTTAAATTGTCTCTCCTGGATCTATTTTCCAGGTCAGTTGTTTTTCCCATGAGATATTTCACATTCTCTTCCATTTTTTCATTCTTTTGGTTTTGTTTGGTGATTTCTTGGTTTCTCATAAAGTCATTAGACTCTATCTGTTCCATTCTAATTTTGAGAGAACTATTAAATTCAGTGAGCTTTTGAACCTCTTTTTTCATTTGGCTAATTCTGTTTTTGAAAGCATTTTTCTCCTCATTGGCTTTTTGAACCTCTTTTGCCAATTGAGTGAGCCTATTTTTCAAGGTGTTATTTTCTTCAGCATTTTTTTGGGTCTCCTTAACCAAGGTATTGACCCGTTTTTCATACTTTTCTTGCATGTCTCTCATTTCTCTTCCCAGCTTTTCCTCCACTTGTCTAACTTGCTTTTCAAAATCCTTTTTGAGCTCTTCCAAGGCCTGAGCCCACCTGACATCCCCCTGGGATGTCTGGGGTACTGACGCCCCGCCCTCCCCATCTTTCCCCGATGGCAAGAATACGTCCTTGTCCTCATCATCAGATCCGAATGTTGGGATCATTTGCATTTGTTGGAAAAAACTCTATATTCTTATTTTTCTTCCCTTTTCTAGGCATTTTCCCAGCCAGTTCCTTGACTTCTGAGATTCCTGTCCATCCCCGCCCAGATCCGCCCAGCTAGTGCTTGGGGTCTGAGGTTCAAATGGGCTTTCCGCAGCCAGCTTTAGTTCTGGTGCTGGGGTGGGGGCAGGGCCGCCTCCCAGGCTCGGCCTCCTCAGGGGCTTTATGCAGAGACCTTCAGGAACGGAGCGGGTGGGGGGGCGCCTCCCAGGCTCAGCTCCCTCAGGGGCTTTATGCAGAGGCCTTGAGTAATAGAGTGGAGTGGGGCAGGGCTGTCTCGCAGGCTCAGCTCCCTCAGGTTGTTTATGCAGAGACCTTCTGTAATGAGGATCCTGCCTGCTGCTGAGGGAGTCCGGGCAGCTGCCACCGCTGCTGCCTCCACTGCCGCCCACGCCTCTGCCTCCGCTGCTTCCTGCCCCCATCTCTGCCGCCGCTGCTTCCTTCCGAGGGGGCCCGAGTCATGGCACTCTGCTCCCCTCCTCCAGCCCAGCCTCTCTCACTGACCTGTAGCTTCTGTGGGCGGAGGGACTTTCCTGGCTGCCGGAGCTTCCATCCCTGAAGCCTGCTCGGGTCAGCTTCTCTGGGGCTGCGGCCAGGGCAGCTCTGGGGGTGGGGTCCGCTTTCCGGGGCACGACGGACCCTGGGGACGGGTCTCCAGGGCTCTCTGGCACGGAAATCTCTTCCACTCCGTCTCTGTGCCCCTTTCAGTGGTCCAGAAGTTCTGCAGATCTCTTTTTACATTAATTCTATGTGCTGTGGGTTGGAGCTCATAAACTTGCGTCCTTCTACTCCGCCATCTTGGCTCCGCCCCCTCAGTTAATTAATCTTTAAAAAAAATTCTTTTGTGGTCCATATTGCAAATGCTTTAAAAACAAGTATCACCTGAGCAAAAGTTTAAATTGTTTTATCTGTTATAAACTGCGTTAAAAATGAAAAATAAAATGAAAAATAAAAAAGAAAATTGACTCTTCTTATTATCCTGACCAGGGCAAAGTCACATAAACTCTCTTAAAAATACTGATGTTTATTTACTGAAGGCCAATATATTTCCATTACCATTTCATGGACTGAATCTTGATAGTAGTATTCTTTGGGGCATTTTATTGCTATGCCAGAATAGTAGAGATGCTGGCTTCTGTTATGATTAAAAGATTCAATAGTATCATCATTGATATAAGAACTAACATTCTTGTGGTTTTAAGATTTATGAAGCACTCTGCACAGTCATGAATATAATAGAATATTATTGCCCTTTAATTATGACTGATAAAATTATGCAAGCAGTGCCAAGAAAACAATAGTACAATGACTACATTAAAGGAAATGTAAAGAACAACTATGAAACAATCTGAAATAAATGATGAAAAAGTATAAGAAAAAAATCCTCAAAGAAGAAAAATGAAAACAAAAACCAATTTCCTTGTTCTTCTAAGGAGGTTGCAGTCCAGAGGTATCTACAGGTATGGGATAGTGAAAATAACATCAGCCTTTTTTTTGATACTTGTAAAGTTTGTTGATTTTCTTCTTTCACATTAAAAAAAAATCTGTTACGAAGGATGGATCTCTGGGAAAGAAAGAAGGAAGGATAAAGGGGAGATTTAGGTGATATGAACACAAAAAAGAATAAATATTATATTTTTAGATGTTCTACCCATGACAGTACTTTTCCAGGTACTGAGGAAGGTCTGTTGAATGGAAATTTGAATACCAGACACTGAGTAAATGAACATCACAGAAAAGTAACAACTAAATTTAAGTTGTCCTGGTTGCACAGAGAAGGAAACTAGCTGTTAAGAAATTAAACACATTATGTTTGTCTTTAACCTCCATTAAAGTTTATATATAGTATAATAAATATGTAATTATATGATTCTTATATAATTATATATGTATATATATGACATGTATGTATGTATTAAGAGCACTTTAGGTGTCATTTAGCTTTTCTTGTCAATAAACATTCACTTTCACTTTTTGCAAGATAACCATCAACCAATATTAATTCTAAGAAACAATAATGTAGTATTAGAATTCAGAAATCAAAATATGGAAAATAGTCTCTAACCTCAAGGAACTTATCTTCTCCTGGAAGGGGGTGAGATACCCCATGTAAGTAAGCAGTTACCAGTTGATCTAAGGAATGGGAAAGCTTTAACAACTCTGAGATCTCGGAAATCCCTATCTGCTTATGTTCATAGTAAAAATAGCAGATACTGTTATAGAGAAGCAGCTGCGGATCCTGACAGACCTTTCTCATTCCCACAATGCCTTCCTAGCATGACAGCTCAAGAAAGAAGCCAGAGCTTGAATAGCTGGGGAAGCTGAGTTCACACACCTGGGCCTGCTTTGGTTGGCCACCATTGATTCAACCAAGCAGTTTTAACTTTGCTATAAGAATTTATTCAGCACAATTTTGCTGAATAATTTAAAAAATCACAGAATTCCCCAAAGGGGAAATATAACTTAGTAAAATAAATTGTATGCCACTTTTCCTGCTTAGTGTACAATGGGTTCAGACTTATTCTTTGAGTACTTTTGAGAGCTGAAACAAGGACTACTCACCCGTGATTAAAGGGATATCAGATTTTGAAACTCGGATGTAAAATTCACTCAAGGCACATCTTCAGCTTTTCATTCTGCTAGAACAGAACAACAAGATTAAAGGAGAAAAATGGTCATACTGAGGGCAGAAGACAGAATTGCATTTAACCTCAATCTGTTTCAGTAGTTAATTTCTTCTCAAGAGGGACAACAAGTACTTTTTATTGGGTAGACTGACTATGGAGTTTAAAATTCTACATGGACTTAGGAATCAAGTAAATGGTTAGATTTTGCCCCAGTCTCAGGAAAAGACAAGGTTTGCATTATTTCTGACCCATTTAATGAGGAAATATAGGTTATCCTTCACAACATATTTACTTAACCAGGTCAAAGAACATCTTAATTTTGTAGGATGAACAAACAACTTTTGAGAATTAAGTCTAGCAAATTTTTGCACCATTGCAGGTGTTTCTGGTCAACAGGAAAAAAAAATTGTTTACTTACCCTACCCTTTACCAACATCTTGGATTGCAATGGTTAGCATCCTTGCCAGTATTTGCTTATGGGTTGGCAATTGATCGTGTGGTTCAGAATTAGCATGAAATACTTGTCTCAGAAAATCTTGTGAATTTCCATAGACAGTGAACTGGAACCAAAGAATGGATGATTGCCCTCTGGGGTATGCTAAAAGGGATTCATTCTTCACGTAGATTAACTCTGAACTTTCACTTTAGAAGCTTGAAAATTCTCATTTTTGTGCTACCATCTTGGAATTTGCAATAATTGATGATGGATATGTAACTTTCATTTTTGTGATTTTTTTTTTTGAATTTTAAATAAAGAAAGAATTTTTGAATTTAAAACAACCAGCAAGTTTCTAAAAGACATGGCTCATGAAATTTTGTAGTCTTTCAGAAAGCCCTAAATGGAGTTTGTACCTAAGGAATCTGTAATCAATCCTTAATTTAAAAAATATTCCTTAGAAAAGACAGGGAAAGAAATTTTAGCAATATAAAGAAGCTAATTAATTTGACTACTAAGAATACTGATTGAATAATAAAATGGAATGGAATAATGGGATAAAATGGAATCTATTTGGAAAGAAAATTGTCATTAGGTTCCCTTAAAACAGTTATAGTTAAAGTAACAGAGACTTTCTGAATGTCAAAGGTATGGAAAGTTATTTTATCATTTATTATAATTATTTTTATAATTTATTTAATGTAAAAAAATTAGGTTAATTCTGAGATTGCTAAAAGTTTTCATAGATGAAAATATCCTTTGCAGTTCCTTGAATTTTATGGTATTTGAATATGACTTCAGATTGAATCTGTTCTGTTTCAAGTATACATTGATTTACTCATTCTTTATTTGATATGAAAAGGAAATTCGCTTGAAATAGCATAAGTACCAGAGTTTAAAAAAAATCCTGTTCTCTGATGGAGGGGATTGAAAAATCTTAGGACATTTTCCAGTGGTATTTAAGGTTACTTTTAGACAGGATGAGCCTCTTTCCAACAAAGAAGTGTTAGGTACTTTTTCTCATTAGTAGAATTTCTGCAAGTTTTGATTTTGTTTTTTAAAGATAGGCAGGTCTTCACTTTGCCATGCTTCTGTTTCTTGTCATGTTTCTCTTATGTTGCTTGAGAACCAAATATTTTTTTCTTTTTTAAATTTATTTATTTTAAATTTTCAACATTCATTTCCACAAAATTTTGAGTTACAAATTTTCACCCCATCTCTCCACTTCCCCAGCCTCAAAGTGCCAAGCCTTCTAATTATCCCTACCACCAATCTGTCCTTGTTTCTAACATCCCTCACTTCCATTATCAATATCTTCTCTTTTGTTCTGTAGGGCAAGATAAATTTCTATACCCCATTACCTGTATTTCTTGTTTCCCAAATATATGCAAGAACAATACTCAACAGTTGTTCCTAAAACTTTGAGTTCCATCTTCTCCTCCTTCCTCCCTCCCCACCCATCCCCACTGGGAAGGCAAGCAATTCAATATAGGCTATATATTTATAGTTTTGCAAATGACTTCCATGATAGTCATGTTGTGTAATACTAACTATATTTCCCTCCATTCTATCCTGCCCCCATTTCTTCTATTCTGTCTTTAGACCTTCTCCCTTCCCAAGAGTCCTGACTTCTAATTGCTCCCTCCTCTCATTGCCCTCCCTTCCCTCATCTCCCCACCCTGCTTATCCCTTTCTCCCTCACTTTCCTGCATTGTAAGATAGGTTTTCATACCAAAATGAGTGTGCATTTTATTCCTTCTTTGAGTCAAATATGATGAGGGTAAGCTTCATGTTTTCCCCCTCACTTGCCCGCATTTTCCCTCCATTGAAAAGTCTTTCTCTTGCCTCTTTTATGAGAGATAATTTGCCATATTCCATTTCTCTTTTTCTCCTCCCAAAATATTCCTCTCACCCCTTAATTTCATTTTCTTAGATATGATTCCTTCCTATTCAACTCACCCTATACTCTCTCTTTGTCTCTGTCTCTCTCTAGGTGTGTGTGTGTGTGTGTGTGTGTGTGTGTGTGTGTTTCTGTGTGTGTGTATAATCCTACCAACTATGCAGATACTGAAAAAAGTCTCAAGAGTTACAAATATCTTTCGTAGGAATGTAAACAGTTCAACTTTAGTAAGTCCCTTATGATTTCTCTTTCCTATTTACCTTTTCATGCTTCTCTTGATTGTTGTGTTTCAAAGTCAAATTTTCTTCTCAGCTCTAGTCTTTTCATCAAGAATGCTTGAAAGTCCTCTATTTCATTGAAAGATCATTTTTTCCCCTGAAGGTGATTCTTGGTTTTAGTCCTAGTTCCTTTGACTTCTGCAATATCATATTCCAAGCCCTTTGATCCCTTAATATAGAAGCTGCTAGATCTTGTGTTATCCTGATAGTATTTCCACAGTACTTGAATTGTTTCTTTCTAGCTGCTTGCAATATTTTCTCCTTGACCTGGGAACTCTGGAATTTGGCTATAGTGTTCCTAGGAGTTTCTCTTTTTGGATCTCTTTCACGAGGTGATTGGTGGATTCTTTCAATATTTGTTTTGCCCTCTGGTTCTAGAATATCAAGGCAGTTTTCTTGGTCATGGCTTTCAGGTAGTCCCATAATTTTAAAATTGTCTCTCCTGGATCTATTTTCCAGGTCAGTTGTTTTTCCAATGAGATATTTCACATTATCTTTCATTTTTTCATTCTTTTGATTTTGTTTTTTGATTTCTTGGTTTCTCATAAAGTCAGCCTCCATCTGTTCCATTCTAATTTTTAAAGGACTATTTTCTTCAGTGAGCTTTTGAACCTCCTTTTCCATTTGGCTAATTCTGTTTTTTAAAGCAATCTTCTCCTCATTGGCTTTTTGAACCTCTTTTGCCAATTGAGTGAGCCTATTTTTCAAGGTGTTATTTTCTTCACCATTTATTTGGGTCTCTTTTAGCAAGCTGTTGACTCATTTTTCATGAGTTTCTTGCATCTCTCTCATTTCTCTTCCCAATTTTTCCTCCCTTTCTCTCGCTTGATTTTCAAAATCCTTTTTGATGTCTTCCATGGCCTGGGATCATCACGTATTTATTTTGGGGGTTTTGGATGAAGAAGCCTTGACTTTTGTGTTTTTCCCTGATGATGAGCATTATTCTTCCTTATCTGAAAGAATGGGAGAAGATATCTGTTCACCAAGAAAGTAACCTTCTATAGTCTTATTTTTTTCCCTTTCTTGGGCATTTTCCCAACCAGTTACTTGAGTTTTTGGTCCTTTGTCAAGAGTAGGGTATGCTCTGGGGATCTGTATGATCTCAGTTCCTCCAAGGTGGCACGATCAAACACGTACACTGGTCTGGGAGCAATAAGAAACTTTTGTGCTCAGAATCTGTGAGTGGTAGAGTTTCCCCTTCACAACCACCTGGCCTCTAGTTTCACCAAGCCAGCACTGGGGGCTGAGATTCAGATAAACTGCTCAATTCCCTCAGCAGCTTTCAGTGGGGTCAGGGCCACCACACAGGGCTGAAGTAAGGATCAGCTGCTCAGTTCCCTCTGGGGTGTTGCAATTCAATAATGGATGCAGGCTGCTGTGGGATCTGCTATGGGAAGCTATGGTCTTCTGCCACTGCCACAGAGGCTGGAGCTATGGGAAGACATTGCACCCTTCTTGGCCAGCTGAAAAAAATCCTCTCACTGACCTTTGGCCCCTGAAGGATCTGCAAACTGCTGCTACTTTCACTGGGGATTCTGCCCCCACGGCCTGTTGGGGTTCTCCTCCCAGTGCCTTCTAGGAAGCCAAGGCTGGGTTGGGCTCTGCTCTGTGTCTGTGGGACAGACCTTTTCTGTCAGCCTTTCAGGTCACCCTGGGCTGGAAATCTCCTCTACTCTGTTGTTCTGTGTCTTGTGCTGCTCTTGAATTTGTTGAAAGTCTTTCTTTACAGGTGTGTTATGGGCTGTGGGGGAAGAGCTAGTGTACATGTATCTTTCTACTCTGCCATCTTGGCTCCACCCCAGAACCAAATATTTCCACATCTTTATTTGAACATGGATAGATATTCAACCTGACCACTATCTGTCTTCAGAGTACAATAGGGGAATATCAGGTTTTAAGAAACCTGTATTCCAAGTTTCCCCATTACTCGTCTCTATTAGTGGCATATTCCAAAAATGGTTTGTTCATAGATTTTTATTTCTCAGAATGGGCTTGAGTTTCACTGTGCCTGGTTGACATTCATTGGAGACATTCAGCCTTCATTAGGACTCAAAGTTTCACTTAATTGCTACCATGTATGTTCGCATAATATAATTCATAGTTACTCAACACTGTGCTTGGTCTGGCATTATCAGCATCTCAGTTACAAAGCATCCAATAAATAATATTCTCACATAATATGCTTTGGGAAGCATCTTGGGTTCTTTTCCAAGTTGTCATCTGCTTTTCTATTTGGCTCCATGTCAGTGTTGAAAAGCTATGTTCCTCAGACTGGAGTCTATCCTGTTTATTCCTGACCCCAAGAACTGAGGACAGCAGGAAACAGGACAGTGCACTGTTTTTAGACAAGATTGATCTGCAGGATAATATTTAATTTGTACCTGTGTCTCAGATCTGTTATAAAGTGCTGTTTTCAGCAACAAGATCTGCTTTCCTGCATGTTCATGCTATGCATATTTTTGAAAAGCCTCCCAAATTTAAAAACACATATGCAACGATAAGCCAAAATAGGATGATGACTTCACACCTAAACTAATCCCCATCTGCTAGAACTTGGAACTGAATCCAGCAACGTTAAGCCCTGTAACAGACTCTGCAAGGGAAGGCTTGCATTTTCTTTGTTTGCTAGGTGCTCTAGAGGTCAGAGTTCCAAATGGATATGTCTTTGCTTGAGTTCTCTCATTTTCAATTACTTCCTCTATTCCTTCTCCTGGACCTATCTCCTGTTGGCCTCTCAAACTCAACATGCCCAAACCTGAATCAATTTCCCCCTCAAAATTGCTCCTTCTTCTAACTTTTCTATTTTTATTAGTACCTCCAGATATGTCACTCTATCTGGAACTTTGAAAAAGTTATTAACAAATTTTTGTGTTGGTCTCATTTTGCTCATTAGCAAAATGCAGAGGTTGGACTAGCTTATTTTCAAACTGTAGATCTCTAGACTCAAAATTTCCAAGATTTTATTCCAGACTATGGAAATGTTATTCTCTTTATAATGATTAAAAAAAATGGAATGCTATAAAGTTACAAAGTACTTTTATATCCATTATGTCATTTGATCCTTGAAGAGCCCTGTGAGGTAGGCAATGCACTTAATATTAACACCATTTAACAGATGAGAAAACCAGCACTCAGAGAGATTGAATGAGCTGCCCAAGGTGACAAACAAAGTCAGTAAAGTGGTGAAGCTGGGACTTGATTACAGATCTTTTAACTCCAAATGCTCTGCCCTTTCTGACATCACCCTATGGCTCCTGAATAGCTCTAACTTGAATGAGAGGGGAAAATATCTTGTTTTCTCAAGCCACTTAGTGAGAAAATAAGGAAATATTCTATGTTAAAACAACCACAACAATAAAACGAAATACCTAATACCTTTGAAAATAGAAAAGACAAAAATATATTTAAAAAATTCTCAGAGTGATAGATAAGACATTGATCAGCACTGAGAATATGCCAAGCACTGTGCTAAGTGCTGGGGGGTACAAATAGGAGCAGAAGAAACAACTTTTACCCTTGAGGAGTATTCTAATGGGGGAAGACAAAACATAAAGGGGAGTTGGAGAAAGGAGGAAGGGAAGGCTAGGATGCTGGCAAGAAGGTGGAGAAATAGCCATCTGGGGAGCAGAGAATCAAGTGAGCAAGGGGGTACTGTGAACTTCATGAAATGGCGGTTTATCCTGAGAAAAGAAAAGCAGAGTTTGGAGAAAACAATTTAGGATCAGATGCCTGCTCTGCACAGGGAGGTTGATTTATTCCCATTGAATGTGTAGGATAAAAACAATTTCCATGATAACTTTCTTTGTGGAATTTCCAGAGCTGACAGCTCTGAGAAAATGCCATGAGTCTTGATGTTTTGGCGACTGTTTTAATTTAAATGCCAAGCTAACAATAATATCTGTGCTTTAGGCTAAACAGAGTTCTTGGTTATGGTGACACTGTGGGTGTGTGGTTTTTTTTTGCGTAATGGATAGTTCAGGGTCCCACAGTTAGTAATGTCAGAGGCCTGCATCTTTCTGACTCTTAGAATAGCTCTCGATCCATTATTTTATCCTCCTACCAATCAATTAGCATTTATTAAGCACTTACTATACTATAGCTGAGATATGGCCGATCTTTTCTAGGATGCCAGCTGGCCTCTTGATATGAATTCTATTTCAGAGGTATTCAGTATCTCACATTTTCTCCCCTTACTGAATTGGTTCCTATTTCTCTATTTTCATTCAGTATATCTATATGATGGTATCACTGCAGGTGTTGCATTGCTGACATGGGGTAGACTCTTTGGGTCACAGTAAGTGACTCCATCACTTGAAACTTTCCAAATTTGACTGGATATATAAACCACTGGAGAATATATGCTGTAGGAAACCAGGTTACCTAATCAACCTCTTGCATCTATGGTCTGTAGTCCCATGAATCGTTGGTAACATGAGCAGCCATGGTAATGAATTTCAATTTTTCCATCACATGCTTTCCATCACATGGTTTCTAAAGCACATAGAGAGGGCAATTGTATTTTTTTTCTGCTTTGGGATGTTGAGGCCTACAAATCACTCAAGAGGTAAGATATTAGTATGCCTGGTGATTGAGGATAGCATAAACTTTAGCATGCAGGAGAGGGTGAAGGGACTCCTACCACACCTCTGTGTGGCCTGAGAGCTCATGCCTCTGCCTCCAGCTGCTGGTTCTGTTCTGCATCAAATATATTTCTTTCTCTTTAAGCTATCACATTTTAAAAACAGTCTAACAATGATCTTATATACTTCCAGTCTATGGGTTTCACACTTCTTGGAACTCTCCATTTAAACAGGGAACTGACAGAGGACTGGGGAAAAGTGAGCTTTTGAAACAAACAAGTCTTTCATAATTCTGGCCTTTTCTCAAGAAAGATGCCAATGGCTGTCAAGCAAGGAGAGTAGAAAAACAAACATGGAATTGGAAAGAGCATTTAATTTCCCAGTTCAATGTAATTAAAATGCAAAATGATTCTCAAGGATCCCTTGTATAAGATTTTATATTTGCAGTAACTCAGTAATTGACTAGATAGTAAAGGCCCCACCTTTGGCATTTAAACCTTGATTGTTCAAGGGGTAATTACCTAAATTAGAGATCATGTACTTTTTAAAAATTCCTGTTCTCTTCAGCTGCCCTTTATCTGTGATATTTCACTACTCTTTAAGATGGTATATTATAAGCATGTCTACACTAAGACATCAAGGACCTGGGATACTGTCTATGTGTTAACTCCCAGGGTGAGAATTCCTCCACTTTATTATTTATTGTCTCTTATGTGTATTTCCAAGTTGCCTGAAACTCAGAAAAGTGACTTTTCCATGGTATGTGTCAAGGGGGAGATGTGACTTGTTTCTTCCTAATTCTAAAACCAGCACTCTATCTACTAAAGTGATACTGCTTTGACATGACATTTGCATATCATATTTACTATACTCACACACCTAAATGGATCTGTGATTTTACGAATTTGTAAGTTTCATCCAACAATGAAGATTATTATTCCAGCCATGCCTGCCTATCTTGTACAGTTTATCTATGTCTTTTATTCTCCACTGGGGATTTCCCCAACATGTAGGAAGCCTCACTTTATTTCTTCTAAAATCAAAATGGTACCAGTAGAGGACTGGCTGTCCACTGGTTATCCTTTGTGCTTATCATGTGGTCTGATGAGTTTTTCTTTCTATCATAAATTCCTTAAAGACATCTTTTATTCCTCTGCTTCTCTGAAATTTCTAATTCATTAGATGTTGCAGCCAACTCACATTACATTAAATATTGGATCAACAAGAATTTCTCAAATATTTCATCTACATAAAGCCATATCTCCAAAATAGTCTTTCTAAATGATTTGACTGGATGATGTCATGTCATGTTGATATGTCACTACCGGGATTTTTATTTTCTAAGGCAGTGGTCTCCAAAATATTTTGGTCATATGCCACTATCAGTTTAAAAAATGGAAGCTGATTTAAAAAGTACATTTGTGTATTTGCTTGGCATATACTATGGTTTAATTACTATGTATATTAATGAGCACCCAAAAATAGAAAAGAAGAATGAGATGAAAGGATTGAGTAGGGGATAGATGTGGTAAGGCCTGAACTTTAGAAAAAAATCATTTTGGCAGCTGTGTGGAGGATGTATAAGAGGGAAGAGAAACTTAGGAGCTAATGATTTGGATGAGAAGTGATGAGAGCTAGAACTAGGTAATGTAGTAGGTGGGTAAGTAGAGAATAGCTGATGGATTTCCGAGCTGTTGCCAAGTGAGCTATTGCAAGGTTTGGCAACTGCTTGACTGCATGGGAAAAGAACAAGGGAGGAGTCGAAGTGGACACTAATGTTTTGGACCTAGATGACATGGAACAGTAGTGATGCCCTTGACTATAAGAGGGAAGTTCAGAAAAAAAAGTGTGAATATGGGGAAAAAAAACCATGTAATTGGATCTAAGATTTCTTACAACTCTTCTATGCTTCTCCCCCCTCAAGACAAAAGAGTCTGAGACAGGACTCTTCCTCAACCATCATAACCCTAGAGGAACAGCCTGACCTTTGAGGGGGCATCTACCACAGCCACAATGCCATTTTGGGGACAAGTATATTGTATAGAGCTCCCCAAGCCCCATAAACAGGCCTCAGGTGGAACTTATTAAGGGAAGCTTGACTAGGGGAGGCTTGTTTTGTAGGAAGGCTCACACCTTCTGTTAATTGTTAATGAGGCACTAGGTCATGATGGAAAAATGTTCATGTGCCAGATGAGACTCTGGGTAGCCATTAAGGAACTTCCCTCCAAACCCCCCACCCCCACTTTTTGAAAGCCATGATGTTGGTGTTCCTTTCTCTAGTAACTATGTATGCAATGGTCAGACAGTTTGATCTGTCTACTGATCTGCGATGTGTGTATTGCCTATGGTCAGACAGTTAGAAGCCCTGTTGGTCTTTATTTCTCTGCTTGTATTTTCTCTCTTGATATATGTGATTAAAAGAGATTGTTGACCCCTCAAAAGTTGCTTTCCTTTTAGAAAAACAGATCTAAGAACCTGTGCTAGCAGGTCATCCTGGATGTGTCATGGTACTTGCTGAAACATCAAGAGACAGGTTATAAGGAGAGGTTCTACATTTTTCAGTGGCACCTATGCAGTTGGTACTGTGGGTATCAAGGTAGTGGTTAGAATATAACTACTTTGTCAACACAGGAAAAAGGAGGTATAGGGCTGGGGGATATTGGGTAGGATAAGGGATTGTGTTGGAAATAAGCTCCACATATGTACAATTGGTTATAGCTGAGAAATTCTTACAACTGTTCTTTCCACCCTCTGATTGATATAAATGCCTTTTAGGGTCAGGAAACAGCATCTACTTTGGAGACTGTTGTTCTAAGAGATGATAGTGGTGTCATATAAATATCTTCAGTAGAACCTGGTCAGGGAAATAATAAATAAATACAAAACAATAAATTGGTACTTTTGTTAGCAAATAAAATAACATGGATATGTACTCACAAATTTGTCTAAATGTGCATGAATAGATGCATGAATAGGTATCTGTCATTCTCCAGGGAAGATTTCTAGTCTTCTGTCAGAGCATGAAGAGATTGGAGCCATAAGGCTAACTACTTTGCTGTTTTAAGAGAGAGGATACCAGATTAAGACTTCATCCATCTGCCTCCTCCCTAAATGTTTCTATTATTTCATAGTAAGCTTTAAGATATTCTCCTGGTCACTATCCACTAAAGATTAATGAGTGAAGTTTGTTTCTAAATGCTTGATTCTTTTCTGCCAAATACCAGTTATATAAAACACCATTTCCAAGAATCACTTGTGAATAAAACCATATATCTGAGCAGATAACAAAGAGAAATTGGAGAAATTATACTAGATAATACAGAATGAATGCGGTGGGGGAGAGGACCTGGAGGGAGAAAAGTGAAAGGGCAATGGAAAGGAAAAGAGGTTGGGAGGGCAAGAGAGAAAACAATCTTTGACCTTGCACAAGGGAAATTTCTTCAAATCCTAGGAAGGTAAGATGGAAATCAGAAACGTGGCATATCAGATTCTCTAAATATCTTCCTATTTGTTTCTGGTTCTTTCTCTCTGACAGGATCTAGAATCATTGTTGTCCTCCCTTGAAGCCAGAAGGAAGACATATCTTTCTCTTCCCTTGGGTTTTTTTTTTTTTATCAACTTTGGTCCTAACTGAGGCATGATATGTTATTTTCCTCAGAAATCCAGAATTACATCTAAGCAACAGCAGCATCAGGGGAAATACCCCTGGCTCCCTGATTTACACATTAAACCTCATATGAGTTTAATGCAGAAAATAATTTGGTACACATTCTGCAAATTCAGACATATCAATGAAATCCTGAATTTCCAGTGGAATATTGGACCTTTTGCAAGCACAGGGTCAGCATATCTCCTTTCCCTTTAAGTTGGCAGGATTGCACCAAAGGTTTCCTTACTGGATCATTTCAGTCTCCTCTTATGAAAGTGAAAGAGTGAAGCTCCTTTGTTCCATGCACTGCTCAGCCTCATTGGCACACTCTCTTGCCATAGCTGTGTCTGCTGCATGGTAGTGCTAAATCTCTTGTGTGATATCCCAGGGCACATATGCTGTTTGGTTGGCCAACTGAAAAACTCTTTAGTTATTCCATTTTGTGCCCCTTCCCTCAGGTTTCTTTTCTACTAAACACTGTACAGAGAGAGAGGGAGGGAAGAAAGAAGTTATTTTCATTTCTATCAGTACTAATCTGCAGCACCCATTTTTTTAAATTAATAAAATATTTTTCATAATTGGGTCTTCAATCAGTCTGTCAACAGTTATTTGGCAAGCATTTCTTAAGTGCTTCCTACTTCTCAGGACCAGTGTCAAGGGGTAGGTATGCAAAGAGAAAGCGAAATATAAATAGTCCTTCCCCTCAAGGGGCTTGTATTTGATAGATCACTGTTTATTCTATTTTAGACTCAAGCCATGACAAATTTATAACTCAGACATGTGTGAATTAATTCCTTAGCATACATTTGATTCAGGAATTTCCAAACAATGGAGTTTTTTGCAAGACATTTAGTCCATTAAAAAGTCTGTTTGTGACAAATTATATTGGATAGAAGATGTGACCTACAAAGTTTGGCTAAAACAAAGATTTGGTTATGTCTTCTCAGAAAAAAAGTAAAACAACATCTTTAGACAGATACTTTCTCAATAAGCTGGCTTCCACTTTGATGCTCCTCTGTAACTGCATTTCATTTAGAATCAGAGTGAGAAATGACAAAATAGTTGTAGACAAACCAGCTGTAGACTATTCCTAGTCAAATCCAATGAAAGAGACCTTGTTTAGTAAAGAAGAAATTGCACCACTGGTAGCTAGAATAATTTGGATAATCAGCCCCAGTGAATACTGCGCTTATCTAAAATGAATCTCCTTGTTACACATTGAGTCTCCTCCAAAGGATTCTACTGCTTCTTCTCCTTGACTTCCCAAACTACAGTTTGTAAGTAGAGGACATGTCTCACCTATATCCAGTGACAAATGACAGATTTTTTCTCTTTAAATTTCCTTGAAAGAACATATAGCTCAAATGAAGACATTTTAATGTCCCTTTTTGGGTGGAAAATTTAAATCCAACTAGGAAAGCAATTGCTTCTTTCTTCCTTATATGTGTGACCATTTTATCACTGAATTTCACAAATAACTTCCCATGCCCTTTGAACTATGGCATTTGTCCTAAATTAATAGCACACAGGGCTCAGGTCCTAGAAATTTAGCAAAAAGTCACTTTTCTTTTCCTCTTCCATCTTACAGGTGTGTCAGACTGTAATTCCAATGAAAATAAAAAATTCAGAGGAGAAAAACAACCAGCTAGGTGGATGTAATAAGGTAGTTCACAATCTTTAGGTAAGCATGAATTCACATTTGTAACAGAAGAAATGAGAGGGCACCAAAGAAGAACATGTAGGGAAATTAAGACTTTGGAAGTTTGTGTAGAAAAGGTAAGGGTAACTTTAAAAAATTCTGAGTTAATGCTGGTTAAAAGGGTTAAAAAGAACATGATGAATTTTACAAATATAAAATGGAGAAATGAGTACTAGACAGAAATGCTACCACTGCCTAGCAATTTCAGAGAGCTTTTCATCTTCAAAGAATCTTACATGTTAACTAATTAATCCTTCCAACACCCTTGTGTTGGTAGAAGTGACAAACAAGAAGGGAAATCAGTTTAAAATGACTAAGCCACTGAGTACAAGGGTTGAGGAAGAAAAATGAAGAGAGTGTATGGACAAATGAAGGAAGGTCCCAACTATAAATGATAGGCATATTCAGATATATTATCTGGCCTTATGTCTTGCCTTTAAAAATAAGCATCAGGCTGAAGTGGTACATATAGTGTTTTTTAATTTACTCTGGATTCACTAAATGACTAGGAAGGGCTACTGTTACAGATTCATCCAATCAGTAGGCAAATTCAATATTTATTAAATTATAACTTTTTTTATTATTTCAGAATTTTCAAATAATCACAAATGAAAACTTGACCATGACAGCTAGTATCAGTGAGGTGTGTGTAGGCATGTGTGTATGTACACATGCATGGAAATTAATGAGATAAACAGTTTATATGAAAATTCAATGGAAGAAACCAACATGGCACAGGGGGAGTGAGAGAGGGAGTGGGAGAAGAAGAGGGAGACAGAGACAGAGAGAAGTGTCGAATCTTTAGGAAGTACAACTATAGATTATTCTAATTATATTGATAATCACCTAATGTAAAAGACATTCAAAGCATTCTTTTTACTATTGAATAAATATTTTCTGAATGTAGAGGGAGAAGGAGGATCCTTAGGTTCTTCTCACAGTCTCATCTTACTAAGAGTTTGCAATTAACTGCAGCATAGGACCAGAATCTTATTTGTCTCATTAAGTGATCAGCTTAAAAAAATCTTCACAGTTCTGGAAGCAACATTATTGCTGTTGCCGTGTCCATCCTTCATGGCCAAAGAACACCATGCCGAGAGAAATGACGAAATGACCTGAAATTGACTTTGTTTTGAGTGAAGGAGGGCTGTGCAGGTCACCAGCCTCACTTCTCCCTCCTCCTGAGCCATCTGGATCCAGTGGCCAGATATTCATCAGGATGACAGGAGATGGCCCAGGATGCAATGGGAGATTTTGGCCCCTTTAGGCCAAGGCCTATTTGGTACTCACTTAGGGTGAGGCAACTCCCAAAGAGTAAATGGACAGGAGCTGCTGCTGCATGCCTGACAATAAATGCAGGAGAATCTACTCTTGCCTTATAGTATATCTTCAAATGGGGTTACGTGCCATAGTAGTTCTGGCAATAATGTAAGGAAATCATTCTCCCTTTTCAATATGTAACCCCAAAGATTTTGTTCTCTGGATTCTCTCATACTTCTGTAATGATTTTGCTTTCTGGGGTGTAGAAGTAAAGTCTATGTATTCTCTGCATATTAATTGGCAGAAATTAAAGTTTCTCTTGAGAGTAATAATGTTGTTTTCAAGATAAAGTCATATAAATAATTCAAAATAACTCCAATATCTAGAAACCCAAGAAATACTATTTAGAAATTTTCTTTAATACAAATTAATTGACTGCAGTGGACAACATAGATGACTTCTATTTAACAAACTATATTCTATTTAATTAAGGGGGTAGTTAAGATCTTACATATCTGTCAATACCATTTAGGTATTTATTAGGTGCCTACTTTGTGCAGAGGAGTATTCTAGGTACTAGAAGTGATGCAAAGTTGAGATAATGCAAACAAATACAAACCAAGTTTTTCTCATGGGGTTTACAGTCTAGAAGGGATATAACACAAATCTTATTCTCAATAAGGACAAAAGTGATTTGGGGAAATGGTATGCTTCCAAAACACTGTGAAAAAAGGGTTAACAAAGTTAAATGTAAAAGCAGCTCTAGGAAAAAGAAAGTGAAAAAGATTTCAGGAGAATTCATATTTATTTATAACAAGACAAAAAATGAGACCTAGGGGAGGTTTCATGGTAGAAGTGGAACTTTATTTGGATCTTATTTTAAACTTAATCTATGGTTAGTGTGGGTGGTGGTGGTAGGGCTGTGTGCAAGCAAAGAGGTTATGATTGGACTGATAAAAATAAAATGACCACTATGGTAATAATCAAAAGAAAAAGTATAGCAGATTCAAATGGAGGAAAAGCATCTTAAAATCATATTCTTAAATATTAATGGGCTGATTTAAGGAATAAAAAGTAACAATTTGCAAACTGATTTGAAATCTAACTATATAATTGCTTACAAAAATACACATAGAGTAAAGGGGCTCAAATAGATTCAAATGAAGCACTAGAATAAAACCTATTATGCTTCTCCTAAATTGAAAAAAAGTAGGATATTTATTTGTGATTTTGGATATTCGTAAGAATCCTAGAAAAAATAACAAAGAAAATAAAACTGCATATACATTATGATCATAGGTATGATACATAATAAAACAACATTAATATTAGATACATATGGACTAAGAGGAATATCAAATAAGTTCTTAGAAAATTAATCAAAGTGAAAAAATCCTAACAATTCTAGAGAGATTTGAAATCTTCTCTCATAACTTGACAAAGATGTGTTTAATATCTGAACAAAATATTTGACAAAATTTATTTGATGGGGCCCTGAAACTTTCTGAAAGACAAATTTTGTGATTATGAAGCATTCAGATAAACATAGATATAATGAATGGCATGCTATAGTTTGCACAGCTCAATGTCCATAAAAAAATAATAGCTAACATTTATGTAGAACTTAATGTGTGTGAGGCACTGGATACAAAAGAACATGATAGGAAATTATTAAAGTCACATAAAATAACTCTGACATTAAAATCATCTAAAATATTGGATAACATTGGTAAAAATTTATAAGGCATATATATATCTATCTTTTTCTTTTAACAAATGGCCAACCCTTAATTTATAATGTTGTAATCACTATCAGTCGATCAATAAACATTTATAAAGTATTAGTATGTGCCAAGAGCTGTGCGATCAGTTATAATTACTCTTTTATGTTGTTTTATTTTACTCTTTTGGAGTGTGGTGGTGGCAAGCTATGTTTATAAAGGATTCAACTTGGAAATTCCTGGGAGTTTCTATGGTTCAATTCGATTCAACAGTTATTTGTTAAGTTTTTATTATGTATAAGGCACAATATTAGATTCCAAGAATAGAGCTATTAAAAACAAATGTTTTCTTCAAGGAGAAACAAAACCGAAAATAATACAATTTTTTTCTTAGAAGGAAATCTATACCTATGAAGAGTTTTATGAACAAAAGGAAAAAAGAGCAGACTAATGAATTGAGCATGTAATTAAAGAAAGAAGAAAAGAAGAAAAAAATAAATCTAAAACAAGCCCAACAGAAATTTTGAAAATTAAAGACAAGGAAAAAAAAGAACTGTAAACAAAAACTAGATGAACTAATAAAATAACTGCTATTTTGAGACAAGTTATATAATAAATCATTAGCTCATTTAATTTTTGAGAGAAGCAGCATTTTAAATGGAGACAAAAATACTTTTATTCCCACTTCACTAATTTCTATAATATACTTTAAAATTGTCTGGCCTTGCATCTACTATCCCTGTTAGATCATCAGCTCCATGAGGGCCACTTCTTATCTAAATTGCATGTTCCTCCTTTAAGCACAGGGTTTAGTCCTTAAATATTTATTGCATATATCAGATGAGGCTATTATCATAGGTAAGGTCTAGAACTGGGATATTTTCAGTAAAGACAGAAAATAAGAGATGATCTGAGAAAGATGGCAGATCTGAAATTCTCCAGGTTTGTAAAGTGATTGGACATTTAGGGTGATGAGAAGGAACAGTCAAAGGGGACTCAAACTTCGTAAGTCATCATGGGGTGGGGGAAGCAATGATAGGGAGAAAGTCAGGTTTTGTTTGGGAAGGTGAATTCAGTTTTGCACATGTTGAGTTTTGGTAGGATATTCAAATGGAAATAACTCTAGCTAGCAAATGAGGGGTTGATTTTTGGGAAGAGGTTGAGAGTAGTGCTCTACAACTCCAAAGTCACAACATTCAAAGATGGGATACACCTTAGAGATTATCGATTTAAACCTTTTAATCTAAGATATGGCATAACTGAGACAAGAAGTTAAATGATTTCCCCAGGGTCCCAGAGGTACCAGGCTTATGACATGATGCTCATAACTTGAAGTGATCAGTTTCTTCACTAAAAATACTATACTCTTTCTGTCATATCAAGGAGTTAGTTGCATGCAGATGATAATTCAAGCCATGGGAGGGACAAAAATCACTAATATAAATAGTCAAGGGCAGAATGTTGATTAATACCCATTTCTAAGTGTTGAAGAAAGATGAACAAATAGTGAAGAAGAGAGGCAAGGAGGTCAGAATTAGTGTTGATCATTGATAAAATCATGAAAGTGCAGCATCATGGAATCCAAGGGATACAAGAGTATACAGAAGGGAGGTAAGCACACTGTCTAGGTCACAGTGAGATCAAGAATGATGACAGAAATGGCATCTTTAGATTTAGTGATAATTAATCAGCAAAACCATTTTAGGACAGAAATTAAGGATAGAAATTAAGGACAGGTTCTCTAAAAAGTGGTTAGAAATGGAAAAAAAGAGGCGTGTGGACGACTTGTTTTGGACACTTGGCAGTGAATGGAGGAGAAACTTGAATGCACAACACAGTCAGCATTAAGAGGGAGGGATGGAGAGAGGGAGGAGGAAAAAAAGAAGGGAAAGAGATCATGGATAAAGGGAAAGAGATCATGGATAAATATGGGGGTGGGAAGTAATGGATTATGATTAAAGGGGAAAGAGAAGAGGGGAAGGAACAGGATCAAAGTTACAGGGAAAAGTGTTAGTCATAAGAATAAGAGGGCTTTTCTCTGGGGATCAAAGAAAAGAGGAGAGTGGATATGGAGCTATTAAGGAGACTATAGGAAAAGAGAAGGGAAGGTGAGGAAATCCATGTCAGATGGCTGCGATTTAATGTTTTCAGAGTGCTTTACAAATACCATCTCAATTGATCCTTACATTATTGAGATGTAGGTTCTATTATTGTCCTCATTTTATAGATGAGGAAACTAAAGCAGCAAAGGTTAAGTGATTGCGCAGGGTCCCACAACTAGAAAGTATCTGAGGCAGGATTTGAACTTACGTTTTTCTGACTCTAGGCCCATCATTCTTTTTCCTGAGTCATTTAGCCGCTATAAAATTAAGTGATTATTGAGACTTTAAATTAATCTTGCCTTTGTATATCTCATTTTCAGCACATATTCACAAAATGTTCTAATATCTTCTTATGCGATTTTCTCCCATTTATCCTACACTTTCATTTAAGCATGTAGTTTTATGACTATAGTTTCTTTTTACATTTTCAGCTTATTTTCTTTCTGCTTTTATAACTATAACACCTGTTCATTATAACCTTGATGTGTCAGGCTAAATTCCTTCCCTACCTTTCAATAAGTACTCAAATCAGTTCCCTGGTCACTCTATGATAACAGTAACACTGTAATCCTGTTGCCACCCTGAGGTGATACTAGCAGAGAATTATGCTATCCACTCGTGATAACAGTGGTCCCATTTCTACTTCATGGAGATAACAGGAGTGAGTCCTGATATCTATATGCAATGACCATTTACTCCCTCATCCTTCCTTCTTCTATTATGGGGTTTGAGTACCTAACAAACTGCTGCCTAACAGTAGCAATCAGGATCCCTTGACACTATCCAGTTCTATTTATATACAAAAGATAGCAAAAGATTCTCAAAGTTGCATGTGATTGACCATCCCACTTAAAATGCTACTTCTACAGTATGTTTGTCCCCTGAAGGACTAAGATCAGAGCATTCAGGAGGAAGATTATCAATGCTTAGAATGAAAACTGTGCCTTAGCAGAGAATTATTCTTCAGGAGAGTTATTGATCAATGAACCAATAAACATGTAATAAATTTCTATTATGTTCTGGCCACTGGGGACACAAAGAAAAAAATAAATAATTCTTGCTCTCATTCAGCTTATATCCTATTGGTGCAGGCAGCATATATACATGGAAGCATATGTGAATGAAATCGATTTAGTTCTATCTATCTACCTATTCTATCTATCTATCGACGTCTGTCGATAGATACAAATATAGTTCAAGGTGGGGATATCCACAAAAGATAATTGGAGAGAAAGGCACTAGAAATTCAGATGAATCAGGAAGGGTTTCAGAGAAGAGGTAGTACTTCTTTAAGATTGTAAAGAAACCAGGGATTTCAAGAGACAGAGGTAAAGAGGGAGTGCATTTCAGGCATGGGGGTAGAGTAGGAGTTAGAATGCAATGTGTGAGGGATAGCATGGAGGTCAATCTGGCTGAACCAAGTGGAGCATGAAGGGGAAAAATGTATGATCTTTTATTCATTCATTCATTTATTTATTTATCTATTCATTCATCTATTAATTAATTAATTCATTCATTCATTCATTCATTTATTTAACTTTTTACATTCATTTTCACAAAATTTGGGGTTCCAAATTTTCTCCCCTTTTATCCCCTTCCCTACACCCCAATACCCCAAGCATCTAATTTTCCCTATCTTCAATCTGCCCTCTCTTCTGTCATCCCTCCCTTCTCTTGTCTCCATCTTCCCTTTTCTCCTGTAGGGCCAGATGACTTTCTATTCCGCATTAACTGTATGTCTTCTTTCTTAGTAGCAACAACAATACTAAACAGTTGTTCCTAAACTTTGAGTTCCAAATTCTCCCCATCCCTCCCTCCCCACCCAATCCCTTTCGGGAGGCAGGCAATTCAATATAGGCCATATCTGTGTAATTTTGCAAATGACTTCCCTGATAGTCATGTTGTGTAAGACTAACTGAATTACCCTCCATCCTAACCTGCCCCTCATTGTTTCTCTTTTGTCTTTTGATCCTGTCCTTCCCCAAGTGTTGACTTCAAATTGCTCCCTCCTCCCTTTGCCCTCCCTTCCATCATCCCCCCCTTGCTTATCTCCTTCTCCCCCACTTTCCTATACTGTAAGATAGGTTTTCATACCAAAATGAGTGTGCATTTTATTCCTTCCTTTAGTCAAATGTGATGAGGGTAAGCTAATTGTTTTTTTTTTCTCAGCTCTCCTCTTTATCCCTCCACTAAAAAGGCTCCTACTTGCCTCTTAAATGACATATAATTACCCCATTCCATTTCACCCTCTTTCCTCCCACTACATTTCTCTCTCACCATTTACCTTAATTTCTTTTCAGCTATGGTCCCATCCTATTCAATTCACTCTGTGCTCTCTGTCTCTCTGTGTGTGTGCATGTGTGTATGTGTGTGTGCATGCATGCGTGTACATGTGTGTGTGTGGTCCCACCAACTACCCAGATACTGAAAGGTTTTAAGAGTTACAAATATTGTCTTTCCATGTAGGAATGTAAACAGCTCACTTCTGGTAAGTCCCTTAAGACTTCTCTTTGCTGTTTACTTTTTCATGCTTCTTCTCATTCTTGTGTTTGGAAGTCAAATTTTCTTTTCAGCTCTGGTCTTTTCATCAAGAATGATTGAAAGTCCTCTGTTTCATTGAAAGACCATATTTTCCCCTGAAGTATTATACTCAGTTTTGCTGGGTAGGTGATTCTTGGTTTGAGTCCTAGTTCCTTTGACTTCTAGAATATCCTATTCCACGCCCTTCGATCCCTTAATGTAGAAGCTGCTAGATCTTGAGTTATCCTGATTGTATTTCCACAGTACTGGAATTGTTTCTTTCTAGCTGCTTGCAAGATTTTCTCCTTGACCTGGGAGTTCTGGAATTTGGCTGCAATGTTCCTAGGAGTTTCTCTTTTTGGATCTCTTTCAGGTGGTGATTGATGGATTCTTTCAATACTTATTTTGCCCTCTAGTTGTAGAATGTCAGGGCAGTTTTCCTTGATAATTTCATGGAAGATGATGTCTAGCCTCTTTTTTTGATCATGGCTTTCAGAAAGTCCCATAATTTTTAAATTGTCTCTCCTGCATCTATTTTCCAGGTCAGTTGTTTTTCCCATGAGATATTTCACATTCTCTTCCATTTTTTCATTCTTTTGGTTTTGTTTGGTGATTTCTTGGTTTCTTGTAAAGTCATTAGACTCCATCTGTTCCATTCTAATTTTTATTAAATTCAGTGAGCTTTTGAACCTCTTTTTCCATTTGGCTAATTCTGCTTTTGAAAGCATTCTTCTCCTCATTGGCTTTTTGAACTTCTTTTGCTAATTGAGTGGGCCTATTATTCAAGGTGTTATTTTCTTCAGCATTTTTTTGGGTCTCCTTAACCAAGGTATTGACCCGTTTTTCATACTTTTCTTGCATCTCTCTCATTTCTCTTCCCAGTTTTTCCTCCACCTGTCTAACTTGCTTTTCAAAATCCTTTTTGAGCTTTTCCAAGGCCTGAGCCCACCTGACATCCCCCTGGGGTGTCTAGGGTACCGAGGCCCCGCCCTCCACGTCTTTCCCTGATGGCAAGAATACGTCCTCGTCATCAGATCCAAATGTCGGGATCATTTGCATTTGTTGGAAAAAACTCTCTATAGTCTTATTTTTCTTCCCTTTTCTAGGCATTTTCCCAGCCAGTTCCTTGATGTCTGAGATTCCTGTTCAGCCCTGCCTAGATCCGCCCAGCTAGTGCTTGGGCTCTGAGATTCAAATGGGCTTTCCGTGCCGCCTGCCCAGCTGCTAATCAATGAGCTTTAGTTCTGGTGCTGGGGTGGGGGCAGGGCCGCCTCCCAGGCTCGACTTCCTCAGGGGCTTTATGCCGAGACTTTCAGGAATGGAGCGGGTTGGGGGGGGCCGCCTCCGAGGCTCAGTTCCCTCAGGGGCTTTATGCAGAGGCCTTCAGTAGTGGAGCAGGGTGGGGCAGGGCCGTCTCCCAGGCTCAGCTCCCTCAGGTTGTTTATGCAGAGACTTTCAGTAATAAAGATCCTGCCTGCTGCTGGGGGAGTCCGGGGCCACGGCTGCACCGCTGCTGCCTCCGCTGCCGCCCATGCCTCTGCCTCTGCTGCTTCCTGCCCCCATCTCTGCCACCGCCGCTTCCTCCCGAGGAGGCCCGAGTCACGGAGACACTCCGCTCCCCATCTCCTCCAGCCCAGTCTTCTCTCTCACTGACCTGTAGCTTCTGTGGGCGGAGGGACTTCCCCAGCTGCCGGAGCTTCTGTCCCTGAAGCCTGCTCGGGTCAGCTTCTCTGGGGCTGCAGCCAGGGCAGTGCTGGGGGTGGGGTCTGCTTTCCAGGGCGCGACAGACTCTGTGGACGGCTCTCCAGGGCTCTCTGGCACGGAAATCTCTTCCACTCCGTTTCTGTACCCCTTTCAGTGGTCCAGAAGTTATGGTTGTCTCTTTTTTACATTAATTCTATGGACTGTGGTTTCAGAGCTCGTAAACGTATGTCCTTCTACTCTGCCATCTTGGCTCCGCCCCCCAATAATGTATAATCTTGCAGACAAGTCACAAAGGGTTAATGTCAGATACAAGATCATGAACTTGGAAATATCAAAGAAACATTGGAGTTTATTAGAATTATGTCTTAATAATAACTCAAATTCTGGAAAAATAGAGTCTTAGTTTTCATCTTGGTCAAAAATACACACTCTCTGTGTTATTTACTCAAATAACATTATATGTATATATGTATATACACATATACATATATACATATGTGTGTTTATATGTATGTATATCTATATCTGTTTTTGGAAGGTGTAAATATAAAGGGAAACATGGTAACTACAGCTCTGAGTTGTTGCAGCATGTCCTGTCTTCTGTCATTTGTCCCGTTGTTTATATGGAAACCTATTAGTGAAGAGTTCTCAGAAGTATGGGAGGTATATTCTGAGAATATAGAAAGGATGTTGTCATTCATATATTTTAAATAAATAGGTGTATGAGGAATACAAATAGAATAAAAAGAATAAGACATAACCACTAAGCTCAAGTAGCTTCCAATTTTAATTTTGGACTACTTTGTTTTTTGGAGAGAATTTTGGGTCTCTGAATTCACTGGTATAAGACATTCTTGGAAAGGACTCTCTCGATGCATCCTGAAAGCATTCTAGAGTTTCTTATCACAAAGCGTCCTGGGCATAGATAGTTTAATTGACTTGGCCAGGGTCACACAGCAAGTACCTATCGGAGGCAGAACTTGAACAGAGTCTTCTCTAGGGGGCACACCTGGAACTCACCTGAGTTCTCCCAAATCCAAGTAACTTTAAATAGTGCCTCAAAATGAATTTTGGAGTGGGAAAAGTCCACAAAAGGATGGGGTGAAACAGTTTTCTAGTCTAAGACAAATTAGCAGGGGGAGAGGAGAACATAGGTGAGGGAAGTTCAACCCAGGCTGTTCCAGTGCAGGCCACTCCCCAGAAAAACAGCAGCAGACCTTATGAGTGACTGAATCAGTGGTGGCAGCAGTGGCAGTGGTGGTTTCCGGAGCTCTCAGAGCTGATAAAACCTAATCTGTAACTTCAGCATCCAAAGTAGCTACACAGGTATCAATGGGAAAATTCTGCCCTCCTCTCCAACTTGCCAAAACTCTGTTCCTTAAGTCAAGATGTTGCCCTGGGAATTTAGGTTATGTTTTCCAGAGCAGAGACCAGTGAGTAAAAGCCCTGATCTCTCCCCACTCCCATACTCCACTTTTCATTTTATTTCAGACAGGATGAGATCCACAAAGTGAGCAGTATCTTGATGAGATACAGATCTGTAATCACTCTTAGAGCTCATCACAGCTCATCACTTTCTCTTCACATCCACATCTCTTCTTTTCTTCATTACTGCTTTGAATACCATCATCCTTCCAATAGTCAAGGTTCATAAGTTTATTGGTATGTCCCTTTGACTTTTCTCTCCTTCCCCTAACTCATAGTCAATCAGCTTTCTCTCCCTATTAGACTATGACCTCTTTGAGGACAGAGATCATTTAACTTTTTCATTTGTAAACCCATTGCTCAACACCATGCTTTGCATTCATTCATTCATTCATTCTTTCATTCATTTGTTACATGCCATTTGGTCCTGCTTCCATGACATCTCTTGAATATGTCTTCTCTATATCACACAGATAGTATACTTTAGACCCTCATCTCATTTCCCTTGATCTCCCTGAATTGCATCTTTCTCCTCTCCAATGTTTTCTTCATAAAACTACCAAAGTGATTTTCCTAAAGCTTGAACACAATCATTTCTTTCCCCTTCTCAGTAAACTCCAGTGGTTCCCTTATTAAACCTAGGATTAGATATTATTTCATGTTTATCTTATTCTTTTAAATTTTTGTGGCAAGTTTTATACTATATATACTTATGTAAATAAAGACACATACATTGGAGAAGTGTGTTTAATTTCTTTTTACTAATGTGGTACGTGATAAAAAAAATATGATTACTGGCTTAAACTGTGAGTTTCTTGAGTACAAGAACTTTTGTTATTGTATCCCTTGCCCTGGTGTAATAGTAGGTATAGTAGGCTTAGTAGATAATTAAGTTGTTGATTAACTGACATCAGCTGATTTATTTAGGAAGATAAGTTGTTGAAGATTTTCGAAGAAAGTACTGCTAAGATTAGAGTTGTGGTTTACAGATTAATCTGACAATGGTTTGCAATTTGAATTGGAGTGAGAAGAGAATAGAGGCCAGTTTTCAGGTAATAACAATACAGTTGAAAAGTAATGAGGCCCTCTACTAGAGTCTTGCAAAGCAAGGAAAATGAGTGTATGGTTGCGAAGGGCTGTCTAGCTACAGAGAAATATTGGTTATGCAATTATCTGTAATGATAATCGGAGTGATGATGGAGAGGAAGGAAAGGGAGGAGAAAAAATAACTCATGACCAGAAAGTAAGTAAGTAGAAAGTAAGTAAGCAAGTAATGCCATTAGAAGAAACTGAAAATTAAAGAGGAGGTACAGGTCCATGGGAAAGATGATAAATTTAAATTTTTTCCAGTATGTCAAGATTTTTACTTGGTTTTTAGACTTGTTACATTTGTGGTGGTGAAAAAGACATCTTGAAAGAAAACCTTTTGTGGCTATTAGAAACAATGGTAGCATGGTTAGGAAGAAGCATTGGAAGAAGGGAAGCTGGGAAACAGTTTTTAAAGTCAGTGTCTCTGATAAAAGCTTCATTTCTAAAATACTTGTATATAGAGAACTGAGTCAAATTTATAAAAAAAAAAGTCATTCCCCAAGTGATACATGGTCAAAAAATATGAACAGGCAGTTTTCAGATGAAATTAAAGGTATCTATAGTCATATGTAAAAAGGCTCTAAATCACTATTGATTAGAGAAATGCAAATCAGAACAACTCTGAGGGTACTACATCACACCAATCAGACTGACTAACATGACAAAACAGGAAAATGATAAATGTTGGAGATTATATGGAAAAATTGGAACACTAGTACATTACTGGCGGAGATGTGAACTGATCTAACCATTCTGGAGAGCGATTTGGAACTATGTGGAAAGGATTATAAAACTGCGCATACCCTGTGACCCAGCAATAGCACTACTAGGTCTGTATCCCAAAGAGATCATAAAAAAAGGGAAAAGAGCATATATGTACAAAAATCTTTATTGCAGGACTTTTTGGATTTGCCAAGAATTGGAAATTGAAGGGATGCCCATCAATTGGGGAATGGCTAAACAAGTTGTGATATATGAATGCAATTGAATACTATTGTTCCATAAGAAATGTTGAGCAGTTGAACTTCAGAAAAACCTGGAGTGACTTACATGAACTGATGCTGCGTAAAGTGAGCAGAACCAGGAAAACATTGTACAATGTAACAGCATCATTGAGCTATGACCACTTTGATAGATTTAACTCTCCTCAGTAATGCAAGGATCTAAGACAATTGCAAAAGACTCATAATGGAAAATGCTATCCACATCCTGAGAAAGAACCATGGAGTCTGAATGCAGATGCTCTTTTCTCATGGTTTTTCTCTTTGGTTCTCATTCTCTTTTTCAACATGAGTAATGTGGAAATATGCTTAATATGATTGTACATGTATAGCTTATGTCAGATTGCACACAGTCTTGGGGAGGAGGGTGTAGAGGGAATGGGAGAAAATTTAGAACTCAAAATCTTATAGAAGTGAAAGTTGAAAATTAAAAACAAACATAAATAAAATTCAAAAATGGGGAAAATATTTTCAGCAAAACTAAAAAAAGAATTTTTTTTTTTAAAGAAAGAACATGGGATCAAGTTCTGCTACTTATGCCTGCCAAATGGGCAGGTTATTTGACCTCTTGCTTTTGGTAAAATGTAGGAAATGGGCTCAGTGACCTTTATGTTCCTATGATTTAGGAGAGACTTCAGGGATATCAACAAAGATTTAAAAGAGGTTTTACGCAGGGTGCTAATTAAAGCTGTAGAATAAATAAATTTACCAAGGGAAAAAAAAAGGGCCCGAGGAGACTATCCCCATTTACAATATGATATACTATCCACATTTACAATAGGATAGTGGGAGGTAGAGAACAAGGAAAGAATAAACTCATTTTCATGTTCAGAAGGGGATAATGATTCAATTATATTAAAAATATTTATTATGTGACTACTTTGTATAAGAACTTTTGCTGATTGTGAGGAGACAGAAAACAAAAAGGCTACTCTGCTCTCTCCAGATTCCAAAATTTCTACTCTGGAGATTCCAAACTTATGGGGTGTGAGAGAGAAAATTATACATACAAGTAAGATTTATATAGGGTAGAATCTAATAATGCCAAAAGAATTCAGACAAAAGATGATAATGAAATCTGAGAAGGTACAGTTCACTTTTAAATGGGAAAGGAGTGGATATAGGTCAGGGGAGCTGCTTTTGAGCTGGGTTTGAGAAAAGATAGGAACTTTAACAGAGATGAGGAGGCACAGGGGAAGAGTTTGAGTAAGTAGAGGGGCAGGCTAAGGATTGAAAACTACTCATGATCTGATTTGACCAGAACACAAAATATAAGAAAGACAGTGGAGGAAAAAAAAAGTCTAAAAATTGAGATTGGAGCTTTGCCGATAGTTGTACTCAGCGAGTTCTCTCCAAGGATTGGAGAAGACATCAGTGGATGACGAAGAATTTCCTATTTCTACCTTTTTGAGGGTTCTTTTTCTTATGCCAGAAGATATTGAAAACTATTTCAGCCAAGTTCATGGAGGTCAAGTGACCCCCATTTTAAATGAAAGATTTACTTAACTCTTTCCTTTGTCCAAGATTGCAGTTAAGAAAATGACTTGCTGAAAAGTTTACATTGAATTGCCATATCCAAGCAAATTTAGATGCATGAGTTGAGCAAGAGGAATATATCAGCTAGTGTTGAAAGTAAATATACGTTTATATCAAATGTTCTTATAGAGCCAATCATTTATAATAGTACAAGAAGCCTCTGTTAGAAGCCTTGTATTACTAACCACTTCCTCCTTTCACTTAAGTGCTAGAATTCAGCCTTTACGGTTAAAACAATTCTTTGGACTCTGTGACAAGGAATGTTTAAAAATAATGTGACTTTATAGTGGACTTACTGAACTTCCAGTAGCAATATAGGAAATTTTTTTTTTTTTATATTAATCTTAAGATACTGCACTTGCCCCAGCTGTGGGTTGCTTTTGTTGAGGAAGAAAAAAATTGTGATTTTCAAATCCAATTTTTCTAGGGTCAAGTTGGAAAGGACCAAGAGATCATCTAGTTTTACTTTTACATTTTATATATGAAGAAAGTAATTTATAGATATTCTAGCTGACTTTTCCAAGATTGCACTCACAGTAGATAGCAAATCTGAGATTTGAATCCAAATCTTGTAGACAGCTAGGTGACTCAGTGGCTAGAATGCTGGGCCTGGAGTCAGGGAGACCTGAGTGCAAATACAGCCTCAGATACCTACCAGCCATGTGACCCTAGACAAGTCACTTAACCTCTCTTTGCCTCAGTCCACTGGAGAAGGAAATGGCAGATAGCTCTAGTATCTTTGCCAAGAAAACCTTACGCAGAGTGTAGTCCGCAGGGTCACAAAGAGTTGGACAAGACAGAGTGACTAAGCAACAATAACTACTTGGGATTCAGATCAGTGCTCTTTCAAGGAGAGCCAAAATTAAAGAGCCAAGGTATTTTTATGTATAACATTTGGTAGTTTTAAGGCACAATTGACAGGAATATAGTGCACACATATGGTTGGAAAATACTGGATTTGATTGAGATTTTTGGTGGTATTTTAGACTTCCAGAGTCAAGTTTTACAGGAAATGCTTTTGTAAAAGTATAATTTAAAAATTGGAGAAGCGCATGATACATGATTTATAACTCTATCATGTAAGTTTTATGTGCATATGTCAAATATATATAGTTGTAGACTAACATTTCTCTCATGTTTATCTGAAGATTATTTGATATTCCTTGATGTTTAAAACCATTAAGATAATCCTGTTCAACAACCCTCTGATTATCAGTATGAATAGAGACATAGCACAGACTTGTATTGTTGCCAAAGGCATTCACCAATGTCACAGAGAATGTCCTATGCAGAAATCAAATCAAAGCTGCATTTGTTAGAGATGGGAAGTCTTTTTCCAGAGATTTATTTTTTGCATATGGCACTATGCTGCTTACTACAGTGATCCCTCAATTCAGAATCACTGAGAAGAAATCTTTTTGAAAGTTATCATAGGAGGGAACAAATGGATAAAATATGATTACGACATGCAATCAGATGACCAGCCCAATTCATTTCTACATAAGTGTATCTACCTACTTACCTGCCTGTACATACTGACTTACTGATCTCTCTCTCATCTATCTATCTATCTATCTATCTATCTATCTATCTATCTATCTATCTATCTATCTATCTCTTCTCTAAATATGAGTAAACATACTCATACACACATATATGTATATATGTAAGCACGTGTGTATCTGTAACTATATGTCAGATAAGAACTTTAGTGGACAATGAACTGGACCCAGAATTCAGAGGAAGAGAGCAAACTGGATTGAATTTGGAAAACCTTGTAGTGATTTAAATGATCTCAAGCTGTTTCCTGACACAAAACCTTATTTTTTTTCAACTTCGGTATTTTTCCCAATAATGTTATATTTAGAGATGTTATATAAGCCCTTTATATAGAATTGTGGCAATGTGAATTGAGAAGCATCAAAATATCAGAAGAGTAAATTGTAGGTGACCTAAAGTACAAAGGGGAAAAATGTGATGTACTCCCTGGGTCAGGTTTATCTTTTCCCCAGTCCAAAAGGAGAGAGAGGAAGCACTAAGCTGAGTTTTCTGAGACTTGAAGTTTTTTCTAGCCAAGACCTCAGGATTGGTGAGTTTGTTCAGCTGATGGGAAGGTGGTGATTGACAGAGAAGTTGTGGAGGAGAAGGAACCATGAGTGTTGACCCAAAGCCAAGCGGATGCTGGCATTTGGGACTATAAAGTTAGAGTACAGTAAACCTTCCACAGACTCATAGTTCATTAGGAGCATCAGCAAAACCACAGAACTTTGGGACTTTCAAACTTTCTTCCAGTTTGGAGCAAAGACTGACCAATCCATAAGGCAGTTGTGCTGGCTCGTTGCTACTTGATGAGGCTTAGAAGGTTGAAGGAGATTATCAACCATAACTTGCTTGAAAGAAGGGATATAAAAATTACTGTCTGAGAATACACGATTGGAAAGGGAGGTTATCTGGGCAGATAGCAATTAAATAGGCAGTAAACAAATGGAAGGTCCAATTGCTGAATAGAAAAAGACCAAGACAAAAATTTTTCTGAATTTCCTGGGATTTATAAGAGCATGCAGAAAAGAATGACATAAGATAAGTTTCAGAAGGATTGCAATATGCACCCATAAATGGATTATATATAGGATCATGACTCTTTTGAGGAATGGATTTGATTATATATCATATATAAGCACTTTTATAGACTGGTGACAGAGTCTGAATCTGTTATGTCTTTAATATAAGTCAATGCTCAGTGAGAATACATACTCATGTGCCCATGGTCACATGAGAGGGAGGTAAATCTTGAGCCCTATCTCCTTGACTTTGTGATCAATGCCTCCCCAGTCATTAACTGTCTTCTTTCATCCCCCTCCATGTTTCTGTCTCTCTACATATGCATGCATATATGTATGTACACATGTATATTTCTGCAACTATAAATCATAGGCACGCAATATAAGCAATGTGGTACAATAGAAAGTAGGTCTTAGAATCCAGAAGAGGTGGGTTTAAATCTTACTTATGATATACTCTAATTGTGTGATCTTGGGCAAGTGATTTAAATACCCAAGGCAACTCTCCAAGAGTCTAGGTTGCAAATGAGTTGCTGGCTTGTTCTGGTAGAAGTTTCAGTATTAGCCAACAACCAACAATATTTACTATTTGCCATGCATTGTCCTAAGAGTAGACTATACAACAGTTTTTATTTGTGGGGGCATTAGTGAAATCTTGGTTTCAGAAAGGGGAAAATTCAGACAGGAACATACATATCCACTATAATCTGCATATGAAAACACATACAGTGTACATGTGTGTGCATGCTTATGTATACTCCATCTTTATCTGTGTCTATGAATGCCCCTACCTATAAGTTTTAGTCTTCTAGTTATATTCATAAAAGCTAACAGCATACCTAGGTTTTCGCTAGTTTTCTCTTACTGTTGATCTCCTCTCTCTCTCCTTTTGAGATTATTCTGTCCCTTCATTTTGCTCCCATGTAAAGCTGTGGAATTCAAAGAAATGTCTGAGCAGCAAAGGGAAATGGCCAACAAATAATTTCCTATCCTAAACTGTATGTAGTCATGAACATTCTTCAGCTGTTGTTATTTTCTTCTACGTCCTCCATTTATGCCAACTCTAAGCACGTCCACAAATGATTGTCTTCTCTGCACATATATGCTGGAAGTAGAGAATACTAGACCAGAGTTAAGAGTCCCATTTCTTGCCTTTATGCTGATTGATAGAATTCATTTAAAAATATGTCTGAATTCTTATCCTATTGAACACCCTACAGTTTCTCTGACAATTGATTTGTTTCTGGGAAATCTCTTTGTAAGTATCTATATGCAAATGAGAACCCAAGATATTTTCGTATCCTCTTTTATTAGAAGACTTCTTCAAAACACTGTAGGTGAGTTTATTTCCCAGACCATTTCCATCTGACAAATATAGTTGAACTTACCCCCAATCCATTCTTTTGTTTCCTGGTGACGGTGTGGAATAAAATTTCACAAAAGTTTAATCATAGTGTAATAGCTCAGCAATGCCCACATCTTCACTCTGGGTAGACCTATTCATTAAAAATAAATAAGTAAGTAAATAAATGAAGCAACAAAAAAAATCCTACCATGTTGGCTCAGATATTTATAGGGGAGATCAATTTTAATTTCCTTTACCTCTCAAGCACACAGGCTATAACTCCTCCAGAAAAGATTTATCACAGCTTTATAATACATTTCTGGGGTAAAGGCTGGGTGCCTGGGGGGCTCGATTCACCTCCACCATGACTTGACTAAACTGTCTTAATCTGCAGACCAATTTGCTCTACAGCCCCCTAAGGAAGGAACTTGTTGATTTTGGCAGTGTTTACCTTTCCTACAAACAAATTCAACATTTTCCAGACTGGCTGGCTCTTAAAAATCACTTGAGAGCTGGGAAAAAATTCTGCCCCTGGGCTGCACCAGTATTTTTTTTTTTTTCTATGTTCTAGGAAAGGCTTTTGTGTTCCTCACAGCTGTTTGAGGATAATCCATGGAGTCAAGATTATTCAGTCAGGAGAGTGGGCTGTAAAGTTCTTGGAGTATAGTCTCTTTCAGCTAAAAAGAAGGAAAGAAGCTGTCAGACCAAATGCAACAGCTTGGGCTGATGAAACAAGATCCTGAACTACCTGGATGGGGGAGGGGAAGGGGAAGGCTATTATGACCTTTTCCCATTGAAGTGTTTTTGGGAAAATTTATTTTTAACTTAGGGGAACAATAGCATTTTATGAGTAATGAGATTACATTTTTAGCAGCTTTTACTACAGAGGTATTCACCAGTGCTTGAGAAAGCTAAGAACTGGATCATGGCTTTGTCCCAATATCCCTCTTTATTTAATTTCTCTTTCTTCTTTTGTACCTTTCTTTCTTTTTTCTTTTCTTTCTCTCTTCTCCCTTTCTATCCTTCCTCTCTCTTTTCTTTCTCTCTCTTCTCTTTCCTTTCCTTACTGTCCCCTCCCCTTCCCCCTCTCCATTCCATTTAATATAAAATAATCATAGTAATACCCCTCCCCCCATACATAATAAGAAAACCCATTGACTATTAACATAGCTCCAACTCTTATTGGCCAAGGTACTGTAAATCATGTTTTCAAAAATAAAGTGTAATAATCCACTTGCTTGTGAAAATTCCATCACATCTGTTTTTTTTTTTAAAAGATCATCCAGATGTTACTAAGTATTCTGTCATTGCTATGGCTGATACATTGGGGAGGCTGCAATAAATAATTACTTTGATTACCAAAATTTTCCTGATCCACAAAACTCACTTGACACATTACATTTGGCTACTCCAGTGAATTAAAGCCCATGAACACTTCCCTCTATGTTATTTGGTGGGGGTGGGGTGGATTAATAAGGTAATGGCCTTCTGCTTTAATCTTTTTTTCTTTTTCAGACTGAAGAGTTCCTATATTTCATCCTCCTCACTTGTTGGGAACCCTTTTTTTTGGTCAGATTTTTCCATTTTTCTCACAGCTCTCAAACTTTTTGCTCCAATTTCCTATATCTCTTGGGTGGGATTGGTGTATTGACATCTTCATTTTGTCTTTTATTTCTTTCAAATTTGTGATATCTTTTTCTTTGCCTCTATTTTTTAGAACCCTGTGCCTTGATTTGTCTCTCCCTCTAACTTTATCCTTACTTCTTTGTCTATCTCTAACTCTCTGTTTCTCTCAAGTCTATCTGTTTCACTTTCTCTCTCTCTGTCTCTTTTTCCCTATCCCTCTCTTCTCCCTCTCTCCCAGTCTTTCTTTCACCTTTTCCTTTCCTCTCTCTCTTTTTGGTCAGCTTTTCTATTTCTTTTCTATTTTCCTGTCAACTTTGTCTTGCTGTTTCAGGTCTAGCCTTCAGGTATGTTGGATTTTTTTCTCTTATTCTGTTCTTGACCTCTCCATTCACCTCTGCAAGCAAGCAAACAGTTGAAGATCTTTCTCCCTCTCTCCATGTCTCTCTCACTTCCCTCCTCCCTCTCTCTCTCTTTCTCCCTCTTTCTCCTCTCCCTCTCTCTCCCTCACTCCCTCCTCTCTCTCCTCTCCCTCTTTCCCTTTCTCCCTCTGTATCCTCTTCTTTTTCAGAATTTTCTCCTGCCAGGCTCTTTTCTTCAGCCCCTACTTTTTGCTTAGAACAGTGTCATTAACAAAGTGATTTACTGTTCTGATTCTGATTCTACAGTTCAATTTTGCCACTGCAAGACAAGCCCTGGCACCACTATGTCTGTCTTCTATTACTGGGTGCTGGGGATGGGTTGGGGGAGAGAGAGGAAATAACTATTTGAGACTTCACTCCTAGAGGTATGCTGAAGTGAAGGAACCAAGTCTTTAATACTTTTAAAATAACATTTCAGAAGAAACCTGAATCTTGGCTATACTCATTAGTTATTCACTGGAATTCATGAACCTGAACTAAGTTTTGCATCACCCTTTCTCCATCTCATGAGAACTAAAGTGAAATTCTCTTCTGGGGTGAAAATCAGAGCTAAGTTACTGTTGGAACTTAATAGAAATGATTCCCAGTCATGTTGAGGACAAAAGAGAAAAGGGAGAAATTTAAAACTTGGAAGTGAGGAAGCGAATTGCTGGCACTCCCTCACTCCTCACTTGACCAGCGTGGCTTATCTTACTCCTTCTATTTCTGAAACCCTTGCTCTTTGTGTTGCATTGACAGTTTGGGGTTTTGTAAATGTTTGTGAATGAAGAGTCATGAAAATTCAATAGCTTTTTACATAGACTATATTTCTTGTCTTCTGCTGAGTTCAACTTTGGAGTTCACTAGTTTGATGGCAAAGTTTTCCCAGAATCTTTCACAAAGTAAGGTGTTGATCTAGCTCTGGTACTTACTAACTGGGTCTTCATTGGTATATGACCTCTTTGAACCACATTTTTTTATCTGTAAAATGGAAATGGTGATGATGATATATTACCTATCTCAAAGAATTACTGTAAACCTTAAGGAATTATTTAAATGTGATCTATTTTTTTTTCTTTTCCTAAACTGTAAACTTTTTAAGGGCAAGGGTTATCTCTCATGTAAACTTTATACCATACCCATGCATGTTATGGCCATAGTAGAAAATTAATCAATATTTTTTGAATCAATGAATTTTTAATAAAGGTGTTAATGGAATTCCCAACTGGAAAAGGCTGAGGTTCCTGTATAGAGAAAGGTCTGATGAGATGTGTAATGGAAGGGCCCTGCTTTCTAGTTTAGAGCATGCCCAGATTTATTTTTTTTTAACTTGTTCATGTCTGATAACCACTTGCTAAAGAGAAAGATTTTTGATTGGCTGTTGAGTTGCAATCAAGATGTATTCAAAAGGCACCAACGAATCAAAGGGTGACTCCTATTCTTTTCTCATTCTTGTCTGGCTGCTGAGTGGGTAAGAGAGAGAGACAAAGTTTTCCACAACTTTGAGCTCCCCCACCCCCACTGCCACCATATATTATGGTGATTATAACTGTAAAGTGAAGTGTGGGAGTAGCAGAATCCCAATTCTGTGTAAGCCTGAAGACGTCTGCTCTTTAACTAACATGCTTACTGGCCACAGAAACTAGTCCTTGCCAATTAAGTCGGCAAGGATAATCTAGTAGTTTAAAAATGTTCTTTATATGGATGGATTTTAACAAGCTGCCAGACATAATTAGACCAAATCAGGAACCACATTAGATGATGCTGCCAACTTTTTATCGAAGCAAAAGGTCACTATTTATTATTCCAGATCCTTCTAGTGAAAATTTCTTAGAGTCACAGGTGCCATTTTTTTTTGTTGTTTCTCCCCTCATTCTCTAGGAATGGAAGAAAATTTAGTGAGGAACCCATATGATTTGCAATGTTCCTCTGACCAAATTTAAAATTATCATGAAAATATGTCAGAAATGTATGGGATTGGTTAAAATGCTATAGATTTCTACAGAGATTCTGTAGTAGAAATGTACTAGCTGACAGTAACATTTGCCCTATTTCAAAACAATTCTGAGAGATTGACATTGCTGGTATTTCTGCCATTTTAATGTTACAAAGTTCAGAGGTCTAAGAAATTAAATGACTTCCTTACAGGTACATAGACATGTCAGAGGTGAGATTTAAACCAAAGACTTCCTGACTCCTTGTCCAGTACTTTATTACCCACTCCATATTATTTCTCTTTGTTATGACCCATTTGTGGAGGTTAGCCTTGTACTTATCTCTGCCTGGAATGCTATGGCCTGATGCTGAGAACTATTGTTTCCTTTAAAACCACCTAAATTGTCAAGGCAATTTGAAAGAGGCTTGTTAGCAATGTAAACACGAAGTGACCAGTACATGCCGGGAAGTGAAATAATCAAAGTTTATAAAGAAGGTATCCTGAGATTTCGAAGCTTTGGTTAGTTAGGAAGAGAAGGACACAATCAATCAACAGGTATTTTACAAACCACCTCCAATTTCTTTAGTATTGTGCTAGGTATTATGAGGAAGTGAAAAAGTATAGAAACTGACATTTTTAAGGATCCCAGTTCTCCCAGTGAGGTTTTATAGTTATAATTGATGGAATACCATTTTAGAACAAGTAAAACTGCCAGACACCAAGAGGTGACTAGAAAATTGTGTGCTGAGTCTAAGTGGACTGTAGGATATTGTTATGAACTGAGTCATTCTTCAGACCCAGGACTTGATTTATCACAGAAAGTTTTTAGAAACATCCTTAAAGTCAGAAAGATCTTGGTTTGAGTCTCACTTCTAGGTCATTTTAGGGCTCCAAGCAACCCCTAAGACTACAAGTTATAGAGCTCATTCTAAGCAAAGATCAGTGCTAGAGAATATGAACAAAGTAGCAGAGATTAGGAGAAGGGGGAAGAATTAGGCAGATGAAAGTGTTTACTAGAACCTGCAAGGCAGGAGGGCTTCTACATTTCTGATTGTATTGAAGTTCTAGATACCCAATTTATTAGATTAATCACATTCAGTAAATTGTTAGCTTCTAGCTTCACTGCCACTTCCATCTTGGCATCATATACTCACCTTTCAGCCAACGTTCTATTGAATCATCCCAGTTCCTCTAGCCTGTTCTTACAATTAGTATGAATTTAGATGCCCAGGCAGATTATGGAGGTCTTCATGAGGCAGAGTAGAAGTGCTGAACATTATTCCTGGGTTAGACCCTTGTAATTTTAGTGGAAATTCCAAGAAGCCCAAAGATTTCTGGGTACTAGAATTGTCATTTCCACTTGGTCTTTTGGCATGATGCTTTTATGTAACCTTAGTGAATAAACTCAATGGAGGGCAAATATAATAGGGCAACCACACACAAGCATAGAAACTTTCTCTCATTCTGTCTAGAAAAAACAAAAGTCAAGGAAAAATCTTCATCTTTCCTTTTAAAATCCTGTACCTCCTACTTTGAGTTTTACCTCTCCTAGTGATTTTACCCATTATGCCCTTTCAATTTTTACTCATCTTAATCCTAGAACTGATGCCAAATTTTGGTTTTGTCCTTTTTTCTGGCACTTATAGTGAAACGGAATACATGCTAGCAGACTCTGCTTTCTTTCTTTCTCTCCTTTCTTTGTTTCTTTCTCTCTCTCTTTTTTTATTTCTTTTTGATGGAATTACCTTACTTATCCTCAAAACGTTTTTTGTGTTATTAAGTTGTTAAAGCCTCAGGAAGATGCTAGTACCGTCATACTGTCATTTACTATTTTTTTCCTTTGTCTTTTTCCCCCCAAATTTGGTTTGGATTCTTAGAATCACAGGAGGAGAATTTTAGAACAGGAAAAAAAACCTTTTGAGGTCATCTAGGTTGACAGTCAAGCTACTTGTCTCACAGAGAAGGAAATAAAGCCTCAGACAGACTTTGACTTGCCAATATCACATGACTATTTACAGACAGAGTTATTCTGCAACTAGAATTTTATATTGTTTATAAAATAGCTACACTTTTATTTATCCAATTCAGTAAAAGGGAATAGCCTTGGCTATTTCATGATGAAATTTACTATTTTCTAAATTTGCTAAACACACTGCCTTCTAGGAATTTAGACAGTGAATAAATTTTGCTTTATATCATGTCACCCATTAGATCATATCTTGTTAAGTTAGAAACAGAAGATTTATTTATATGGCAGAACTGACATAAAAGACACAAGCTAGGATAGCTATAAGAATCATTGGGTAAAATAATAAGTTGGGTTCAGAAGACTGAAGTAAAATCAATTTTTTAAAATAATTATTTTATTTGTTTTCAGTGTTCTATAATCACTTCTACATATCTTAGATTTTTTTCTTTCCCTCTCCTTCTTTCGCCCCTTCCTCCTCACTCTCTCCCTGAGATAACTTGCAGTCTTATATAGGTTCTACAATACAATATCACCATCGTCATGTTGAATAGAAAAAATAAAATGAATGAGAGAAACCATAAAGCAAAACAAAATATAACACAAAAGAAAATGGTCTGCTTCATTCTGTGATCCAACTCCATAGTTTTTTCTCTGGATGTGGAAGGTGTTTTGCCTCAAAAATCCATTGGGAATTTTTTAAGTCCTTGCATTGCTATGAAGGACTAAGTGTACCAGAAAAATTCCTTGAACACTGTGGTTATTGTTGTATACAAAGTTCTCCTGGTTCTATTCCTTTCACTTAGCATCAGATCATATAAGTCTTTCCAAGTCTCTCTGAAGTCTTCCTGTTCATAAGTTTTTATAGCACAATAGTATTCCATTACATTCATGTACCACAGCTTATTCGACCATTCCCCAATTGATAGGCATCCCCTTGATTTCCAGTTTTTGGCTGCCACAAAGAGAACTGCTACAAATATGATCTCTTTGGGATACAGTCCTAGAAGTGATATTGCTGGGTCAAAGGGTATGCACGTTTTTGTAGCCCTTTGGGCATAGTTCCAAATTGCTCTCCAGAATTGTTGGATCAGCTCACTGCTCCACCAACAATCAATTAGTGTTCCAACTCTCCCACATCTTCTCCAACATTTATCATCTTTTTGTTTTGTCATGTTAGCCAATCTGATACGTGTGATGCGGTGCCTCAGAATTGTTTTGATTTGCATCTCTCTAATCAATAGTGATTTAGAACATTTTTTCATATGACTAGATAGCTTTGAAAAGTTCTGAAAGCTACCTCTTCATACCTTTGATCATTTATCAATTGGGAAATGACTTCTATTGTACATTTGACTTAGTTCTCTATATATCTTAGAAATGAGGCCTTTATCACAGACACTAGTTGCAAAAATTCATTCCTAGTTTTCTGTTTCCCTCCTAAACTTGGTTGCATTGCATTTGTTTGTGCAAAACCTTTTCAATGTAATAAGATTATCTATATTTCACTTTCTAATGTTTTCTATCTCTTGTTTAGTCAAAAATTTCTCCATTCTCCATAAATCTGACAAATATACTCTTCCTTGCTCCACTAATTTGATTATAGTATCAATCTTTATACCTAGGTCATGTACCCATTTGGATTTTATTCTTGTGTATGGTGTCAGGCATTGGTCTATGTCCCATTTCCACCACATTGTTATCCAATTTTCCTAGCAATTTATGTCAAACAGTGAGTTCTTATCCTAGAAGCTGGGATCCTTGGGATTATCCAACAGTAGATTGCTGTATTCATTGACTACTGTGTTTTGAGTACCTAATCTATTAGTACCAAGTGGTTTTGGTAATTGCTGCTTTATAATAAAGTTTGAGATCTGGTAGGGCTAGGCCACTTTCCCTAGCCATTTCTTTTCATGAGTTCCTGTGGTATTCTGAACCTTTTGTTCTTCCAGATGAATTTTGATATTATTTTTTCTAGCTCTAGAAAATAATTATCTGGTAGTTGGATTGGTATGGCACTGAATAAGTAAATTAATTTAGGTAGAATTGTCATTTTTATTATATTGACTCAGTCTACCCATGAGCAACTGATTTTTTCCCCCTTACTTAGATCAGACTTTATTTGTGTGAAAAGTGTTTTGTAATTGTGTTCATATAGTCCCTGGATTTGTTTTGGCAGGTAGACTCCCAGATATTTTGTAGTGCCTACCATGGCTTTAAACGGGATTTCTCTTTCTATCTGTTGCTGTTGGGCTTTTTTAGTAATATATAGAAATGCAGATGATTTATGTGAGTTTATTTTGTAACCTGCAACTTTGCTAAAGTTATTTATTATTTCAAGTACTTTTTTATTTGATTCCCTGGGATTCTCTAAGTATATCATCATATTATCTGCAAACAGCGATAGCCTAGTTTCTTCTTTGCCTATTTTAATTCCTTTAATTCCTTTTTCTTCTATTATTGTTACAGCTAGCAATTCTAATACCATAGTGAATAACAATGGCGATAATGGACATCCTAGTTTCATCCTGACTTTACTGGAAATGCATCCAGCTTATTTCCATTGTACGTAATGCCTGCTGAAGGTTTTAGGTAGATATTGCTTATTATTGTACAGAAAGTTCCATTTATTCCTATACTCTCCAGTGTTTTTAATGGGAATGGATGTTTTGTCAAAAGCTTTTTCTGAATCTATTGAGATAATCATGTGGTTTCTGTTAGGTTTGTTGTTATGATCAATAATACTAATAATTTTCCTAATATTTTACCAGCCCTGCATTCCTGGTATAAATCCTACCTGATTGTAATGTATTATTCTTGCGACAAGTTGATGTATTCTTTCTGTTAAAATCTTATTTAAAATTTTTGCATCTATATTCATTAGAGAAATTGGTCTATAATTTTCTTTCTCTGTTTTGGCTCTTCCTGGTTTAGGTATCAAAACCATATTTGCATCATAAAAAGAATTTGGGAGGAATCCTTTTTTCCTAATTTTCACAAATAGTCTATGTAGTATTTTAATTAACTGTTTTTTACATGTTTGATAGAATTCATTTGTAAATCCATTTGGCCCTGGAGATTTTTTTCTAGGGAGTTCATTGATGGCTTGCTCAATTTTTTTTTCCATGATGGTGTTGTTTAACTGTTCAACCTCCTCTTCTGTTAATCTGGGCAATTTATATTTTTTTAAAATAATCATCCTTCTCTTTTAGTTTGTTGAATTTATGGGCATAAATTTGGGGAAAGTAATTTCTAATTATTGTTTTAACTTTTTTCCTCATTGGAGGTGAGTTCACCTCTTTAATTTTTTGATACTAGTAATTTGTTTTTCTTCTTTTTTTTAAATCAAATTGACCAAAAGTTTATCAATTTTTTTCATAAAACCATCTCTTAGTTTTATTTATTAGCTCAATGATTTTCTTAATTTCAATTTCATTAATCTCTCCTTTGTTTTTCAATATTTCTAATTTGGTATTCACTTGGGGATTTTCAATTTGTTCTTTTTTGAGCTTTTTCAGCTGCATGCCCAATTCAATTCTCCTCTTTCTCTTTTTATTCATGTAGGCATTCAAAGATATAAATTTCCCCTAAGAACTGTTTTTGCAATATCCTATAAGATTTGGTAGGTTGTCTCATTATTGTCATTCTCTTGAATGAAGTTGTTGACTGTTTCTATGATTTGTTGTTTAACCCACTCTTTTAGGAATATATTATTTGGTTTCTAATTAATTTTTGGCCTATCTTTGAAAGGCCTTATATTACATATAATTTTTATTGCATTATGATCTGAGAAGGATGCGTTGACTATCTCTGCCTTTCTGCATTGGATTGTGAGGATTTCATGGCCTAGGACATGGTCAATTTTTGTATACGTACCATGTACCACTGAGGACAAAGTATGTTCCTTTTCATCCCCATTTAGTTTTCTCAACAGATCTATCATAGCTACCTTATCCAGAATTTTATTCACTTCTTTACTTCTTTCTTATTATTTCAAGGTTAGATGTATCAAGTTCAGAGAGGGGAAGTTGAGTTCCCCCACTAGTATGGTTTTGCTGTCTATTTCTTCCTGTAACTCCTTAATGTTTCCTTTAAGAATCTGGATGCTATATCACTTGGAGGACATATGTTTAGTAAGGATATGGCTTCAATGTGTCTTGTGCTTTTTAGCAGGATATAGTTTCCTTTCATATATCTTTTGATTAATCTATTTGTGCTTTTGCTTTGTCTGAGATTATAATTGCTACCCCTGTTTTTCTTCCATTAGCTGAAGCAGAATACATTCTGCTCTAAACTTTTACCTTTACCCTGTGTGTATCCCCCCATTTCAAATATATTTCTTGTAAACAATATGTTGTTTGATTATGACTTTTAATCCATCCTGCTATCCATCTACGATTTATGGGAGGGTTCATCTTATTTACATTCCAGTTATGATTACTATCTGTATCTTTCCCTCCATCTGTTCCCCCCATTTATACTTTTAGTTCTCCCTTCTCCCATCCCCTCCACAATAGAGTTTTAATTTTTGACTACCACTTCCTGCAGTCATCCCATCCTTTTTTCAGCCCTGCTCCCTTTTTCTCCCCTTTACCCTTAGTACTTTTTTCCTCCTTTTTAACCTCCCCTCCCCTTTCTCCCCCTTCCCCTCCTACTGCCTATAGAGCTAGTTAGATTTATATACTTAAGTTTGTTGTTGCCTGCTTCAACCACATCAGATGAGAGTACCTCTCAAACAATGCTCATTTCCCTCCCCTCTTTCCCTCTAGTGTAATATAATTTTGTGCTTCTTTCTGTGATGTAATTTACCATTTTCAGCTTCCTCCTTTTCCCACCTCCTGTTACAATCCCTTTACATGCTTAAATCACATTTTTGTTATTGCATCATTTACTTTATACCCATTCCCTCTATCTATGTATATTCTTTTTATATTTCATTAGAAATATGCAATTCTCAAAATTAACAAGTATCATCTTCCCTTATAGGGAGGTAAACACTTTGCCCAAATTGAGTAACAAGTTTTTCTTTTCTCCTGTTTACATTTTTATGCCTATCTTGAGACCTGCATTTGAAGATCAAATTTTTCTATTGAGTTCTGGCCTTTTTATCAGGAAAGTCTGGAAATCCCTTATTTCATTAAATGTCCATCTCCTTGCCTGAAATTTTGCTGAGTAATTGATCATTGGTTGTAGCCCTAACTCCTTTGCCTTACAGAATATCATATTCCAATTCCTTTGATCTTTTAATTTAGAAGCTTCAAGGTCCTGTGTGATTCTGACTGTGGCTCCTCGATATTTGAATGGTTTCTTTCTGGCTGTCTGTAGAGTTTTCTCCTTTATTTGATAGTTCTGGAATTTGGCAGCAATATCTCTTGGTGTTTTTAGTTTGGGGTCCCTTTTGGGAGGTGAAAATTGGATTCTTTTGATGACATTTTTCCCTCTGGTTCTAGAACTTCTGGGCAGTTTTCCTTGATTATTTCTTCTTCATGACTTTCTGGTAGGACATTAACTCTTAAATTTTCTCTCCTGGATCTATCTTCCAGGTCAGTTGTTTATCCAATTAGACATTTTACATTTTCTTCTATGTTTTCATTCTTTAGATTTTGTTTGACTGATTTTTGATGTCTCATAGAGTCATTAGCTTCTACTTGCCTGATTCTAATTTTTATCAAATTGTTTTCTTCAATTAACTTTTGCATCTCCTTTTCCATCTGTCCAATTATTCCTTTTAAGGAATTATTTTCTCCAGTTAGTTTTTGTACTTCCCTTTCCATTTGTTTAGTTTTCCTTTTTAAAGAACTGTTCTCTTCAGTGAATTCTTTTTTCTTACTTTTAAAATCATTGGCCAGTTTTTCTTCTATTTCCTTCTTCACCTCTTCCAAGAGTGCTCTTTGTGAATGCAAGCAGTTCCTAGTCCCTTCTAAAGTTTCACATAGGAGTACAATCTCAATACTGACCACTTTGGTATTTGTGTTTTGGTCCTTGTCCCCATAGGAATATTCTATGGTCTTTTCCTTCTTGCTTTGCTTCTTCTTACTAGTGGTGATATTTAGTTTATTGTGGCTTCTGGTTCTTTCAGTTAGAAGCTAAAGAACCTGGTGCTGAGCTGACTGGTGTGAGAAAGCCCAGGCCTGGTGCATATTTTTCTTTTTGTTTTGTGTTTCCCGGATTAGCCCTGGAGCTAGCTTGTTAAGTGTGGGAAGAGGTGGTCTGGTCACATTAGATCTCCTTAGCTGAGCTAGAGAAAAGGCAAGCTCAGGGATTGGTGATCCCAGCTTCCCTAGTGTCTTCCCATTTCCCCTGGAGTGCTGAGGCACACCTGGGCTCCTAGTGTTGGTAGTTGTTGGCTCTACCCCCCCTGGGGCTCCAGATCTTCTCCCATTTCACTGAGGTGGGGCTGTCTGGGACAGCTCTAGTTCTCCACCACAGTAACAGGAATACTCCTTAGTGATTTTCCTAGCCTCATGTGCTATGACGTTGTTTACCCCTTCTGCTGATCCCACTGTTCTAGGACTTTTCTGGGGAAATATTTTATGATTCTTTCAAGGTCAACAAGGGGAAGGGGAGTGCATTTATTGATCATTCCATCCTTTTGGCTCCTGGAAGTTCTCGTAGGTGACTTACAGACATTTAATGTGCAGGCTGAGAGTATAACTGGAGCTTTCTGGCTCTCACTTGCTTGGCCCTGCTGGTCTGCACCTTGGGCTGCTATTCTGCCATAGTGCTGCTGCCTCAGACCACCCTGGGGCTTTCCTTCTCAGCCCTTCCAAGGGCATGTTGTTCTGTGTGATTTATGCTGTGTGCTCCTCCACCTCCGTGGAACAGATCCTTCCTGTCACCTTTCCAGTCTGTCCTGGTGTGTGAATCTGCCACATTTGTCTCCTGTTGGATTCTGCACCTCCAAAATTTGATCAGATTCTCTTTTTAGAGATAGCTGAAGGAGTTTGTCTAAGAGCTTAGGTGAGTAGTTGCTCTCATTCCGCCTTCTTGGCTCTACCCCTATTTGACTGATTCTTGATGTCTCACAGAGCCATTAGCTTCCACTTCCACAATTCTAATTTTTATCAAATTGTTTTCTTAAGTTAAATTTTGCATCTCCTTTTCCATCTGTCCAATTGTTCCTTTTAAGGAGTTATTTTCTCCATTTAGGTTTTGTACTTCCTTTACCATTTGTTTAATTTTCCTCTTTAAAATTCTTCTGTGATTTCTCTTTTTCTTATTTTTAAAGCCATTGAGCAGTTTTCTTCTATTTCTCTAATTTAGCTATTAAAATACTTCTTCAACTTTTCCAAGAATTCTCTTTGTGCTTCAGATAAGTTCATATTCCCTTCTGAAATTTCAGATGGGAGTATAGTCTCAACATGGATCTCTTTGGTATTGCTGTTTTGATTCTTGTCCCCATAGAAAGATTCTATGGTCTTTTCTTTTCTGCTTTGCTTCTTATTCATGATGATAACCCTTTTCCTGGCTTTTAAAGTCGATCTCTGCTTCTGAGGTACAAGGGGCTCTGTCCTACAGTTTTTGTGCCTTGAACTTGAGACTTTGTGTGTTGTGGCCTCTGGTTATTTCAGCTAGAAGCTAAAATGCTGCAGCTTACCTGGTGCTGAGTTGACTGGTGTTCAAAAGCAGAGGGCAGGTGAAGTGTTTCTGTGTTTCCCCCGTGTTACCTTGGAGCTAGCTTTGTTAAATGGGGGGAGAGGTGGACTTGCCACAGGAAGTCTCCTCACCTGAGTTATAGCATAGGCAACCTCAGGGGTTGGTGAACCCATTTGCAGTAGTGTTTTCCAGGTTTCCTTGGGATGCTGAGGCACACCTGGGGTCCTGGTGTTGATAATTGCAGGCTCTACCACCCTGGGGCTCAGGATCTCCTTCCGGTTTGCTGAGGTGGGGCTGTCTTGGATAGCTCTGGTCCTGCACTGGTCCCTTTCAGTCACAGGAAGAGGAACCCCCCCCTTTGTGATTTTCCTTGCCTCATGGGCTAAGAGACTGTTTTCCCCTTTGGCTAAACCCACTGTTCAAGGATTTTTCCTAGGAAAATATTTTATGGGTCTTTCAATATTAGCAAGGGAAGAAGGAGAGCATTTACCAATCACTCTGCCATCTTGACTCCCAGCAAAATCAATTTTTTTAAGCTCCTACATTCATACATGCGAGTTCTCCATGTCTAGTTTAACCAAACTCCACCATGATGATCTCCAGCCAGCTTCATTCCATGTTCCTAAGCTCTACCCTCAGCATTCTGGCACTCCAGCTCCCACTCTGGGCTCTGAATGGGGGTAGGTCTCCATATCTAGCTGGACCTAAACCCATTACTATCTGGTCATCTTCAAATCATTATGCAGTATAATGCCCTCCCCTTCCCTGTTCACATCTCTCTGGAAATTGTATCAAACCAGCACTATCATTCCTAAAAAAGACATGTCAATCACTTAACCTATAATTCCATTCAACATACCATCCTTGTTACTTTCCAGAACAAAACTCTCTGATCACCATTGCTCAATATGTGTTTTCTTTGCTTATTAGAATGTAAGCTTCTTGAGTGTAGAGGATAGCTTGTCTTTTGTATTTATACCTTCGGTGCTCAGAACAATGTCTAGCATATAATAGATGCTTAATAATATTTTTTCATCCATTTTTTCACTGAAGGAGACTTTTGGCATGAAAATTATCTTTACCACTATAAAAGAACTTGGGCATTCATAGATCAAGGCACTTGCAAATGGCTATACAACTAATATATGTCAGAGGCAGGAATTGGAGCCCATCTTTATTCCATGGTCAGTCAGAGCTTCTGTGTTTCTTAATTCTACCAATATGTTGCTTTTCTTTCTTGATATTACATGTTTTTACAGTCATTATAACATATTCCCATGAGGACTGTAGGCATTTTTATCAACAAACTTTTTATAGATAAAATCCATTATTAACTGCCTTTGAAAGGTTAAGTGACTTTGTTCATAGATAAGCTATAGATAAGCTATAAAACTCAGTGCCTTCTAGGAACTTAGAGAGCATATAAATTTTCCTGTTTATTACATTACACATTAGACCATTTCTTGTTAGGTTAAAATTACAGGGTTATCTGCCTAGGATGTTTATTAGAATCATTTAGTCAAAGGGTAGGGTAGGTTCCGAAGTGCAAATCAAAATCAGACATTTAAAAAAAACTTGTTAGTTCATCTGAGAGAGTTCTCTATGAAAGAGAGACTCATATTTGGTCCTAATACTCACCATACTTGGTGCAAAATTATTACTATTAAGGATTGAACTAAACAAATTCTAGTTCAGCAGTACTTCGTAGTCTAAAATAAGGACAAACTGAAATGTAAATGCTAAATATGGTCCTAAAGTCTCAGTGCCAACCATGAACAGAAAAAAATTTATTTATGTTAGTAACAAAGATAGGCATAGGATTCTGTTCTTAATGTGTCCAGGAGTAGGGAGTCATTGGAAGCTCTTGAAAAAGGAATGACATTATGAAAAAAATATCTTAGGAAAGCAGGGGTTGTTAAAATGGAGTAGGAAGGGGAAGAATTGAAGTCCAGCAAATTAGCTAAGACTATTGTAAAAATTCAATTGTGAGATGATGTGTGTATTCATTAAATACATTGAGAATATTAAACTGAATTTTGGAACCCAAATTTTACATCATATAAGAGCATCATGAGATGGTAAGGCCTTCCCTGGCTGTTGTTCTCTTTACTCCACTTAAAACCCTGTCACCATGGCCTTCTCAGCAGTATCTTAAGAGGGCATACATTGCATTGTGTGTACCATGTGCAAAACTTTGTAATTTTCAAGCATTCTGTAGTTATCCAGTAGTCAGACTTGTATGAAGTCATAATATATGTTAGCTGAAGCTTTTTTTGGTTCCTTTGACATTTTGTTAAGATGAATCATTTTTTCCCTATAAGAAATAATTAAATTTATATTTATGATTTATGTTTAATAACTTTGTTTGATTTTAGAATATACATATGGGTCACATACTCTCTTGTTAATTTAAGAGCCAAAAGTAATAGTAATAGCTAAGGTTTATATAGTCCTTACTATGTGCCAAGAACTTTGTTATTAAAAGAATTTATAATTATCATCTTATTTGTTCTGCACATTAAACCTGGGAGGCAGGTGCTATTATTATCCTCAGTTTATAGATAAGGAAATTGAGGTGAACAGAGGTTAAGTGAGTTTTTTTAAGATCTCACAAGTAGTCAGTGTCTGAGTCCAGATTTGAACTCAGTCTTCTTGACTTCAGGCCTCATACTCTCTCACTATTGTGCTATCTAGCCATTCTGGTGATTTAAATCAAAATAGCAACAGCTCATTGGAACTGGTTTGGTTTTCTTAGTGAGCTTCCTCCCTCCCTTCCTTCTTTCCTTCCTTCCTTCCTTCCTTCCTTCCTTCCTTCCTTCCTTCCTTCCTTCCTTCCTTCCTTCCTTCCTTCCTTCCTTCCTTCCTTCCTTCCTTCCTTCCTTCCTTCCTTCCTTCCTTCCTTCCTTCTTTCCTTCCTCCCTTCCTTCCTCCCTTTCTTCCAATTAGAAGTTTTCCAATCAACAATTCATCTGTAATTTATAATCTTGGATTGTTACTTGGAGTACTGAGAGACTGAGTTGCTTATGGTCTCAAAGCTTATATGAACATGACTTGAATTTCACATTTTCTTATTCAAATACCAGGTCATTTCAATTTAATAAATTTAATTCATGATGATGACAATTAAAATATATTTAGCTCTTTTCATTATCATAAAATAATTTAAACAGAACCTGATTTTTAGTTGCATAAAAGAGAAGTGAGGTTGGATTTATTATATAATACTAGATCAAAGTGCTTTGAAGTTATTGGTGCATCACTTTTATGACTCTGATTAGATTATAAACTCCCTGAGGGAAGGGATCTTCCTTATTAATCTTTATCTACCTCCGTGACTAGCATATTACTTTATGGAAGAATGGTTTCACAAGTGTTTTTAGAATTTGAAGATATACAGATATGCAGATCATTATCAAGGAAGAGCGTTTGGTATTACCTTTGTTTCATAGAACTCTGGGTGGATAGATTTCATGACCTTTAACAGGAGAGGCAGAGACAATAAATCCTTAGTGGCTTCTTATATTACCGATTTTTTTCTGAGCCCTATATCTATATCAGTATTTCTCCTGATCTATAGAAGGCAAGAGGTTAATAATCAGCTTTTTTTCTTGGCCATGAGGCCTCATTATCCCCATCTTTGACTCTGCTTTTACATGTTGGTTTTACTACAAATCTATGATATGAACCCTCCAAACCACTGGAACAATTTAAAGAATTTGGACTTTATTCGAGGTTTGAGTTTCTGATTAAGTGTAGTAATGAGTTGAAAAAAGATGAATGGCTAAAGAATGAGCTTCTATGTTTCTTAATTCTACCAAGATCTTGCTTTTCTTTCTTGGTTTTACAAGTTTTTTACAGTCATTACAAAATATTCCCATGAGGACTGTAAGCATTTTTTATCAACCAGATTTTTATAGATAAAAAAAACAACCAAGTTTTAAGAGGTTTAGTCAAGCCTACAAAGTCAATTCCTGGCCATTTTAGTCTCAGGAGTCAGAGATTTATATAGTAATTGTTGTATGTGGCACTCCCAGGAAGCAGGTCAATGTTATGCTTACAAATAGTGGACACATAAATACATTGTTCAGTGTTCACTTTCTCTAGTTGATCAGGAAAACATGCACATACATATAGTTGGTACTATTTCATGAAGTAAATTTCAGTAAGTAAAAAAAAGATGCTTTTCTATTAATAACAATGATAACAATATCAAAATGACTGTTTTGGGGAAAAAATAACTCTACATATCTTCATTAATCACCAAATGGAGTGATTTATGAGATTTGGAAATCCCCAGTAGTATACTTGTTAAGAAGAGAAAGATGATATCTGTAAATGCAGAGCTGTTCTGACAATCACTCTTGGTGGAACTCACAGCATTGTTATATAGTATTACTATAAAATTAAAATAATAAAGCAATTTATCAATGAACAAACCTTTATTAAATATCTCCTATGTGCCAGGCACTATTCTACATACTTGGGGAAAAAAACTGAAGCAATTCTTGCTCTTAAGTAATTTTATATCCTTTGGAGGAAGATGATATGCATACATCAAAACATATGCTCAGGAAACAGAAAATAGATATAAAACAATTTTTCAGGGGGCAGTAGCAGATGGGGAGATCAGAAAATGTCTGGTGCAGGAGGTGGAGTTTGAATTCATTTCCAAGGATTGCCTGGTATTATCATTCCTTCTCCCCCTCCCCCAATTTTATCATCATATGAATTTTTTTTTTAATTCATGTTTGTGTGCATGTGTGCATGTGTGTGTGCACATGTGTGTAAAAGACCTTTTGGCTGTCTAATGAAACCTGTTGATCTCATATCACAATAATGTTTTAAATAATTGGAGGAGTTACTGAATGTAACGATACATGTGTTTTTCTGTTCCACATGATAGAAACCTGAATGCTTTTTTTATAGACTGTTTGTGGATCCATAGACTCCAAGTTAAGAACTCTTGATACAGATGGAATGTAATTATGACTTTGACCAAGCATTTTAACTAGAAATGCTTTTTTTTTTCTGTAGTGCAGCTAAAGCAGAAACCAATATATTTTATATGATCTAGTTAAAGCATCTTAGATAAGAATTTTGTTTGGATACTTTAAAGAAAATAATTTTATAGTCAAGTAACGTATTATTTTAAAAAATAGTTATGAAAAGGAACTTCAGCACCAACATTGCAGAGAGCTGCAGTAGGATATTAGCCTTTAATGTTACTAAAACCAATATAGTGGATAGCTATAATATAAGTTATTGGTATTTAATAATTTAATTCAGTTCAATTATTTATTAATTATCTACTATGTTCTGGACACTGTTCTAGGCCATAGAGATGAAAAGACACAAGTCAGTCTTAATAATTTATTGAAAAATTATGTAACATATGAACTCATTCAAAAGTCATATAGAGTTTGGAGGAGAAACAATAGACTTATAAATTAGGAAACTGAATAGAACTGTTCCAGCTGAGGTAATTAGCTACTCTGTTTTACAACTGCTTGATTATCCCTTCACTCACGTGTGTATTAAGAAATAATTCATATTTATTGAATGCTTTAAGATTTAAAATGCATTTTAAAAAATCTGTCTGTCTGTCCATCTACCTGTCTGTCTGTACAGGGGAGCCATGAGGTAAATAGTACAGGTACAGATGCAGCATGAGAGAGCAGGACCTGGGATGAACAAGAATTGAATTCAATCCAGTCTCAGACACTAATTAACTGTATAACCCTGGGCAAGTCACTTAAGCACTCTGACTCAGTTTCCTTTTCTGTAAAATGAGAATATTAATAATAGCTACCACACAGAGCTGTTGTGAGGATGATGTGAGATGTTTTGCAAAATGTTTTGCAAATGTTAAAGTACTATATGAACACTATTAATGTTACTATTATCTGTGTTTATAGATAAGGAAAATGAATCTTTGAAAAATTAAGTGACATGGTAATGCAGCTAAAATTTTTCTGAAAGAAGATTTGAACCCATTTTTTTCTGACTTTAAATTCTATTTTCTTTCTGTCACACTATGTTGCCACTCATGAAATTTTGAACCTATTCTAACGTCAATTATAGGTTAGTCATAAGGATGTGAATTTCAGAAGTCAAGCATTCATGAGAGAGAGAGAGAGACAGAGACAGAGAGAGACAGAGAGAGAACTATGGATAGTTCTAGTAAATACAGAATAAGGTGAGATCAGATTTAAAGAAGTGTGAAAGGATAAATCTATGTCCCTCTTACTGCTGCTTCTGAAATTTAAACAGCGCTCTGGAGATAGCTTATCCTAAAATGTTTGGTGCTCAGTGCTAAAATATCTTATCACTGATCTATCAGGCATGATATTGAGGTTTCTGTATATAGAATCTATAATTTACTAATCCCTTGGAAAAAGAGATGAAAGAACTGATTGCATGGATTCTCTCTGGAAATGAAGGGATCTTGTAAGTGAATAAAGAATATTAGACATTTGGTTATTATTAATGTTATAGCTTTGCCCATACACATAAGCCTTATGATGCCATTTCTTGCCATTTGGTAGGTTGGCTCCCCTTCCAGGTTCTCTTGGCTTCATTTTTCTTTATATCTTCAATATCAAGATTGTTCTTGCTCTGCTTCTGTGTGTCAACTAATTATCTAAGAGTCTAGGAAAAATAGCCATTAAAACAGCCATTTGAAACAGAGGTTTTTTTTTATTAATTCTAAGTATAATTCTCATGGATCTATCTTATAAGTCATGGAAAGGACCATTGTTTTTATTCTTTATGGGAACAGACTGACTTCGAAATTGATTTATAACCCTGGTTTACATTTTATAGGCATAATATATATTAAAGCAGGCTTCCTTTTGCTAAAACATGTTCTCTGTTCCACCCAGCCAGACTTCTATCCTATTTCCTGATTATGGTACTACATCACCCACTTATTGTGCCTCGGCGTAAGCTGCCTCTCATTCCTGGAATGCTCTCCTTTCTCACTTCTCCTTTTTAGAGTATCTCACTTCTTTCAAGGCTTCACTTAGTAGGCACTTTCCATATGACATCTTTCCCTGAATTACTTGTTAGTGGTCTCTCCAATCTCATTTTGTATCTATTTTCTACTATTGTTCCCCACCCTTACTCTAAGCAGTAGAATATAAGCCCCTTCATGGTAGGGACTGTTTCATTTTCATCTTTGCCTAGCATAATATCTTGTAAATTCCCTGCCTCATTTCTTACCTAGCCTTAATCACCGAATGGGCATTGCCTCAGTCAAAATAAGACCTATTAAAGACCTTAGCTTAAAAAGGCCAAAGTCTCCCACTGCATCCTGGGTCTTCTCCAGTGGTCCTGACCTAGGTCTTGCCACTGGACCCAGAAGATTCTGGAGAATAAAGTGAGGCTGGTGACTTTGCACAGTCCTCCTTCACTTAAATCCAATTCACTTGCATGTCATGGCATCACCTCTGTGATGTCATGGTCTTCTTCAAGAATGAAAGTCAAGCTACAAGCAACAATCTTGTAAATAAGTCCTTAATAACTGCTTGCTGAATTCAACCCAATAAAATGAAATAAGTAGATATATTCTTAAGTGAAAAATTAAATGCTTGGTGTATACTTAAAAACACTTAGAATATTGTAGCATGGATTTTGGATTTGAGTGGAATATTTAAACTGTTTATGAAAAAGTTCTATCATTCATTTGCTAATATCTCTTTGGGGACCATCCAATTGGGGTCTTTCTTCTAATACTGATATTTCCCAAATCATCTCCATTTCTGAAATGTATTCACAGCCACATTTATAATGAAGTAGCATTGTTCACATGCAAGAACCAAGTGTTGCTCCTTGTGAAATGCCCCTGCAAGAACTGCTGACAGCTTGAGTGGACAAAGGAAGAATCCAATCGGAAAAAAGTGACTGATGAATTTGGAAGTGTCATTTCTCCTAGTGAAAGTGTCACATAAGACCCATGATGATGCATCCAAGTTGAATTTCTGCTGTATCATGTCTTACACCTGACATGAAATGATAGCTTCAATCCTTCTTCTCCTTTAGTTCTTTCCTCACATGTCAAAATAAAAGCCAGCAGGGGAGGATACTTTACTAACTACAAACATTGTAGTATTATTCATTTTTTCTTTAAGACTGACCAACACAGGGGCAGAGTCAAGATGGCAGAGTAGAAAGACTCAAATATGCTAGCTCCGAACCCACAGCCCATGGATTTAATGTAAGAAGAGCTCCCCACAAGTTCTGGATCACTGCAGGGTGTGCAGAAACACAGTGGAAGAGATTTCCATTCCAGAGAGCCCTGGAGAGCTGTCCCCAGGGTCCGTTGCGCCCTGGAAAGCAGAGTCCACCCCAGCACTTCCCTGGCTGTGTGGCCCCAGAGGAGCTGATCCGAGCAGGCTTCAGGGACGGAATCTCCGGTGGCCGGGAAGGTCCCTCCGCCCACAGACGCTACAGGTCAGTGAGAGAGACGTCTGGGCTGGCCGAGAGGGGAGCGGAGTGCAGGGGAAAAGAGGAGAGCTGAGAAAAAAAACAAGAAGTTTACCCTCATCACATTTGACTAAAGGAAGGAATAATATGCACACTCATTTTGGTATGAAAACCTATCTTACAGTACAGGAAAGTGGGGGAGAAGGAGATAAGCAAGGGGGGGATGATGGAAGGGAGGGCAGTGGGAGGAGGGAGCAATTTGAAGTCAACACTCAGGGAGGGACAGGAACAAAAGACAGAATAGAAACAATGAGGGTCAGGATAGGATGGAGGGTAATTCAGTTAGTCTTACACAACATGACTATTATCGAAGTCATTTGCAAAACTACACAGATATGGCCTATATTGAATTGCCTGCCTTCCCAAATGGAATGGGTGGGGAGGGAGGGATGGGGAGAATTTGGAACTCACGTTTTAGGAACAACTGTTGAGTATTGTTGTTGCTACTAGGAAATAAGACATACAGTTAATGAGGAATAGAAAGTCATCTGGCCCTACAGGACAAAAGAGAAGATGGGGACAAGGGAAGGGAGGGATGACAGAAGAGAGGATAGATTGGAGATAGGGAAAATTAGATTGCTTGGTGTATTGGGGTGGGAGGAGGGGAGAAAAGGGGAGAAAATTTGGAACCCAAAATTTTGTGAAAATGAATGCAAAAAATTAAATAAAAAGAAAAAAAGACTGACCAGAACATGCCCATGACAGAAAAGTAATGAGAGTTAATGGATGTCAAAAAGCTGGTTACCAGGCAAATAGGCAGCTGCAGCTTATTGAAGTATTTTCTTTAATGAGCCATTAACAGTCACAAGAAAAAAAAATAAACGTCTAAGAGGCTCTATGGTTAGGTGATTGGTACAGTAGAAAGAGCTAGAGAAATCTCTAACCAGTGGCTCAGTGATAACTTGTCAGAGATAGAGTGAAGGGGGTCATGCTATGGGCACAGCTTGACCTGTGATGTCCTTTTATATGACATAATTCTTAAAAAGAGGCAGAGTGAGAAAAAGAAAGGAAATGAGGAATTTTGAGTTGATTCTGAATTTATTTAGCCCCATGACCTTGGGGGAAGTCATTCCATTTGTCTGTCTCAGCTGCTTCTTCCATTAAATGATTGGAGTGGTTTGATAAAATAATCTTGGAGATCCTTTCCAGCTCTAAAATCTGACATCTCTGTGAAGTTTCCACTTGGTAAAGCAGTTTTCCTTGCTTCCCTTGACCTCCAGAAAGAAAATGAACATCTCAGATATGCAGTCCTTTCACTTTTAACAGATGAGGAAACAGGTCATAGTAGTGAAATGGCTTGCCCATGCTCTTGGCTCTAGAGGTAAGATTTGAATCGATATCTATCCCCTGACCCTTTTCCAGTCCTCCTTGATCTTTGTGTCTTTTCTCTGAGACTACCCCCAATGTAATTTGTAGATGTCTTGAGTATGTGTTTGTATCATACCTCCTCCTATTAGACCTTGAGTTTGAGAGCAGATTGCTTTTGCATATTGGTTGTGTTTTTGCTTTTGCATTACTTTGTATGTCCAGTGCTTAGCACAGTTCTTGGTGCATAGTAGGCACTTATTAAAATGATAGTTGATTGGACTTACTGACAAAAGAACTTTTTCTTGATTGTGGCACAGTTACATACTAGAAAAAATGCCTGAGCATTCTCTTGGAAACTATTAGAAATGAGTAGCCATCTCTTTTGGGATTTGTGAGGGGGAAATCCCTGCCTGGAGGCAGAGATGAACTAGTCGAGGGTTTTCTTGCAGCTACATGATATTATGAAACATAGAGGTTAACTCTAAAGTCACTGTTGCAATTCATCTTCCTGGTCAGATATTTTCCAAAGACAATGATAACCAGTGTGGTGAATTTAGTCTGTTCTATTTTCATTGATTATGGAAAGGATGAACAAATACCTGTATACATTTCTTTTTCCTGGAGAGACTAGATATACAATTATGAGAAAGTGCCTAGACCAAAAAGAGGGATGGACATGGTGTTGCTTAGGATATTTTAATTTTGGCCCTTTTAATGCATCACTCTTGTTCCAATAGTGCCATTAATGTAATGAATCATTTTCATCAATAGTGACATTAATGCAATGTGCAGAAACTATTAGAGAAAAAGGACAAAATCTCTCCAAGAAAGGCTTGGTAAGTAGATAAGGTCCCTAGAAGATCTTGGATAGTGTCTGGTTTGCTTCTTTTACTGTACATTACCTGTATTCATGTAAAAAAATATTACATTTGCTTGGGGGGCTGATAAAATTGTAGTTCTCAGTACTGTGTTAAAAGTAATATTTATTTTGCTCTAAAATAAAGCATAAAAATAGAATTTGAGTTATGCAGTCAAATATTTGAACTTGTTTAGCATTATGTCCTTTCAGTAATGTTTTATTCTTGATTAAAACAATCTTGGTATTTGAGAAAATTAAATACAACGACACTATTTTGAATATCTTTTTCATTTTAATTTATTTTGAATATAAGGATTTAAGCAATGACTTTGTAAGTCTTTGTCTAAGGATAATTGCTAAAAGTATGAAATAATAGAAGAGCAAATTAAAATACAGATGTTGAAGAACATTTCCTTTAACTTTCTAGGCCAGTGTTGATTATTGCCAAAGTTGCATACCGTTCTACATTGAAACACAGTTTTTAGCAACACACATTTATACTACTGTATCTCTTGAATACTTGAGAAGAAAGAGAGACTTTGATCACATTAGCTACCAATAAATAGAAATATAAATTTTCTAAGATGATGGTGCTACCATTTTGTTTTCAAAGAGGAAAATGCTTTTCATATATAAAACAACATAGCATCTCCTTGTTGTGATAATAAACAACATATTCAACAGTATATAATTTTTTTTCTGATTCTCCCTGCCATGACAAGGTTTTTTACAAAGTCAATTATATATTGGCATGGATATTAAATAATAGTTAATAAATTATTAATAAAATAATAAAAAGGTATACATTAGATTACTGATATTGTTGCTCTGTCCCATATGATCTGGGGACGTGATTTTTTCTAGCAATCTAGAATAATAAACAGTAGTAAATAAATATAACAGTAGTAAATTAAGAGACCGAAGCCACTCTCTTGGTTACATTTTTATATGTTATATAGTTAAAGGCCCATAAAGCTGGGAAACTGATGGGATGCAAGATTTACTGCAATTTTCATTGGTTGATCACTGATTTGGAAAAGATTTATTTTCAAGTATCACATAGGCATTTTTTGTTCTTATGATTTTTAATGTAATTTGTCTGAGAAAAAGAATATTACCGATAATAGATATGTGCATAAATGTATACCTATTCATATATATACATGTAAATCATAGTATGTACACATGGATGTTTAGGTACCATATGTATATGTAATACATACATATATAGACACACAGGATCTCCCCAAAGTCCTGATATGCTTTTAAGCTATTAAGGAGCTGTTAAAGATTTAGTTAAGCTGTGAAAGCTTAATAGTGTACCAAGACTTCGGGGATACTTGTATATAATTTGCAGATTATATGTACTATTTTCTTTCCTCACCCTCACTCTACTTCCTGCCAATGGAGCCAAGGTCAGTTCCAGTTGCCTAGAGCCTTCCATGAAGCACCATGAAACTTCCAAAACATCTAGACCTGGCCACAGTAGTCTCAAGAAAGCAATTTTCTGTGGTAACTGTTGTAGAATGAGGAACCAAGAATAAATGAAGAAAGATTTCTAGGTCAACAGGTCAGCCATCTCTAGGTAACCATCAGACAAGGGGCAGGGGGACAAATATGATAGGAGACGTGTCCAAAATTTGGAAATAAAAGTGGCAAGATCAAAATTCAAGGCATACATTCAGTCAGTAAGCATTTATTAAATGATATATGATACAATCTATTCTAAGCATGAAGTGTAGTGATGAGAATCAAAAGAGAAGACCAGGAACATCCTGTATCCGTTGCCTAATTTCCTGTTACCTTTTCTTCCTATTAATTTCTTCAAATGCAAAGTGATTTTTTCATAAAAGAATTTTTTGAAAAACGAGTCAATTCCTGTTCCTGCTATTAACTGGCTCATTCAAAAGCAGACATCACTTTCTTTGAAACCCCTCCAAAGCAACCAAACTGGCCTACCTTTGCCTTAAACTCAGGAGTCTTATCTCCTGTATACTTACCTCAGAGTGCCTAGAATGATCCTCTTAGAATCCCTAGTTTCCTTTAAGCCACAACCCAAGTGCCACCTTTCTAAATCCTCCTAATTCTTAATATTCTTTTCCTTCTTGAATTACCTTGTATTTCCCTGTCAGAATACGTGTTACATCTCTCTGAGTAGCATCTAAGTTCTCTGAGGTTCATTGAGACTCTGTGACACTGACTTGGGCTCGTATAGATAGACTGAATTGGAAGTGGAATTTAAACCTATAACTTTTAAGGTTTGAAATCATTTTTCTACTCTGACCCTATAGACATTCTGTTTCAGCAGATCTCTCTTCTTGAAATACCATTTAACTGTTTTTGTTTCTTTGTTAAGAGGAAGGATTCTATGGGAGAATGTCCAGATCACTGGTTGAGAACTGGACAGGACCTTAGAAATCATTTAGCTTCATTATACCAATGAGGTAATGAGGTTCAGAGAGTTAAGGAACATAACCAAGGTTCTACATGTTCCAGATTATAAGTAACGGAGGAAGGATTTTAAGTGAAATTCTCTGACCATGTGCCATGTTGCCTTTCCCTTGGTGTTAAGACCAATGGACACAATGATTTGATTCCTTCTGATAGCATGTGCCATAATCTTTCTTCATGGTTCAACACCTCTTTACACATGAGGCAAGTGTATTTTCATCATGAGTTCTATGTTGGTCATGCCATTGAATCTGAATTCTGAGATATTTTAGTGGTGTTTTAAAAAAAATATTCTTTCTAAGGTAAAAAAATAATTTATTGTTCCCAGAATAATGTAACTATATCTGGAGAGAAGTAAAATGAGTAATAACATATACCACTGGTTTACTTATTTTTGCTATTACAAACATTTAATGAAAACTTACAGGGTAGGAAAAATGGCATGTTCTGCGTGCACCTTTATCCTTCCCAGGGCACTCATGGCTTTATGAAATCTGCCACGTGGGCTTGAGGACAGCAGAGTGTGGCCTAAGACATCTCCAGTAAGACAAATAGGATTTGATTTAGAAAATGGGGTTTGTTCTGACAGGGCTGCTGATGTGGACAAATAACTCCAGATCAAGCTTTTCTGGTAAATCTGTGCTAGTGCCACCCTCAGGATAGGATTTGATCCTTTGGTGAGACTTCTTGTGTCCCCAGTTGCCATGTGCCTGTGTCCCAGATGAGGAGAAGCAATGCTATAAAATGTGATGTTATGCCGTATACAGTTTCACCAACGTGACCAAATGAACTCATTAGCCCACAGTGCCCAATTCAGCTGACTGTGCTCTCTTTCCAGAAAGCAGCATGCGCACTTGGGAGCTTAAGAACACACATTTATTTTTCAGCAGGTCTGCAGACACATTTTAATTAAGTCCTTGCTCCACCTTCCAATCCCTTCTAATCCCAGACCCACAGCTGATCTGGGTTGGTTTGCAGTCCCTGGCTCAGAGGTAAATTCAGTCCAGGTTGAATCCAAAACCATGTTATTACAGTTGAAAGGCAAGTGTGCTTAGGCACTTCATTAATTCACTCCACAATGAGTCCAAGAACAGTCATGTGCTGTCCAGAAACAAATGAGCAGACACATAGCTCAGCCAGCCCACGGTAAGCTTCTTGGTGACAAGTGCCAGCCAGTAAGTTAGTTATTCTTCTGTTTGTAGGTAACTGCTTGCTGCTTGGTGATGGGGGGAGGGAGGTGGGGGTACTCATGAAGCACCTTATACCCTTCATCTTATACTATTTCCCTTCATTTCATTAGTCTATAATAACAGCCTTGAAAAGTTCTTTAAAAATGTAAGTCTTGATGCAGGTGTGTATTATTTTCTTATATATTTCAAGGAGATGAGCATCTGGTTAAGAAAATGTAAAATGAGATACACTTGAAATTTATTTTTATAAAGATGGTCCCTCCTAGCATTGTAATGACTTCTTATTACCCCAAGTGTCCCTTGGAACATTGCTGTTATTTTTCCAAATGTGATTAGAGTGTTAGCATTCAGCAGTATTTTTATGACTATCGTGCTTCCCAGAAACATGACTTATCTATTTGAACTCTTCAGGATATAGGAAAAGATTACCCAGTAAGAGAATGATGCCAGCTCTACTCTGATTTTTCTTACCTAATTGAGGGAGGAATAGAGGAAGGCAGCAGCTGAAGAAATCCCTTTACTGTTATGTTCTCTTTTTGTTATTTTTAAGTGGTTGCAGTTGTTGCCCCAAGTCTTTTTGTGAAAGGTCTTACCAAGGTCAGGACCATGGAGATGGCCCAGGGAAGCTACCTTCAGGAAAAGTGATGCTGAGATGTTCAGGTGGCTAATAAAATGTACAAGATTGGAGATGGTAACAGGAGGAAAACACGGAGGGGGCAGAAATCAGTCTGGGAGGGTAAGCCATGGCCTCCTGAATCACTGTCTAAATATGTGAAAATGAAGAAAAGAAAATTAATTAGCAGCAAATCTATCAGGAGATTGATTTGGTGCCTGGAGTAATTAGCCTTTTGCTCTAAACCCAGCTGTCCCTGCTTAACACTGGCTATGCCATTCTGCCCAGTTAATGAATTCTCCTGACCTCATACCGGATCTATGTCTCAATCTCTAACTTCCCAAGCTATAAGGTTTTCTTGTTCTGCAGGACTGCTGATGTAGCCTGGAGGAGGTCGTGCTCTTCCCTCAGATACTAATAAAGGGAAATTTTCCTGGCAATGCATAGGAGGCCAAATCAGAAATTTGGGGCCTCAGGTGGTGCTGAATAGAGGCCAGGCATGAAATCTAATATTAAGTATTGCCAATTATACAATTTTGGGGGCAATGTGACCTCTTCGGGCTGCTTGATTGTCATATCACTTTTAGGGTACTGGTTGCCTTGTTAAAATGAAGTGAATTCAAATTAATTTTTGTTTAAGAATTTCATCACATTTGAGTATAGAATATGCATACATATTATTTTCAGAAATTAATTTAATTTATTTTTGTTACATGTCAATCTCCATTTTAATTTAGGTATTAATTTTTTAAAGAAATTCACTTTTAAAATGGTAGCAAAACCAAGATGGGAAGATCTATTACAAGTAAATATTTATGGCTTTATATATATTTTATGTAACTGTACATACATACATATGTATATGTATACTTCATATGATTTAATATTTATTTATATATTAAATTGCTATTTACCTATTCTTTAGAATGTGTTAAGCACTCTATGTGATGGTTTGCATTTCTGATGTTTACTGAGAGAGATACTTTGAGGATGATGTATACTAGAAAAAGACACATTTGTCACCCAAAGCTCCTAAATTCAATATTATGATTGTGAGCAGTAGCAATTAGTGTGCTTTCCAATGGTGTGACAGTTTTATCATCAAGTAAGTTAAATCTTAGATAAGAGATAAGATGTTTGTCCATTTAATTTTTTCACAAAACTCTTGAGTTGCAAGGGCAACAATATACAAGAAATGTGGACAACTGAAACCTGCAGCTAAATAAACATAAGAATGCAAGGAACTTCTCTTGAGTCAGATAGTTTTAATGTCTTTCTTCCTCAGAAACATTTAATGAGAATTATTGGTTTGAATTTCATTTCTTTGTTTTTTTTTCCCTCACACAGTTGGTGAAGGTGTTAATGATAAGTGGAACTGTCAAAAGGCAGACAGCAGGAGGAGGGAAAAGGGAAGCACCATTCCTAGATAATCCACAAATAGAATGGCTACTCTTTTGGCTACCTTTGAGCACATAGTTGCAGGATATGTTGTTCCCACTTGATATTCAATGCCAGACAGGTGGCACTGATGTAGCTGGATGGTGGCATCTGTGGTGGGTTTAGACCTCACTGCTATATAGGAGACGAAAGAGAACTTTTATTTGGTCTGAAAATCTAATGAAAAATAGTGAAATATGATTTGCAGTTTGTTGTTGGAGTTAAAACATGGCTACAAACCTACCAAACTTGTGGTGAAACTTGAATGATTAGCACAATTGGATATTTAAAGAAATTAATTTATTTTTAGTTTTCAACATTGACTTCCAGAAGACTTTGAGTTCCAAATTTTCTCCCCATCTCTTCCTTCCACCCACCCTGATAGCATGCATTCCCATTACCCCTTCCCCAAATCTGCCACCCCTTCTATCACACCCCTCCCTTCTCTTATCTCCTTCCCCTCTATTTTCTTGCAGGGCAAGATAGATTTCTATACTTCTTTTCCTGTAGGTCTTATTTCCTACTTGCATGTAAAAACAATTTTAACATTCAGTTTTGAAACTTTCAGTTCCAATTTCTCTCCCTTCTTCACTCCTCACCCACCCCTATTGAAAAGGCAAGCAATTCTATATAGGTCATACGTGTAGAGTCATGCAAAACACTTCCTTAACAGTCATGTTGTGAAAGACTAATGAGAGTTCCCTCCATCCTATCTTGCACCCCGTTTATTCTATTCTCCCTTTTGACCCTGTCCCTTCTCAGAAGTGTTTATTTCTAATTAACCCCTCCTCCCATTTGCCTTCCCTTCTTATCCCCTTCCCTCTTCTTTCCTGTAAAATAAGACAAATTTTCCTATCAAACTGGGTATGCATGTTGTTCCCTCCTTAAGCCAAATCCAATGAGAATAAGGTTCACTCTTTTCCTTTCACCTCCCCCCTCCATAGAAAAAGCTTTTCTTTTTGCCTCTTTTATGTGACAGATAATTTACCCCATTTTATTTTTCCCTTTATCCTTCTCCCAATATATTTCTCTCTTACCTGCTAATTTGATGTTTTAGATATCATCCTTTTATATTCTACTCACCCTGTGCCCTCTGTCTATATGCGTATAATCCCTCTAACTACTTTAACACTGTAATAATGTAAATAGTTTAACTTTAGTAAGTTCTTTATGATTTCTCTTTCCTGTTTTTTTTTTTTTTGCTTCTCTAGATTCCTATTTTTGAAAGTCAGATTTTCTATTCAGCTCTGGTCTTTTCATCAAAAATTCTTGAAAGACCTCTATCTCATTGAATGAACATCTCCTCCCCGAATATTATACTCAGTTTTACTGGGTATGTGATTCTTGGTTTTAATCCTAGCTCCTTGGAGCTCTGCAATATCATATTCCAAGTCCTTCTATCCCTTAATATAGAAGTTACTAGATCTTATGTTATCCTGATTGTTACCACAGTATTTGAATTGTTTCTTCCTGCCTGCTTGCATCATTTTCTCCTTGACCTGAGAGCTCTGGAATTTGGTTACAATATTTCTAGGAGTTTTTCTTTTAGGATCTCTTCCAGGAGATGATCAGTAGATTCTTTCAAAATCTATTTTGCCTCTGGTTCTAGGACATCAGGGCAGTTTTCCTTGATAATTTCTTGAAAGATGATGTCTGGGCTCTTTTTTTGATTATGGCTTCCAGGTAGTCAAATAAATTTTAAATATTCTCTCCTGGATATATTTTCCAAGTCAGTTGTTTTTCCAGTGAGATATTTCACATTGCTATTTTTTAATTCTTTTGGTCTTGTTTAATAATTTCTTGATTTTTCATAAAGTCATTAGTTTCCATTTGCTCCATTCTATTTTTTAAGAAATTATTTTCTTCAGTGAGCTTTTGGACCTCCTTTTCCATTTGGCCTATTCTACTTTTTAAGACATTCTTCTGCTCGTTGGCTTTTTGGATCAATTTTTCCATTTGGGTTCATCCATTTTTAAGGTGTTATTTTCTTCAGCATTTTTGGGTCCCCTGTAGTTGACTTGATTTTCATGATTTTCTTGCAACACTCTCATTTTTCTCCCCATTTTTCTTCTACTTCTCTTACTTCATTTTGAAAATCCTTTTGGGTTCTTAATGGCCTGAGACCAATTCATATTTTTCTTGGAGGCTTTGGATATAGGACCTTTGACTTTATTGACTCCTGTTTGTATGTTTTGATCTTTCTTGTCATCAAAGTAAGATTCTGTGGTCTGATTTTTTTTTCAGTGTCTGCTCATTTTCTGAACAAATTACTTGACTTTTTAGGTCTTTTTCAAGGTGGTTTTATGCTTCCATTGGGGATGGGGGAGTATACTGTCAACTGCCCAATCCCCCCACATTCTGTGGGCCTAGAGCTCCAGAAACAGTCACGTCCTTTGCCCTTTCTGCTGCTGCCATGGACTTCTCTACCCCTTCCACTAATCTGGGGCTGGGTACCAGACCACTTTACTTCCTCACACAGATCTGACAGGTTTTTTTCCATTGACTTTCTAATTTGTTGTCAATGTTGAGGTCCAGAAATGTGGAAACCACCATAGCTGCCAGTGATTCAGTCTCCCCCACTACACTCTAGGCTTGCTCAGGTTTCATCTGTGCCGGAGCAGCCAGTGCTGAACTACACTCTACTCCCAGCCCACCAGGATAGATGCAACTTTCCAGACTCTAGTGCTGGAGATTTGCTTCACTCTGTCATTCTGTGGGTTTTGCACCTCTAGAATTTGTTTGAAGTCATTTTTATAGGTATTTGGCTTGATTGGAGGGGAGAGCTGTAGCAAGTTCCTGCTTTCTCTCTACTATCTTGGCTCTGTCACCACAATTAGGGATTTTAGTAAGTGTCCATGTTATGGAATTGGAAAAAGAATATGATTTATTGAAGTTTTTTTTTTATTTCCTAGAAGCCAGGTATAAAAATGTTCATGACTTTTAATGCTGTAAATAAGGATTGGTAATATTTCAAGGGAAATGGTTTAAGTTTATTCATTTCTCATAAAATTTACATTTGTGTCCTTTATGAATTAAAGACCAACCAGCACAATGGTGATACAAATTGTGACTTTTATGAGGCACTAAAATATTAACCTATTCAAATGTTTTTTCCCTTCAAAGTGCTCTGTAATTATTGATTTCCCTTACCCACTCCACATGCTCTTGTTTTAAACTCTCAAGGAAATTTTGCTCATAGTCCAATATCTTTGATGATAGAAACGATTTCAATGACACTTTTTTCTTCCAGTTACATTTAATTGCCAAATGAACACAAATTAAAACATAAACTTAGTAGATCAGAAATGGTTTCTTCTGTTTTTAACTGGAGAATTCCCTGTTGGATTCAAATATCTTTTCAAATGCTATGGGTAGACATACCCTTCTGAATTGTAAACAGTCTAGTATGTTATTGCTTATTTGAAAAAAAAAATCTTTGAATTAGGATACAGTCAACCAGGCTGGCAGATTTTGTGGAGGAGAAGATTCTATGTGTTCCTTAACTCTCTCTAGCATCTCAAAATTCCCAAAATCATGGATTTTTCCACTTGACATCTTCTCACAGTCTGTTAAGTTTTGCCATATGGCAAAGCAAATAGAGATCATTAAGATTCATTTCATTTTTTTTTTTAGAAAAGTAAATTCTGGTTTTTGTTTCCATTTCTCTAAGTATTTTAATCTTGAAATGCCATGTGACCCATGTCACTGCTTTTCAGACTGTTCTTCATAATATTCTAGGAAAGAGAATCAGAACCAGATATTATCAATTCCTCCCATATCTGAGCATACCCTTCATTTTTGTAGTGTGTGGATGTTTCATTGATCACCTGGAATGAGTGACTTCTTAGCTTAGATGACTTACATAGCTTAGGCAACACCTGGTGCCTTCTCCCTAGCTTCTTGAAAAGATAACTAGGAAAGGTGAAATCATATTCAACTCCTAACAGGAACAGGAAGTCCAGCAAGTCAAAACATTTCTTCCATGGATTGGTTGAACTTAGTCTGCTGTCAGAAATGCATGTTTTTACCTGTATCATCCTCACTGAAAATATGCAGTCTAATTCATTGGACTGTGGTCTTACGATAATGTCAGTGCAATAGAATTTGCCAAAAGCAGAGCCAGACAAAGAGATCAAAAAGACAACTACTGGAGTATATATAGTGAGACAGGATTTCTTAAAAAAATGTTTTATGTCATCCAGTACAACACACAATGCTGTTGTTGTGAAAAGCGGAAAGGCAAATGTTAAGAAGAACTAAAGCTTGACACCTATTAAAGAATGAATAATGTAGAACATAACAAGTCATCTTGTCAAGACCTGCACAAAACCACACCTTTTAACAGAAGCAAAGGAATAGGCCTCTTGTCTATTTCCTTAAAAAACAGTTTTAATCTTCCTTGCGTAGATTCTATAGAAAGATGTCAAAAGCTTTAAGACTTCAGCAGAAGTTTAAAAATGTCAGAAATTTACCTTAACCCATCATTTTGAAAGGTTCTAGTTGGAGAAATAAACATTAAAATTAAAAGCTATTTTTTAGTTTCAAATTTTGAAGTAAACATAGAAAATGTTTTTAAAACATACTTCCTGCTGCTTTTGTCTTTTCCTGTTACATTACCCTGGATTTCTTTTTTCACAGTGGGATTTCAAATTAATTTATAATTATACACACTCAGAGGGGATGAGAAAGAAATGACCTAATTATAGACCAAATGGATACCCTCTGGCTAGCATCCAATTACTCAGAGCTACCAAGGCAAATGATGGGTTCTGTCCTGTCTTGGGTAGATTTAGTGGTTCCTCTGCCAGGGAAAACTGCTAATGGTTCCAATATACCCCCTGCTTAATATATAAAAAAAGATGAATTTAGAATAGAAATAAAACAAAAATTGATAGTGAATGTAGGATACACTTCCCCAGATCTCAATATACATAAGCCCATACTGTGAGCATCTAGGAAGGAGAAATAGCAGAGGGTTTTAATGGTGTCTCTATAGCCAAGTAGATCCTAATTAGTTACAATTAAGCTGCCAGTGAATAATAGCTATTGTGACATGGGTGATGAAAATGCACATTTATGATATAATTCCCATCATTCTCCAGTTCTCTCTCTCTCTCTCTCTCTCTCTCTCTCTCTCTCTCTCTCTCTCTCTCTCTCTCCCTCTCTCTCTCTGAGGATATTCAGTTTAAAAATGGAAATGAAGCAATAATTTTAATGTATATGGTGACTAAGCAGAATGTTCTTTTTCTGATTATTTTTCTCCCTATTTACCTCTATATTTTGACTTAAGAGAATATTTTTATTTTGTTTAATTTTTAGGGATGTGAATTCTTTCTCCCTCCATCCACATCTCTATGGGTGTAAGCTTGTCCACTCTTTTTGTTTTAGGATATGTCTTACTTTCTTGCTGGTATGAAGTAAGATTTTCCAGACCAAATATATACTTAATGATTTTATTTATTCAGTAGATGAGTGGTCTAAGCTTGTCAGAGCTTCAGACCTCTTAATACAGCTGTGAAATAAGTAAGGCCTGTACCAAGATGTCAAAGACAATGTTTCTGCTGATCAGAAGCTTACAATTGATTCTGGAGATAATCCACACATATTCATTAAGTACCTTATATATACCAGGGGCTGTGTTAGGTGATGGAGATATAAAGAAAAGATGAGATACTCCTTGCTCTCAAGGTGTTTACATTCTATTGAAGATAAAATATGTACAAGTGTAAAAATAAAGAATGATATAATATGATATGTCTATTAGATAGAAAGGAAAATTCTTTAGTGAATTGGATACCCAAGTAGGATTTGAAGAAGTACAAGGATTGGATTGGTCAATGGTAAGGGATGGGCAGGAGTCATTACTGATGGATAAATGAATGTAGTAGTGTATGGAGCAATAAAGGAGTTGTCCTAGCTGGAGTGGAAGGTTTCTCCTGGGGAGAAATCTGAAAAAATCAGAAAAATATGGCTTTCAGCTAGAAATATGGACCTGGAGTTTAAGGAAATGCCCAAGGTTAGAGATGCAAATTTGAAATATTTAAGCATAAAAATGGTAGCTGAACAGGTGAATATGGACAAATATAAATTATACACACATATATGTGTATGCATGTATACATACACACACACATATATGTACACAATGCACATACATACACACATATACCACTACACACATACATATCATACATGCATACACATATACACACACATACATATCATACATGCATACACATATACACATGCACATACATGTATACATATGCACTCTAAGCAATCAAATACTTGTTCCAGAAAAAAATGTGGGCTGAAGGCTAAGTGTTGGAGGACATTCTTAGCTGGCTAAAGAGAAAATTTAGGCAAGAGAGAACTTGCAATCAGAGAGGCAGGATCAAGACCAAGATAGTACATTGTAATGGAAGTCACAAGACAGAAGAGCTAGTGAAGAGCTTCCAATGTAGAAGAGACGTCAAGGATGATGAGGAAGGACCAAGAATGACTGAATAAATTGGAATTGTGCCTGAGTGATGACTGTAGAGAGTATTTGCTTCTTACTAAGGAATTAATTAGTTGGTACCTTCTTATATTCTGACTGATGAGAAGTGGGTACAGTTATGGAATATAGTCAATATTTTCATCTTGCCAATTCGCAGACTGGTATTGCTAGAGATGTGTAGTTTTATTAAAGACAAAACAAACACTCTCCTAAATTGGAAATGGTGCATATAAGAATTTTGTTTAAAAAATCAATGACTTTATCCTCCTTCTCTCAGCCAGATTTTATTCACTACTCTTTTCCAGAAAGGAACTAATACGTTTTCCCCGTATCGTTACCCAAATTTACATGATTTGTAGCAGAAAGCTTTTTTCACAAGGATTCTCAGCAAGTTAGAGAGACCAAATATGAAGATCATCTGACTCTACATACACTGTTTCATGTTATTGTTGTTTTTTTATTTCAGCATTTTAATATGCACAATTGAAAGGAATGTATCAAAGAGTCAAAGAGCTAGCTAATTGTGTAAAAAAAAATTCTGTTGTACATCTTCTCTTGAATTTAATGACTATTTTACATGGCAAATCTAGTTGTCTGTTGGGAGTCAGTGTTTGGAGCCAGAGTTAGGTGGGTACAAGAAAGATATGGGAAGCAGGATGTGATCTCAGTCATTTACATGTATCTTTAGCTAAACTTCAGCAAGACAGTTGAAACTATCTGCTGTGTAAAGTATTGCATGGAAAGGGATTGTGAATCTTAAATCCTTTCTCTGTGCCAGATGTCTAAGAATAGACTATACCAAACTCTGAAACAGGTATACTCCTCCAAACATCTGTGACAACTGTGACTTTTATAGGAGTCATAATCTCCCCAATATGGGGCTGAGAGGGCACTGGTGAGAGAATTTTATCTAAGATGTGGACTTAGGGACAATAGATAATTTCTCTTCCATGGCTACTTCACCTCCTCTTTTCTGAGAGTGTCCAAAGACCCCGTTGCTAACAGTATCAGTGTCTTCGTTCCTTCTATTTCTTTATTTCTCCAGACCATAGTATACATTCATGGCATATACAAATATAAATTATACATACATATATGTGTATGCATGTATACATACACATATATGCACACAATGCACATACATACACACATATACCACTACACACATACATATCATACATGCATACACATATACACATGCACATACATGTATACATATGCACTACATATATGCATACACACATATATCTTGCCTTTCCTGGATCACTGTCTTGTTGTGGTGGAGAGGCTTGCATACCTCAGTGAAATTATGAGCTATGGTGAACAGGGTTACTCAAGATAAACAGGTCATGTTGGAGAATTCTGACAAAAAGCAATATCCTGGAGGAGGAAATGGCAAACCATTCCAATATCTTTGCCAGGAAAACCGGATGGACTGCATGGAAGATAGAAGAACCTGTCATACTATGTTCCATGAGGTCACAGAAGGTTGGACGTGACTGATTGGCTGAACAACAGCAATGTGTATGCTATCTGTCTATCTATCCATCTATCCATTCATCCATCCATCCATTCATCCTTCTTGGTATGTGTATGTGAATGAAGACTTGTAGTGCTGTGAGTCATTGTTTACTCATTTATTGTCAAAACGAAATAGAATGTCTACCCTCCCTAAAGAAGAATGACAGCCACAACACTAGCAAATGAATTAGCTATTTCCAGTTATGTGTCTTCTAGCATATATGTTGTTAAGAAAATAGTACAGTTTAAATACTTCAATTTTTTTTTTAACACAATGGTGTTGGGCTCTAAAGCTCATTTAATTGCAATATGTTAAAGATGTAAAAATGTGATACACTGCTTGTCTTGCATATCCTTTGCTGTTGAACTTTACTAGTTTTGGCTCTCTCTTTTGAGCTATTTTCTATTTTAATTGAATAACTATAGTGGGATATACCTGTAAATGATGACTCTGAAGATGACTTTTTAAAATAGGAAATTATTTCTTCCTTTTGGCCTTTTTGCACATCTCTCCTATGTATGTATTACCAAATCCTCATTTATCTCCTTTTAGACCAAGAGTCTTTCCACTATGGAACTTAAAATAATATTTTGATAACTGTATTTTGATATAATTGGTTTCCTTCACCATCTTATATACCTTATTATGTTCCTCTAGAAACATTATTGGGAGAAAAGATCAATGGGCTTCACCTGACTTCCAAAAGGTCCATGACACTCAAAAATCTTAAAAATCCCTGCTTTGTATTCTCTTTTGCCGTGAATTGTGCGGTAAACTAACAGGTTTTTTTTTAAAAATGATGAAGAGCCTTATAGGGCAAAAATAAACTCCTGTCCTCGGTTTCTCGATGTAAGCAACAGTTAACATTTACATAGTGCTCACCACGTGCCTGTCACTGTGCTAAGAGCTTTCCAGTAATGATCATTTGACTCACAACAACCCTGGGAGATAAGCGCTGTTATCATCCTCATTTTACAGATGAGGAAACTGAGGCAAACCAAGGTTAAGTGACTAGCCCAGGGTCACTAGCTAATAAGTATCTGAAGTCATATTTGAGTTCAAGTCTTCCTGACTCCAGCCCCAGACCTCTAGCCACTGTACCATAATTCAGTTCAAATGATCATTTCTCTTTAAAGTTCTTGATTTTAGGTTTATTGAATTGCAATTGCCTAAAATTAGGGGTAACTTTGATAATTTTTTAGATTTTCCTTTTGTTTTTTAAGTATCAATTTTCTGAAAACTGTGGCTTTGGGGTTTCTTTAGCATTAGTGAAGTGGGGAGAGCATCATGAAAGGCTTCTTACAGGAGGGGAACTTAACTCGAACTTAACCTGTGTTGAAGGAAATCAGGGATTTCAAAAAGTAGAGGTAAAGAGAGATTCTATTTTAGCTATAGCGGAGAGCTGGTACAGACTCAGAGATGAAGTGCTATGTGTATGGATCTACAAGTAGGCGAGTATAGTTCATTCCACAGGGCATGGTGCAGTTCATTGGTTATTGTCCTTTGTTGTTATGGAGGATCAAAATTATTTCACTATGTTAGAGTCAAGTTACGGTGTGTCTGACGGTGGCTGATCAGATCAATATGAGCTTGGAATGCATGACCACAGGTCAGGCACAAATAGTCCATGTGAACATTTGGGCTGGATTCTAAATTGGCACATCTCACATTTTTTTTTGAGTTGCTTCAATTGTACTTTGCTTATAGAGCACAGCATCTTCTCTGATGAGGGTATACCATGATGGGCATTTCCCATGCTATATAATGAATTCCAAAGTTCTTCAGAGAACATGGTATAAAGTAACAATGTGTAAGAAGACTGGAATGGTAAAAAAGGGGTAGATTGTGAAAAGCCAACTGTATGTGTGTGTGTGTATGTGCTTGTGTGTGTATGCGTGCAGCACATGTGGTTTGTATGCATTGGGGAAGGGAGTATGTGGTACGGTCAGACCTGAACTTTAGGAAAGTCATCTTGGTGGCTATATGGAAGATGAGTTGGAGTGGGGAAGGGCGTGAAATAAGATCATATAAGAAAATTTTATAGTAGTTATGAGTTGAAATTTATCTCTGCCTTAACTTTTTCCTAGGTTTTTAGTATACTAGGTTTTAGTATTCTTAGGTTTTTAGAATTCAAAAGTAGCAGCACCCATAGAGACCCTGATAAAGGTATATTATATGTATTGATTTAAGTGATATTGTCCAAAACCTTTTTAATGGGTTGCCAGTGGAAAAGTGCATGGTTAATAGGATCAGAATGCAGCATGCAATCATCAAAGACCTCTGAAAATCAGGAGGAAAGGATGTCATCAAGGAAGTATATGGCACAAAGACAACACAGGCTGGTCAGTTAATGAGAGAGTCAGACATAGATAGATGACCAGTTATTCCATTGTTAGGATGTTGGGAGAAAGGAAAGAAGGCCTCCTGATTGCTGGGAGGACTCTCTCTAGCAAATGTTTTGGAAGATATGAATTAGAACTATATAGTTTAAGGAGGCATGGATGTGTTATAACCTTCACTCTTGAAAGAAATATACAGGGGTGGAGCCAAGATGGTGGTGTAGAAAGACTCATGTATGCTAGCTCTGAACCCACAGCCCATGTATTTTCTGCAGTAAGAACACCCCACAAATTCTGGAGCACTGCAAGGCGGGCAGAAACATAGTGGAAAAGATTTCCATTCCAGAGAGCCCAGGAGAGCCGTCCCTAGCGGTCTGTCACATCCCAGAAAACGGAGCCCACCCCTGTGCTGCCCTGGCCATGCTCCCAGAGGAGCAGATCCCAAGCAGGCTTCAGGGATGGAATCTCCAGGGGCCGTGAAGTTCCCTCCACACACAGACAATACAGGTCAGTGAGAGAGACATCTAGGCTGGCCGAGAGGGGAGCGGGGTGTCTCCATGACTTAGGCCCCCTCGGGAGGCAGCGTGGAGGGAGTGGAAGAGGCAGAGACAGTGGCAGAGGCAGCGGCAGAGGGAGCTGCAGAGGCAACAGCGGCGGCCTGGGACTCCCGGAGCAGCAGGCAGAAGTTCAGGGCCATTACTGAAGGTCTCTGCATAAACCCCCTGAGGGAACTGAGCCTGGGAGAAGGCCCTGCCCCCACCTGCTCCATTACTGAAGGTCTCTGCATAAAGCCCCTAAGGGAACTGAGCCTGGGAGGTGGCCTTGACCCCACCCAAGCACCAGAACTTAAGCTCACCTTGAATAACAGCCATGCCCACAGCTGAAAGCCCATTTGAATCTCAGACCTCAAGCACTAGCTGGGCAGATCTAGGTGGGGGTGGATGGGAATCTCAGAAGTCAAGTACATGGCTGGGAAAATGCCAAGAAAAGGGAAGAAAAATAAGACTATAGAAAGCTACTTTGATGGGGTACAGATGTTCCCGCCTTTCAATTCTGATGACGAGGAAATATTCTTACCATCAGGGAAAGACGTGGAGGTTGGGGCCTCTATATCCCGGACATCCCAGGTGGATGTCTGGTGGGCTCAGGCCATGGGAGAGCTCAAAAATGATTTTGAAAATCAAGTTAGACAGGTGGAGGAAAAACTGGGAAGAGAAATGAGAGACATGCAAGAAAAGTATGAAAAACGGGTCAATACCTTGCTAAAGGAGATCCAAAAAAAATGCTGAAGAAAATAACACCTCAAAAATAGGCTCACTCAATTGGCAAAAGCGGTTCAAAAAGCCAATGAGGAGAAGAATGCTTTCAAAAGCAGAATTAGCCAAATGGAAAAAGAGGTTCAAAAGCTCACTGAAGAAAATAGTTCTCTCAAGATTAGAATGGAACAGATGGAGGCTAATGACTTTCTGAGAAACCAAGAAATCACAAAACAAAAACAAAAGAATGAAAAAATGGAAGAGAATGTGAAATATCTCATTGGAAAAACAACTGACCTGGAAAACAGATCCAGGAGAGACGATTTAAAAATTATGTGACTGCCTGAAAGCCATGATCAAAAAAAGAGCCTAGACATCATCTTCCATGAAAGTATCAAGAAAAACTGCCCTGACATGCTACAACCAGAGGGCAAAATAAGTATTGAAAGAATCCATCGATCACTGCCTGAAAGAGAGCCAAAAAGAGAAACTCCTAGGAACATTGTGGCCAAATTCCAGAATTCCCAGGTCAAGGAGAAAATCTTGCAAGCAGCTAGAAAGAAACAATTCCAGTATTGTGAAAATACAATCAGGATAACAAGATCTAGCAGCTTCTACATTAAGGGATCGAAGGTCATGGAATAGGATATTCCAGAAGTCAAAGGAACTAGGACTCAAACCAAGAATCACCTACCCAGCAAAAATGAGTATAATACTTCAGGGGAAAATAACGTCTTTCAATGAAACAGAGGACTTTCAAGCATTCTTGATGAAAAGACCAGAGCTGAAAAGACAATTTGACTTTCAAACACAAGAATGAGAAGAAGCATGAAAAAGTAAACAGCAAAGAGAAGTCATAAGGGACTTACCAAAAGTGAACTGTTTACATTCCTACATGGAAAGACAATATTTGTAACTCTTAAAACGTTTCAGTATCTGGGTAGTTGGTGGGACCATACACACACACACGTACACATGTGCACGCACACACATACACACATGCATGCACATACAGAGAGCACAGAGTGAACTGAATAGGATGGGACCATATCTTAAAAGAAATTAATGTAAATGGTGATAGAGAAATGTAGTGGGAGGAAAGAGGGTGAAATGGAATGGGGTAAATTATATCTCATTCAAGAGGCAAGCAGGAGACTTCTTAGTGGAGGGAAAAAGAGGAGAGCTGAGAAAAAAACATGAAGTTTACCCTCATCACATTTGACTAAAGGAATGAATAAAATGCACACTCATTTTGGTATGAAAACCTATCTTACAATACAGGAAAGTGAGGGAGAAGGAGATAAGCAAGGGGGGGGATGATGGAAGGAAGGGCAATGGGAGGAGGGAGCAATTTGAAGTCAACACTCTTGGGGAGGGATAGGATCAAAAGACAGAATAGAAACAATGGGGGGCAGGATAGGATGGAGGGAAACACAGTGAGTCTTACACAACACGACTATTATCGAAGTCATTTGCAAAACTACACAGATATGGCCTATATTGAATTGTCTGCCTTCCCAAAGGGAATGGGTGGGGAGGGAGGGATGGGGAGAATTTGGAACTCAAAGTTTTAGGAACAACTGTTTAGTATTGTTGCTGCTACTAGGAAATAAGAAATACAGTTAATGGGGAATAGAAAGTCATCTGGCCCTACAGGTCAAAAGAGAAGATGGGGACAAGAGAAGGGAGGGATGATAGAAGAGAGGGCAGATTGGTGATAGGGAAAATTAGATTGCTCGGTGTATTGGGGTGGGGGGAGGGGAGAAAAGGGGAGAAAATTTGGAACCCAAAATTCTGTGAAAATGAATGTAAAAAGTTAAATAAATAAATTTTTATTTAAAAAAAGAAATATACAAATCATCAATCCATTTGAGTAGCACAGTGAATGCTTTACGTAGATTCATCTTCTGATTGGACTTTTCATAGTATCAAATTTTTCATGGTTTTATTAGAACATTCAGTTATGAGAAAGAGAAGTGTTGGAAATATCAAGAAACTGGCTCTTTGACCAATCTTGTTGGAAAGTTCAGCTTTGTGACTGCTCTGATTTATTTTGTTCCCAGGACTATACATAATAATGAATAAATGTGTTGATTGATATGACAAATTTTAATGAATTTTACAAACTTGTAGGCATCTTGTTTGGTAATGTGGTGACACAGTCATTGTTTGACTCTTATTGTTAAATGTTAATAGGATCCAATTATTGGAGAATTATAAGGATCTTAGGGCTCATCATGCCCTAGATATAGTTTTGCTTAGAAAGGTTATGATATATCCAAGGTCATGCAATTAGTTGTATGTGGCAGTATTGGTACTGAGATGCAGGTTTACTGACATCAAAAATTAAAAAAAAAATAGAAACCATCTTAGAAATTGCTTCCTCCAATGCTCTCTCTCATTTTACAGATGAGAAAACTAGAGGACCACAGAAGTGGATTGACTTGTTCGAAATAACATGTGTAGTAATTCGCAGTGCAATGATCCACTATATCATGCTTTCCCCTTATGTTTTTCTCCCCCTTAAATATCTAAACCTTTATATATCTAGTCTTACATGCTTATAAAAACTCCAAGTGATGAAAGTGATTCATCAGTTAATTTTTCATTTTTCAGATTATATAAATGAATGAGGGTTAGTTTAGATTTTGGATTCCATTCTCATCAAACATCCTAAAACTTCTCCCATCTTAAATTGTATCTTAATTATAATAGTGTGAACTAGAGAAGAATTCAACACCTTTTACTGCTCTTTGCATTGTTCAGCATAATTTGAAAACTGACCTTTATAATAAGATAGCCTAACTACAGAACCTATTGGCTACCCCTCAGATTTAAAGGATTTATCAATGCATGTATAATAGAAAAATAACAAAAAAGAAGTGCTCTCCCAGACTACGTTATAAAAACTTGCTGCTATGGGCAGTTAGATCTTTAATTCCAGTGTCCAGTTCATAATCTCCTAGAGTGAATAAAATGAATTAATTAATCTCTTTGGTCATTCAGGAAGTCACCATCAGTCCCCTATCTAGTATATCATAAATATTTGAAATCCTTTAAAGTGTTTATCATCCTGAAAGTCATTCATGACACTTTTAAAAGGAGAAATCTGTATGTTTGTAGCAGTAGAAGTATCAAAATGGTTAAACTAGAAAGTGACACAATATACTTGGTTTCCTTTGGTATTTTATGCATTTTATTTTATGTATCTACTGCATCTGACTATTTGTCAGTGTTAGGTATTAACTATTGAGGCAATAAACTAAGGTCTGTATTTTCAAAAATAATTTCATATAGTTATATATATATATAGAACTGATATAATAAAAATAATAATTATTATTTGTTTTTATAAAGCTCCTACTATGGGCCAGGCATTTTGTAAACATTATGTCATATGATCTCATTTGATATGTGACCTCCTTGTGTGAGTATTCCATGTGTTTTTGTTTGGACAGGTATAGTTCTTACTAGTTTGGGGCTTTATTTCTCTGGTCTGGTCCAGCTTTCTCTCTATTGAATTTGAATTAGACAGTCCTCAATGCTAAAGAAAAATGGTCTCAAACTCTTCCTGACTTGCTCCATGCACTAATCCTCAGAACCACTATTTTCAATTCTGAAGCTACCATAGCTACATATTGACAAGAGGGAACAGATAGCTTTATCTGTGTCAGAATCTATGACTCTATCAAAAATATCCTGCAGGGGTAAGCCCTGGGTCCAAACAGGTCTTGTTAGATCTGTATAGATACTTTAGAGCTCCCCTTTTTGAACACACATTTAATCATTGTACAGATTCAAGCCATTTTCCCTTTGCCCCTAAACTCTGGGTACTGAGATCACAAATCTGTACCTCCTGCAGGCAAATATCTTTTATTAATGGAAACATCAAAATTCTGGCTCAGCTTTTGGCAACTCCATTTGCAGAGAATTATGAAGCTATTTTGAGGGCTCTGGTAAGATAGCATGTATATTGGGTAAAATGCCACATGTAGATGAAAAGCCTAGTCCAATATATTTAAAATTATTCTGCAGAAAGGTAAATGACTTCTGGATTTATATTTTAATAAGAGAAACTAACTAGAGGTGTTTAAGTCCATTTCGCATCAGTTAGGGACATTACCAACAACCATTACCATTAAAAAAAAAAAAAAACATTCAGTGAATTTATTCAACAAAGTTTTTTGTCTTGGGCCAGAGTTCCTAAATGTCACCTGACAGAATGGTTTTCTTATGATGTAATCGGTTCAATGGCTTGAAAAGGGCATTAGAAAATCTAATTAGGGCAGGATTGTCTGAGAACAGGGAGAAGGCAGTTAGATTCCATTCAGCGGGAAAGTTGATCAGAGCATGTGCTAATTTCAACTGATTTTAATAACCCACTATTATCTATCATAGGCATTTATGGATAAATTCCAGGGCTCAAGGAAAAAGTCCTGCTTGCTTAATGGCATTGGGAAATAAAGATATCAAAACATGGTTCTATGGATAACTAGAATTTTTTTCCAGGTGTATTTTATAGTTAAGCCCAATATACATTTCCTAAAGAGATCCTTTAACAATCTACTATTCTGTCTGAGTGGGAATCCAGTAACAGAGATTGTAGCCCCTGCCATAAATTAGCACATCATGTCATGAGTTCCTCTGACGAAAACATAGCAAAACATTATGTTCTTATGGTCAACCTTCTGATGAGCCTCACTAAATGTAAGTTCACTGGTTCTTTCACAACAGAGTGTTTCCAGATGTTTTCAACTTGGCAAGGTCTATCACGGCTTGTATCTCCTTGGTATCTTGAAAAACCTAAGTGAATTATTGACAAACACAGGGCAAGCTCAGATGAGAACACAGTAGTAGCAGCTTGGGTGGGGATGGGATCGTCATGGAGGGAAAGAGATTCTTTCTCTGGACAGCGTTACTTAAATTGACTTTTTTAATGGAAATTAGTGATTCTAAGAGGCAAAAGTGAAAATGATTGTGTTCTAGTCTCCCCTTAGCCGGAAATGTCAAGAGGACTTCTCCCATTCTCTACCAGAAATAAATATTCCAAGAGGCTGAGGATCTTTGGAAAGTGGCAGTAATATATTTTGCTAGACTATATCCAAAAACTCATATACGGGTTTCAGCTTGACAACATGGATGTATATTTATGTATGATATAGGATTAAAATATATAAGGATCATTTTAGGAACAAAGGAAAGTAAGACCATTTTGTTAGCAAATCCTGGGTGACCTTCTTGCCATGATGAGACAAGTGTCCACTAAGGAAGGAAACCTTTGCTAGGTCAAGTAAAAATAGTAGAATATCAAATATATTTATTTTTAATTAATTTACTATATTGTAGCCAGTCTCCAAAAGTCCAAGGAAAAGAATTAATAAATAGCTTTTTCTGTTGCTTCTGCAGAAGTCTGAATATGCAATAGAATCAAACTGACTAGATTTTGTTTTTATATATGAGTATACAGAAATTATAAAGTTTCTTTTGCTATATATACAGTCAGCCATTTATGTGTTAAGTATCTTGAATTTTGCTTGAAAAGCTAAGATTTAAAACTGAAAAAAAGATAGATTTTCAGTGTTTTAGATTATAAAGTAAGGGACAAGAATCCTGGGCAAATGTCAGTGGTATGTCGAGTCAGTTCTTTTTTCACCACAACAGTTAATGCAAGAAAAATATTATATACATGCTATAGAATCACAAACTGAAGGAACATAGGAAAATACAAAAGGTGTGAGATTGTAACAATTAAGCTGGATACAAAAGAGAGTTTAGAAAATGTACTTTTATCCCTTCTTTGCTAGAATGGAAATGGAAATGGGGAGGGGCTATGGGTATAGAATATTGCTTGTGCTCAGACACAGTTCATGTTTTAGTGGGTCTTGCTTCCCTCCTTTTTTTATTCCCTTCTTTTAATTTTGTTTTAAAATAAGCGATGGTTCCCTGGTCAGGAAGTGGGTAAGAAATACATTTGAAAATGAAGATTCATATAAAAACAAATATCAATGAAATAATTTTAGGTAATTATATTTTCTGACAGTGAGAAGCCAGAGAAAGCATCAATGGGTTAAAGGCTAAAAGACATAATAGAAAACATCCAGAGGAGAACAGTAGAGGAAGTGAATTAATATTTCAGGGGAGAACTCATACCTTCATTAATAAATCAATATTATAGTTTGTAGGATAATATGGGTGGATGTTTCTTGGGTGGGGAAGGACCAGGTAAAGTCTGCTCAGAATTCAAGAGGAGAGGTGCATTAGAAGATTTGGATTTTTTCCTCCCCAAATCCTCCTGTCACCCCTACTTTCATGTTATTGTTGAGGGCACCAGATATCCAGGCATGTAACCATACTAATACCTTCTATCCTTCATTCACACTCATATGAGATATTTAACTTATCAACTCCTGTCATTTCTCTCTTTTCAATACCTTTCCCATATTCCATTTTGTCTTCTGATATTGCCATAACACTGATATAGGGCCTCCTCACTTCATGCCTGGACTATTGCCATAGTCTTCAGATTGGTCTCCCTGCCTCAACTCTTTCCCTTCTCCAACCCATCCTTTACTTAGTTGCCAAAGTGATTTTCCTAATGCATAAGACTGGCTGTGTAACTCTTGCTGCCCTACTCAGCAAATTCTTTATGATGTCCAGGATCAAATATAAAGTCTCTGTTTGCTTGCATTTAAAATCCTTCACAGCCTGACCCCTTCCTACCTTTCTAGCCTTTTAAAATTCTACTTCCATCCTGTTTTAAATGCTGTTCCTCACACGTTATTCTGTCTCCACATTCTATCTTTGCACTGGTTGTCTCCCATGCCTGAAATATTCTCCTTTCTTACCTTTTAACGTCTCTAATTTCCTTCCAGACTCAACTTTAGCCCTACCCTTTGAATACCTTTCTCTCCCCACTTTGTCCCACGAGTGCCTTCACTCTGATTACCTTCCTTCTATCCTGTACGTGTCTTTTATGTACATAATTGTGTTTATGTCTGTATCAGTAATTACCCCCACACACATGGGTGGAAGAGGGGCTGCTATCAAAGATTCTTAGATCTGCATTCATGAAAGGAAAAGCAACTTTTGCGAGGTTAACAATCATTTTCATCAAGCACATGTATCAATCCTTTAGTCAAGCACCTATATCATTCACCTAATTCAGAGGAGTCAGCACTCTGAACCTCAAAGAAAATATGGAGAAATTAAAGGTCATCAGACATGATTTCCTCTGCCTGAATTCAACAGACAGTTGGACCCCAACTGTCTGACCATAGTTACTAGAGAGGGAAGCACAACATCTAGGTTCTGAAAGCCACAGGGCTCCTAAGTGGTTTCCCAGAGTCCTTGTCTTGCCAAACAAACACTTCCAGTCAGTAAACCCCAAAGCAACCAACAGACATGGCTTCCTCTTCCTGATCATAATTCAACAGACAGGTACAGCTGTCTGACCATAGTTACCAGAGAGGGGAAGCCTGATATCTAAGAGTAAAAATTTAGGTAAGATAGTTATTTTTTTTTATATTGGTGTGATCAATATAAGACATGAACACTGAATATTGCATGTATTTTTAAAGTTCAACTTTATTTTTTTAAGGGACATTTGTAATTATATCTGTTTAAATCTTTAGTGTCACTTGATAGATGCTCAGACATCTTATACACTTTGTACTTATATTGAATAGGGCTTTCCTTTTGCATTTCCTCCTAAGTCATATTATTGCTATAAAGAAATACTCTGTGGGTTTACTTTGTATTATACTGCTTTTTTTAAAAAAAATTGTTGCAATTGGGTTTTATTTATGGAGGATTTTAAAAAGAAGCTATTAAATTGTCATCAAAGATAACATTGTTTCCTCTTTGAATTTTTTTTCATGTTTTATTGCTATCATTGTTATATTTAGAACTACCAAATAACAGCCAGCATGAACATTTTTACTTTAATCCTGTAGTTATTGGGAAATATCCAAGGTTTTTCATCGCAAATAATGCCAGTTTTTAGTTTTAGAGGTAATAATTTTAATATCATTAAAAAGTTATTTAATTGCTTATGCTTTAAAAAGTTTTAGGTATAATTTTTTTCATTATCAAATAATTTTTCCATCAACCAGTACTATTACTAGTGTATCTATCTTTCCACTCTTCTTCTTATCTTATTATAAATAAAATTAAAAAAATCTTTTACAATACTTGCCTATTTGATGAATGTGAAATGACACTTTAAACTATTTTATTTTGCATTTATCTAATTATTAATAGTTTTTGATAATTTTTCACTTGGTCATTTTCTTGAAAAAATCTATTCCTATTATTTTACTATTTAGAGGGCCAGCATGCACTGTAGAATAGCCAGATGGCACAATAGAGTGACATTAAGCACCCCAACATGCACAGTGGGGCCTGCTGTCACAGGTTCTTAGATCTACATTCATAAAAGGAAAGACAAATTTTGAGGGGTTAACAATCACTTTAATCAAGCACATGTATCAACCCTTTAGTCAAGCACATATATCATTGACCCAGTTCAGGGGAGTCAACATCCTGAACCTCAAAGGAAAAACAGAGAAATCAAAAATCAACACACATGCTTCCAAAAGGTCTGACCATAATTCAACAGACAGATACAGCTATCTGACCAGTTACCAGAGAGGGAAGCATGATATCTGGGTTCTCAGAGCTGGGGTGGAGGTGGGGTGGCTACTTAAAGAAGCCTTCCAGAGTCCTCATCTGGCCAAATACTTCCAGTCAGTAAGCCCCAAAGTAAAACCTCACTCTCAGAGTATTTATTTTTATTGTATTTATTTTTAGAGCCAGAGGGCTTAACCCTCTGACCCAGTACCTCAGTAGAAAAAACAAAAGGTATTTGGGCCCTCCTACAAAACAACCACCCTAATCAAACTTCCCACAATGGGCAGACCCTTCAGTGGATGAGAAAGATCCGACCCAATCACATTATTCAATCAGAGGTTCTTTTAGCAAAATAGAACAGCAAAAGATCCTAATTTGATTATCATTATATAACCTTGGAGTCAGAGAGACCTCAGTTCAGTTCCAACCTTAGATACTTAGATACTTGACCCTGGGCAAGTCATATGACTTCCATTTGCCTCAATTTCCTCATCTGTAAAATGGAAATAATAATAATACCTGCCTCCTAGGGTGGTTGTGAGGACCACATAAGATCGCAAATTATAAATCATTAAGTATTGTGTCTGGTACATAGTGTATTCTACATAAATAGCTGGTATTATTATTTATTATTAATCACTAAAAGAATGGCTTTTGAACTCATAAATTTATACAAATTACCATAAAATTTAAAATTTATAGATTTTTATTAGATGTTTGATTTAAATATTTTTCATATTTCCTAATTTTTCTTATTCCAACTGCGTCAGCTTTCATTCAAAATCATTCAAATTTTAATCAGAATTATTGTGTTTTTTATGATGTATTCTGTCCCTTACCTTATTATTAATTCCCACCTAACTACTGGAAATATGTTCTCTTCTAGTATCCTTTAATTTTTTTATAGCATGCTCTTTTATATTAGATTATTTATACATTTGAGATTTACTGTGAAATGTAATATGACAATGACACTATTTCACGTAATTGTGAGGAAGCTGTGTGGTACAATTGATAGTGCATTGGAACTGGAGTTAAGAAGAACTGAAATTAAATTCTGTCTTAGACAACTACTAGCAGTGTGTGATCCTGGGCAAGTTACTTCATTTATATCAACCTTTATTTCTCTATCTCTAATATGTGGATAATAATAGTAGGTATATCACTGTTGTGAGGATATTCATGTATTACTGATATGTATATGTGTATATGTATATCTAGATAATGATATACATATAACTGCTCTGCAAACTTTAAAATAGTATATAAAAGGTAGCTATGATCATCACCACCATTATCATCATCACCATCGTCAAAACCATCACCATGTTTTCCAAGATTTTCAGCTTTTTCTGTTTTTTGAGATTGAATTTACCTTTATTACCCTCTGCCTCTCCTTACTCAGCCTGGTGGTCCTCTGATACCAAGGGCTTACCATATCAGTACCAAATTTCCTATGAATACCTAACTGATGTTAGCTCTACTACTTCAATAAACTCCTGAACTCATGTGATCTGCCAACCTCAGTTTCTCCAGGAGCAAGGACTACAGGTGTGTGCCACCACATCCAGAACAAATGTTCTTGTCTAATAAAAAAAAGGGCCTTCTCCTAAGGTCAACAAATGAATTACTATGAGGTACATACTTCGCCAGTCATCAGGGTTATGGTTACAAGAGTTATCAATCCTTCCTTCGTGGAAATTACATTGGATTGGGTGGAAATTAGATTTTAACTTGTAGTTGACTGAACACTAAAATTCTATACTCATTTGCTTCCAAATTTGCTTATGCAATCTATTCCATTGGCCATTATCCCAATCTTTGATCTTTTAATGTCTGCTTTAAGATAATTTGAGACCTGCTAACACTACACATAACTTGATTCCTACTTGAAAATTTTTCTTTTAAATTCCTGATCTTCCCTTTTACCATAAGAATTTATTTTATTTTGTATTGTTCTATAAAACATCATATTGTTAATATTATATAATGCTACATCTGCAGATTGATTTCAGTAGAATTTTCATAAGATGATTGTCGTTCAACAAGGAACATTGACTATCTCTCCTGTGACTTAGATCGTTGCTTGTTTCTGTGAAGATTGTTATGCAGTTGTATTTATACGAATCCTGTGTTTCTTGATAAGCTAGCTCTTAGATATAGCTTCATAGGTATTTTCATTGGAGTTTTTTTTCCTATCTTTTCCACCCAGTTTTTTAGAATAATAGGGGAAAACAAATGATTTTTTATAGAGGTAAGAAAGTAAAGTATATGATTCATTAGTTGTAAATATCTTCTTGATTGTTACTCTGTTTATTTTAGTAAGTATACTATTTGTAATCTTTTTCATTCTTCTTTCATCTTTTGCACTTTGAAATATGCTGATAATTGAAATTTTATCATGACTTTAAAATAATATTGTGTCCACACAGGTTTCTTTCATTTGTGCTTGAGTCTGGATGCTTTTCCTCTTTCTAAGCATTATTTCTGCTTCCTCATATAGCATCTTATGTGTATAACTTACAATGTAAATGTGATTTCACCATTATCTATAATAGCAAATTGCCACAGAACCTGAAAACTTTCATTTCATTTAATTTAAAATTCCCTTTTCCTGTTTCATCTTTAAATGATTTGGGGATGTGTGATGGCATTCAAATGAGAATCTTTTGCTGTTTTTGTTTTATTATAGTCAAGTACCTCTGATTGAATCTTGCCTTTATCAATCAAGAGTCTTTACAAGAAGTACAGAAATGAGTTTCTTTAACTAGAAGCAATATACACATTTGTATTGCTAATTATTTTAACGTGATTGAAGAAAATCTTTCTCATTCATTGTACTCATTGTGGGAAGCTTGATTAGGGGAGTTGTTTTGTAGGAGGGTCCCAAGTACTTTTTGTTTTTTTCTATTGAGGCACTGGGTAAGAGGGTTATGCCCTCTGGCTCTAAAAAAAATATATAAATACTCTGAGTTGAGGTTCTACTTTGGGGCTTAGCTTTTGTAAGAAGGTTTGAGTGCTAGGGGACTCTGAGAAGTTGCTTTAAGGAGCCCCCCAGCTTTGAGAATCCAGATATTAGTGCTTTCCATTCTGGTAACTATGGTCAGACAGTTGGACTGTCTGTGGAATTCAGGCAGAGGAAGCCATGTCTGTTGATCTTTGATTACTTTGGGGATTACTAACTGGAAGTGTTTGGTCAGATGAGGAATCTGGGAAGCCACTTTAATAAGCCTTCTGACTTTGAAAACCCTGATGTCAGTGCTTCCCTCTCTGGTAACTATGCTCAGAAAGTTGTGGTCCAACTGTCTGTTGAATTCAGGCAGAAGAAGTCATGTCTATTGATCTTTGATTTCTTTGTATTTTATTTGAAGTTCAGGGTGTTGACCCTCCTGAACTAGGTGAACTATATATGTGCTTGGTTAAAGGAATGATACATGTGCTTGATTAAAGTGACTGTTAACCCCTTGAAAGTTGCTTTCCTTTTATGAATGCAGATCTAAGAACCTGTGATAGCTGGCCCTATGTTGGGGTGCTTATTGATACAGGATGACTTGACAGTTATTTCTCATAGTAAGCTTTCAGCAGCATTTATCCTCAATTTCCTTTCTTTCTCCTCTTTTTGGAAGTAAAACTGCTTCTAAACTTTCTCTCATAATATTTTGCAAATTAAACTATACTCTCAATTGGTGTTTCCCTTTGGTTGAAATACTCTTTGCTTGATAAGAAAATCCTAAGGAATATGTTAGAGATATATCAGAACTCAGTTGAACACTGCTCATGACATTTTCCAACCAGACATGCTTATCAGATAATTTTCTTCACTGTCGGGTTCCAATTACACAACTGTTGGTTATCCTTAAATGGAGTATATTACAGTGGTTACAATGATTTGTACTTTTAGGTGGCACGGTGGATAGTTGACCAGCTATGAAGTCAGTAAACTCATGTTCCTGAGTTCTAATTTGGCCTCAGATGCTGACTAGCTGTGTGACCATGGGCAAGTCACTTAACCATATTTGCCTTACTTTCCTTATCTGTAAAATGAATGGAGAAGGAAATAGCAAACCATTAGAGTGTCTTTGCCAAACAAACCACAAATAGGGTAATAAAGAGTAGGATACAACTGGAAAACAAATAAACAAAACAATAATACTGCAATAGTTAATATCCATTGCTATATCTCAATATATTTGAAGGATCTGTTAAATCTAAAACTTTTGGGTAAGTCCTAAGCACTCACCCACCAACTCTAGATTTTTCAGCAGACCTTGAAGCCTAGTGTCATAGATCCTTCTCATGTTATATGTTCCAATTTGGTTTGGGCATCCTCATCTATCTCTGACTCTGAGGCCATTATTATACAAATAAAAATCTTCCAAAGTGATCTTCATATTGGCTATTTTACATTCATGGAAAGTTGTCCATAGTGACCATTTATCTGTTGTACTAAAGGTGGAATGGGGCACACTCTGCAAATGTTTCTGTACCAGAGGAGAATGGGATGGGATGTTTAGATTCCTGAGAGCCATATAAAAAAGTTGTTTTACAGAATAAATGGGTATTATAGCGACCTACAGTCAAGTGAGCCCTGGACCTGGAGTCAGAAAGATCTGAGTTCCATTTTTCCCTCAGATACTAACTATGTATTAGCAAATCACTTAACTTCTGTCTACCTTAGTTTTCTCATAGGTATAATGGGGATAATAATCGTCCCTGATTCCCACAGTTGTAAGGACAAAATGAGATAATATATGCAGAGCACTTTAAAAAACCTTAAAGAACTCTGTAAATACCAATTGTTATATATTATCATCATCACCATGTATTAATGTTGTTCATTCCATCTATTTTGGGTAATATAAGAACTGACCTGACTGGAAGTGGATGTTTTTAGACTACTTCATGGTGTCTTTTTTTTTGCATTACAATTCTTTGTCCTATGTGGAGGCAGCATACATATACACATGTACATATCTATATACACATATACCCATAAGTACAAAGCAGACTTGACATAGCTCAAGAGAAACGCAAGATGCACAGATTTGGAGACTCCAGCCCAAATGTTCATGTGGACTCTTTGTGCCTTATCTGTGGTAGAACATTCAGCCACAGTCAGACACACTGAAACTTGACTCTAGCATAGTCGTGACATTTTGGTCTTCTTTGAGAATGAAGGATTAAACAACCAGTTAAACAACCATACACACACACACACACACACACACACACACACACACACACACATGCATGAATGCGCTCACACATTTATTTGTACATATATGGTACTTCTATATGTACATATATGCCATATATGTTCTGTATGGCTTGGGGAAAGTGTGTGTACATATGTATGTGCATATATCCTCTCTCTCTCTCTCTCTCTCTCTCTCTCTCTCTCTCTCTGTCTCTCTCTCAACTTCCCATCTGTATATATCCACATTTATTTCCCTTTGTATCTGTAAACAGACAGAAAAGTATAAAGACAGATTGTAAGTGTGTGAGGTATTTTACAGGCGATCTAGATGTCCAGATGACACAATACCTTAATAGATTTGCTAGAGATTTAAAAGCCATGGAAACATTTCAGGAAGTGTCTTGGTGAAAATCAAGCTGAGATAATAGAAGTCTCTTTAAATGCGATGTTTGAAAATCAGAAAAAGTCATGAGCTAGGTTTGTTTGCCTGAGGTTTCTTAAATTCAAGAAGATAAATAATAAAAGGGACATAAAACATAGAGTGAGATTTTTTCCACCTGGTAAAATCTAATAGTCTACAAATTCCCCATCTCTTGAATACTTTCTTCTATGTTTAATCCCTAAGGTTCTGTACATCAAATCTTTATTCTCTGAATTTCCATTCTGGGCACTATTTATTCAATATGTTCAGTCTTGGGCACCGAGCTTTCATTAGCTTATTGTGTATTCTCTAAGGAATTATTGATTGGTAGTCTGCCAGATCTCTTCCATATTAGCCAGATTGAAAATGCTATTTTTATTCAGATTAAAGAATCTGAGATTCAACAAGTCAATAGCATACAGAGATGTCAGGCCAATTTGCTCCCTGAGTAGCCTTTTTGGATACCCTGGGGTATAGGATAAACCAAGTATGGATTCTTTCAGACTGACTGTGCAGCACTCTATTTTAATGCCATTTTGTATAAATAGCTATCTATGCACAGTGTCGTCAGAGTAGCCAGTCAACTGAACAACAAGGACTGCACTGAGTTTTGTACCAAGCAGTCATAGTGCCAAGTTTGAAATAAAGTATCGATCCAAACAAACTAAAATGTTCTCCTCCTCTTCCTGCTTCTCTTTTAAGTTATGCATTACAGGTATCAGTTCATTTACACTGGTTAAATAGAGATGCAAAGAAATTATAGTAAGGGTTTTGAGAATCTAGAAATGTTCATCTCAAACAACCTTTAAAAATGTGTTTGAAGTTATAGTTAACTCACTTTATCTACAGTTTTTTGCTGATGGATCTTGAAGACAGGTCCTTTGATTTCCCAGACCATGTCATATTTGTGCTTCCTTATCTATCTTGGAATAGAACAGAGGGATCTCTTTAGGCTACTAGAAAAGCCATGCAAAAACAATACCAATGATTCCTGAGTGACCCCCTGGATCATTTATTCTTTTGATATTTGGGCAAAGTCAATGGGAATTTGACGCTCTCCAGTAAGTTCACCTAAGGCATTTATTCATAGGAATGCATGCCCTGATGTAAAGTTAAATTGGAATGTTGACAATAAGCAGACACTTCCCACATAATTTCCGATGTTTTAGAGAATCTAGGGGAAAAAGTAAGTTTTCAGAAACTGTTGAAGACACAAATCATTGCAGAAATGATAGTTTCCTCTCGGTCTAATTAGTGGGACTGAATGTGGCCAAGTTGTGGCTCTCAGTGCTCTAATTGCACATAAAATCCTCCTTCAAATCATAACACATGTGCTATTCCTAAGTCTTGTTCCATTCCAAACAAAAGGCAAGTTATTAAAATGTGGTGAGATTTCATTCAGCATTGGCAGACAGCTTAGATGGCAATAATTTAACACTTGCACCATGAAATTAAAATTTACATCCACTCAGTGTAACTCCACAGACCAACAGCAGGCAGTTGTATTTTTTTTCCTTTTTATTTCTTTCTTTTCCTTTTTTTTTTCTTTAATGAGAGCAGGGAGATTTAATTATTGCTGTTTAAACAGAGCAGCCTCTGGTGCTGGCAAAATATGGCAGATAACGTAGTTGCTCTAGCAGAGCTTCCTGAGGGACTCCCTGACTTGCTGTCCTCTGAACTCTTTGCAGCACAAGATTCTAGGCCCCAGTGAGTCCTACTTCTTGCCTAGAGTCCTTGAGCATTAGATACAAAGCCATACAAAATCTCATAGCATCATGGTTGTGATACAAAATATTTTGCCAAAAGAAGGTGTTACATGGTATAGAAGCTGCGCACATCTGCCTATGATTCTATATGCTATTTGCCAAATGACTGCTCTTTATGTTTTATTCCCTTTTCTTTCAAAAACTAAATTTTGTGATATATTTTTAGTATGTTCAGTACTAATACAATATTGAATTTTTCCTAAAAATAAGAGTCATAAAGAAATAGACCTTTTAAAGAAAATTGGGTGACACCGTCAGTCCAGAAGATTTTCTTAGCAATATATTACAAATTTTGGTTTTGGTTTCTCTTTGGACTTGGGATTGCATCAATGATGGAGAATTCCCAATGTGGGAACTCCTGTAGATTAACTTCAGCAATGTTTCCATAACTTAGATACTTAGAGAGTGGCTTAAGAAATGCAAGGCTAAGTGATTTGCCTATGGTCAGGTGCTGAAGGCCTGACTTGAACCTGGAACTTTTTAACACTACAGTGAGTGCACATTCACTACCCAATGCTTCCCTGTGCACATTGGAAATATATTAATTTTTCGGTGACAAATACAAGGAGTGTGGTCCATCTGAAGCTGCATGCTAAAGAGAAGACCCAGATCCTTTTGGTATTCAAGGTAATATGCAGTTCACATTGTTGCATAACTGTTTTCAGTGTGTGTGGGGTAGGGGGGAGCAGAGGAGGGGGAAGTTCAGTTTAAAATCTGGAAAGCATTGGATTGACCTTTAGCACTAGAAATACAACCAAAGAGAATGGGGGAAATATGGTAGAATGCATAGCATTGTGTTAACAGTTTAAATGCATAATGCAGATGTGGAAACATTACAGATGTGGGACACTGTTTCTGTCCAGTTTGGGAGATGATGTTTCATTGCTTTTCAACTGTTAAGTTGTTTAAAACTTCTCCCTAATTGCATATCTGCTGAGGCAGCAGTCTGTGCTTGAAGACTTGGTTTTCCTTCTCTTTCCTCCAAGTGTGTTGCATGGTTCTTGTCTGGGTTATAGGCATTACCCTGTTTTCCCCCTTCTGTATTACTTCTTATGTTCCATTTTCACGGTGTTTAGATTATAGCAGACGTGGACTTCCTCTGTCTCACAGCCAGTCATGAATCAGGCTGGGAGCCGGGACCATGGGGCTGTCAGATGAGCTGACTAGTTACAGCTTTAAAATAACAAGTGTTTGATGGCTTAGTTTACGAAAAACAAATTCTGGTTCTACTCTCAAATGCCAACTACCTGTGGCATAATAAGTAGGTAAGATAATTCATTTAGGTTTTTTGGCTTATACTCAAAGTTCTAATAAATAAATCTCAGGAGTAAGATTTCATCATTTTCCTCACTGGATATAAGCCTATTTTGCTTTCTTATTATGTTAAAATTAGCATAGTATTTCATAACCCCATTTCCGTCCAACTTCTTGCCATGGACTTATGTGAAATGTTGGAAAGAGTGAATTGGAAGATCTTCACAGTATAGAGGTAGGGACTATGGGAATATAATGTAATGCAATAAACACTGTATGATATGGTGCCCATTTTGGTTTCGCTTAAATGTTTTTCTTTATTTCAAGAAAAGTTTTTTTTTTTGTGAAAGAGGAGAATTTAGGAGAAAATAACTGTTGTAAAAACAAAAAGCTAAACTTAAGAAAATATATAATAAAATCTTAAAAAAAAACCCACAAGGCCCACAGACTCATGGAATGTTGGACATTTTGATATGCTAATCATTCTTATTACAATTAGAATTTTGACTCTTAATGACTTGGAGCCAACACTGATAGGGATCTTTAAATTCTAGATATACTTAAAACAATACTTTGTTATGTAGAAAAGAGACCCCTGGGCATTTTATTTTGTTTTTGCTTTCTCTCCAATAAGTGGTCAAATTGAAATGTGTCAGGTTTTTTTTTGTTAAATTTATTAATATTTGTTTTTTCTTGGACAGAAAAAAAAGCAAAGAAACTGAGCAGTACAAAGCATGCCCTTTCAGGAGAAAGCAGTGTCATTTTGTTATTTCATATTTATCCAAAGATGATTTTAATAGTACAGCAATATAGATGACATTACATCAAAGATAGACAGACAACAAAAAATCCTGCCTCCAAATGCTTTCTGTCTAAAGATTCTGATGAAGTGTACCGTAAGGTGGCAAAGGATATATACATGGTGGTAAATTTCTTAGAAACACATGGACTTCTTAGGAAATAGTTTGGGGGGGAGAAGTTTGCAAAAATTAATAGCAGCAACTTTTATCTATATATAATGGTAACTTAAAGGTTAAAAGGTGCTCTCTTTGGAACTTTGATTAGCAGAATATTGCCAATAATAGTTGCTGTCTTGGTGTGGCTTTGGAAAAAGCAACCAAGATGAATATTTTGATGGAGAAAGTAGGAAAAAGCCCTGGTAGAAGGAATCAAGAGTAATTCAAAACTAATATTTATGCTAAAATATTTAATTCCATATTACTATGATGCTAAAATATAACTCCCTAGTCTGACATTAAAAGTTCTCCATAATCTAACTTCCTCTTCCTTCTTATTCCATATTCTAGACTGACCTACTTTCTGTTCCCCATACATGACAGTTTCTTGTCTCCCTGTCTTTGCACAAGTATTCCCCTATGTCTGGAATTCACTCCCTCCTTGCTACCCATGCATAGTGTTCCTAGTTTGCTTCAAAACAACTCAGCCATCATCTTCAACATCTTGATTCCACCCAATAATTAGTAATATCTCCTTTAAAAATTATTTTGTATTTCTTTGTATGAATGTATTTGTGTGCTTTTCTTGGCCCTCTCATTATCAGTAGAATGTAAACTCCTAGAGAACAAGGATAGTTTTGCCTCTGTAGCATCCTATTTAGCACTGTGGGAGAGAAATAGCAGCTGTCTAATAAATATTGAACTGAAAGAAATCATTGTCATCATGCACTTCAGTTGTATTCCCATTGGAGTGATTGGGCAAACCATTCAACACGTATTTATTGAATGCTTATAGACCATAGACCACCAAGTGAATGGTAGGAAAGATGGCGATAGAAATTTTAAGTGAATGCATTTACTTTTCTCTCATAAAAATGAGGCTTTATCCACACCTGATTTATTTGTTTTCATATCTTATGGATGGATGGATTCTTCCCAGCCTATTTATTGGATTGCACTTGATGTGATGTTGGCTATAGTTTATGTACATATATGTATATATCAGCATTCAGAATCTCTCCAGAGAGGTTCTGGAGAGCAGTTCCAGAGAAATTACTTAGGTGTGATTTCTATCTCTAGCCATTCCTACTACTTTGTTCATGATCCTTTTTAACACTGAGAGGCTGGAATTAGATAATCAGAAACTTCTAGGGGATATTGAGACTGCATCTGGGTGGTCAGTCTATTTTTATCGTTTTAATTAATTAGCAAATTTAAGTTTAAAAAAGGAGTCAAGTTGGTCAAAGAAATAATGCAAATACACACATACATACACACATATATATCGTTAGACACAGTCTGAGTTTGTCTACATGCTGCATGGAAGCATCCCATTTTCCTCTTAGAATGGTGATTTTTGGGCTTATTATGTATAAATGCCCCTTTGCCTCAGTATAACACATTATATTTTAAATTTGATTGGTATAGATTGGTAACCAGAAAAACCTGGATACACAACTGTATTTATGTTATTAAAAGATGTGTTGCTTCATTTTTCATGATCTCTCACTAGATCTTAAGTCCCTTGAGGCATCTATGAAGGGTTCCAAAACACGTAATTTAATTTCTGTATCTAGGAGTCGCTAATATACTTGAGTTCCTTCTTGAATTGGTTGGACTCGTTGTCTGCTAAGGTCCATTTTAACTCTCAAATTTTGTGATTCAGTGATTGAATGAAACTAAATCCCAGAGAAGCTGTGATTGTCCAAACTCACAAAGCCAAACCAGATAATTAGTGTTAGGGAGGCTCCCTTGCCACTAACTTCTAGCAGTGCCTGGCCTATGCCAAGCACCTAGGCACGGTGGATGGAGGATTGGGCCTTGAGTCAGGCAGAAGAGTTTAAATCCAGCTTCACACATTTAATACCTGTGTAACTTTGTATGTGTCCCTTAACCTCTCTGCCTCCATTTCTTTAGTGCCCACCTCACAGGATTGTTCTGAAAATCAAATGAAATACTGTTTGTAAAATGTCTGGCACATGGTAGGTGCTATATAAATGACACCTATTGTCATTAAAAGTATGCATTGGGTAGTGGCAATGAAAACATTTCTGTCTAAAAACTGAAACTTTGGATAACTGGAATCTTGCCATTCAACTCTTAAAACTTGTGACAAATTTTTATTTTCTTTAATATATCCCCCCTTTTTTGTGTCTGATTCTTACACATGATATCTATTGAAGTGAATTCATAGATTTGTTGAATCATAGATTTATGACTAGAAGGTAGCTTAGAGGTTTTCAACTCCAAATCCTCTCATTGTGCAGAATAAGGAAACTGAGGCACAGAGTTTTGCCCAGGGTTCCACAGCTACTAAGTGTCTGAGTTGGATTTGAATACCTTGAAAAGTGCTCAGTCTTTTCCTGTCCCTTTCCCTGTGTGATATCTTGGCATCCTTCTGTGACAAATCTTTGGGATGACAAATCAAAAAAATGTTGCACATACACATTCCCTAGGGTTTGAAGATAGATCTTTATCAGGACTCCAGTTATTTAGAATGTGACTTTGTTTCCTTAATGTTAATGATTAAGCATTCACCAATGTCTATTTGAATTGTAACAATGTCATTTTGCTTTTGCAGAGGACCAGATTAATAGCGCAGCCTATCTTTTATCACAGGTATTTTGGTATGTTTATTAGCAACAGAATCTAGCACAGTCTCACTATTTGCTACCCCAAAGTCTAGGACCCCAAACTATAAAATACCAGCTTGGAATTCAGAGTATTGTGGTATGAGTCCACTAGAGGGTAAAGGTTAAAAATACCTCTTTTCACTTCTACCTGATTTATGATGTGCATGTAACACCTGGGATTAGAAACCAGATAAATGAGTCATTAAAGGAAAAACGGGAGCAAAACATAACTCTTGGCATTTGGGCATATTTCTGCTCCTGATTGGTTTCCTTTCCCCTGTCCCCTAAATACCAACTAAGATTTAAAGAATGGTTGTAAAATTTAAATGCTTTTGTGCTGAAGAAATCATTTGAATGAAAAAAATAGAAATACCATGATCTAAATAAACACCAAATTACAGGTTAAAAACACTTAAATTACACATTTAAGTTCTACATATAAATATATCATCATTTAGATAAAAAATGTCCTAAATTTGTACAACTTATAGAATATTGAATAAAATGGGCTATATATGTCATTCATTTATTAAAAGCCTGCACAAAAGTATTATGGTGAGGATAAAGACACAATGAAAATATTTGCCCTCAAAGAACTTCTATGTGAATAAGAGATGTAACTTGTACACAGGGAAGTAAAGACAATTTAAGGAAGCATATGCTAAGTGGTCCTGGAGCCTACCAATTTTATCCTGCATGACTTTCAGCTTCTAGGCCTCAGTTTCCTCATCTATGAAAATAAGGGGCTAAACTACATGTATTCTTTATAATTCCAAATCTATCAGGTTGGAGTGATTTAATTTTAAAGGTGACATGAAAGATTACGTTCAAAATTTTCATCAAAGTTCTAGTGGGCTGGAACAAATTTCCCCAGGATCTAAGTAACAGGCAAGATTATCCAGTGAAAGATTATCACGGGAACTTCTAGGGATAAAGTCAAGATGGCAGCATTAAGGAAGCGCTGAATTGACTTCTCCCAATACCCCCTCTAAAAAAAAACTTTAAAATAATACCTCAGATTGAATTCTGAAGTGGCAGAGTCAACAAAAGGTCAGAGTGGGATATTCTTCCAGACCAAGACAACTTAGGAAGTCAGAGAGATCTGTGACATGGGGTGAAAGCTGGTCCAGAGTCTGTGTGGATGCAATACCAGTGGTGGTGGAACTAGGTGGTGGCATCAGAAGAAGCAGCAGCAGCTTCAGGAGCTCTCAAAGAAGAGATAGTAAAGACACCTAACAGCTAGTCAGAAAGGGATTACAAGGGAAGCCTCTGAAAGTACTGGATGTAGGATGAGATGATATCCATTGCATAAACTCATTTCTGTGTTATAGTTTAAGGATTGAAAGAAGACCTTTTGGTCAAGAGGGAGTGAAAGCCCTGAGGGCCTTTTTCAATTTTGGACACAAAGGATCAGGGACCCTGAGGAACAGTGTCATTCTGATCCCAAGGAAGGAGGGGCTCTTCCTAGATAAGGACCAGAGGGCAGACCAGGAATGCAGTGATCACATTTCTCATTTCACACAACTATGGAAGCCCGGTCCCCCCCCCTACCCCCCCAATTTCCAGACCCTTAGAAATAGCTCTAAAAACAGTAGCTCAAAAAAAAAAAAAAGCCTGAAGACTGAAACAGTGTGCACCTGTATCCAAAACTAGGAAACGACTCTAACTTTAAGATAAAGTTAAAAATCAAGAAATAGTGAGAAAGAATAAGCAAACGACAAGAAAGAATGTAACCATAAAAATTTGCTATAGTGACAGAGTAGCAAACTGAGAAGAAGACAATGAAATCAAAATAGCTATAAGCAAAGCATCAAAGGAAAATGTGAATTGGAATAACCCAAAAAGAATTCCTAGAGGACCTAAAATGATTTTCAAACAAAAATGAGAATAGTTGAGGAAAAATCAGGTAAAGACCTGACAGCAAAGAAAGAAATACATGAAAAGACAACAGCTTGGCAAAAGAGACACAAACAATAGTGAGGAAAACACCTTAAAAATGGAATTGGCCAAATGAGAAAAAAAGAGGTACACTTATGAAATTAACTCCTTAAACAAGCAGAATTGGTTAAATGCAAAGAGAGGTACAAAAGTTCACTGAAGAAAATACTTCCTTAAAAATTAGAATTGGATAAGTGAAAGTGAATGATTCCATGAGACACAAAGAAACAATAAATACCAAAAAAATGAAAAAAAATAGAAGAAAATGTGAGCTATGCTGTTGGAAAAATAATTGACCTGGAAAATGGATTGAGGATTGATAATTGAAGAATTATTGGACTTCCTGAAAACCATAATCAAAGAAAGAGCCCGAATACCATATTTATTTATTTATTTATTCTTTTCAAATATAAATTTATTTATTTAACTTTTTACATTCATTTTCAAAAAATTTTGGGTTTCAAATTTTCTCCCCATTTATCCCCTCCCCCCACCCCAATTCACTGAACATTCTAATTTTCCCTATCACCAATATGCCCTCTCTTCTATCCTCCCTCCCTTGTTCCCATCTTCTCTTTTGTCCTGTAGGGCCAGATGACTTTCTATTCCCCATTAACTGTATTTCTTATTTCCTAGTAGCAAGAACAATACTCAACAGTTGTTCCTAAAACTTTGAGTTCCAAATTCTCCCCATCCCTCCCTCCCCACCCATTCCCTTTGGGAAGGCAGGCAATTCAATATAGGCCATATCTGTGTAGTTTTGCAAATGACTTCGATAATAGTCGTGATGTGTAAGATTAACTATATTTCCCTCCATCCTATCCTGCCCCTCATTGTTTCTATTCTGTATTTTGATCCTGTCCCTCCCCAAGAGTGTTGACTTCAAATTGCTCCCTCCTCCCATTGCCCTCACTTCCATCATCCCCCCCCACCCTGCTTATCTCCTTCTCCCCCACTTTCCTGTATTGTAAGATAGGTTTTCATACCAAAATGAGTGTGCATTTTATTCCTTCCTTTAGTCGAATGTGATGAGAGTAAACTTCATGTTTTTTTCTCAGCTCTCCTCTTTTTCCCTCCATTAAAAAGTCTCCTGCTTGCCTCTTGAATGAGATATAATTTACCCCATTCCATTTCACCCTCTCTCCTCCCACTACATTTCTCTCTCACCGTTTACCTTAATTTCTTTTAAGATATGGTCTCATCCTACTCAATTCACTCTGTGCTCTCTGTCTCTGTATGTACATGCATGTGTGTATGTGTGTGCACGCATGTGTGTACATGTGTGTGCGTGTGTGTGTCTATGTGTGTGTGTGTGTGTGTGTAGTCCCACCAATTACCCAGATACTGAAAAGTTTTAAGAGTTACAAATATTGTCTTTCCATGTAGGAATGTAAACAGTTCACCTTTGGTAAGTCCCTTATGACCTCTCTTTGCTGTTTACTTTTTTATGCTTTTTCTCATTCTTGTGTTTGAAAGTCAAATTTTCTTTTCAGCTCTGGTCTTTTCATCAAGAATGCTTTAAAATCCTCTATTTCATTGAAAGAACATTTTTTCCCCTGAAGTATTATACTCAGTTTTGCTGGGTAGGTGATTCTTGGTTTGAGTCCTAGTTCCTTTGACTTCTGGAATATCCTATACTACACCCTTCAATCCCTTAATGTAGAAGCTGCTAGATCTTGTGTTATCCTGATTTTATTTCCACAATACTGGAATTGTTTCTTTCTAGCTGCTAGCAATATTTTCTCCTTGACCTGGGAATTCTGGAATTTGGCCACAATGTTCCTAAGAGTTTCTCTTTTTGGATCTCTTTCAGGTGGTGATCGATGGATTCTTTCAATACTTATTTTGCCCTCTGGTTGTAGAATCTCAGGGCAGTTTTCCTTGATAATTTCATGAAAGATGATGTCTAGGCTCTTTTTTTGATCATGGCTTTCAGGTAGTCTCATAATTTTTAAATCGTCTCTCCTGGATCTATTTTCCAGGTCAGTTGTTTTTCCAATGAGATATTTCACATTCTCTTCCATGTTTTCATTCTTTTGGTTTTGTTTGGTGATTTCTTGGTTTCTCCGAAAGTCATTAGCCTCCATCTGTTCCATTCTAATCTTGAGAGAACTATTTTCTTCAGTGAGCTTTTGAACCTCTTTTTCCATTTGGCTAATTCTGCTTTTGAAAGCATTCTTCTCCTCATTGGCTTTTTGAACCTCTTTTGTCAATTGAGTGAGCCTATTTTTCAAGGTGTTATTTTCTTCCGCATTTTTTTGGGTCTCCTTTAACAAGGTATTGACCCGTTTTTCATGCTTTTCTTGCATCTCTCTCATTTCTCTTCCCAGTTTTCCCTCCACCTGTCTAACTTGATTTTCAAAATGCTTTCTGAGCTCTTCCATGGCCTGAGCCCATTGGATATCTATTTTCGATGTTTGGGGTACAGAGGCCTTGACTTCTATGTCTTTCCCTGATGGTAAGCATTGTTCTTCCTCATAAGAAATGAAAGGAGGAAACATCTGTTCCCCAAGAAAGTAACCTTCTATGGTCTTAGTTTTTTTCCCTTTTCTGGGCATTTTCCCAGCCAGTTACTTGACTTCTGAGATTCCTCTCCACCCCCCCCTCCCCCAGATCTCCCCAGCTAGTGCTTGTGGTCTGAGATTCAAATGCTGCTCCCCAGCCTCAGGGCTTTCAGCTGCGGGCGTGGCTGCTATTCAATGTGAGCTTAAGTTCTGGTGCTGGGGTGGGGGCAGGGCCACCTCTCAGGCTCAGTTCCCTCAGGGGGTTTATGCAGAGATCCACAGTAATGGAGTGGAGCTCCTGCCTGCTGTGGGAGTCCGGGCCGCCACTGCCCCTGCCGCTGCCTCCCGAGGGGGCCTGAGTTATGGAAACACCCCGCTCCCCTCTTGGCCAGCCCCGAAGTCTCTCTTACTGACCTGTAGTGCCTGTTGGTGGAGGGACCTTCGCAGTTGCCGGAAGTTCCGTCCCTGATGCCTGCTTGGATCTGCTCCTCTCGGGGCCGCACAGCCAGGGCTGGGCTCTGCTGTCTGGTGCACAACGGACCTTTGGGCTCAGTTTTTCAGGGCTCTCTGGAATGGAAATCTCCTCCACTGCATTGCTGTGCAGCTTCCACTGCTCCAGAATTTGTGGGGAGTTCTTTTTACAGGAAATTCATGGGCTGTGGGTTCAGAGCTAGCATATATGAGTCTTTCTACTCCACCATCTTGGCTCCTCCCCCCTAGATACCATATTTCAAGAGATTACAAAGGAAAACTGCCGCAATATCTTAGAATTAAAGGGTAAAATAGAAATTGAAGGAGTCCACCAATTACTACCTGAAAGAGATACTAAAAGTAAAACTCCCAAAAATATTATATTAAAATTCCAGGGCCCCAAGGAAAAGAGAAAATACTTCAAGCTGTCAGAAAGAAGCCAGTCAAATGCCATGAAACTAGAGTCAGGATCTAACAAGTTACCACATTAAATGAGGGGAAGGTTAAGAATATGATATTCTTGAGGCAAAATAGCTGTGAATACAACCAAAAATAACCTACTCAACAAGATTTAGTATAAGCTTTCAATGGAAAAAATGAGTATTTAATGAATTACAAGACTTTTAAGTATTCCTGATGAAAAGAACAGCATTGAATGGAAAATTTGATTTTCAAATATAAGATTCAGAAGCACAAAAAGGTAAATACAAAAGAGAACTCATAAGACACTCAGTAAGGTCAAATCATTTATGTATGGGAAAATGATACATGTAACTTCTAAGAAATTTAGAATTATTAGGAGGGTTAGAAGAATCCTACATAGAGAGTGTGTAAGTGAGTTGATTATATTGGGGTGATGTTAAAAGAAAAACTGGACAGGTGAGGAAGAAGGATATCCTGGGAGAAGGAAGAAAGGGAGGAAGAATGTAAAAAACTATCTTACATAAAAAAAAGTCATATAAGAAAGTTTTTATAGTGAATGAGGAGAATGGTGTGGGGGCAGGCATATTTCAACCTGCCTCACATCTAAATTGTTCAAAGAGAAAAAAAAAACCACACGCAGTCTATCTAATCCAACAGGAAAACAAGAGGGTAAGAGGTTAAAAGAAAAGAGGTAGGTTGAATAAAAGGTAGGGTAGATAAAACAAATCAGTAGTCAGAAACAATAAAAAGAAAGGTCTGGATAAACAGAAGAACATGGTATGGAAGAAAAGGCACCGGTAGCCATCATGACCGTGAATGTGAATGGGATGAAATTACCTATGAAATAAAAACAGCAGAATGGATAAAAAACCAAAATCCAAAAAAAAAAAAAAAATATAATAAACACACTTGAAACAGAGAGACATACACAGAATTAAAATCAGAGATTGAATTCAAATCTATCATGTTTTAGCTGAAATATAAAAGGCAGTAATAGCGATCATGAACTCAGATGAAGCAAAAGAAAAAAAAAGAACTAATTAAAAGGGATAAACTGGGAAAGTACCATAAACAATGAAATAATATCTATAGTAAATATATATGTACCATATTCTTGACAGAAAATTTAATTGAATTGTAGAAGGAAATAGACAGTAAAACTATTCTTGTAGGGGACCTCAAGTTTTTTCTCTCAGTGGTAGGTAAATCTAACTATAAAATAAATAATAAACAACTTAAGGCGATGAATAGAGTCTTAGAAAAGTTATCTACAGCGAATCTCTGACAAAAACTGAATGAGAATAGAAAGGAGCTGTACATTGCACCTTTACAAAAATTGGTAACGTATAGGGACATAAAAATCTCACAACCAAATGATGAAAAGCAGAAATATCGAACACACCCTTTTCAGACTCTAATGCAATAAAAATCACATTCAGTAAAGTATCATGGAAACACAAATTACAAATTAATTAGAAGCTAAACAATCTAATCCTAATGAAGTGGGCCAAAGGAAAAAAAAATGGAATTGATTTCATCAGAGAGAATGACAACAAAGATGCTGCCAAAGCAGTACTTCAGGGACAATTTACATTTCTAGAACCATACATGAATAAAAGAGACAATCAATGAATTGAGCATGCAAGTAAAAAAAAAAAAAAAAAAACTAGCAAAAGATAAATTTACAATCCTCAATTAAGCAGTAAAATGGAAATCCTGGAAATCAAAGATGAGATTGGTTAAAAAAAACAACAAATTAGTAGCTCAGTCAAGCACTTTGATGTATCACTTTTGGATTAGAGTATGAGATTGCTGATTAGATGAGAAGATGTGGAATGCTGTATCACTGCATTCAACAAAATAAAAGAAGGGTATGTGGTGGCTTTAGGCAAATGAACAATCAGAAGGTCATATTTCATAAATTATAGTTGCACCAATGCTCCCCTCCAACAATTAGAAAGATGTTAAAAAAGGAAAATCATCAATGATTCTTATTTTAAAAATAGAACTCTCAGTTCTGATTGTTGATGAAGATCTTTTTTATGGGGGAAAAAAGAAGATGCTTTTTAAATATTTTTCCATAGCATGACTTATAAGTCTTTATTTTCACATAGACATAGATGAAGCTTTAGAAAGAGAGAAATCAGAATCAAGGCAAAACAAAGCATATTCAGATTATTAAAGTATTTCTCAGTAAAACTGACGAAGAAAATCTATGATGGTAGCAGAGTCAAGGGCAAAAGGTATCTGCAAAATCCATCAGCATTGAGCAAGTTTGTAGATATATCTGAGGTCTGGTTTACCCAGGATAAAGAACTAGGCCTCACATCTTTCCCATGCTAAAAACTTTTCTAAGGTTTGCTGCATGATGTCAATGCAAACTTTCCTCAGACTTCCTGGATCTGTTACAGGCTATTCACCAGAGATTAAAAAAAAATATCTGGGGCCTCAGCCAGCAGCATTCCTCTATGGATACTGGTATCTCAATTTGCTTTTTATTTCTCTTAATTGGCACTAGGCAGTATTTAAAGGATTTCCAGTCAGGAAAACCAGAAGTAAGATTGGGGGGAGCAAGGACAATTAAAAGGGAAGGTCAAAGTTGAAAATGACATTAACCTTGTAACCACTTGGTGGATGTGATACCAAATTTTAAATTCTAGATGAAAAAGAAACAGTTTTTGGCAAAAGAAGCCTTTTAATCAGCTGTAGTAAAATACATTGCTAACTTCCCAAATTAAATCTCATCAGGATCTATTTCATGAATGTTTTAATCTAGTTGAGAAATAAAGTGCAATTAGAATGACTTCATATCAAGGGCATTTTCCTAAGGAAATATAAAAATCACATCCTACTTTTTGCCTGAAAAAATATATCTTAAAACCATCAGTTGTTTCTATATTTTTTTCTCTCTTTTTTTGGCCTCTAGTCAATCATCTATTAAAAAATGGGCATATCACAGTGTGACTGGTATGATATCAACTGGGCTTTTTCCGTGTCTCAAACAAAATCTTCTTCCAAGAATATTAGACATTATCTGATAATGCAGATCTGCTCTCTTGAGCTCAGAAAGCAAAGAAATCGGGAGATTCTTTTTTTAGGAAAGGTCTCTCAGGAAAAATGAGTATCATTCTTGATAAGTAACTCCAGGTTGGGTACCTCTGAAAGTATAGTGAGGGTGGTGTCCCTTTAAACCGAAGAAAAGGGCACGTCCTGCTGTTCTCCTTGACCCTCTGACAAAATAGTCAAACACTGTTTGTAAAAGAGCGAAGTAATTAAAAGTATCCCAGGGTTATGGTGAAATAGGGCAAGTAAAATGCGCTCCTGGATGCCAGTTCTCTTTCAGGACCAGCTCTTTTGTATCTGCTCTCTATTTTGTTTTCTTTTTTTATTTCCATTTTTCATGGCACAGTTTCCCCTCTACCTCATTGTTCATCTCTTACTGTCAGTTTGTAAAATTATAAGTCCCATTATTGTTGCTTATCTAACCATAGGTCATGTAGTCCATGGATAATTCCCCTCCTCTTTTAATTTTTTTCACCTTTGAATAAATTAGCAATCATAAAAATCCTACTACAGTAGGATGTAGAAATGGGAATATAAAACAAAAAAAAAACACAGGAAAATTCAAACCTCTATTTCCACTATTTCAGCTGTATTAGGCTCTGGAATACAATGTTTCCGAAAGACAGCATGGCCTGGGACCCAGTCCTGGATTTCCTCCTCCCTGTTGGGTTGTTGGCTACATGCACTGTGGTCTACCAGGCTAGCCCTGTCCTGACCTCTGAACTAAAAGAATGACCAGAATTCTTTCTTTTTACATTTGTCCTTGTTTCTGTAACTAATCACCATTATATTTTTCTGACCTTGCAATGAAAATTATTCACTCCCATTTGGATTCCTCATAATGTTGACCAGTTCACTTTCTGATTTCTCCACTTTGAAAGAGATCTTTCATAAAATCAAGTACAACTGAGTATTCTACTTACTTGGAGAGTCCATTTCATAATAACAATAATTTATATCATCTAGGTAACTGCAGTTGCCTCAGGAAAGAGTGTTACTGACATGCTATTCCCAGAAAATCAGAATCTCACCATTAGAAGGGACTTCAGAGATTAACTGGTACAACTTGTCCTAGAATAAAAATTACTTCTTCAGCTACATCACAGGTGACCATCGACCTAGCTTTGGACTGAAAATTTCCAGTGAAAGAAATGTATTCCACCCACTCCCTTTACTTGAGTGTAATTATAGCTCTAATTGGTGGGAAGTTTTTGAGAGTAGTTTTCATGACTTTTTTCTTTATGCTGTATACATCTCTGTTTCTTTCAAAACATTTTCACGTGACATGATCTCCAGACTCCTCATTATTTGGTCACCCTCCTTTGAATGCTCTTCAGCTTGCTAATTGCCTTCCAAAATGTGTCAGTGTGGCATCCAGAAGTGGACATGTTTTCAAATATGATCTGACCAGAATGGAATGTAGAAGGTCTAGCACCCTTCTAGACTTGGACATTGTGCCTGTCTTTATGTGGTCTGAGATGATGAAAGGTATTTTTTTGGAGGGGGAGGGGTGCATCTGTTATATCATACTTTTGTTTAATGTCAAGTCTGCAGTCTATTAAAAAAAAAACTCCAGATCTTTTTTTCATATGGACAACTGTCTAGTCTTTGCCCTGCTATCTTACACTTGTGCAATTATCACTTCTAATCTAGATGTAAAATACAATCTCATCAAATCTGACCCACCTATCTAATATATTAAGCTCTTTTGTAAGTGTGATTTCTCTTGTTTTCCCTATAGTGTGTGTGTGTGTTTAAAATATTGAAGGTTTTTTCCTCCAAACTTCTATTTTGTTTTTCTGCGTATACCTCTTAGACAACGCTTTCTATTGTTTTTTATATTCTTTGTGTAATTATTTTATGTTTTGGAGTCTATAGACCCACTTTACAAATGATGGTATCAAACTTGATTCTTTGTAATTGTCTTAGAAAACACACTTTCTTTTTTAAAGACAGAACTACCTTGAAGTTGTAGTCAACTCAATTATTCTAGGGCATGTATTTTGTTGTTATCCAGATACTTGAATTCTCATTTGCTCTCCTTGCTCTCTGGTGTCTTTTCCTTCTTATTATCAGTTCCAGCAAAATATAGGAAAGGGACAAGAAAGGCTATGAAACTTGAGCCTGGGAAATTTAGTTTCTTGATAACAGTTCTACCAAACACCTAATGGCGAAGGAGAATATATCTAATTCTGTAGTTAGCAAGAGAGTCAATTGGTTTCAGTTGAAAAAATTCTAAATAATGATGGAGGAAAAATTATTCAGCTGTATGTTCATTCATTTTAATGAATGATTTGAAACCATAAAGCTCAGCAAACATATATAAATGGTTGTACTTCAATTTGCAAAGGAGATGTATCCTGAAAATATGGAATAATATCATATAATTTTGATATGACCAGGTTCTTATAGATCATCTAATCCAGTGGTGTCAAACTCAGATAGAAAAGGAGGCTACTAAATTGTGAGCTCCATGTTGACTTAGAAAATCACACATCTTTATATATTTTTTCATGAATAGATCATCACATTAAAATTAGAAGGGAACTACATATTAGGCTGCTTCAGCTCACACTTAAGAATACTGTGGGCTACATGAAGCCTGTGAGCTGTGTCTGATGATTCTGATTTGGTCCAACCACCTTGCATATGTTAACTTACTCAAGGTCACAGCATCATTAAGTAGTAGAGCTGAATTTGTGCTCAAGTCCTATGGCTCCAACTCCAGGGCTTTTTTTGCAAATCATTTTGAATTTATGTGAACTAGGGGGCAGCTGTAAACGTGTGCTTTCAAACTACAATGGAAAAGCTACCAAGCTAGAAGTTAACAATTTCTTCAAAATGGAACAGTTAGACTACTTTTTAAAATAAAATCTTTTCTAGCTCTAACTTTATTGGAGGAGACAGCCCCTTCGGTACCAACTTGAACACTCCTGCTTTCTGTTAGATAGGTATTCTGAGGCTTGCTCAACACTATTTAAAAGCCTATCATGAAGTTGGACCTCCAGAAAGGACCTTGAACCATCTAATTCCCTTCCTGAGTAGACTCTTCACCACCACTGATCATCTGAAACCCAAGCTACTAATGTGCAAACCTGTTCTCCATCCAAGCTATTCACTCCCATATTCTCATCCCCTTCAGCTACTGCTTCTTTTAGACCCATGTCCCACTTCAGATTTGTCTGTCTTCTCTTGATTAATCTGAGGGCCCAGAAGACTTTGGTTCAAATCTTTCCTAGTTGTGTGACCCTCAAGAAATCACTTAGCTTCTCTGGACTTCCTTTTCTAAAACATTCAGAGGCTAGACTATGACTTCTAAAATTGTTTCTAGCCTTAAATCTATGCTCCTCTAATTTATTAGATTTACCTTGCAGGATTCATATTTGTATACTTTATATTCTAGATTCCTTCTCAATGCCACTTATAGACAGTGAGGTGGTATACAGGGAATAATTTGCCTAGAGTCAGGAAGGCCCGAGTTCTTCTCTGAAGTCAGACACTTGCTAGCTGTATAGCCCTGGGCAAGTCTCTTCTACTTACTGGAGTTTTCTCAACTGTAATATGGGAATGACAATATTGGGAAAGTGCTTAGCACAGTCCCCGGTACATAGGAAGTGCCCAAGTAATCTTTGTTTCCTTTTTCTCTTCCCCACCCCAACCCCTTCTCATTCTGGCATATTCCATCTTAAGATTTTTGTTGAAGCCTGAAAAAATTCCCTCCATCCCCATTATGATTTCCTTGATACCTTACTCCCTGCCTCAAAAGTCTACCCTTCAAAGCTCAACTCAAAAACATCCTCTTTTAGAAAACTTTCTCTGATTATTCTTAAATTTTCTTTTTTTAAAAAATTTATTTATTTTAAGTTTTCAACATTCATTTCCACAAAATTTTGAGTTCCAAATTTTTCTCCCCATCTCTCCCTTCCCTCCAACCTCAAACACCTTGCATTCTGATTGCCCCTTCCACCAATGTGCCCTCACTTCTAACACCCTTCCCTTCCCTTATCCCCATCTTCTTTCTTGTCCTGTAGGGCAAGATAAATTTCTATACCCCATTACCTGTATTTCTTATTTCCCAGTTGTACACAAAAACAGTTCTCAACATTTGTTCCCAAAACTTTGAGTTCCAACTTCTCTTCCTTCCTTCCTCCCCACCCATCCCCACTGAAACGGCAAACAATGCAATATAGGCTATATATGTGTAGTTTTGCAAATGACTTCCATAATAGTCATGTTGTGTAAGACTAACTATATTTCCTTCCATCCTATCCTGCTCCCCATTTCTCCTATTCTCTCTTTTGACCTCGTCCCTCCTCAACAGTGTTTACTTCTAATTGCTCCCTCCTCCTATATGCCCTCCTTTCCATCATCGCCCCCCCACCCTGTTTATCCCTTTCTCCTCTACTTCCCTGTAGTGTAAGATAGATTTTTCATACCAAATTGAGTGTGCATGTTATTCCTTCCTTGAGTCAAATGTGATGAGAGTGTCACTTCTTTCCTCTCACCTCTCCCTTTTCCCCTCCATTGGAAAAGGTTTTTCTTGCCTCTTCTATGAGAGATAATTTGCCCCATTCCATTTCTCCCTTTCTCCTCCCAATATATTCCTCTCTTATCCCATAATTTTATTTTTTTTGGATACAATCCTTTCCTATTCAACTTACTTTGTGCTCTCCGTCTCTATCTTTGTCTCTGTCTGTCTCTCTATATATACATATATATGTATATGTGTGAATGTGTGTGTGTGTATGTGTGTGTATAATCCCTCCAACTACCCTGATACTGAGATAAGTTTCAAGAGTTACAAATGTTACCTTCCCATGCAGGAACGTAAATAGTTCAACTTTAGTAAGTCCCTTGTTATTTCTCTTTCCTATTTACCTTTTCATGCTTCTCTTGATTCTTGTGTTTGAAAGTCACATTTCTTTTCAGCTCTGATCTTTTCATCAAGAATTCTTGAAAGTCCTCTACTTCACTGAATGACCATTTTCCCCTTGAAGTATTATACTCAGTTTTTCTGGGTAGGTGATTCTTGGTTTTAATCCTAGTTCCTTTGACTTCTGGAATATCATATGCCAAGCCCTTTGATCCCTTAATATAGAAACTGCTAGATTTTGTGTTATCCTGATTGTATTTCTACAATACTTGAATTGTTTCTTTCTGGCTGCTTACAATATTTTCTCCTTGACCTGGGAACTCTGGAATTTGGCTAAAATATTCCTAGGAGTTTCTCTTTTGGTATCTCTTTCAGGAGGTGATTAGTGGATCCCTTCAATACTTATTTTGCCCTCTGGTTCTAGAATATCAGGGTTGTTTTCCTTGATAATTTCATGAAAGATGATATCTAGGGTCTTTTTTGGATCATGGCTTTCAGGTAGTCCCATAGTTTTTAAATTGTCTCTCCTGGATCTATTTTCCAGGTCAACTGTTTTTCCAATAATTTCACTTTATCTTCCATTTTTTAATTCTTTTGGTTTTGTTTTGTAATTTATTGTTCTCTCATAAAGTCGTTAGCTTCCTTCTGTTCCATTCTAATTTTTAATGAACTATTTTCTTCAGTGAGCTTTTGAACCTCCTATTCCATTTGCCTAATTCTGTTTTTTAAAGTGTTCCTCTCCTCTTTGGCTTTTTGGACCTCTTTTGCTAATTGAGTTAGCCTATGTTTAAAGGTGTTATTTTCTTCAGTATTTCTTTGGTTCTCCTTTAGCAAGCTAGTGACTCGCTTTTCATGATTTTCTTGCATCTCTCTCATTTCTCTTCCCAATTTTTCCTCCACCTCTCTTACTTGATTTTCAAAACTTTTGATCTCTTCTGTGGGCTGACATCATTGCATATTTATTTTAGAGATTTTGGATGCAGAAGCCTTGACTTTTATGTCTTCCCCTGATGGTAAATGTTGTTCTTCCTCACCTGAAGGGATGGGAGAGAATACCTGTTCAGCAAGACAGTAACCTTCTTTATTCTTATTTTTTTTCTCCCTTTTTTGGGTATTTCCCCAACCAGTTACTTGACTTTTGGGTCTTTTGTGAAGAGTAGGGTATATTCTGTGGGACTTGCAAGATCTCAGCTCCTCCAAGGTATCACAATCACAGGAGAGGAGTTTACTCCCTGGCCTGACTGGCTGCTGAGGTTCAAATCAGCTGCTCAGTTTCCCCAGGGCTTTAAGCTGAACTCTCCAACAATGGAACAGTAGATTCAGGCTGCTGCTTACTTGCCACAGCCACCAGAAGCCACCACTGCCCACTGCTGCTACTGCCTCTGTGGCTGCCTTGGGCAGGGGCTAGGGGAGGACCTTGCTTCCTTCTCTCTCCGGTTGAAAAAGCCCTGTCAATGACCTTTGGTCTCTATGGATTGAGGGAATCTGCAAACTGCCACTTCTGCCGGGGATTTCATCCCCAAGTCTGTTCTGGTCCTGCTCCTCTGGATGCCCTAAGGCCAAGGCAGGGCTGGGCTCTGCTCCACATCTGGTGTGACAGACCTTTCCTATCAGCCTTCCAGGTCACCCTGGGCTGGAAATCTCCTCCATTCTGTTATTCTGTGGTTTCTGCTGTCCTAGAATTTTTTGAGAGTGTTTCTTTACAGGTATTTTATAGGCTGTGGGGGAAGAGTTAGAGTATGTTTGTCTCTCTACTCCACCATCTTGACTCCATCCCTTAATCTCCCTCCATCTTCTTAAATTTTCAGATGTTAGTGGTACTTCTTGGTTCATCTTTGAAATCACTATTTCAACTAAAAACAAACAAAGGAAAGATATCCCTGTAATTTCATTATCATAGAAATCCTGCAGTTAGGAAATTCTTCTACCAATGCAAATTTGTTGCTTCTCTGTAACTTTGATTCTTAGAAAATTCTACAGATCACTTAGTACCTTGTCCAGCATTACATGATCACTTTGCATCTGAAGCTAGACTTGAAACCAGACCATCCGGACTCACATGCTATTCTATCCACTGTGCCTCTCATTGTGTCCTGTATTATAGCTATTTGTGCCCGCATTCAACTCTGAGTCTTAACTAGAATGTAAGCATCTTGAAAGCAAGGGACTTGGTTTTATTTTATCCTTTGTAGCTTCTGCTTACTAAAGGATCTCCTGTCCATTTGCCACTTTATAAAAATGGACTGAATTTAGGGTTAGTAGATGTTCAATATTGTTAACTTATTTCTCAGCATAATAAAGTTAAGAATGAATATAACTTTGGTCTAACTGAAATCCCAAAGCCAATTGGTATAGGACTCTTTCTTCACTGATGGAGATTAATGCCTCAGATGCATGGAAAGAGTGGGGCATAGTGTAAGGTCAAGCAAAGTAGACTCTTTTAATCTTTTTGTTTCACTAAAAGTGCCTGTGATTGAATAATGTGATTAAAGAAGGTCTTTCACATACATTGATGGGCCTGCCCATTGAGGGAAGCTTGATTAGGGGACTTGTTTTGTGGGAAGGTTCCAAGTACCTTTTGTTTTATCAATTGAGGCATAGGGTCAGAGGGTCATACTCTGAAAAGTATATGAATATTGTGAGTGTGATAGGGCTTTGGGGCTTAGTTTTTTGGAAGAAGGTTTGTGTCCCAGATGAGAGATTCTGGGAAGCCACAAAGCACCTCTCCTCCTAGATGTTGGTGCTTCCCTCTCTGGTAACTAGGGACAGAGTGTTGGTCCTTTCTATTGAATTGTAATGTATATATTGATTATGGTCAGACAGAGGAAGCCATGTCTGTTGATCTTTGATTTCTTTATTTTCTTTGAAGTTCAGAATGCTGACTTTATCTCCTGAACTAACTGAATGATACATGGGCTTCATTAAAGTGATTGTTAACGCCTCAAAAGTTGCCTTTCCCTTTAGAGAAGTAAATCAAAGAACCTGTGATAGCAAGCCTCACTATATATGTCAGGGTGCTTACTGTTACACATAGGTGGTGAGGGAAGCAGAGAGGAGAGTTCACTTTTCTTTAAGCTCCAAAGAAGACTCTATAGTTGCTTTTAATACTTCTGATTGTGAGTTTTGAGAGAGAAGATGGATGATGCCAGTCCCACTTAAGATAGCTGAAGAAAATCAAAGATTCGCAGAAGAAGCTGACATGAGAGAAAATGTCAGTCTCCATCATGTCCCTAGACCCAACTTACTACATTAGAGACCTTAGGGAACTTTATCTTGGGTGATATCTGTGACTCTCCCTTGGCTGAGCTGAGTTACCTCACTCTCAATGGGAGAGCTTTTTTTGCCTTGTATTGGTTGATACCAACTCCTTCTCTCTCTCTCTCTCTCTCTCTCTCTCTCTCTCTCTCTCTCTCTCTCTCTCTCTCTCTCTCTCTTTCTCTCTTCCCCCCTCCCAGATGTAGTTGGGCATAGGTGTATATATATACATACATATATATATATATATATATATATATATATATATATATATATATATATATATATATATATATATATATATATCAGGGAGTCAAGTCTTGAATATGGAGCTTGGAGTTCTTATTTCCACATGAATGAAACATCATAAATTAACTTGAAATTGAAAACTATATCTCTCGGATTAGTGTTAACTAAAGGATCACATAGATATAATTCTATCCCTGTACCTCCTCTTGCTGAGGAGGGCATGGTAGCAAAGCATCTTGCTTCAGCCTCCTGCTTCCCTTGCTAAAAAGAATTCAAGTCTCCCTTGGGTAAGAAGGGAGAGGTAAAGGGAGAAGTAAAGAGACTACAGATGTCTCTCCTTCCTCTCTTCGAGTCACACAAATATACCACCATATTTATTACAAGTGAGAGGAGAGGCCCCACTTCATTTGTGCTAACCAGGAAGTCTCTTGGGCCCTGAAAATAGGTTGGCTGAAATTCTGGAAGCTTGCAAAATAGAAAGAACTGTGTGTTTGCAGTATGGGGAAGCTGAATTCAGATACCTTTTCTCCCATATAGTTTCCTCTTGAAACTGGGCAAGATTCTTAATCTCTGGGACTCATCTTCTCCAACTATAAAACAAGGAAATTACAGTAAATGTTCTCTGAGATCCCATCCTGCATTAGAACTATGATCCTTTGTGTGACCAGTAGTCTCTGCCACATCTGAGATCATACCTCTAGAATTGGAAGAGACCTTAAAAACTTTTAGTCAGTACCCTTTCCCCCTACCCCTGCCCTTACTTCCTCAAGTTACAGATAAGGCTCAGGAAGTTCAAGGTCACATAGGTGGTAAGACAGATATAGGATTTGAACTCAATTCCTGTTTCTCCAGATCTCCTGTTCTCCTTTCACTGTATCACTTTAAAAGAGAATAAGAAAGAGAAAACACTACTGATGCCACTGTGCCTTGGAATTCCATGAGATGTGCTGTGAAAAACAACTGAGATTGTAGAGAGGTTTGCTGTTTTAGCTAGACCCAAGGTTGAATGAGATGATTTTGACATCTGCTTGTGAGTGTGGTGACATCAGGACAGAGAAGGTGCGTCTCCGTGGGTTGATTCCTACAGCTTTTGGCCCTCATTCAATAAAGGCACTCTCTTCCCCTGACTCCAGAAGGCAGCCAACCCAGGAGACTCACAGTTGCTATGGTAGTTTTTGCAAAAGTGATAGTGAAAGCAAGAGGGTAATAGAAGGAGGATGACGAAACCTGAGATCTGACATCAAACACGTGTACTCTATTGTATAGTTGTTTTTTTTTTTTTTTGAAAAGGTTTAGATAGAATGAAATATAACATGTAACTTGCTTGGCACTTGGCAGAGGTCCCTTCAACAGCTGGGCGTGGGGGTGGGGGGAGGTGGCTCGCTGCACATGCAAAAAACTAAAAATATGCAAAAACAAGACCAGAGACTAGTTTATATTTCAAGGGAAAAAATGATGAAAACTTTAATATTTTTTATGTAGATCAGTTGGGTTTTCAGGCTAACATAGTCAGAATTTTGTAGGTCTAATGTGCCTTCCAGAATATTGTATCTGGCATAATACAAATGATAATAAAAATAATAAATAGAAAATGGAAGAAAATCACTTATTTAAATCCAAATAAAAAGCTAGTCAGAGGGTAGTAGTGGATTCTACAGCTTTGGTGGTAAGGGAATAAGGAAGAGAGCTGGCTGGGGGAAAGATAATAATAGTCAACTTCAGCTGTTGTTGACATTACATTGTTGTATAAATCCCAGGCCTTGCTGAAGGGAAACCCCTAAACTGAGAAAGAACAATGAAAATTGTTGATGAAAAGTCTGTCCCAGTTGGGAGTTTGGCCTGCTATGCAATTGCCTCACTGAAAACGCTCAGACTTCCCCAGTTTGCAACAGTTGGATTAGAAAGTCCTCTGTAAGCCAAGATCGCTGTGAACAGCTGGAGCACAAGCTCCTTGGTGCCCTTGCATTTCACATGGGACACCATCTAAATGGACAGGGTAAGAGTCAAAATGTCTTCTCACTGAATAGGCTTCGGGTTTCTAGATTGCAATGAAACATTCTTAAATAAAGTTTAAAATGGAAATTGCTCTGCCCAATAAGTAACTATTTGCTGATTTAATTGCTATAAGGAAATCAATACTTCCTGAGAGTTAACAACCCCAGAGGATTTGTTTACATTGGCATGTAAAATTAGATTGTGGAGCAATAAAGTGAAAATATGGTGACAGGATAAGGGTAGTGAGAGGAAACAAACCCTTTGTAAGGAAATCAGACTAAAATATTTCAGATTTGGGTGAAAATAGGAACCTTGCCTTGTTGTGAAACATCTCTTGAAACAGAATTGATCCAAATTTTCATATTTTATAATGCTGTTTTACTTTTTCAAGGAAAATAAAATTCAAGAATGCTAAGTGGTGTGCAGAAGTGACATCTAATGTGATTGACAGTCTTTTAAGGATTGCATAGGAAGAACTCCAAAGAATGCTTTGAATCACCAAAATTTTCCCTCTGCTTTAACTGCCAGGTATCCTTCCTGAGCTATAGAGTCAGACCTTCAGGTCGCATTTAGTGATTGTCACCTTCTGGGAGCATAACACGTTGTATTTCAGCAGACACATCCTGGAAGTCCTGAATTAGTAGAATCCTTGAAGAAACATTTATTGATCTAAATGAATCTCCCATTGATGGAACATAGGAGAGAATTTTGAACCAAGTGCGAATAATGTTTATTGATGATTCTAAGTTGTCTTTATTCTTTCTCACACTAATAAAAAAAAAAAGGAAAAATATGAACAGAACAAAACAAGACAGAAAAATTAAGAAGGACAAAAGTCACGCCCCACAAATAATCCACTCTGGGTTGGGGAATATCAACAATAAAAAATTCTGGTTATATTTCATCAAACAATATCTTTTCAATCCAGGGGAAGGAAACTTGTGTCCTCAAGGCCACAGGTGGCTGTCTAGGTGCTCAAGTGTTGTCCTTCGACTGAATCTAAACTTAGTTGTCTGGATTCAGTCACAGGGCCCTCTTGAGGGCCTAGAGGGCCTTGAGGCCACAGGTTCCCCAACCCTGGTAAGCAGTCCCTGCATTCCTCCCTCCATCACAAAATATTTCCCAAAGGGTCAAAAAAAGATGATGAGTTCTTTTTAATTCATTCAGTTTGGATGTGAAAGCCTAAGAACTGATCTTCTCAGTCTCCTAATTATAGAATCTTCTTTCTTATCTATAACATTTACCAAACTGTAAATCCTAGTACATATTTTATGACTTAAACATGGATGATATTCAATGTAAACAGTAGAAAACAACAGTTAAAAAATTCATGGATTAAGATTATGTGTAAGACAATCATTTATTATATGTTGCTTTTTCTCAGATTATTTTTTTTCTTTAAATGAATTTTTAATACATCATAATTTTCTTCAGTGTCCCTCTCCCTCCCACCACATAGCCACCCCATGTATCAAATAGTATCTTGGAAATAGAAAAAAAAAGAAAATAAAAAGGGAAAAAATAGTGCAACTGTCAATAAATCTGCATTCTGAAAATATATAGAAAGTCCACCGTTTGTGGATCGCCTACCTCTGCAAAGCAGTACAATAGGGGTATCTTCTCATACGTCATCTTTCAAGCCCAAGACAATTCCCTATGTGATGTCTACAATTAGAAGAAATGGTCTGGATGAAGAGCCTGCAAAAGGAATGGGCAAATAGGAAGGAGAACCAGGAAAAAAATAGGATTCTGAAACCGAGAGGGAAGCAAGTAATTTAGAGAATTTTTGTATGACTGTTAATAGTTTACAATTCTTTAGAGAATTCTTTGTATAATTTGGCAATTTATCTATTGGGGTTCGGCTATGTAAAAAGTTTATGTATATATATGTATATATGTATACATATATGTATATATGCATATATACACATGTATATGTGAACATAGACAAACATACAGATATATATTTTTTGTTAATTGCTTATATGCTTTGCATAACAAATCCTTATTAGAGAAATTTGCTGCAAAAATTTCCCCCGCTTTTGAGTACTTCCCTTCTTATCCTAGATAAATTGCTAATAATAACAATAATATTCACGATCATTGATATGGCACTCACTATGTGCTATGCACCGATTGTGTTAAGTTCTTACTAGCTCATTGGATCTTCACAAAATCCTTGGGTGATAGGTGCTATAATTGCCACCATTTTACAGACAAGGAAACTGAGGCAAAAAGAGCTTAAGTGACTTGCATCAATGAACAACCTCTGTAGTGACTGAGGGTGTGAAATCATGTCTATCCACTGGGCCACCCAGCTGCCTAAATTAATTTTTGCTTGTGGAGAATCTTTTCATTTTCAGGTAATCAAAGTTATTTATTTTATCTTCTATAATTGATACTCTCCCTGATTGCTTATGAATATATCTTCTACCTAAGGTTATGAAAGGTAAATTATCCACTTCTCTTAGCTTTTATGTTATTTCTAACATTGAGATCACATATCCATTTAGAACACATTGTGAAATTCAATGTAAGTTGTTGGTTTGATCCCAATTTCTGCCATACTATTTCCTAGTTTTCCCAGTAGTTTTGTCAAATAGTGAGTCATTTCTAAAATTATGTTTTCTGCTTTATCGAACCCTGGGTTATTGAGTTCTATTGTTTGTGATTTTCCCTTACCTAGTCTATTCCACTGATCTCTCTCTCTCTCTCTCTCTCTCTCTCTCTCTCTCTCTCTCTCTCTCTCTCTCTCTCTTCCCCCCTCTCTCTCCATCTCTCTCTCTTCCTCTTTCCCTCTCTCCCTCCGTCTCTCCCTCTCTCCCTCCCTCTCTCTCCCTCTCTCCTTCCCTCCCTCCCTCTCTCTCTCTCTTTCTCTCTCCCTCTCTCCCTCTCTCCCTCCATCTCTCCCTCCCTCCCTCTCTCTCTCTCCCTCTCCCTCTCTCTCCCTCTTCCTCTCTCTCCCTCCCCTGCCTCTCTCTCCCCCTCTCTCTCTTCATTCTTATTTCTTTTCATTATTTCCCTTGATATTCTTTATCTTTTATTTTTCTGAATGAACTTAGTTGTTATTTTGTCAAATTCTGCAAAGTGTCCCTTTGATAATTTTATTAGCATAACACTGAAATTGTAAATGAAGTTTGGTAGCATTGGCATTTTTATGATACTGGTATGGCCTCATCCAGGGGCACTGAGTATTCCTCTATCATTTTCATTGTTTATTTCTTTAAGAAAGACTTTGGAATTGGATCTGTAAAAGTATCTTGTGTGCTTTGGTAGATTGATTTATAGATACTTTTTGTATTTAGTGATTTTTTTAATTGAGATTTCCTTTGCTTTTTTTCACCTTTTGGATTTTATTATAGAATGCAGTTGAATTTTGAGGGTTTCTTTTGTTGTGTGCCACTTGGCTAATTCTATTTTCTCAATTAATATATTTACTTATTCTCTGTGATATCTTGAGTAATCCATCAGTACATAGAAATTGTTTTATATCATTTTTCCTGTCTTTCTGCCTTGTTATCCCTTTCTCTTTTCTTGTTGCCGTTGCTAGCATTTCTAGAATTACATCAAATAATAGTGGGGGGAGTTATTTATGATATTTATAGTTGCTTTTGGTTTCTAGTTTATTTCTTCTATAGTTTTTAGTATTTCCTCCTTTTTTCTTTAGTATTGTTTCAAAATTGATTTTCTTTTTTGTTTCTTTTTATATTAATTTATTTGTTTTCAGTTTTCTACAATCACTTCCATAAGTCTTAGATTTTCTGCCATTTCCTCCTCAAGAGAGCATGCAATCTTATGTGGGTTCTAAATATATATTCTAATTAACCATATTTTCACTTTAGTCGTGTTGCATATATGCATTAAAACGAATGGGAGAAGTCATCAATTTTCTACTTTTAAATGCAATTCTAGTTCATTGATTCTTTTCTTTGCTCATTTGTTTAAGCTTGTTTGTAAGGATACTATTTTCCCCTCAAAGACAATAACTGTATCTCAAAAATTGTATTTTGTTGTTACATCATTATTATTTTCTTATACATAATTATCATTTCACCATATTGTTTCTGACCTATTCATTATTAAGAATTTAGTGTTAAATCAGCTTTTAGATCTTTTTTTTGTTTGTGCTCACTCTGTTGATTATTATTTTATTGTGTCATCATCCACAAAGGATGTGCTTACTATATTTGCTTTTTTATATTTGTTTGCAATATCTCTATATAACAACACCTGGTGAGTTCTTGCAAAAGTTTCATATAGTACTGAGAGATATGCATGGTCTTTAGCAGCCCCATATAGAAGATAGTATAAGTCTTTCAATTTTAGTTTTCCCAAGAACTTATGCAATTCTGTATTTTCCCTTTTGATTATCTTTTTGTTTGATTTATACAGAACTAAAAGATAGGGATATTGAAATCTCCTGGCACTACTCTATCACTGTTTATGTCTTTTTGTATTTCAGCATATTTTTTTCTTTGTGAATTCAGGGGTGAAGAATCTGTGGCCTCGAATCCTGAGTCCTAGATTCAGTCAAAGGGTAGCATTTGAAGAGCTAAAGGGTCATATGTGGCCTCGAGGTTGCAGGTTCCCACCGCTGTGCTAAATCATTTGAAGTACATCAATTTAATTTTGATATTGGTTTATTGCTAATGGTTCCTTTTTATAATAATTGAATGTCTTTGTTAAAACTGGATTGTTTTTGCTTTATCTAATAATTTAGCTACAACACATGCTTCTTGAATTCTCCTGATGCATAGTAAAAAAAAATTTTTCTGCCCCTTACTTTCAGTCAATGAGAATCTTTTATTTTGGTGGTGATGTTTCTTGTAAGCAACAATGTGGCATTTTAGTATGTAATCCATTGGTTCTCCCCTGACATTTTATTAGATTATTTAATCCATTCATCTTTAAATTTAGGAATTAGGTTTATATTTTCCTCTATTTGTCTCTAATACCAGTTTTTACCCAGCTAAGATTTCTCCCTTTTCTCCATAATTTTTTTTTTGGTATTTTGGTTTTATCTACTTTAAGGCAATCCTTATTTCTGCTGATATTTTTCTCCTTAAATCTGTCCTCCCTTTTATTACCCAATTCCCTAGTTTTGAAGTTTTCCTTAATCTAGTTCTTTTTGTGCTCTTTCTTTGGTTCAGTTATTGCCTCTTTCCTCTCTCTCTATTAAGTAATCAAACAAAATTCTCATTCTTCTCTTTTCCTTTAAATTGTTTTATTCATTAGTTTTTGAAATTTCATTTTCTGATCCTTTCAAAAATATTTCACCCATTTTCTTCATTACTTATCTTCTTTTTCTTTCCGCTCTAAAAGCTTATTCTTTGATTCATTGACCTTTTATGGTGCTTCCTTACTCTTTTCATTCCTTATAGAATTAAAACTTGTAAGGTATCTATTTGGGATTTTCTATATCGTTTTTGTATTGGCTTGTAGATCTTGCTTTTGCCTCCCGCCGCCCCCACCTTTTTATTGTAGCTTAAGCTCTTAGAAATACTAATTCTTGCAAGCAGTAGAGAAAGTATTGCCTCAAGATATTTATCTTCCTACATCCCTGATGGTGCAGTTTATTACTAATGCTTATTCTTCATGGTCATTTCCTTCCCTTTTTACTCTGGATCCTTGCCTTGTTTCAGTTACCTCGATGAGATCTGATTCCTCTTATTTCAAGGCAGGATGAGTATTCTCTATAAGTACCAAAGTTCCTACAGATTATAACCATTGTAAGGTTTCTGTCTCATTTTATAGAAAATCTTTCTTAATGGGAATGTTCATCAGTGGTATCTCCTTCCATCACTGAAACCAAGTTCTTCCTTTCTTTCCCCATGATTCAGGTCTTCTCTTCAACCTTTAATGTACTCTCCCATGCAATCTCTTTTTCCAAAAGAATACAACAGCTATTTTCCCTTCGTTATTAATCTTTGACTTGATTAGGCATATCACATTCTCCTAATCTTCTCCCCCGCTTTATGCAGCCTCCTATTCTATAATTTATTCCAGCAGAAAACATTGATTTATCTAAAGATGGAGTGTTACAAGATTTAGTAAAATTTCAGACCAATTCCTCCACCATCATTTCCGTTTGTCATGCTTTCTCTGTGGTCTCCTTTTATGCTTTTAGAAAGAATTCTCTTACTGGCCTCTATGATGTTATTTTTTTGTTGTTGCCCTTGATTCCTATATTTGCTTATCTTTCTTTTATTTAATTTCTCGAGGCATTTGCAAAGCAAACATTTTGTTTGCTTGATTTTCTTATTCTTAAAATTTTTAAAAAAATATTTTTTTTTTATTAAATCTCCATCTTTTTAACTTACTGGTTAGACTCAGATTTACATGGTATGTCACCTTAGGTTTTCTCTTGAACTCCTTTACTTTTTGGACCATATTGTCACATTCTTTTCTGAATTTTCTGATCTTTTGCCTTTCCTTTATTTTCAAAGATCTTTCACTCTCTTACTTGTAGAATTTATTATTTGACTCTGGAATTGTTAAATTTAGCCACTATGTGTCTTGGAATTTACATTATAGATTTTATATTTTTCCTGGTTGGTTTGTGTATTTTTCCTTATTTATTTATTCATACATCTATCTATATCTATGTCTATATGTATCTATGTATCTATGTATCTATGTATCTATCTATGTATCTATCTATCTATCTATCTATCTATCTATCTATCTATCTATCTATCTATCTATCTATCTATCCATCCATCCATCCATCCATCCATCCATCCATCCATCCATCCATCCATCCATCTATCTATCTATCTATCTATCTATCTATCTATCTATCTATCTATCTATCTATCTATCTATCCTTCTGGAAACAAGCTATGGATAATTCTGTGTTCAGACTCTTCCAGGCCTTCCCAGCCTCCCCTCCATCTAGGTAATCCATATTTCACAGATCTCACTCGTTGTCCAGGTGGCTTCTGTAGAATGAAAACTCCTCTTAGCTGTATACTAGTTTCCTTCCTTTGAACTTATTGGAAGCCACATAACCATATTTTCTCTGTTTGTTCATTAGTACTTTGGCTGCATCTTCTTTTTGTATATATACCATGTTGCTCATCTAGCTAACATAAAAGTCTGCCTTTTGATTTTTTGTGGCAATGAAGGAAAGGGTGCTTGTGAATAGTTAAACTTTCTAAAACTCTTGGTACAAAATCCAATCAAAAATAAGAAATTCTCACACTGACTAAATCCAAAAATTATGTTTTATCCCGTAGCTTGTGTCTATCACTTCTCTGTGAACAAGTATATAGAATGTATAATTATAAGTTCTCTGCCATCATGAAGTATGAGGCCTTTCATTTATCTTAGATCTTTCATAGTTTTTTTTTCTTCATAATATGGTAGCTAATTGTATAAGTAGCTATTTTTTGGCTCTGCTTGCTTCACTTTACATTAGTTAATATAAGTCTTCTCAAGTATCTCAGAAATTTTCTCATGATTTCTTATGGTATAATAGTGTTACATTATATTCATACACTGTAATTTGTTCAGTCATTCCCCAATTCAGATTCACTTATTTAGTTCCTTACTAGTACAAAAAGAGTTATTAACACTATTTTCGTACATATAGGTCTTGCTTTTCCTTATGTGGAGGTCAGTGTGAATCTAGAGATGAATACTCCTCAAAGATATGTAAGAGCAAAGATGGACTGTTCACATAGGGAGGATGAAGGAATATAGGTATATGGCCCAGTTACTGGGCTGGTTTCCTCAAATCAGGAGAAAGTGTGGAAGACTTCTAACATATTTTATGAATTTTTAGTGGGGAATTGTGGGGAATCATATATACAAGATTCAGATAGGAGGATGAGGCATGGATGGATTGTGGTGTGCATTATTGGACAGAATTTTTGAACCAATAAGTTTGCAGAATTATTTGAATGTTTGACCCAAAAAAAATGCTCAGAGTTGATGTGACTTTGAAAATGCCTAAGTAAAAGTTTTAAGAAAGTAAAGGCATCGGTCAATTATCTCAATCAACACTGAATTATGGAAATATGGTATGGTTGCCTAACTAAATACTAAATTTATGATTTATTATTCTTTTTAAAGACTTTTAATAATCATTTAATGACTCATTTTCCATGAATTTTTGGAAATAGCACAATGTAGTAGAAAGTACATTGAACTGGCAATCAAAAGATCTAGATTTGCATCTCAGATCTGCCACTTAGTCAGTTTATGATGTTGGGAAAGCCACATATCTCCTTTGAATTCCTTGTTCATCAAATTAATGTAACCACTTAGAAGAGCGTTTCTAATTTTAAAATCCTTGAATATGCTGATATATTTAACCTTTGATGCAGAAGAATTTTATAAATTTTCTACTTGCTGTATGAATGATTTTTTAAATTAATTAATTTTTAAATTACATATTTTAAATAACATCACATATCAAGTCCATCAAACTTCATTTGTAATTGAGTGGCATTTAAAAAGACAAAACATTTAAAAGCAAGAAAAGCAATAATAAACACAAAAAGATTATTCTTGCCTTAGAAGATTCAGTGTGATAGGATATTTAATTCAAATTCCTTGAGGGCAGAGAAGGTATTGTTTTTCATAATTGTATACCATATATTGGGCAATGTATTTATGTATATTTAGCAGTCAACTCAGCATTTTTGAGTTATATAACAAAATAAAGGTACAAAAATATACTGCTTTCTAATATCCCCATTATTTTATATTTGCAAATTTGTATCCAGATCTTTGACATCATAAGGACCATCCATATGGTTTGCAATGGAAATCTTCTATGTGTTTTCTCCTGTATTAGAAAGTGAAGTTCTTGAAAGAAATAACTGTTTTACTTTTCTATCTGTAGTCATTGTATTTACTCAGCAGGCAGTTAGGTGGCTAAGGGAAAAGGTAAGTTCAAATCCAGCCTCAGATGGATTTCAATGTCTATGTGACTCTAGTCAAGTCATTTAACTTCTTTTTGCCTTAACCCACTAGAAAGGGAAATAGAAAACTGTTCCAGTACCTTTGCCACAAAAACCCTGTGAATGATACAGTCCATCGGGTCACAAAGAGTTGAACATGGCTGAGTAACTGCAACAGCACAGTGCTTTTCACTGAGTAAGCACTTAGTGCTTTATTCATTCATTTACTTAGGAAACTCCCCAGTGAGGAAATTCCCTTTATTAATGCAGATAAGCAACTATTTCTCTAACTTACAGTATTCTTAGGGAATTTCATTGGAGGTTTAATAACTTGATCAAGATCTTACAACCAGTATGAGTTAGAAGCATTCCTTGAGCCCTGAGCTTTCTGACTCTAAGACAGGATCTGTATTTACTATGAAATGTAGCCTCACTCCATTTGTACTATATTGTTAAAAATCTAAAATAGTGAATTGATGTAAAGGATCCTTATATTAAAGCTGGAAAGGAAGTTTAAGATAATATAATTCAATTTTCTCAACATATAAATGAAGAAATAGGAAAGCGAAGGGATTTGCTCGGTGTCACAGAGACAGTAAGTAAAAGAACGAAAGTTCACACCCGGGTGAAGTTGACAAGGCAACAAGCATTTATTAATTACTTACTATGTGCTAGGAATTGGAAATTCAAAGGATGGCAAAAAGAAAAATGCCCTGAAAGGCCTCATGTTCTAATGGGGTGACATCATGCAAAGAACTACACATACACACACACACATACACACACAGGTAAATTGGGAGTAATTTCAGAAGGAAGGTATTAGTATTGAGGTAGATTGGCAAAGGTTTTTTTGTTTTTTTCAGAAGATGGATTTTAAGCTAAATCCTGAAGGAAGCCAGAGAAAGCACAGGTGGGGTGGAGGAAGGAAAAGATACCAGGCTTGGAGCCAGTCATTCAAAATGCACAGAGTAGAGAGTTGGAGTGTGTTGTGCAAGAAATAGCAAGGAAGTCAGTATTGCTGTATCCTAGACTATATATGTGTAGGAGATTAAAGTGTAAGAAGAATGAAAATGTAGGAAGGGAGCATGTCGTGAAGGGCTTTAAAAGCTAAACAGAAGGTTTTACATTTGATCCTGGTAGTTATGGGGACCTACTGGATGTTACTGAGCAGGAGTGACATGGTCAGACCTGCTCTTTGGCACTTGCCTGGAGAGACATGAGGCAGGTCCACCAATCAGAAGGCCATTTCAGTCATCCAGTCATGAGATTACAAAGGTCTTTATGAAAGTAGTTACACAGACAGAGACGGTATGGGGACATATATGAGAGCTGAAACAAAGGCAGAAAGCAAAGGAGTTGGCAACTGATGGGATATTTTCAATTCCAGACTTGTTCTCTAACACCATACAGCCCCTCCTGTTAATGCAATTGACTTAGTGTCTTCCTATTAATGACATGAATTCCTTTTTTCACTTTTGTTCTGTTGATTTCCTATGCTTGTGTGTTGCCTCTCCACTGTAAACCTCTAAAGTACATTCTTTGTATACATAATCAATCCTTTCTCTAACCAAGTATGTTTATTCATTTAACTCATATTTACTAAGTGACTGCAAGGTATGACTCTGCTATCACCACATGGCATTAGGTAACTGATAAATATGCTTTAATAGTGATGAGGTGCTATGTGTTAATACATAGTAATGTGCTTTCCTTCTAATTATGGGTCTTTATTTTGCTCTGTTTTTCAATATGGGGATTCTGGATTTTCAGTAATTCAACCTTAACTCTTCTTGCACTTTCCCCTGTGATTAGGGACATACATTTGCAACATGCCTAGCTAAGGTTAGGGGTGTGGTATGTGACCATGTAATGGAACCTAGTTAATTGGCTCACATGGGAATCTCTCTTATGACCTTGTTAGCAGGGTGCCTTAACCAACTGGCCCAACTTGTCACAGACATCTCAATATCAGGGTTCTCAGGTATTTTATTTTATCTTATTCCCCAGGCCACTCTAGGCTTCTTGAAACTAGACTTGCTCTGATTTGCCCATCATTTTTACCTTCTCTAGACTTTGTTATTATGGATATTGTGAGAAAAAAATAAGGTAATGCATAGGCAAGCACTTTGGGCCTTTGGAGTGAAAAGCCTTATGAATTTGAAGGAATTTGTGTTCTGTTATTTCTCATTTAATGATCCCAGAGCATGATATATTCTATTATTACCATAGTATATTGAATGGAATGTTAGTGTCCTGGAAGAGTTATTTATGCTAGTAGGTTTTTGTTATAGAGTACAGTAGGAGAGTCTAATAAGCAGAACACTCATATCCTAGACTTCTGTTTCTGTCCTGTTCTGGCTCTTTGCTTTCATTCCAATTTACCTAACTTTATTCAACACCCCCCATCTACTTTCTTTTCTTTTCTTTACTTTCTTATTTTTCTCCTTTCCCTTCCTTCCTCTCATATGATTTTTAAAACACCAACATCATAATTTGTATTTTATATATGATTATCATTGTGTGCAGTGATAAATCCCATCATTATGTAGTCAAGTGTCATACCTATTGACATTTCTCTCCACCTCCCTATTTATTCCTTTACCTGCTTACTTTGTTAATTTCATCTTTGTAAGTCTCTTTTGCATTTTTTCCTGGAAAATTAGCTTTATATGGAGGAAAATATTAAAAAGACTTGATATTGTTGGACCATAGTGCAGCATTAACATTACCTTAGTACAAGTAACAAGATGCATATGAGACAAAGTGTGGCACAATGGATAAACAGTCTCAAAACCTGGTCACTTGGAAGACTGACTTTCACGTTCTGCCTCTGATACATCTTTGTTTTACAACCTTGAGCAAGTTATCTAATCTTTCAATGTGCTGATTGATTTTCCAAGATTGTAAGTTATAAAGGAGGTACATATCTGCATTGATAGAGGGATTTTCCTTATGTGGAAATTCTATATACCAATAATATTATATTTCCAGTCTTTATCCTTACCAAGATACACAACAGGGTGAGAAGGAAAATCTTTTTCTCAATTTTCCTGAAATCAGTTACTTTGTAAGGATGTTACTTGGCATTATGCCAAGTAACATCCTTACAAAGTAACTCTAAATCACTAATAATAATATGTAAAAGTTTATAATAAAGTCTTTATGGTCAAGTAGATTAAAATGACTAATTCTATGCACAAAGTACTTTGGGGTCATGGATCATGTTTTCTCATATTTTTCTAGCTCTGAAATGAAATTTGAACCATTCAAATATACCAGCAATCCTAGAGACTTGCTTAAACACAAATAATTAATTATTTATTCATTCTCTTTTTTATTTATTTTTTCATTTATTTATTTTATTTTTTTGAGAACTTCACATGTTGTCACCTTCTTACCGATGACTTCAGTTTCTCTCTACTGTCATTTTACTTAGACATCATACCATGCTTTGATCATCTCCTGAATCAGGCACTTTTCAGTTGTTGATTTCATTAACGCCTCCTTCACACCAGACAAGAGTTTCCAGATGTGGCACCTGTCATTAACAATATGTTCATCCAATCTTATTCAGTGGATATTGGACAAAAGGAGGTGATGAATAATTGAGAAACAGGACTGTCTGCATACTCTAATGTGTAAAAATTTGTTCTTTTCAAGTAATTTGTTATTTCATGTAGTTGAAACAGATTTAACAAATTCTTTTGGCTGACTGCCTTAGTATATTTCTAGGGCCATCATTTCAGAATGGCAGGGACTTATTTGACAGTTTGGGTGATAATGTCAGGACAGAGCTAGTTTTCCCTGAAGAAATATTTTGAGGAAAACAGTGTTAGAAATACATACCTTTTCATCATGAGATGAGATTGTCACTAAAATGGTCATTTCTCATCATAGATGTGGTTGTTGATCTTCTTTTTCTCTTAGACCTAGGTGCAAGATGTTGAGAATTATGGGGAAAGGGACTTCAGGGTCACATGACCAACAAGATGGAAGACTAGACATTTCCTTTGATCCTTTCAGTTTCCCAAATCTTTCCAAAATAGGAATTATGAATAAACCATAAAGCAATTTCAGTGGTCTCCATGGTCTGTAACATGAAGACTCTAAATGAGGTAAAAATCTGATGAACTAATAACATGGAAGAATCCCTGACAAACACATTATTCACTCAGCATCTCCTTTCCTATCTTCCACCATGCTCCTTGCAGGTGGGTAGCACCAGCTGACTCACTTGTGTGCATTAAATCCAACTCTATATCCTAACCCTTTCTCAGTGACTACAGAAATCCAAATGACAGAAATTTGGTCAGGTTATTATAATAGCAATGTGGCAGTGCTCTGTACCCCACACCAGAATTTGACTGGGGAATGGAGGAACAGAGGTCAAGTGGGTAGGACACATGTATTGTGTGGTTCTTCTCTAAGCCTGTGGAAAGAACCCAGCTTCCATCTGGACCCAGTCATGCTCCCAGATGTCACTTGGTAAACCATGAAATGCCCAGTGTTGGAGATACTTCGAATCTATCCCCTAAGGAAACTTCCATCAAAAAAGGAGGAGAGTGAGCATTAGGGGAAAATAAGGAAAAAGTGTGAAATTGTCAAAGATCTTTAGAGGAAGAAAACACAAAGATCTTCAGCATAATAAGATAAACCAATCTAGAAGCTATTAATAAGAGCAGGGAATATGTATTCCACATCAGGAAGTCAAAGAGGAGATTACATAGAAAAACTCTAAGCAGCTTAGACACTTGACCTTTTCTTGGGATTCCAGTACCTCGACTCTATTACAAGGTTGCTTAGAATGAGTATAGTGAGGTCAGGCTTACTTGTTGATTGTCACAATGGCAGCAGTTCAGAGAAACTATTTGACCTGGTTACTTTATGCCCTGTAAAACTGAATAGATAAAATGTGGGGTATCCCAAAACTTAGTGTGGTTTTTAGGAATTGATTTTAGATAATGTACCTTCCCTAATATTCTTAAGTTTCATAGACAAGACTTTAAAGTAGGATAGCGCATCATATTCTTGAAAATTGCAGGAAAGAGGTCACTAAATTCTTGATGTCCTTGGTACTCCTAGATTTGTTATGACTATTTTAAATGTACTTATTTGATCTTTCCTACCTCTTAGTTGCCAGATAATGTGTATAGTTGAATCCTTTAAGTTCTAGATATCTATGAAAGTTAAATATCAAAGATGGTCTCATATTTATAGCATCTCTGTATGGCACATATAAAGCATGTTATGAAGTGCTAATTGATTTTTTCAAATTGGCATATGATTCCATTGCTATAATTGGACTTTTGGTGAGGAAACTACCTTTTTCTCTGTATATACCATTGCCTATACTGCAACTTGAATTCCTAGTTACCTAGGGCAGTGATTGCTCAAGTGATTTGTTTAGGGTGATAACATCAGTATCTTTCAGAGGCAAATACTTGAACCAAGATTTTCGTGAAACTGAAACTAGCTCTTGATACACAATGCTATGTTGCTTTTCACATTATTCTTGTTGTGTTAAAAATATCATAAAGCTGTTTCTAGTTCTTTAGGAGAAAGTTATTTAGCATATTGCCTCTGGCAGGGTATCCAAAGTTTCCACTGGTTGAGTGAATCTCTGTCTCTGTCTTTCCCTCCCCCACCTAATGTGAGGACTATTCTATTTCAATGGATATTTCTATGAAACAAATGCAGATGAAGAATATGAAATTTGGTCTCAGTGTTTATCTATGTTATGGCCAATATATACTAATTTAAGGCCCTATGAAGTAATAGAATCTAGAAGATGGCCTCAAATCCAGCTTTTAACTGTTCAATATGTAACTACTGGCAGGTTATTTAACCTCTGTGACACAGGCAGCTTCCTAGGAGGAGGAGGAAGGGAAGGAAAATATTGATTAAGTGCCTACTATATGCCAGACACCATGACATGCATTTTATATTACTCATTTTATCCTTAGTGACCCTATGAGGCAGGTGCTATTATTATCCCTGTTTTACAGTTGAGGAACCTGAAGCAGACAGAGGTTAGGTGACTTGCCCAGGGCCATATAACTAGTAAGTGGCTGAGGCTGGATTTTAACTCAGGTCTTCCTGACTCTAGCCCAGTGTTAAATAAACTGAGCCACCAACCTACCCAAGTCCTTGTCTTTTAAGTCATAGTGAGGTGGAGAGCTAATGGAAGAGGGGTTTCTCATACTGAATGTGCTCTACATAGCCAAAATTATATATCATCTATATGTCTGACTATTAGAACCTTAAATATCTAGAAACGACTTTTCATTGTGTAGTGATCTAAGGTGTTCTTGACTTGGTGATTGATACCTAACTACATGTATATGTTCCAATCATATATGCTGAGTTGAAGAAATACATAGTGGCAAAGAGAAAGGAGTAATTAAGAATTAGGACTGGGATTACGAGGAATGAGTTCCTGTCCTGGCTTTATTATATACTGATTGCATAACAATGATTGAAGTAAGTCACTTGATAGATCTGGATCTCAGTTTCCTATTAGGTGAAATGAGGAACATTAGGTTCAGTTATCTTTAAGGTTCTTTCAGCTCTGTAATTCTGCTATTTAATATATGGAGTAAGAAAGAATCCAGAGAAGATCAATTTTTACAGTTCTTTTTATTAATAGCTCAAAGTCTGAGAACTTTTATTTCAAAGAGGCTGACTTTTTCCATTGCTTTGGTCGTTTGGTTGTCTCCAAAACTAAAGCCTCTATTGAAAATGAAAATACAAAGGATTATATGCAAAGGGTGGGGGATTTCCATGGAAAAGTATTTATTAGTGGGTATTCAAAATCCCTTAAGAAAATCTTGAGATATGGTGTTTTGGAATTTAGTCCTTTAGATTTCGGATTTGACTTTTGGTATACAGAAGGTAAATGGGGAGAGGGAGAAAGGGAGACAGAGGAAGACTGCAGAGGGAGAGATGGAAGGAAAAAAGGGGAGAAGGCAAAAAAAGAAGAGAAGGAGATGGAGAGAATTTCTTCTCATTTGAAACCAAGTCTCATGTGGGTTTTACATGAAGCTATGGAAAACAAACTTTTTTTTTGAGATTTGTTTTTATGAACTGTGACATGAGTCATTTCAAACTATCAGAGAATCAAGACCAAATAGTTTACCAAGGTTATGCTCCACTCTTGATTAAACAAATGTTTCTTTCACTCTTAAACCAACAAATATAAAGATCAGAGCGTGTGAATACCAAAAGCAAAACTAAACAAAGAGCTGTCACACGCAGATCCATATTTATCCGCTAATTGTCTCCTTTGGGTTACTTCTAAGTTCTTTCATATTTTTTTAATTTTAAAATAATACAGAATATTATAAAACAGGGAATATCTCTAGGTGACAAGCTCTTATCTGGTCCTGACCTATTGCATGCCTATAAGTGTGTGTACATACGTATATAGGGAAATATGGAAGAAATTAAAGGAGAAAAGGGAGGAGGAAAGGGAGGAGTAAATATGTAGTTTAATGGAAACAGAATGATCTTGAAGTCAAGGGAACCTGGAATCAAATCTTGTCTCTGATGCAATGACCCTGGCCATATTATATAACTATTATATGCTTCATATGATTTTGTAAGATTTAACTACTGTGATAGGTTGCCCTCTGCCCTGGTGGAAGGGAAATTCTTTATGTTGATTTGAGATATTTATAACGCTAAAAAAATGACTCTTTTTAACAGATGATAAAGACCTCTTTACAGATTTGATATATATTCCTTTATCAGTTATTTGTGTATAGTCAGAACATGAGCTTTTTGGAGCAAAGATCAAAATTAATATAAAACTAAAAAAACATAAAAATGAAAAAGGGTATGCAGTTCAAACTACTTCACTATGACTTATTCAAATAATTTATTTATGATGACAAAATGGCATATGGACAGAAGAAAGGTTTTAGTACCAACTACAAAAATTTAGCTGATGCAAGTAAATTGTCATTATAAGAATAGCATGTATGTATAGTGTGTATGTATTGTATACATGAATGTAACTTTAAAAGGTCCTTACTTGTGCAATGGAGAAAATATAAAAGAGTTTAGACAAACATCAATTTAGAATATAATCCAGTTTGTTAAACCTTACAGTGGAAGATGATGAAAAATTATATGCCATATTTTTATATAAGGCAGAGAGAAATAGTTTTTAAAGAAAGAAAAATAACTTGGTGATTCAACTAAATCATCATTGTGAGTGCATTTATAGGTAACAATCAAAAGGTGATAACAGAAAAAAAAAACAACCAGAAAAGACTTTCAAAAATTTTTCTGCTGAACTCTTTTGACCATTTAGGGGAATGGAAACACTAATCTTTAGTCAGGAAATTGATTAGAGCAAATTCGCAAAGAGAAGATCCATACTAGAGGTGACACAATTGTAAAGGCATTGGGAGACTGACAAGATATCCAAAGGAAGGAAAGATAATAAAGATAGGGAAAAAATAGGCTTTATTAATACTTAAAAGGTGGCCATGAAAAGACCTACCAACTAGCTATATATCTCTTTTCCCATCAATTACAATTTTCAAAGAAGAATTGTCTACACATGATTTGAGGACCTTGATGATGAGGGTATTAAAACAAAGAGGGCAGGTTTGGCAAATGAGATTCCATTTTCATTCATTTTTCCATCATTTCTGGATTTCTGTGACTCCATTTGGAATTTTCTTGGCAAAGATACTGGAGTGATTTGCCTTTTCCTTCTCCAATTCATTTTTATAGATGAGGAAATGGAGACCAACAGGATTAAATAACTTGTCCAGGGTCATACAGCTTGTAAGTACCTGAGGTTGTATTTGAACTCAGGTCTTCTTGACTCCAGACCTGACCCTCTATCCATTGTACCTCCTAATTGACCAATATTCCATAGCAGATGACATTTTAACCATTGCATAATTGATGAAAGAACATTGAGAATTCACAATACTATTAAGCTTATTGGCTATTGTTTTTTTTTTTTAAATTAAGCAGTTGACTTGGTAGAACACAATGTTTCCTCAATGAGAATAAAAATTCTGTATGTCAGTTAGTCAAAAGCATCTGTTAAGTCTCTGCTCTGTTCTAGACACTGTGCTAAGGGCTGAGGATGTAAAAATGAGGCAAAAATCAGTCCCCGTCTTGAAGTGCCTCATGGTTTGCAACCTTAGACAAATCATCTGACTGTTAGTTCAAGTTTTCTAATCTGTAAAATGAGGTTACTATATCACTAACTCCCAACATAGGTGTTGGGAAAGTGCTAAGTTTATATTTATATAATGCTCCGAAGTTTATCATTATTAGTTAATGACAGGTGGTGTAACAGTGAATAGAGAATTCTACCTGCAGAGGAGTGACTGCTCTGCCTTAGTGGTAAGTTTCTTCACCAAGAATTTTACCTATATCAGTGAAATCACAGGTCTAGAGCAAAGAGGGTAAAAATCAGTGATTTGGTTGGAACTCCTTGAATCAATTGCAAGTCTGACAAGTAATAATTAGTATAGCACTGCAGGCTTCTCAGTCGGAGAAAATGAAATTGACAGATTAAAAATCACTTTATCCATGTAATGTTAGTAACTATTGAATTCATTTGATTTCAAGTTGGAAGAAACCTCTAAGATAATCTAGTTAGACTACATTTTACAGATGGAGATTCTGAGACCCAGAGATGTGTTTGAATTAATAGAACCAGAATTTGAATCCAGGTCTTCTGTCTCCAAATGTAGGGCTTTGTACTCTATTGTGTGTGATTCCAGTGTTATTATGACTGCTAGGCATTAGTTGCTTTGAATTAGTAGACTTAGAGAGACAAATCTTTTTTTCCCATTCCCTCATACTCTGAGGTGGCCATGTTCAGTAAATAGCTGCTTGAATGTATAAACCTCATACCTTTACCTTCTGAATGTTCAGTGATTTTTTTTATTACTTGGTTTTTTTTTCCTTAAATATTCTGTGCCCAGTACTTGCTAGTTGAATGACCCTGGGTAAGTCATTTAACCCTGTGGCCTCAGTTTCTTTATCTGCAAAATTAACTGGAGAAGAAAATGACAAACCACTCCAGTGTCATTGCCAGGAAAACTCCAAATGGGGTCACAGAAAGTCAGACACAACTGAAATAATTCAGTAACAACCATAAAAGCACATTCCTAGTCCTATTCCTTTTTCTTTCTAAATATATCTCCCTCCTTCCCCACTGCAGGAGCGGTTTAACAGCTTGTGGACAACTTCTGAAACTAAGTTTGTGGACACAGTAAGATGTATCGTCACCCCTAGGTGACAGTTATGCTATCATCAGAGCTCTCTCTGGGCTAGGAACCAGATATGAACAATGGTTACTTTTCCCCTTTGCTTACAGCAATGTTGTTATTCTTTTCTGTCCTTTGAAAATGGGATTGCTTTCTTTGTATCTCATATTTTATCTCAGCAGTTATTGGTTTTCACTTATGGATAAAATGTATCTGAGATGATCTTGTTGTAGGAAGCAATGTTTCCATCTCTGAATTAGCAGTCAGAGGAGGCGGTTGAGGAAGGGCTGGAATTGGGCTTTCGTTACCGTGGAGGGACTCCCAGGTGCAAACTCCCTCCACTATCCCTCCACTAATACAGATCAACATTTCACCTGTAATACCTAGTCTTGGAGCCAGGATGGGAATCTATGCCTGTTCACTCCAAATTCGGGGGTTTGTGCCATTATATCTTACTGTCTTTAAATCTCTATACCACCTTTTCTGATGGTCGCAGTTGGAAGTGACCCTGCCTTCTTCTACAATGTCATTACACTTTGTACCTGTCTTATTTGTTTATCACACTGTTAGGTATTACATCTATTTCTCTTCATCTCTCTCTCTCTCTCTCTCTCTCTCTCTCTCCTCCTCTCTCTCTCTCCTCTCTCTCCTCTCTCCTCTCTCTCTCTCTCTCCTCTCCTCTCTCTCTCTCTCTCTCTCTCTCTCTCTCCCCTTCCCCCCTCTCTCCCTCTCCTTCCCTTTCTCTCTTCTCCTCCTTTCCTCCCTCTCCTCCCCTCATCTAATGTACCTATCTATTGATCTATCTACCTATCTGTATCTTCTTTCCTCTAGTAAGATTTCATCACCATTAGCATCAGGGTTTTGTCTTAAACGTCTTTTATTCCCCCTCCACCTAGCACAGTGTCTTGTGAGTAGAAAAGAACAATTAAAAAACTTAATTATAGTAAATGCAGTTCGATTAATTCCCAGTTAATATTTTGATTAACAATAGGACCATTAAGAAATTACTTTGGACATTTTTACTGCTACTATTAACTATTTCCAGACATTGCTGGTAGGAGGAAAGGAATGTATATAGAAGCTATTTATGTCACACAGTCATTTTAGAACAGAGCAATTATCCTTTCCTATATCCTTGTCCAATTACTTTCAATTTTGTTGTCTTTTGAAAAGCAGGCTCTTAAGTTTTGAGTTCAAATGGCAATTTTCAACCCAAATACACGTTTAAACTTGTTTGAAGGCGCAAGAGAAATGAAAACTTAACAATAGTTAAGTGAGTTTTAGAGACACCCTTTGGATGAGGCATGTTTACTGATGCCATGATCAGGGAGAGTCAAACATGATTGGCATGTTTCAAACCCGAGCACACTGGAAAGAACTCTCTAAGAGTGACTCATAAATAGTTTTCAACAGGACTCCAAACAAACTGATTTCAAAAATCTTTTAAGTCCCAAATATGTGCAAATGAATTCTGATTTGGCTTTGAGTGGTGTATTTTTATTTTTCCACTTGATTCATTTTGAAAGTCAGCATATGTCATTCTATAGTGTCATTACTGTTCCTTTAAAGTAGCAACTACATCTCTCCTTGAACATATGGAATTATTGTGTTTCTGGTAGACAAATTAATCCCTGTGAAGACTGCAAACTTGCAAGTCAAACTTTGGGCATCCTTTCAGCTAGACTCTGAGGCATCAGTCTAAGTGGATCTTAATTTGAATGCAAGGGTATAAATCTAAATGAAAGTACAGTTTGTGTGGATCATAAATTATTGGAGAGAGCTATGCAAAAAAAATGAAATTTCTTTTTGAAAACTGTATTCAGAGAGAAGGGCTGCGGGTGAATTACTCTTTATAAGGATAATTCTTTCAAAGTAAAGGAAAACTTAGTTTTTTTCATTATAGCAAAGTGAACAGTCATTTTACAAGCACTATTGGACATGTTATTCTTATCCTTACAAGAAAAATGGTGTGATTTTTATAGAATTGCTCATATCTTCATATCATGGCCCTTTCTGGTTTATAAAACTGTTCTCTCACAACGATCCTATGAGAGATAGTCTCAATCATTTCTTTTCTTCTGGGCTCAGACCTGGGATGTTTCTGTCGGATGAGCTCCCAGCATTGATACTCCTCCTGTTGGGGCAGAGAGTGGCACTGACCTCCAACTTTTAGTCTTAGTTTCTGGGACATTAAGAGGTAACAAGTGACTGGTTCACAGTCTCCCAGCTAACATAAATCAAATAGAGACAAGACTAAAAAATAACTTGTCCTATTTCTGCCAAAGTCACAATCATTCCTCCAGTCTCCTGGGTTTATAACCTTAGAGCAAACCTCAGTTCCTCACTCTCACTCTCCATCTCTCACTCTCACTCTCATCAGTTCTTGAACATTTCTGTGTTTGCTTTCATAACATCTCTTGTGTTCAGTTCCTTCTCTCTATTCACACGGCCATTACCTTCGCAAAGGCTCTCAGCGCCTTTCAGCTGGGCTATTGCAATGGACTCCTAACTGGTTTCCCTAACTCATTTCATCTTTCTCTATCCAGCTGACAAAGGAATTTTTCTCAAGTTCAAATCTGACCATGTTAAACCCCTACTCAATAAACTCTGTGGCCCTTATTACCTCTATGATAAAACATATACTCCTCTGTTTATCTTTTAAATAGTTTAACTATTATAATATTCTAACTAGTTAGTATCCCTTACGCCTTTTATATTATATTACCTCTCTTCCTACTTTCCACAATCTAGCCAAACTGGTTTTCTCATTGTCCCCCATGTACACACCACAGTGTCTCCTCACCATTGTGCTGTTGTGTCCCATGCATGGAGTGTGCTCCCTTCTCACCTCTGCCTCGTAGATTACCTCTCTTCCTTAAATATGTGACTTAGGCACTACCTTCTCCATAAAGACTTCCTTGATTCCCGCAATTCCTAATGCCTTCCCCTCCGCTGTCCCCAACTACCTTGTATTTATTCACCTTTTTGATATGTACTCTTTATATTTTTAATAGGTACTTATGTATGTCTGTGAGAGAATGCAAAGTACTTGGAGTTAGTGATACAAGAAAACTTGTATTTTTGTTCCCAGTATGCCAACACTGTTCTGGTATGCAGTTAATTCAAGACTTCAAGGGGGATCCTTTATCAACTCTACCAATCAGCCTCTCAGTGAAAGTATTATTATGCCTACTTGACATCTGAATGTAAATTCAGGAGGTGAAATAACTTCCCCTATGCACATGAGTAGTAAGTTACAGAATTGGATTAGAATGGTGGTCTTTTGGCTCTAAACCCAGTTTCCTTTCCACTTGACAACATTTTCTGACTATAACTTTTGATCTACTTCACTAGCTAAAGTTCTCATCCTTTTTCATTCTCTTTTGCCTATTTTAGCTAATTGCTAATTGATTTAGATGGAATTTGCCATCAGCATGGTTTAGTAAGAGCTCTGTGACTGGTTGTTCAGGAATAGTTTGCATGGCCCAGAATTTTCTAGCTCTGGAACCAGGTATAAATTCCTTCTGTTTGTCATTTCCCCTTTATCTTCCTGAAGGTACATGTTTCTTCTATTCTTTCCCTAGAGTACTTCAGCTTTGTCCTCCTCTTCTTCTCCTTCAATGTAGGGAGGGCAGGTAGGTGGTGTAGTGGATAGGGCACCAGTGCAGGAGTCAGGGGGACTTCAGTTCAAATCTCACCTCAGACACTTGACACTCACTAGCTGTGTGACCTTGGGTAAGTCACTTAACCCCAATTGCCTCATGCTGGGTCATCTCCAGTCATCCTGATGAATATCTGGTCACTAGATTCAGATGGCTCTGGAGGAGAAGTGAGGCTGGTGACCTGCACAGCCCTCCCTCACTCAAAACAAGGTCAAGTGCAAATCATGTCATTATTTCTCTGATGGCAGGGTCTTCTTTGGTAACAAAGCATGAACAAACATGATGTGGGGAACCATACATACCTTTATATGTGGGTACACTGTCCAAAGGAATATAAATCTTGTTAACATATATTTCATAAGGTATCTTGAGTTTGGGAGTTAATTTTTTTTCTTCTCTATTTATTTTATCATTTTCCCCGAAGTAACTAGCTCAATTAATACTTTTGTCTTATGTTGTTTTCATTTAGGATTTTTTGAAATATAGCTCTGGAAAGCCAGGCTTTGATAAAGCCCATTTGGATTCAGATAGATACTTTTAAACCCAAATTACTCTGGTTGTCACTGACTGGCCAATAATAGGTCCCTGCCCAAGCCTCACTTGCTCTCTGTTTGGATTTTGATGGCTTAGAGTGAGTGTAAAATAGCAATTGTTTCCATCCAGAACAGAAACTCTGAGGGTCTTCCCCTCCCAGATTTGTTCTTTTGTGGAGGCAAATGAGGCCATCTTTTGTCTCAATTCTGATCTGAAGACAGAATGAGTATGAACGGCCTGGATCCTTGGTAAAATGTTCCTGAAGGAAGTAATATTTGCACTGGGATTTGCAACAGCAAGATACGAAATAATATTTATATAGTCTTATTTATGTCTCTACTCTAGTGCTTCATCCTGCTATGGAAGTAACCCTGAGTAGACCAAGGCTATGTCAAGATAATGGAAGCCCTTGTGGATATTACTTTTCTAAAAATATTTCAAGAACAAATATGTCCCAGGTAGTCCAAACGATGAATTCTGCAAAGTGATTATTTGTATTTCAATTCATACTTTTCAAAGTTATAATTCTGTAAAGTATGGTACTTGCTTCCATCCTAATGAAAATATGCATTGCAAATCCAAATAATACTGCTTTATAAGATTCATTATTTGCATTTATGGAGACCTAGATGTACAGGACCCCAAATTTTATTCTCCCACTTTTAAGTATCAGCCTAAATACAAAGAGACTCATCACCAACATTTTGGCTACCCAGTGAGGAAGTTTTTGATCACAGTAATTCATGTAACCATCTAAGGTAAAATGCTATTAGTGGAAAGAATATCTACATTGGTGACAATATTGAATTTTTTCCCCTCTTAGATACATATTTATCTGACTCACCAAAGGGTCAGAATAGATCCATTACTGGAGAGATTTCAGCAGCAACATTTTTGGTCAATAGTTTTAAAAGTGAAGAGAAAATTGTCCTGGTTAAAAGAGGGAAACAAACAGGGAAACTGGGATCTAAAGAATGTTAAAGAGAGAGGAGAAGAAAAACATCTGAGAATGAAAGGCTCTTTGAACCCACTATTGCAATCAACAAGCATAAACACCTACTGTGGGTCAGAGGCTAAGCTGTACTAGATGAATAAAGTTACAAAGTATGTAATAATCTATATTTTCAAGGCACTTAAATTGGAATGTAGGAGAAAATCAAAACAGATTAATAAACGAAGAAATATAATGAGAAGACATATGTGTGTATATATGTGTGTATATATATATATATATATATATATATATATATATATATATATATATATATGTAGCTAAATATAAAGTAGTTTAGGAAAGAGGACATGGGCATTTGAGGAGACCAGGGAAAACTTCATGTAGAAAGTAATGACTGATCATCTGTCTCCAAGAGCGATTCTATGAGACAGAGTTGTGAAGGAAGTAGATTCCAAGCAGGAGAACTATAAAGGCAAAGGACTAAAAATGGGATAGAGTATTAGACGAACAGAGAAAAGACAAGTTTTTCATAATTATGAAGTGAAGGTCAGGTTAGTAATATGCAATGAAGCTGGTAATGGGGGTTGGAGTCAAGTTATAAAAAACTTTAAAAGCTAAACACAAAAGTTAGTAAAAAAAAAAAAAATGCAATAAATGAACATTCTCAAGAGGTTTGGCAGCCAGTCAGGTTGGGTCCTGAAGAAGAATTGAACTGAATCAGAGCATAAGGCTATAATGGAAGGGAGAGGGTAAAGACTGGTTTTATTTATTAATGATGGGCATAAAGGAAGCAAGAAACTAGAGGGTAAATTGGAGGCATAATGTTTGGCAAGGAAAGGGATTATTGAGATAAACAGAGTTTTATTTTTAGAGGAAATCAAAGGTGATCACTGTTCGGAAGAGAAGGTGGGCATGGAGAAGTTGGGACATGAAGCAATAGTTATCTCCCATTAGTCTGTGGCATACAGTTAGTTTACAGGCAGGCTTGATTTAGGAGTATGTGAGATTTAAAGGGTCAGAAGGGTCAGCACAGGAGAAGTTCATGAGCATCCTACATTAGCTTTAACACCACTCGTTGTTGGGGTCACTTTGAGAAACACCATTTGTTTTCTCTTTTACCTTTAGATTAACAAGATTAAAAAAAAATCTCAGGGACCTACTTCTTTTCTTCTTTTCTTATCCATCCTTTTGACCATTTAACTTCTAATTAGCAAGTCTCCCAGGAAGGAGGGAAAGGCACAAAACTCAGATGACTCAGTTTGATTATTTGTTAAGATCTCTAATAAATGGCTGATAAGACAAATGACTTAATTGACTAAGACAAGGTAGAGGATTATTTCTGGACTTCATTGCTGTAGGGGATATGTCTTCTCCTTTATCAGGAAACACTGAAAGCAAACCTAGTATCTTGTAGAAAACTTTCAATTTCCTTTGATGCATCTAATACTACAAATTCAGATTTAGACCTTTTATATGGAAGATTTAGAAATGTTTGCTCTCTTTTCCACACAATAATCCTATTCCAAGCAGAGTATTAGTTAAGAAACCTTGTCAGCCTTACGTGGTCCCCAAAGGGGGCTTTCATGTTTTGATTAAAGCCTGGTGTATTTACTAGTATTTGTCGATCTGCATTCCAGAAAAGCATTTTACAGATCTGTTTCTGAGGAATTTCTGTTGACTAAACAATGGCAGCCCTTGTTGCCATAAGGAATAGTTGGCAACAGGCACAGAGCAAGCAGAGCTATTATCTGTAGCCTCTAAATCTTTACTTAACTTGCAATGGCACTTAGAATATCTTGGTGTTGGGATGTTCAGTTGGGAAAGCCAAAAAGAGGGAAAAAAATAATTATAACATTGCCACATAAAGTCATTCAGATATTTTTATTTTTGACAGGTGACCCAAACCAGACCAAATGAGTATTAAATAACCATTTTTATCATTATTTACTATTTAGACTAGAATATCTAGTCTAGCATAAAGAAAATAATTCATGGCCAGCTAGAATTAATATGGATGGGATTATGTTTTTTTCTAAAAAGCTTCTGCCTTCTGCTCTGTGTTACATCACATTCATCTCCCAGCCAGTCAGTCAAGAATTTACCAAATCCTTACTATGTTCCAGACACTGTGCTACAGAGTAAAACAAAATATAGCACCTCCCCTCAAGGAGTTTATGTTCTAATGAAAAAGACCATTTATAAGTAAAGAGGAACATACAAGATCAATGTAGAGTAAATGGAAAGCAATTTTAAAGGCGAAAATGCATGGAGGATAGTCAATACAAAATGGTTATTTGTCCTTCATTCTTGAAGAGGACAATGACATCAGGGAGATCATACCATGACATGCAAGTGAATTGGACTTAAGTGAGGGAGGGCTGTACAACTCAACCCAGACTCACTTTCTTCTTTGGAGCCATCCAGTACAATGGACGGAGAAGGAAGATAGAGTGTTCTGTTCTAGGAACTGTAAGTGGTCCAGTGTAGCCGTGTCATTCAGAGCAGAGACCTCTGCCTATAATCAAAGTCTTTATGCCTGTGTGTGTGTCTGTGTATGTATGTCTGTAAATATACATGAATCCCTTTGTTGCTTTGATGAACCTTATGGAATCATTCTTAGAATAATATTTTAATGCAAAAAATAAAATGCATGGGATTACAAAAAAACCAATCACATTTAAGTATAATTATGAGCATATTTTTTCAAATGTTCACAAATATCAAGGTGTCAATAAAACCCTGAGACATTCCTTTGTTTTGTGTTCTGTCTTTCAGAGGAAGGAGAGCATACTTAATTTGGAATATGACACAAATTAGAAAATCTTCTCATTAATCAGAATTATACCACTAGGGCTATGGTGTTGGTAAACAAAATTATGCCAATGGTCAGTGCCGCTATTTAAATATGTAGTTCCATTTCAAGCAAGACAGAGGCTTGGAAAGTATTTCTTCTGGTTTGTGTCTTAAGACAGGTGATAAGTCATAAATCTACACAAAGTTAAAAGAAAAAACAACCCCCTCCCTCCCACAGATCAATGCTGGGGTCTAAAAGTGGTGGGGAAATAGCTCCACTCACTCTCTAAATGGAAGAAATCAGACAAGTAAAGTTGAATAGATGTTTGACAGGACTTGCCTTCCAAATAAGCTCCCTGCAACAGTGATTTATTTCACTTTTTAACTATTAATAACAAAATCTCTACAAGTAAACTTTTACATTCAGTTTGCTATCTGGGTTTTGGGTCTTTACATGAGATTTAGCAGTGCTCAGGACACACAAAGATGATAACTTCAAATGTTTTTGAGGAATATAATTTAAAAAATGAAAAGAATTAAGTAGTCAGTGAGATCTGCTAGAAATTGTGCTGGCTGAGCTTTTAAGAGACATGCATTCTAGTCTTTGTAACTTCTCTATGTGCAATCTTGGTCAATTTTCTTTCCCTCTTTTCGTCTTTTCCCTTATTTATTAAATGGTGATGATGGCAATACCCAAAAAGAAATAATTATAATAATGGAAACCTCATTAAAATACTAAAAGTGGAATGGGATGTCTCTGGAAGATAGAGGGTCAGTCTAGAGTAATGAAGGAATAAATTATTAACAAAAATATTTACGCTAAATATTGTGGTAAGTGCAAAAGAAGCATGTGCCAATTTGTGACAGTTCTCTAAAGGAAGCAATGATGCTTGGGGGAATGGCTAGGGAGCTAACTCGGAGTCAGGAAGGCCTGATTTGGACAATGCCTCTGGCACTTAGAAGCTGTAATATGGGGGAAAAGAAATCCTATGACTTCCCTGAGGATAGCTGTGAGCATCAGATAAGCCCCTCCGCCACTGACCCATCTCTTTCTCTGTGCCTGTCTCTGTTTCTTTGTCTCTCTCCTTCCTTTTCTTTTCTTTCCTTCCTTCCATCCTCTCTGTCTTTCCCTCCCACCCTTCCTCTCTCCACTTCCCTCTTTCCTACTCCACTCTCCTTCCCTCCCTTCCACCCCCTTTCCCGTTTTCTCCTTCCTTCTCTCTCTACATATATGCCATGCATGCAACATATAATGTGTTCATACTATATATGCATATGTACATGCATTTATATGTTAAGTACTATTGAAACTTTCAAGTTTTCCATAAATGGAGTTATTGTTATTCCTCCCAGTTAGCGACCTTGAAGTAATGGGTGGCCTCCTTGTTGGGACTCATGCCAAGGAAATTCTTCTCAGTGGTCTCTGAAGTCCCTTGCAATTAAGTTTCTGTCATACTTGCTCTGTCTCTGTAAATGAGTTGCTATACGGTGCTAATAATTGATACAAAAGCATTTTTGAAAAATGGAAAGCTGTACATACACGATATACTTTAGATATTATTTTTGATTTCTGTTGCTATCAGTAAATAGTTGTTACTACATGGTTTTGCTGGTTTTCATGCCTTTGACGCTAAATTAATTTTTTTTTCCTGGGGAGTTGGAAGGACAGTGCTTTTGGAAGAGCTAGAAGTTGGAAAAGTTCTAATAAAAGTAAATTAAAGCAAAATTTCTTGCATATGTATGTGACTGAGACTTTCTTTTTGTATGTACCATTTCAAAAAAGTAAGGGCACTCTAAGATATTTTGGAGGATAGAAAAATTAAATTGAACATTAATCAAATGCCTATTAAGTCTAAACCTCTGTGCTAGGTGATGGGAATATAAAGATAAAAAAGAAATATCTCTGCTGTCAAGTTTATAAGCTACTGAATGTTAAGACAAGTACACTGAGAACTGTGGCACAGATATGGAAAGTACGTATGGCACAGAAAAGATCAGACATAGGTCTCTAGGAATATATGAGAATTGAAATAGGAAGTATAGAAAAAATGATAAAAAGATTGATAAAATAGTGTTTGCATCTCTAGGTGACAACAGAAGATATCTCATTCATACTTAAAGAAAATTCATCTGATATGTCTCCTTGTGTGCTATATTTATTTTATGTCAAAATTCTGTTTCCAGATTAGCAATTGATAAAAGGGATATGAATTATAATTTTATTTTTGATTGTAAGTTGTGTACCTCCCCTTCCTTTTTTATGCCACCTTCATTTTCTAAACATATATCCCCTCCTATCCCCTTCCCCAAAAGTTCATTCCTAATACCATAGGGTAAAAAAAAAATTAAAAAAAGGAAGAAAGAGGGAAATAAACAGAGAAAAATACTTCAATAAAGATGACCAATGCATTAACAAGACTGGCACTGATCTATTCTATATCCATGGTCCCTATTCTCTAGTCACCCACCTCTGCAAAGAAGGGAGACAGTTACACTTTTTCATCTCATCTTCAGGATAAGTATTCATCATTACACACACCCAAGTTTGAGTTTTGATGCATGGCTGTGCTTTCTATTTTTCTTATTATAGTCATTGTGCTTATTTTTTTTCTTCTATTTATTAGGCTTTGGATCAGTTCATATTAGTCTTCCTATGCCCCTATACATTCTTCATAGTAGTGATCTCTTATACAGAAGAATCTATTATATTCCTATGCCACAATTTGCCTAACCATTTCCCAATGGATAAACAGCTACTTGTTTACCAATGTTTTCAGCACTACAAAAAATTCTGCTACAGTTGTTTTGATATATATATATATATATATATATATATATATATATATATATATATATATATATATATATATATATGTATGTATATGAACTTTCTATCTTTGAGTTCCTTTGGGGTATATATTTAGTATTGGAATCTCTGGATCAAAGAACATGTACATTCTAGTCATATCTTTAGCATAATTCCAAATTGTTTTTACAGAATGGTTATGTTTATATTAATACACTGGTTATGCTTTGTAGTTCAAGTCTAATCAATGACCTTTTAGTAAGTGATCACTCTGTGCCCAGTACTATGCTAAGTCGTAGGTAATAAAAAGAAAGATGAAAATATCCCTTTCTTATCCTCAATGAGATCACATCCTTTTAGGGAAGACCATCTGAAAATGATTGTGTATATATAAGGTTTACACATATATGTACATGTATGTGCAAATTGGAAGGAAGCCATTGGTGCTAAGGGAATTCATGAAACACTTCTTGCAGAAGGTGGAATTTAGACTGGTACTTGAAGGAAGTCAGAAAAGTCAGGAAGTAGAGACAAGGAGGAAGGGAATTTTAAGTGTGGGGAATAGCCAGTGAAAATACAAAGCCCAGTGATGGAGTGGTGCAAACCAGTGTAAACAATACAGACTAGTAATATAGGAAGGGCTTGAAAAGCCAAGAAAGAGGCCTCCACATTTGACCCTAGATGGTGAGCCATGAACATTTGTTAAATGGGAAGTGACATGGTTAGACCTATACTTTTAGGAAGTTCATGTTTTTGATAGCTGAGTGGAAGATGGACTGGAATGGAGAAAGACTTATAGTAGTCTAGGCAAGAGACGATGAAATCTAGAAACAAAGTGGTAGCAGGTCAGAGGAGAGAAGGGGCCATATTTGACGGATATTGTGAAGAGAATTGTAAAGAAATTGACCATAGGTACTCATAGAATGAAGAATCATGAATGGCACCTAGGGAGCAATCCTGAAGGAATGGGAGGAAAGTGGTTCTATTGACAGTAAGAGGGAACATAGGAAGAGAGGAGGGTTTTGGGAATAAGATAATGAGTTTGGTTTTGGACACATTGAGATTAAGGTGTTTACAGGACATCCAGTTCCATATATTCTGTTGGAGAAGGCAATTGGAGATGAGATATTGGGATTAGCAGGTAAGTGAGAGCTGGAAAAAATCAATCTGTAAATATCTTCGTAGAGGTGATAACTGAATCAATGAGAGCTGATGAGATCAGAACTATCAGAGTGGGAAGAGAGGAGGGCCCAGGACAGAGGCTTAGAGGACACCCACAGTTGGTGAATTCATCCTGGAAAATGATCTAGCAAAAGAGATTGAGAAGTAGGATTAAGGTTATAAAAGGGGTAATCTGTCATATGGCATAGTGGATAGAAAGTTGGATTTGTCAAGAAGGGCTGAATTCAAGTACTGCCTCAGACATTTTCTGACTATGACCCCATAAGAAAGTCATTTAACCTCTCACAACTTCAATTTCCTCATCTGTGAAATAGATGGTTGTGAGGATCCAATGAGATATAAAGAACATTTCAAAACTGAAGTCCTTTATAAATGCCAGCAATAATGATAAATAAATGCCACTTGATAATTAGCCAACCTGAATGTTCTTATGTAAAAAAATGTAGATTATTTCAAAGCAAATATATCAGATTGAAACTCCTTGATGATTTAACCAATTAAGTTGGAATCATATAGTAATAGAAAAAAGAAATAATAAGAATAAGGGAACTAGACAAGTTTATGCTTATCATCAGGCTCACAGTAGATACTGTAAAACAGCCTGCACAAACTCAGAAGTCATTGGAGATGACTTTTAACAATCTTGCAACACTGTGGAAAGTAAACTATTAAATATCTCTTCCTGCTTTTATTGTATATTTTAAAAGATTTCCACTACTATGGCTTATACATGCTGTCTAGGTCTGTATAATGCTAAAGCTGCTAATAGAAAGATGCGAAATTCAGTTAAACTAGGATTGTCAGCTGTCATGTTGAATTCAATTCCTTTTTTACTTTTTTTAATGAAATACAATTAAAATGAGAGCGCTCTCTGTCTCTCTCTCTCTCTCTCTCTCTCTCTCTCTCTCTCTCTCTCTGTCTCTCTCTGTCTCTCTCTCTCTCTGTCTCTCTCTGTCTCTCTCTCTGTCTCTGTCTGTCTCCCTACATACACCTACACACACACGAACCACCTGATTTTTCTTCATGTCTAATGGTTCTTTGGTGAAAGTATTGCTCACATTCCCAGTGTTTCTAAAAGAATCTATATAAGAACAATTTTTCAATGATTCCTATATTTTAAGTGTTATGGTTAAGAGGATACAATTTTTAAAGACAGAAGCATGTGATGAATATAATGATTGTGTGGCTTTTCTTCATGAGATTTTCTTCCTTGATAAATTCACAACTTCCCCCTTCTCTCAAAACAAAACAAAACACAAAAACCACAAACACTCAAAGTTTTGAATGAGTGATAAACAATCTCTCCTGTGCAATAACAAAATAGGAGTTTTAAATACGTATGCAAATGTATACAAATATAATAGGTGAAGAATGTACATAGTCACATATATGTGTGCAGCATTTATATTTATGTAAGTCTTCTGTTTTTATGAATAGGGTCTTGTACTGTGGAGGTGGGAGGTGGAAAGTTTATGTTTGCCTAGTAATGAGTACATGTGCAATGACTGTGTAGCAACTCTTTTTAGAATGAATGAAAAGTTGTTCTTTTTAAACTAAAGGAAAATTATTAAAGTTTTGTATTTTATTTTTCTTTTTTTATCTATTCCTATGATATTGTTCATGTTAAAAGTTTGATCACAGCTCTTTGTGAACATCTAGCAGCTAAAATAAGCTCAGCTATATAAATACAGCATTACTAAATTCAGGTTTTGAAAGCTAGAATATTATAGCACTTTAAATGGAAATGTGATATATTGTTTTAAGAACTCCCTTCTCTGATATTCAGAAAACAACACATTGAAACTTTCCCATACTGTTCAGTTCTTTCCCTTATCTTCTATACATCCTCCTTATTTTATTTAACAGACATGCTGAATGCTTTCTTCTGGTTTGTTCATATTTTGGGGATACCAATATCCAGAAGTTATTTATTCCTCATTCAAATTATCGATTGGCCACCTTATTTTCCAGTCATACATGCCCTTAATAATATATTTCATGATAGTTTTGGATACTGACCCCCATTGGTAATGTGCTCCAGTCTGGCTACACCTGCAACACATCTTTCCTTTGCTGTTGGAAAAATCTAAATTTCTGAATTTTCTGACATCTTGATGTTCTGTGATAAAGAGTCAGAAAACATGATTGGGAAAATGTGAATATGTAAAAGATGATTTTTGGTGAGAAGGGGGATAAAATGCTATATAATTTTAAAAGTGTTATCTAGTCCATTATGTTCCTGCTATTGAATTCTAGATAAAATTTTATTTGAAATTTCTGTCCAAGATGTATATGTTATGGATTAATACAATGGGTTGATCATCCACCAGTGCTTCATGATCTGGGCAATATACATTTATCATCCACTTGGGTTTTTCCTGGATGGATCATAAAAATATTTTCTTTTGAGTAACTGCATATTTCATTGAGCATGCCCATCAATAACAATCACAACAATATTACATTTACATAGTATGTTGCCTTACAAACACTTTCTAGATGTTATCTCGGTTTTGATCCTTATAATATCCCTGAATGTTTTGGAGATTGGCCCAATGCCATGCACAAAAAGGAGTATTTTGAAAAATCTCACTACCCACCTTCTTCCCCTTTGGGCTTTGTTCATGACTTTCCTCAGAATGGGGTACTTTTGGCAAGCAAGCATATTTATCTCTATGTTGTGACTTTTTTGATGCTGTTAATTAGAAAAGAATTGAGCAAATTCACCCCTGTGGTTGAATCTGTAAAAAATATTGTATGAGTTTATAATATGCATGGGGACCTGTGTAAGGAGAGATTTTGAGCCAATATGTGATACTAGTGAGTTAAATGAATGTAATGAATAAGAAATGAACAAAGGAGGATCTTGAATTCTCTCTCTTCCTTAGTCCATTGTAGCACTGAGGAGCTAGTCTGCTATAAATACTATTTACTATTGGTTGCTTTGTCAAGCTTTCATCAAGGATAACATTTACATATGCATAGACCAGGAAGATTTTATAGGCATGAGGAAATATGAACAAAAGTTAATTCCTATTGTACTATGGGACTCTTTAGCAGTCTCATGAAGACTTCGAACCCCTTCTCAGAATCATGTTTTAAAAGCATCAAATAAAATACCAATTTTATTGAAAACACAGTTATTGCAATATTAAAAAATATATATTTACTGATTCCAGGTTAGGAACCCATGGGCTAAACATTACTGAAGACCGGTTGATTATATTTCTGGTAACCTTCATAGCTTTTCTATTCTTTTAATGAACCCCCATTCTTTGAGTTATGTTCGCAAATTATTCTCAGAGTAAGCCTAAAATGATGTCTCTTAGTAACCTACCTGTTTAGCAGGTTATCCTTGGTAATATCATCATCAATTGGTACCCTAACATTTTCTAACTACTTAGAATGGAGGGCATTGTAATTCACCCCTCTAGTACTCAGATGGTAGCTGCAGCGAGGTGATAGGATTCTAAGGGGAAACAGTGCCACATTTCCAACTTTACCAGAAATGGACAGGATTCAGTGATGCATAGACCTTCCAATGAGCTTCTTTTTCAGTTCTTCTATAGGACAGAGAAGTAGGCAGTAACTTTCTTTTCTCTGACCATTTTTTTTCCTGATAGAGTAAAGAGCAAGGTCAAATGAGTAGCGTCTGTCTCAGATAAATGGACTTTGCCTTTTGTTTCTGTATCATTGCGTCGTGTCATATTTGGTTTTGTCTTATAAATTATGCCTCCCTTCCACTCACTGAAGGGGATCTAGAGAGTTTAGTGTCTAGGGGACACATCATTATATAAGTTATTTGATCAATCAACAAACTTTTAATTCAGTGTTTCTCATTAAGTAACTGGTAATTTGCTGTGACTTTTATGTAGCAAGACAAAAATGAAACTTTTGGTGTGCTCAAGCAAGTGACATTGTATTAAGGAAGACAATATGTGCATAAATAGAAAAATACTTGCTAAATACAAAATAAATAAATCTAAATTATATAAGCAAGATATACACCTGTATAGTATATCTATGTATACATCACATAAGTCTATGTATATACATCTATACATGCATGTATTGATATCTACATCTCTACTCCTCTTCTTCTATATCCCCCGAAGCAGAATAGTTGAAACATTTGTGACCTACCTTAAGGATAATTTCATCCTTGGAAAGGTAGAGGAAATAACAAGGAGACATGATTGTTATGAAAATGGAAGGACTGATTGTTGAAAAAAATCATAGCAACTGTAGAGGCAAGCCACTATAGTACCAAAAGGCTCCTAAGACAAAAGAGGAATACTAGCTAGGGTCTGATGTGCACCTACAATTATTGAACTCATTTAAAGGATTCAGGAAAAAAGGAAACAGAAATTGTTTTAAGTGTGAATTTCTTCGAAGGTGGGCAGACGTAATTCTGCTTAAGAAGAAAATAGGGAGCTGCCTAAAAAAATGTCCTTCCTCAAAAGTTTTTACTTCAATTACTCCCTCCTCTGATTTGCCCTCCATTCTATCATCGCCCCCACACTTATCCCCTTCTCCTCTACTTTCCTGCGGTATAAGATAGATTTCCATACCAAATTGAGTGTACATGTTATTCACTCATTAAGCCAAATGTGATGAGAGTAAGTTTCACTTTTTCCCTCTTACCTCCCCACCTTTCCCTCTATTTAAAAAACTTTTTCTTGCCTCTTTTGTGAAAGATAATTTGCCCCATTTCATTCCTCCCATTCTCTTTCCAATATTCCTATCTTATCCCTTAATTTTTTTTAGATATCATCCCTTCCTAATCAACTTTCCCTGTGCCCTCTCTCTATATGTATGTATATAATCCCTCCAACTACCCAAATACTGAGAAAAGTTTCACTAGTTACAAATATTATCTTTCCATGTAGAAATGCGAACAGTTCAGTTTTATTAAGTGTCTTATGATTTCTCTTTCCTGTTTACCTTTTCATGCTTCTCTTGATTCTTGTGTTTGAAAGTCAAATTTTCTATTCAGCTCTGGTCTTTTCATCAGGAATGATTGAAAGTCTTCTATTTCATTGAGTGACAATTTTTCCCTGAAGTATTATACTCAGTTTTGCTGGGTAGGTGATTCTTGGTTTTAATCTTAATTCCTTTGACTTCTGGAATATTACATTCCAAGCCCATCGATTCCTAAATGTAGAAGCTGCTAGGACTTTTGTCATCCTAATTGTATTTCCACAGTACTTGAATTGTTTCTTTCTGGCTGCTTGCAATATTTTCTCCTTGATCTGGGAACTTCGGAATTTGGCTACAATATTCCTAAGAGTTTTCCTTTTGAGATTTCTTTTAGCTGGTGATTGGTGGCTTCTTTTTATTTCTATTTTACCCTCTGATTTTAGAATATCAAGGCAGTTTTCCTTGAAAATTTCATGAAAGAGATGATGCTACACTCTTTTTTGGATAATGACTTTCATGTAGTCCCATAATTTTAAAATTGTTTCTCCTGGATCTACTTTCCAGGTCAGTTGTTTTTCAATGAGATATTTCATGTTTTTCTTTTTTTTTCATTCTGTTGGTTTTGTTTTGTAATTTCTTGGTTTCTCATAAAGTCATTATCTTCCATCTGCTCCATTCTAATTTTTAAAGGACAATTTTCTTCAGTGAGCTTTTGAACCTCCTTTTCCATTTGGCTAATTCTACTTTTTAAAGCATCTTCTCCACATTGACTTTTTGGACCTCTTTTGCCATTTAGGTTTTAGATTTTAAAGGTATTATTTTCCTCAGCATTTTTTTGGGTCTCTGTTAGCAGGTTGTTGATTTGTTCTTCATGATTTTTTAGCATCACTCTCATTTCTCTTCCCAATTTTTCCTCCACCACTCTTACTTACAAAAAATCCTTTTTGAGATCCTCCATGGTCTGATACCATTGCATATTTTTTTTGGAGGTTTTGGATGAAGAAGCCTTGACTTTTATGTATTCCTTTGATGGTATGCATCGTCCTTCCTCACCTGAAAGGATGGAAGAAAATACCTGTTCACCAAGAAAGTAACCTTCTATAGTCCTATTTTTTCCCTTTTTTTTTTTTTTGACATTTTTCCTAGCCACTTACTAGACTTTTGAGTCTTTTGTCAAGTGGAGGGCATACCCTGGGAACCTATAAGTTATCAGTTCCTCTAAGGTGGCATAGTCAAGGGAGAAGAATTTACTCCTCTTCTCACCTGCACTTTGTTCTGGGAGCAATCACAAGCATGCTTCTGCCCAGGATCTGTGAGTAGGATTCCCTGTCTAGAGCCTCCACCAACTCTACCAGTCAGTGCTCCTACTCACCACAGGACTGTCCCTCAGGGCTGAGATCCAGATCAACAGCTTGATTCTCCCAAGGGCTTTGCACTGCAGGCTCCAAAAATGGATGCTGCTTCCTCAGTGTCTGCTGCTTCCCCAGGGCCAGGGGTAGGGCAGGACCCTGCTTCCTTCTACACTAGGTGAAAGAGCTTTCTTGTGGATCTTTGAAACTGTCATTGGTGTTTTGGGGTTGAGAAATCTGGGAACCATAGTTGCTGCCTGTGAGGGCCCTAAAGCCTGCTCTGGCCCTGTCCCTGCCACGCTGCCCTCTGATCCATGACCAGTGTGATAGCCCTTTTCTGTCAGCCTTCCAGGCTACCTTTGGGTTAGAAATATCTTTCACTCTGTCATTTTGTGGCTTCTGCTGCTCTCAAATTTGTTTAGAGTCATTTTTTACAGGTATTTTATGGGCTATGGGAGGAGAGCTACAGCTGGTCCATCTGTCTACTCTGCTATCTTGGCTCCCCTTCCCCCCCCCAATTATTTTTTAATTTGGTTATTTTGGATATGACTACATGATACCAAGTGGCTAGTTTAACTCCACTTTTTATTTTTCAGTTTTTTACATACAACCACATAGTACTCTTAACATATAACCTGGAATATTTCAGTCAGCTTTTATGTGAGCAATGGTCCCCCTACCTTGTAAATCTCAGTTAGAGTAGAATCTGCACCAGGTGCTTTGCCACATAAAAGAAGGCTAAAGGCCCTCAAAACCTCTTATTCAGTTGGAAGTTTAGCTAAGTAGGGATTGACTTTAATCTGAGGTAAACAGTCAATGGCCTTAGCATTGACTGATGATAGTCTGTTGAGAACACTGTGGAAGTGTTGAGCCCCATCTCTCTAGGATCTTGTCCTTATCATGAATCAATGTGGCTCCATCATCACTGAGTAATTGTGAGGCACTATAGGTTTTTGGTCCATTAATAGCTTTCAGGGAGTCATAACATCTCTTTGGATTGTTACTATCTGCAAAAAACTGAATTTCATCTGCCTTCTTACTGAGCCAGGAATCCTGCATCTCTCTAAGCTTTGCTTGTACTTTGCTTTTGATGGAATTAAATGCTCCCTTCTTTGAGATAGATGAACTATCCTGCTGGTAAATCCTGTGGATTTCTCTGTAGAGGTTATCCATCAGGAGTTCAAGGATGCCTCACTTGTATAAGTCTATAAAGGTAAAGGGAATAGATTGTCCTGCAAAAACCACTGGGGGATCTCTCTCTTTTTCGTTGCTGACAAGGCTCTTGCTAGAGTCCTCCTTAATAGGCTGATCCTTCACCTGGAAGATTATCATCTACCTGAGAGCCAGTGTGACTACAGAAAGGACTGAGGAACAGTCAATATGGTGTTTGCTTCTTGAAAACTCCAAGAGAAATGCCAAGAGCAGAACAGAGGTCTGCATTAGTTGTGAGGGCTTATGGAAAATTATGTCAAAATTTGGTTGCCCAGAGAAGTTTATCAGTATTGTACATCAACGGGGCTGGCCATGTTGCTTGAATGCAAAATGTACACTTGCCAAAAAAAACTATTTTATGAAGAGCTCACATTGGGCAGGCAATCACATGATCACATGGTGGTCAGAAGAAACAATACAAGGACATTCTCAAGGTCTCTCTCAAGAACTTTGGATTTTATTGTGGTACATGGGAGACACTGGCACAGGACCGCTCAGCATGGCATGCCTATGGCAGAAAAGGTTCCATGCAAAGCAGAATTTAAACAGCACAAAGGAAATGTAGGATGTGCAAGTTTGGAGTAACCACCACAAATCTTCATACGGACTTAATCTGTGTGCTAAATCTGTGGTAGACTACTCTGAGCTCATATTGGTCTGATCAGCCACAGTCATGCACATTGAAATTTCACTTAATCATGGTGATGTCATTTTGGTCCTCTTTGAGAATGAAGGATAACAGCCTTAACCATTCTGAATAACAGGTTCTTCAAATAATAACTTTGTATTTAAACATATGAATTAATTTGAAAAACAAATATTTGACTTCATTCCCAATATGGATCTTGGGCTGAGTATATTACTCTGGCAACACTACTTTAGATCACAGAATTTCACAGTAGAATGGAGTAGTTATTCAGTAGCTATTCAGTCCAAACATAAGTCGAGTTTTTCCACTTGTTTCTGAAACTGACCTTTTCATCCTTTCTTGTGGCATTAAGGTTACAATGATATTCCATTAAATTCTTTTGTCACAATTTGTTTGGCCATTTCCCTAAGTGGGAAACATTTTATTTTCCAGTTTTTCTTGTGCACACACATATGTACATATATACATTACACACATGCTCACACACACACATGAACCTTTTCCTCTCTTTGATCTCTTTGGGGGACTAGATCTAATAGTGGTGCTGCTGGGTCAAATGGGAGACCCTGTTTAGTCACTTTGGCTATAGCTGCAAATAACTTTCTAGAATGTCTGAACTACTCGATAGTTCTACCAATCGTAAATTTGTGTGTTGGTTTTCCTCCAATATTGGTCTTTTTCCCTGTTTTTTTTTTTTTTTACCTTTTTGCAAATTTGGTTGGAGTGAGGTGAAGTTTCAGAGTTGCTTTAATTTTTATATCTCTAATGATTTGGGTTTTTTCATATCATTATGGATACCTTGGATAGAACTATTAATTTGTTAGCTCTGTGGAGGATGGTCTACCGAGGAGAAAGAATCGATGCAGAAGGATGAAAAAGATTATTGTGATAGCATTTAAATATTCTCAAGAACAAAGTAATGTTTTTAAGGGTAAGCATTTGGAAAAGAGAAAGGCATCTGATTCATTAATTCTGTTTGAGTTTCAGGAACCTGGAATATAGCCAGGATACTTAAGGTTAAGCATTGTTTTAAAAAAGAGAGAGAAAGAGAGTAGTGACTCTGTAAAAGACTGACCAGGTTTTGTCCCAAGCGTCACTTCATCCTGGCCACCAGTAAATCGGTCAATAAACACAGGAGCCTTGGTCACAGGAAGGAAAGTTCAGACTGGCCTGATTACTTTAACATGTCTGTTTTCTGAATTTTTATATGGAAACATCCTTCCATCTTAATGATTCCTATTTTGATTTTCCTACCTTTAAACATAGGTAATCTCAATCTAAATCAATCCAAATCTCCTTCCCAAGAAACACTGAGATAGTTGGCTAAAATTTATTTTGATAATATAGGCCATGATAAACATGTGACTAATATAAACTTAAAACACATTTCCCAGAATTGCAGTGTATGTAATACATGATTGCTTGTTTTAAAACTGAAATCATTGCTTTATGACATCTTTGTACCAGACCACTACAATGTTGAAATCAAATCAATTCAATGAACATTTATTAAGTCCCTACTCTCTCTCTATATATAGTATATATACTATATACTGATTGGCATGATGGGAAAGAAGGGGGAGTAGGCAGGAATTCAGTTGCTTCAGTTGTGTCTGACTCTTTGGGACCCCATTTGGGATTATCTTGACAGAGATAATGAAATAATTTGCCATTTATTTTTCTAGCTTATTTTGGAGATGAGAAAACTGAGACAAACAGGGTTAAGTAACTTGCACAGAGTCATACAACTAGTAAGTCTCAGGCTGGATTGGAACTCAATAAGTTGTCTTAGAATCAGATTTTATAAGTAGTATTTTCATAAATACAAAGACTGGATCCTATGGAAAAACTGCGGCCTATGGTTTGAACTGCTTCTCCATTTCCATTTTTAGGATGAAGCTTAGTGTTAACCAAATATGTCTTTTGTGGTTTAAAAAGAACAGGTTTTTACTAGGGTTATAAAATAATATTCACCATTTGGTGTTGTTTAAATTTGTATTAATACGAAACATATGGATTAACTCCCCCTATGAAAACACTCAGGTTCAAAAATTAAGGGGAAGAGGGCAAGGGAGGACATTTTCTGGATTACCACTGAATTCAACACTTTGGAGAAAAAAAACATTCAGAACTCATTGCCAAAATCAAAACCTGTTCATCCTCCTCTAGATAATTGTTCTTCAGAAAAGCCAAGTCATATTAATCAAGTATTTACTAATGTTATCCTAAAAGATCAGTGCCTATTTCTGATGTGAAGGTTAGGCTTCACTTTCCCTTTTGATGGCTTTTGGTTGGTTAAAAGGTTGATTTCTTTGGCCTCAGGCTCCATTCCCTTTATCCAAAGTTTTGTAAGACTCCAAGATTCTCTCCAGAGTCTTTTTTTTCTTTTCTTGCTAACAGGTTGATATGGACAAGAAGAGTATTGTAGGTGGGTAAAATAATATGAAGAGTGTTCCAGAGGTGGAAGAGTAGGACATATTTTTGGAGGTTAGCTGGTTTCCTTATTTGTTTTCCTCCAACATTAAAAACAGATTTGTCATCTACCCATCAAGCTCTTGACCGATCAGGCTCACATGATCATTCCGTGGAGCAGAACAGAACCTCAAAAGTTACTTGAAGATTAAATCTGCAGGGTTAACAACCTTGTCCTCTTTAGTATCCTGCTTTAAGCCAGAACAGTGTTTACTGTGGAGGGAAGACAGAGGACTTGTTTACCCTGTTTATGTAATGAAGATTTTGCAATATCAGGTACATGAAACCATGTAGCCTCTTCCAACAGTCATACTGTCATGCATCATTTTGACAGATAATTGCTTCTGGGTTTCCATAGGCTATTATAAGGAAGTCCCAAACTCTGGCAGATTCCACTACACTGGCCAGGAGTCCAGGAGCTGTAATGAACTTTATGTCCAAATATAAACTGAGTTAATGATGATGATGGTGATGATGATGGTATAGTGAAGCCTCTGGGGTTATTCTCCTAACTCTTACTCATGCTAGAAAGCTGAGTTACTAGGAAGAAAAATATTCCTTTTTTGCTTGAGATTCTTGGGGACTATGAGATATTATAGAGGGGATTTTTTAAAGAAAAAGTTTTATTGATATGATTTATTTTTTCCATTTCCCAAATTTCCTTTTGAATGACCCCTCCAAGATTTCTGTTCTCCATAAAGTTGTTGTTTTTAAGAAAAATGTATTTTTAAATCATTAAAACCAATTGAAACATTGAAAAAAAGTCTGACAGTGTATGAAATGTTCACAACTGTGCCTTCCTGTCATCCCTGCAAAGGTGTGGAGGAATCTCCCCTTTCATATTTCTCTTTTGGGGGACAAGCTTCTTCTTTCTAATTCTGAAAGATACATTTTCAGTTATTTTGTGTTCATCATTTTTTCATTTACATTTTTTGAATCATTTTGTATTTTGTTTTCTAGGCTCCATTTTTATCTTTTGCATTATTTTATATCTTCTCTATTCATTATATTCATCATTTCTTACAGAACAGTGATATTCTATTACAATAATGTATACAATTTGTTTAATCATTTCCCAATCAATGCACATCTACTTTATTTCTAATATGTTGCTACCATAGAAAGTTTTAATATAAACTTTTTGGTGTACACAGGTCCTATTTTTTTTAATCAATGACCTCCAATAGATACACTCCTAGTGGATTGTGAGATTTTTGTTATAAATTGTAACTTATTTTCTAGAATGCTCATACCAACTCATAGCTCCACCAAGAATATATCAGTATGCCTGTCTTTCCACAACCCCTTCAAATTAACAATTCTAATATTGTATTTTCCTGACTGTAGCTTCACATTATTTGAATTGCTTCTTTCTAGTAGTTTGCAATATTTTCTCCTTGTCCTGGGAGCTCTGAATTTTGCTATAGTATTCTTGGGAGTTTTCATTTGGGGTCTCTTTCAGGAGGTAATTAGTAGATTCTTTCCATATCTATTTTACCTTCTAATTCTAGAATATCATGGCAGATTTGCTTGATAATTTCTTGAAAGATGATGTTTCATGTCTTTTTTTGATCATGGTTTTCAGGTAGTCTGCTAATTGTCAAATTATCTCTCAATCTAGATCAGTTTTATTTTTTTTCCAGTGAGATATTTTATATTTTCATCTTTGTCATTCTTTTGATTTTGTTTTACTGAATCTCAATGTCTCATGACATAGTTAATTTGTAATCACCCAGTTCTAATCTATAAGTACAATGCTAGAGCATCCTGTGCCCAGTGCCAACAAAGGGATCTTTGTCATAGATTTCTGACTATTTTTCTTACCCTTTTACCATCTATGGGCTGAGAGTCCTGGAAGCATTCATTGCCACTGCTGATTCAGTTGCCCCTAGGACCTGCTTCTGGCTTTCTGGGGCATTGTCTGTGCTTGTGTAGTTTATGCCTTTTCTACTAATCTTCTAAGTTGTCTTGATCTGGGATGTTGTTTTACTCCATCCTTTAGTGGGTTCTGCTGCTCCAGAATGTGTTTTGAGACATTACTTAGAGTTGGTTGGAGGGGATTTTGGAAGAGTTCACATAAATCCTTGCCTTTTTGCCTCCATTTTGGCTCTCTTGATCAGTTTCCAGTCATTTTTTTAGATATGTATGTATCATGCTAAGTTTCTTTAACTTTGGTTCTATGGATCAAGTCTTTGTACCTTGTCCAGCACTTATTGAAAAGTTGCTTATTCTTAGTATGGGACTGTTGTTTGTTTAAACTTCTAGGTCTAGTCTTTTGATTATGCTTTATTTTCACTCATGGAACTTTCTCATTCAAAATAATGCAGTTGTTTTCTGTAGTATAAAAATCAAGCCACATGTGTTCATTCATCTTGTTTTCAATATTTAATTTTTAAAATGCATGCCAGGATAGTCAAATTGTGTAAAGCCAAATGACAAAGTTTAAGATGATTATACTTTAAGAAAGAGATGAAAAAAATTCACATTTTCAGAACATGAAAATCTAAATGTAAGAAAATATGTCAAGTAAGGTAATACACACACAACCCCCAAACTCCACCCATATCCCCTCTACCCTCTTCAGTAGTTTTCTGGTTCATTCACATTTACTGGGTACATAAAGACAATTGACAAATAGGGTCTTTAGAAAATGTTATTAGAATCCCACTTCTGTATTTTATACCATTTAAAAAATCTTAAATATCTTATTTGTAATATATAGCATACTAAGTGTAAGCAAAGATATCTGTATATAGATAAATATGTGTGTGTGTATAAATAAATATATATACATACATACTGTGAAGGCACGAGAAGCATGCAGATTGGCTCAATGCCAGTTTCCCATTTGTAGCTTATTGCTGTAAAATTTATATAAACCTCCCTTGAGCACAATGAAAACTATGTAAAGTGATACTTCTTGCTTTGAATGAACCCTGCAGTCAAATGGAAGAAACTGGCCTAGTAAGTTCAGCTACTCTTTACTTGGAAGAAAGGTCATGTTAAAATGTGGGCATATGTATTTTTAGAGCATATTTCACAATCACATGCAGACATTATACTGTTTCACTAAACACAGACCAGGTGACTAGCAATTGTGAGCATCCAGCATTCCAGTTTGGCATTTGAGGAGGAGCAGTGGTTGTTCTGGCAGTTTGGGAATCACAAAGGGGAGATCTCTTACCAACAAATGATGCTTAATAAAGAGGAAATAAATGTTGGTAGGATATATGCTTTCAATCTGTCATTTGATGCCTGTAACATGTACTTGAGAGAGAAAAAAAGCTTCTTTCTTACCAAATGCTCATTTCAACATTTAAAAAGCAAACAAACAAATAAAGAACCCAGTGATCAATAGGCATCACAATTCCAAATAATACTTCTAAGTGTCACCTTTGGTTCAAACCTAGCTGGTTTCTGAAGCAGAAGTATAAAAATAAATCTGAAAACCAGTGGCATTATCTTTGCTTATGGAAATATAATGATCACTTACAATCATTAAGTGCCCTAACTCTTTGTTTTTTTATTTATATAATAAGTGTATTGGGTTCCTTTTTAATTTTAATCCCATGAGAATTATAGAAGCAATATGGGAAGATGCTCAGGAAGTATTCCACAAAACAGACTTGCAATGATAGAAAAAAAAAATGTGACCATTCAAATAGTGTGGAAGAAACATTTGATTTTTTTTTGTTTTTCAACTCAATAGGCAAATGGAGCCAAATTTGAATAAATAAAAAAGGGGTCATGGTAGTCATGGGACCCACATTCCAAACAATTACAGCAACTCCAATTTGTGCTACCTTGAAATTTAGTGAGTTCTCTGTCACATTTCAGTCTCCAATGAAAAGTTAGATGAGAACTTTCAGGGGATGTTGTGGGAAGAATTCCTTTTAAGGTACAATCTGAACTGAAGGGTCTCTGAGATTTCTTTAACTTCTAAAATTCCATCACTTTGTACTTGAAAACCCTCTATGTCTTCTCCCGTCCCCTTCTCTTTTGCTATGATCTTTATTAAGGGGTAAATTTTCTTTTATTAAAGCCAATACTATTACTGCCCGTGCCTTTAATTCCATTGCTCCTTGCCTCCTCTGGAAGTTCTTCCAATTGATCATATTCCTATTCTCCATCTATCTCTTTCCTCATAGTGCCTTACATAAACATTTGTCTGTTTAATTGATTTCAATCTAATTACATTATCTGTCCTCCATTAAAGCCATATTCTGATATTTTATTGCAATGCAGAGGTAGTTCTCACCTATTGAAGCCAATGGCACAGAAACACAACCGTTTTCTAGCATATATTACCAAGGAAAGAAAGACTTTAAGTATGGTACCAGGAACAAACTTTGTGATTGTGAACTGAAGGTCTACAACTAAAGTTAGAGATTCATCTCTCTAGAACATAGTCCACCAGATGCTGACATTTGGTGTTTGTCCATTTGTTTTTGTTTTACCTACTGCAACTCTCAGTGTTGACATTGACATTGATGAACACGGTAACATAGCATGGGGGTTGGGAGGTAGAAAGAACACTTTTCTTGGAGACCAGGGAGATTAGGGTTAAAGTCTTGCTGTAGATATTAGCAAACTGTAAATAGCTTAAACCTTGATTTCCATATTTGTCAAAGAGAGATAATGCTTACAATACCATTAGGGCTATCATGAGGATCTAATTGCACCTTTGTATTTTGTAAATTTGGAAGCACTTTATACATATTATTTATTATTTTGATATTATGGATCTTTTAACATTTCTGTGATACATATACCATGGGCAACAAGGATGAGCTTTAGATTTATGCTTAGACAATCACTTTGATTCTAAATCCATATGTATTTGATGGCAAAGATTAAATTTATTCTAATTTTCCTCCCTTTATGAATGTGAGTCACATAGGGGCCTACTTTACTCAAGATTTATTTTACTTCATGTCTTATCTAATTGACTGATTAATTTAAAATCCCCTGGGGAATAACTGCCAAAAAGTCTAATTTGAATAAAACTCAATTGTAACTCATGGCATAACAAATTCATAAATCTTTCCTCTTAGACATATAGGTGGCACAGTGGATAGAGCACCAGTGCAGGAGTCAGGAGGACCTGAGTTCAAATCTCACCTCGGACACTTGACACTCTCTAGCTGTGTGACCTTGGGTAAGTCACTTAACCCCAATTGCATCATCCTGGGTCATCTCCAGTCATCCTGATGAATATCTGGCCACTGGATTAGGATGGCTCAGGAGGAGAAGTGAGGCTGGTGACCTGCACAGCCCTCCCTCCCTCAAAACAAAGTCAAGTGCAAGTCATGTCATCATTTCTCTGATGGCATGGTCTTCTTTGGCAACGAAGGATGAACACACCTATGCTGAAGTGAGAACTGTGTCATTTATACATAGATTTCTCAGTTACTTGGGAATGTGCATATCATCTATGATGGTAAAGTTCTTTACTTACAAGATAGATCTAGGCTCAAATTTGACCTTTGTCAATAACTAACTGTGTGACCATGGGCAAGCCATTTAGCCTTTTACACCTTTGTTCCTTAACTGTAAAATAAAGGTAATAATATATGAGGTACCTACTCCACAGGGTTGTGCTAAAATCAGTGAGATAACGTATACACAATGTTCGATAAATTTTAAAGCCCACTATCCTTACATTTGTAGTAGTTATTATCATTGTTGAAAATAGGACCACTTTTATACAATCTTGCATCAAGTACCTTTTTATTTTTTACTGAAAATATTATATTTATTGATTGCATTTGCATTTTTTATAAAAATTAAATTTCCCTCTGTATCCTTCCCCCTGATTCTCCCAAATATCCCTCCCTTACAACCCAAATAAATTTTTAATAAAGAAAAAGAAAAAAATAGAAATTAAGCAAAGTCAATCAATGCATTGAAAAAATGTAGCATTATGTGCAATGTTCCATGCCTATGGATACTCCACTTCTCCAAAGGAATAGACAGTGTGGAAAGAGGTCACTTCTCATGTCTTCCCTTTGGAACCTGACTCATTCTGTATAGTTTTTCATCATTCATTAAAAGTGTTATTTGGTTGCCTCTGATCTATCACTCTATCACTTGTGCAAAGCAACTGCCCTCATAGCTGATACCATTAAGCCAGCTCATATAAGAGCTGGGAGAGAAAGGAGAATCCTGGGTCCTAAATTCCTAGAGCATTGGGAATGATGCTGTCAGAGAAGTTAAGTCTGTTGTTCCTAATCCAGGAACCTTCATAGAGGTTTCAGAATAACATTCTGTATTTCTAAGTTCTCCCCAGGGACCCCCAAATTCTAGGTTTGGTTATGTAAAAGTGGAACTAATTATAGTCAATTTTGGAACCTGTACTATTTTTGAAGCACAATTTGTTTGCACAGCATCAAACATGTCAGATTGTCTATTATATTTCTTTCAGTCGTAATACCAAACCATTCCCTATGTGTTTAGCCTGTGGGATGGTTGTCCACTGGCTTAAAAAATAAAACTTTAGTATTATGGTAATTATGTGGCATAGTGGATAGGTGCTGAGCCTGAAGAAAAGAAGACTGGAATTCAAATATGGTATCAGATATTTAATTGCTGTGTTGCCCTGGGCAAACCAGGTAACATTCTTGTTCTCTGTTTGCTCGTCTGTAAAATGGGGATAGTAATAACACCTAACAACAAGGGGGGTTGTGGACGTCAAATGGGATTGACACATAGTAGGTACTTAATACAAGCTTGTTCCTTATTCCCTTTTAATGATGTTGAAACACTTTGAAAACCAGTACTTCTTTTGTAAACAGTGTTTGAAAGAAGGGTTTTTTATGTAAAATAGCAAATCCATGACCTCTCTAGAATATTACTGACAAAAAATTGAAAACAACTAGGGGAAAACAGTGCTTGAAAGCTTGACAATAGTCTGGGCAAAATAAGTCAGGCTATTTTGGAATATGAGCTAACTTAAACTAAGTCACTGATAAGGCAGACAATAAAGCTCCTAGATACATATTTTCATGCTGAAACTTAGTATAGTAATTCCATGTTCGTAATTTTCTCTAAGTAAGAGTGAGAAAACTGATTTGGAAAACACACAAGAGTATTTTCCATATCTTTGCCTAAAAGCTGAAACACATGTATCAACCAGGTCAAGGGTTTTAAATTTTGGATGACTGTTTTTAGACATTTCTATTTTCATTCCCTCCTTTTTCTTGTGTATTTCCTTTGGTGTTTTCTCGGACATTTTCAGAGAATTTCTTCTAAATCTGGTAAAGGATTTTAAAGCAATATAGTCCATAGGGAAAAAAAAAAAGCATTGGGTCATAATTTTCAGGTTTTGTTGATATTTGATTTTAAGGATTCTAGTTAACTCAAGAAGCAAAATGGTATTTCTGACAAAATATTAGAAATGCTGAATCTTCAGCTAGGGTGGGGTGATGAGTCTTTGTGCCAGTATGCTGACACATGGGTGCTGAGACATTGAGAGAGCTAATAAATAAGTTCACCCACCATTCCCTTATTTACCATAAGCTTTCATTCCCAGGATCTGATAATTATGATTTCCTACTCCTGTGGTTTACTTTCTTAATGTTCCTTCTTTTATCTCTTATGGGGCAGGAAAGACATATGTACCATACCCTATGTCAGGTAGTGTGGGCTGAACAATGACGAATGAACTACCCTATTAACTAAATTTACACTAGGAGCAAGAAGTTCTAGTTACAGGCCTATTCTACAAGGAATGTATTACAAAAGATCCTTTCCTTCATTTCCAGGTACACCAATCTTTAGTCCCTCTGCAATGGAGGTCACATTATGCTTCCCTTTGTAATTTGGAATGTAATGTTAAAACATTTTCTGAATGAGAGAAAACAGGAATCCAGAACATTTTCCAAGTGCTTGAACTTTGAAATAAAAAAGGGGAGAAGGGAAGATATGAAATGAGAATCTTTCATATAAAAAGAAGAATTTCATGTGCGTTTATATACACCCTATATATATATATAGAGAGAGAGAGAGATACACATAAAATTATATATGTGTATGTATATGTATGCATGTATATGCATATGTATAGTTCTTTTGTATTTATCTTCTACCAATCTCTAAGAGTGTGCCTAAATACTTACAGCAATCTGGATCAGATTATTACATTTTGGCCAAACTCATTCTTCTTGCTTTGGTATTACGTCAGGGACATAAAAATGCTCATTTGTTAAACTACAGCACCTTGCAGTTAGCTGTTCCTTAGATGAGTCTCCATGGTTATCTAGATATACATTCACAGATTTCCAGACCTTTAGATTTGGAGGGAACCTCAAGAGTCATCTGGTCTAACTCACATCCCAAAAGGAATCCCCATAAATATTTGGAGATCCATATCTCTAACAAATGTGTCAAACAACCTCCACTTGAAGATTGCCAATGAGGGGAATCCCAGAACCCCCAACCTCCCCAAACAACCTACTTCACTTTTTGATAGCTCTCATTTTTAGGCATTTTTCCCTGTTGTGAAGCCTAAAATTCCCACTTAGCAATTCCTATCCATTGTTCTTTGTTCTGCTGTCTTAGGCCAAGTAGAACCAATTGAATATCTTTTCCAAATGTCAGGCCTTCAAATACTTGAATGCAGCTATCATATCCCCTCTGAGACTTCTCTTTTCCAGAGCTAACATCCTTAGTTCTTTCAACTAATCCATATGTGACATGAACTCTAAACCCTTTTGCATTTTTGTTGCCCTCCTCTGGACACATTCTGTCTCATCAATGCTTTTATTTAAAAGACCCAAACAGAATACAATATTCTAAATGGGGTCAGATCATAGTACAGGGGAGCTATAATCTTCATATTTATTTAGAAGCCATGCCTCTCTTAATTTAGCTCAAGATTATAATTAAAAAAATATTTTTGACTATAATATCACATTGTTAAGTGATACACAACTTGGAGTTCAGAAAAAATCCCAATAAAAGTTTTATCATGAACTATTCATATTTTTTGAACCCAAGCATAAGAATTTATATTTCTCCCTATTGAGGTCTCCCTAAGTGGTTGTATGAAGCCTTATCCTGAACATATTTATCTGTCTGATCTATTAGTATCTAAAATATCTCATGCTCAGTTTGATCCAGATTTGCTATAACTAATTCCTGCAGAAAACTTGGTATTGGTGAGAAAAGGTCTCTTGAAATGGATCAAACACTTGCTTCTTACATACTGAAAGTGACTTGTGATTTCATGTTGTGAGGAATTCCCAGTGTGGAAATTTACTCCATTGATGCAAATCCATATGTTTCATTCAGTCTTATAATTTCTCTGTGATGCTAAGATGATGGGACTTTTTAAAGGTCTTATGGTGGCCATGTGTCAGAAACAAAATCTGAACCCAAGTGTTGCATTCTTGCCTTTGTTTACACTGTCCTATGTTTGTGGTATACTTTGGTGAAATCCTAAAAAATATACCTCCTTTCATACTGCATGTTTTGATAGAAAGTTCAGATGGCTTTTTATATCCTGAAATAACTAATGCTCAACACTTCAGTCACTGTAGGACATCTACAGCTTGTAAATTCACCAACTCTGCCAATTCTGATCACTGTAAGTAAATAATGGGCTTAAGAAATTCTAACTCTCAGCAAGTATCTGTGACAAACAAAATAATACAGGAACAAGGAAGCCAAATCCAAACATAATTATATGTCCATTTTTCAGGGTGTTTGGGGTTTGAAATGAAACCATTGCTCAATCCTTCCAGGGCAACTGGACTCTTCTGAATCCTTGGATGTTGACCATTTACTATTTCTAGTCTATTTTGTCCTGCCATTTTCTGCTTAAATGCTAAAGAGATGGCACTTTCCCAACAATTTAATTTTTAAACTATATTTGTCATATGCCAATCAGACACTGACAGCAGTGACAAGGCTTTTCTACTCTGTTTGCATGCTTTTCAAACTCTTTAAGAATGATTCTGTCAGTTTTCAAGCTCGGTAGAAATAGAATAGATATTTATGTGGTTACACACGTTTCTATATATATCTCCACACAGATCTATATTTAAAGACATATGCACTCATATAACAATGAATGGCATTTGAAAGTTTTCAAAACTCATAATGTGAAAATTGCAAATTATCATTTTCAAGATTCTTACCAAATTATATAGCATATGCTAACATGTGTCTACAGGAGAAAATCCCAGAAGGGGAAATACCTTAGGGGTTATCCATCCTAACTTTCTATCTGATTCAGTTCAACAAACATTTATTAAGCCCTTACTCTCTCCTCGGCACCATGTTAAGAGCTACTGATAGAAAGACATAAATGAAACTGTCCCTGATTTCAAGAGATTTACATTTCTACTCTTATAAGTACAATCTCTATAATATCCCTGAAAAATCATTGTTTCAAAAGGCAAACTATTCTATATTTGGAAAATTCTAATTGTTTAGAAAGTTCTTCTTTATATTGGATAGAAATATGCCCCTCCTCTAAGTTTTACCCTTTCTTTGCATAGATGATAATATATGTATATGTATGTATACATTATGAATACATACACATATGTATACATAATGTATACATACAGTATGTATACATGTATACACACTTACGTACACACATATCTGTATGTATATGTTATGTTACCTTTAAAAGCTCTCCAAGGTATTATTTCATCTCCTATGTCAGGCAACAAACAAAGAAGCATTTACTATATGCCAGGAACTGACTAAGTGCTAAGAATACAGGGAATGGCAAAATTATTTCCTGTTCTCAAGAAATTCACACTCTAAAGTAGAGGATAAAATGCAAATAATTAGTTACATACAATATGTGTAGAGGATAGCCCAGAGTTTTGAGCAGCTGGGTCACCAAGCAAGGCCTCCTTAAGTTTTGAGCTGAGCCTTGAAGGAGGCTAAGCAGCAAAGGTGAGGAGACAGATCATTGAAGGCACAGGGGAGCAGCCAATGCAAAGTATGGAGTTAAAGAATGGAGACTGTGAATGAGGAACAGCACATTGGCCAGTATAGACGTATCAGAGAGTACATGGAGAGATGTAACATTTAAGAAGACTAGAGAGGTAGAAAGTGGCAAAGTTTTGAAGAGTAATGAAATAGTATAGAAGGAAAAGAGAAAGAGGTCCAGGACGCAGTCTTGGAGTATATCTACAATTAGTGGGACACACTTAGATATGAGGTGCGAGTCACCTAACTATATGGCTTGATAATAATTCTAACCCTTCTGTTTCACCTCTCTAAGAGAACTGAATAATTTTATATAAATTCACTTTCAAATCTCAATTATTTTTAAATAGAAAAATTAGTAAAATCTGTTTTTTTAGTGGTCATTTCTGACTGCAATTAATTTGATTTGCAGTTCTCAAGAGCAATTGTCATAGAGGTTCCTCTGGTTTCAATTTTAAAAGGAATAACTTATAATTTATCTTAAAGATTGCATTTTGTAATGCTATTCTAAAAATGTAGAAAAATTGTGAAGGTTTTGAAGGTTTGAAAAAAAAACCCTAACTTTTGGGTCCAAGAAAGATATAAATTCTGTAAGGACAAAAATCATTTTTAAAATTATTATTTCCTCATGGTTTAGCTGAGTAACTTTCCCATAGTAGACACTGAGTGCTTGCTTATTATATTGAATCAAATAGGAATGATTATTATTTTCTATAAACTATTAATCAGTGACTCTGTGTTGATGAATTTATGTATTAATACAGTTCTGTTGTCTTGCCAAACTGTGTTTCTGAGTTTAAAATATACCAACTTATAATGATTTCCCCAAAAGTTCAGCTTTTCTTTTTCCTTAAATATGCATTAACCCAGTCATTCATTAAAAACACCACTGGCTGTTCATTTAATTGTAAATAGTGTCACTATAGATTTGGTACAGTGAAAAAAGCAAAATAACAGCATGACAATCTATACATTGTGAGTTGTAATCACGGAGTTGTTCACCCATGTAGTATAAGGTACAGGCATTTAGAGACCAGCTCCCAGAAGAGCAAATTCCCTCTACCAATGCAGTTCAGCACCTTTTCTGCAAGCTTGTACTCTTAGGGAGTCACCCTACTCTAGAGTTAAATATTGCACCCATAGTCTTCTAATCTTTCTATCTGAGAGGTAAAACTTGAACTTAGGACTTCCTAGATTCAAAATGAACGTTCTCTTTATGAGACCATTCTGCCTTACCTGGGACAACTCAATTGAAAAGTTTAAAGTATTGATAGGGAGGAGGGATTTCAGAAATGAACCTGAAGCTACAGAGTGTTTCCATAATATGGTAAGGTTGAATCTTTCTCTTTCCTCTATCTACCACAATTCTCCAAGTATGAATGCTTTACTTCTGTGAGGAATGAGAATATGTTGGTTTTCAAAATGAAAGTTGTCTTTTTAACCAGTGTTCTATCTTATTGAAACAGGAGTCAATGGGTACACATTGAAATTTAGGTCACAAAATAGAAATAAGTGAGGTCTTCACTTATTTGGGGCATTAATGTGGCCCAACATAGGCATTATTGGGACAATTAGGTGGTACTATGGATAGAGTGCTGAGGTTGGAGTCAGGAAGACCTGAGTTCAAATCTGCCTCAGACATTTACTAGCTGTGTGATCCTGGGCAAATCACTAAAACCTGTTTGCCTCAGTTTCTTCATCTGTAAAATGAACTAGAGAAGGAAGTGTCAAACCACTTCAGTATCTTTTCCAAGAAAACTTCAAACAAAATCACCAAGAGTTGGATGTGACTGAAATGACTGAATGATATCACAGGCATTATAATAATATTGTTTGCATTTAACCTAAAAGAATGATTAATCCTTTTTTTCCTAGAATCGATTTCTGAAGTATTTTCTAGCTAGGACGGGAGTAGTTGACAAGTCCATAGCTCTGAATCCCAACTCAACAGAACTTAAGGACTCATGAAAGGAGCCATTTAATTTATTTCCTTCTTCCCTGCAATTAATGAATTAAAAAAGACATGTCAGGTGCTTACCATCATTAGTGCCTATGTTCCCACTATGACAAACTATGAAGTCAAAGAAAAATTTTATGAAGACTTAGAGACCTTTATCATCAATATGCCAAAAGAGGACAAGCTTATTATTCTGGGTAACTTTAATGCTAGAGTGGGCTCAGACTACCAGACTTGGCAGGGAATTCTAGGGAGGAATGGAGTTGGAAACAGCAACAGCAATGGTCATTTACTTCTGAAGACTTGTGCATCACATGACCTTCTCATCACCAACACTGTTTTCTATTTAACTAAACATAATAAAAATTCATGGATGCACTCTTTCAGCAAACATTGGCACCTAATAGACTATGTGATTTTAAAGGGAAGAGACAGAGAAGTGAAGTCAGAGAAGAGACATGAAGAAAGATGCGAGAGTGACAAAGGCAATGTGTGGTTCAGAGTGCTGGACTGATCATAGACTTATCCTTTCCAAGTTAAATATTCACATTCATCAAAAGTGCAGTCCTCAAAGCAAAATGACTACTAGAAGAATTAATTTCAACAAATTAGAGTTCTTCTCTGAGCGTAGACAGTTTGTTGCTAACTTGGAGGGAGAGTTGAGCCAACACATAGCTGACAACAGTGGAGCAGAAAAGGATTTTGTATAGCACTGCATTTGCGTATTTGAGTCAGAACACTCGCAAACACCAAGACTGGTTTGATGAAAATGATGGGAAATTCAGAAACTGCTAAACAAAAAATGAGAACTCCACAGAATATACCAACAGGATAGTTCATCCATCTCTAAGAAGGCAGCATTTAATACCATCAAAAGCAAAGTACAAGCAAAGCTTAGAGAGATGCAGGATTTCTAACTCAGTAAGAAGGTAGATGAAATTCAGTTTTATGCTGATAGTAACAATCCAAAATGCTTTTATAATTCCCTGAAAGCTATTTATGGACCAAAAAAACCTATGGTGTATCACAGCTACTCAGTGCTGATGGAGCCACGTTGATTAGTGATAAGGACATGATCCTAGAGATATGGGCTGAACACTTCCATAGTGTTCTCAACAGGGCATCATCAATCAATGCTGAGGCCATTGGCTGTTTACCTCAGATTGAAGTCAGTCCCTCTTTAGCTAAACTTCCAACTGAAGAAGAGGTTTTCAGTGTCATTAGACTCCTTTCATGTGGCAAAGCACCTGGTGCTGATTCTATTCCATCTGAGATTTACAAGGTAGGGGGATCATTGCTCACACAAAAGCTGACTGAAATTTTCCAGGTTATATGGCAAGAGGAGGTTATCCCCCAGGAGTTCAAGGATGCCTCCATTGTCCATGTCTATAAAAGTAAAGGGAATAGACTGTCTTGCGACAATCACAGGGTGGGGGTCTCTCTCTTGATCATTGCTGGCAAAATTCTTGTTAGAGTCCTCCTTAACAGGCTAAAGATGCTCATATTCCTGAGAGCCAGTGTGGCTTCAGAAAGTCGATATGACATTTGCTGCCTGACAACTCCAGGAGCAGAAGAGAGGTCTGTACAAAATGTTTGCAAGGAGAATTTCATCAGTATTATATGTCATTTTCATGATGGCATGTTTGCCCATGGGTAATGGACAATGGTCTCGTCACCAAAGGAGTGAAACATGTCTGTGTGCTTGCTCCCATGCTTTTAGCATGATGTTTTCAGCCATGTTGTCAAATGCTTCCAATAAGGATGAACACAGCATCAAAGTCAACTACCATACTGATGATAAGTTCTTCAATTTGAAAAGGCTACAAGCCAAGCCCAAAGTGAAGGGAGTGTTGGTGCATGATTTTCTGTTTGCAGATAAGTGTGCACTCAATGCAGCCTCTGAAGCTGAGATGCAAAAAAGTATGAATCAATTCTCTGCTGCTTGTGCTAATTTTGGTCTAATAACTAATATCAAGAAAGCACAAGTGCTCCATCATCTACCACCACATGATTCATATGTGGTACCATCAAATGGAGAAGTTTTGAATGCCATGGATAAGTTCACTTACCTTGGTAGTGTACTTTCCAGGAATGTACACATTGACAATCAGATTGATGTACGCATTGCCAGAGCTAGCTCAGTGTTTGGGGGGCTCCGAAGAAAAAGTTTGGGAGAGAAGAGGTATTAGAGTGACTACCAAACTGAAAATCTACAGAGCCATTGTGCTGACCTCATTGTTGTTTGACTGTGAAACATGGACAATTTACTAGCACCATGCCAGGAAACTGAATTGCTACCATTTGAACTGTCTTAGGAAGATTCTGAGAATTACCTGGCAGGATAAGGTACCAGGCACCAGTACTTGCTCGAGCTGAACTGCCAAGCATTCAAACTGTGTTCAGACAGCACAACTCTGATGGGCTGGCCACATTGTTTGAATGCAAAATGTACATTTTATGTTTTATGGAGAACTCACATGAGGCAGGTGATCACATGGTGGTAATTAGAAGTGATACAAGGACACTTTCAAAGTTTCTCTCAAGAACTTTGGATTTGACTGTGCAATATGGGAGACACTGGCACAGAACTGTTCAGCCTAGCATGCCCACATCATAAAGGGTGCAGGATGTGCAGATTTGGAGTATCTAACCCAAATATTCATACCCACTATCTATGCCCAACCTATGGTAGAGCCTTTTGAGCTCACATTGGTCTGATTAGCCACAGCTGGACACACTGAGATTTCACTTTATCATGGTGATGTTGTTTTGGTCCTCTTTGAGGATGAAGGACAATGACCAACTAACCAATCAATCCCCTGAGATCTGTCCAAGCTCATGTTCATTGCTTCCATGACACTGTCTATCCATCTCATCTTCTGCTGGCACCTTCTCCTTTTGCTTTCAATTTTTCTCAACATCAAAGACTTTTTCAATGAGCCCTTTCTTCTCCTTATGCAGTCAAAGTACATAACCTTCAGCATCCATCCTTCCAATGAATAACTAGAGTTAATTTCTTTAAATATTGATTGATTTGATCCCCTTACAATCCAAGAAACTCTCAAAGTCTTCCTAAGTACCACTCAAAAGTTTTGATTCTGTAGTGCTCAGTTTTTCTTATAGTCCCACTCTCATAGCCATATGTTGCTATTGGAAAAACTATAGCTTGGATTATATAGATCTTTGATGGCAAAGTGAGGTCTCTGCTTTTTAGTATGCTGTCCAGATTTGCCATATCTTTCCTTATAAGGAGCAAGTATGTCTTAATTTCACATCTTTGGTTAACGTCTGCAGATATATTTGAGCCCAAGAATATAAAATCTGACACTGTTTTCATTTCTTCCCCATTTGTGACAAAGTAATGGAACCCAATGGCATTATCTTAGTTTTTTTTTTTTAATACTAAGCTTCAAGTCAACTTTTAACTATTCCTCTTCCATCCTCTACATGATGTTTCTTAATTTTTCAATTTCTGCCTTTAGGGTTGTATCAATTGCACATCTGAGATTGTTGGTGCTTCTCCCAGAAATCTTAATTCTTACTTTTTATTCATGCAGTTTAGCATTTTGCATGATGTACTTGGCATATAAGTTAAATAAATAAGAAGATAGTGTACATTCTTATTCTACTCCTTTTCCAATCTTGAGGCAATCAATTGCTCCATATTTGATTTCTTCTGTTGCTTCCTGACTTGTACACAAGTTCCTGGTACTCCCATCTCTTTGAGGACTTGTTATATTTTGTTGTGATCCAATAGTCAAAGGCTTTATTTCAATTAATTAAGCAAAAATAGAATTTTTTCCCCCTGAAACTCCCTTGCTTTCTCTATAATCCAATGAACGTTAGCAATTTGGCCTCTATTTCATCTGCCTCTGAAAACTACCGATAATCCGCAGTTCACATACTGCTGAAGCCTACCTTGCAAAATCCTAATTATAATCTTGCTGGTAAATGAAATGAGCATAATTATTCAGAAATTTGAACATTCTTTGGCATTATTCTTTGTTAGGATTGAGACATAAACTGATTTCTTTCTATTACAGTGGCCACTGTTTAGTTTTCCAAATTTATTGGCATAATGAATGCAACACTTTAATAACATCATCTTTCAAGATTTTAAATAATTCTGCTGGAATTCCATCACCTCCACTAGTCTTATTATTAGCCATACATGGACTTCATTCTGGTATACAGTGTCAGGCATTAGTCTGTGCCCAGTTTCTGCCATGTCATTTTCTAGTTTTCTCAGCAGTTGTTGTCAGTGAACTCTTATCTCAGAAGCTGAGGTCCTTGAGTTTGTCAAAAAGTTGACTGTTAGTCATTGACTGCGGTGTTTTGTGTACCTAAACTATTCCTCTCATCTAGTCCTCTGTTTCTTAGTTCCAAGTAATTTTGATGATTGCTGCTTTATAACACAATTTGATCTGGTAAGGCTAGGCCACTTCCCCTAGCATTTCTTTTCATCAATTCCCTTGATGAATTTTTATATTATTTTTTCTAGCTCTATAAAATAATTTTTGGTAGTTTGACTGTTATGGCATTGAATAAGTAAATTAATTTAGGTGGTATGGTGGTTTTTATTATATTAGCTCAGTCTACCCACAAACAACTGATGTTTTCCCAGTTATTTAGATCTGACTTTATTTGTGCAAAAAGTGTTTTGTAATTGTGTTCGTGTAGTCCCTGGGTTTGTTTTTACAGGTAGACTCCTAAATATTTTACACTGCGTACAGTAACTGTAAATGAGATTAATCTTTTTATTTCTTGCTTTTGGGATTTGTTAGTCATATATAGAAATGAAGATGATTTATGTGGGTTTATTTTGTACCCTGCAAGTTTGCTAAAGTTGTTTATTATTTCAAGTAGTTTTTACTTGATTTTCTAGGATTTTCTAAGTATATCATTATATAATTTGCAAAGTGTAATAACTTAATATGTCTTTGCCTATTCTAATCCCTTCAATTTCTTTTTCTTCTCTTATTGCTAACATTTGTAGTACCATATTGACTAACAGTGTTGATAATGGACACCCTTGTTTCACCCCAGATCTTACTGGAAACACATCCAGCTTATCCCCATTACATATAATGTTTGCTGATGGTCTTAGGTAAATACTATTTATTGTTTTAAAGAAGGCTCAATTTATTTTTATATTCTCTATTTTCAATAGGAATGAGCATTGTATTTTGTCAAAAAGCTTTTTCTGCATGTTCTGAGCTAATCATATGGTTTCCGTTAGTTTTGTTGTTGATATGATCAATAATGCTGATAGTTTTCCTAATATTGAACCAGCCCTGTATTCCTGGTATAAATCCTACCTGATCAAAGTGTGTCATTCTCATGATAAGTTACTGTAATCTTTTTGCTAATATATTATTTAAAATTATTGCATCTACATTCATTAGGGAAATTGGTTTGTAGTTTTCCTTTGGCTCTTCCCAGTTTACATATCAACACCATATTTGTATCATAAAAAGAATTTTGTAGGACTCCTTTGCCAACTTTCCCAAATGGTCTATATGGTATTGGAATTAACTATTCTTTAAATGTTTTATAGAATTAGCTTGTAAATCCTTCTGACCCTGGAGACTTTTTTTCCTAGGGAGGTCATTGATGGCTTGTTCAATTTCTTTTTCTGAGATGGGGTGTAATGTTAATGAGATTTATATTAATGTGAGTTAAAGATCTTCCCCTGCCCATTAATAGGCCTCAGGTGGAGCCCATTAAAGGAAGCTTGATTAGGGGAGACTTGTTTTGTAAGTAGGTCCACACTTTTTTTAATTAATGAGGTACTAGTTCACAAGGGTTATGATGTCATACAGCTCTGAAAAGTGTGTGTATGTATATATACATGTTATATATACATACATATATACACATATATGTATACACACATATATGCATGCATACATATACATATACATACATACATATATACATACATATATATATATATATATATACATATATATATATATATACACTCTGAGGTAAGGCTTTGCTTTGGGGGCTTACTTTTTGGAAGAATGTCCACGTGCCAGATGAGACTCTGGGTAGCCATTTAGTACTCCCCACCCCCTGGTTTTGAAAACCTAGATGTTGGTGTTTTTTCTCTGTGGTTATTATGTATGTATGTAATCTTCAGACAGTTGGATCTGTCTGTTGATCTTCTATGTATTTATTGCTTATGGTCAGCCCTATCTGTTGGTCTTTATTTCTCTGCTTGTACTTTCTCTCTTGGCAAATGTGACTGAAGAAGATTGTTGACGCCTCAAAAATTGCTTTCCTTTTAGAAAAGCAGATCTAAGAATTTGTGCTAGCTAACTATCTTGGATATGTCAGGGTGCTTCCTATAACATAGAGTTATTTAAATATTTTACTTTCTCTTCTGTTAATTTGGACAGTTCATATTTTTGAAAATATATATCCATTTCACAAAGACTGTCAAATTTATGGGCATACAATTGGACAAAATAATTTCTAATTATTATTTTAATTTCCTCTTAATTGGAAGTGAATTAACCCTTTTCATTTTTGATACTGGTAATTTTGTTTTCTTCTTTCTTTTTTTAAATCAAATTGACCAAAAGTTTATCAATTTTGTGTTTGTTTTTTTTTTTTATAAAACCAGTGCTTAATCTTATTTGTTAGTGCAATAGTTTTCTTAATTTCAATTTTATTAATCTCTCCTTTGGTTTTCAGTATTTATAATTTGGTATTTCATTAGGGATTTTGAATTTGTTCTTTTTCTAGCATTTTCAGTTGCATGCCCAATTCATGGACCTTCTCTTTATTTCTTCACAAAGTCTTGACACAGCTCTTGGGTGCTGCATCTTTCTTGAGTGGGTTGCTCAGCTATAATCCTGTCTATAGATTGATTTTCTTCTTTGCTGCCAGGAATCATAATATATAAAACTGCTTCCTCTTTTGTGTATCTATTTCTCTGTGTCTCTTAGTGGTCAAGTAACTTTGCTTGTGGCTGTTGGATGGAGAAGGGAGGAAATTTTGCATATTTCTAGTACTGGCAAAATATTCTCCTTCACAATTGCTCAAACTCTTGAATTACTGAAACTGATTAAGCGTTTACTAATTTAAACCTCATGGACATAACAATTGCTTGTAGTTGCTGTTGCCCAGCTAATTATAGCATTCTTTTCTTTATTCATCTAGAAAGGTGTCTGCATCTCATAATGGGCTGTAGGTATAGGTGTTTCATTATCTTGTAATTAAATTAATAGATTACTGTGACTACACCAACTAAGGTCATATAAACAACTGCCCTTATATACATTGATATTGCTGATTTCTCTAAATCGAGTAGATCCCTAAGGTCTATCAAGACTAGTCACATCTTTCATGAAAAATAGAGGACGTTATTCCAAACTGGTAAATTTAACAAGGTTTCAGAATTTAAGAAGAAACTGAGGGAACATCGATTGATATAACATTTGACATTAGAAAGTTATAAACATTTAGTAATAGAGAAATAATATATAAACAAAATAATACACAATACAATTATCATAGCAATATAATATGTAAAATATTTAATTACATAGATTAAATATATCATAATTTTAAAAGAAATATAAACCAAGTAGGATTCATTAGATGTCTATAAATCTTACTAAGGTATCAGTGTTATCTCAACTTTTAAATCAAGACATTTATATCTAGGCTGATATAAATTTCTTTTAAAATTAATCTGTTTTGCATGTTAAGCCTCCCAAAATGTCTCCCATATTTAGTGGTATTATTTCCCACAAAAATTATACTACATAAAATATGCTCTACACACTGGAGTAAAGAATATAGAAACAAATTGGCTTAACAGTTTGATAACATTAACGTATTTTATCAATTATCTAGCATGCTCCTTTTTAATCTAGATAGTGGGTTTCCTATTTTTAATTGGATTGTAACAGTAATATAGTTCTTAGCGATGATAAAAATTATTTTACATGGAAACTTTCATATACATACTTCATTTTAAATAAAGCATGCTATAGAGAAAGAAATAGACCAATAGGGTTCATGCTGAAATAAGCATACCATTATTGTATGAATTACATAGCAACTGAAATTGGGATAATTAATCAAGTATATAGGATATTTCTTTGGCTAATGTCACTCTGAGCAGGTTGGAGCTTAGCAGAGTTTGAAGACTGTTGAGATTCACTAAAGCCCAAGCTGTGAGGAAGACAGATTGAATTTAGAGATTCACACTCCTGTTTTCCCATGTGAGGAGGGTGAAGGAACATTTAACTTTTAAATGTCTTCCCAGTTTACAAATGAAAATTCATTCTTAGAGTCCTAGACTCTGAAACCCTATTACAAATCATCTGGAAGAAAATTCAGAATATTTACACTAAATGTGATTTTTAAAAACTTTAGAAGAGATATTTTCCTTCCTCCTCTTTCATTACTAATTATTCATGAAGGATTTAAAAAACCTAAATGATTACCTCAGCAATGCTTGCACTCTATTTCACTAGTTTTAGGGAGATTTCCCCCACAATTATGACAATGGACATGGAGAGAGTAGATTTTGGACTCTGATGTGAACCTGTTCCATGTCAGCCCTTCTTACCCAACAGACAGGAAGAACAGAGGGAAGTTAAGGTATCCCTGAGGCAGTAAGAAATGATCCAATCTGCAGAAATGTGAGCTGAGAGCAGGCTCTATAGAGGATAGATCACTCTCTTAGGTCCCAAGAAGAGATACTCTATTATAGCAGGAATCCAGGTTTGTCCAAATAAGTAACTTACTCCATTTCTATGAAAAGAAAACAATTTATGCAACTTGTAGGGGTGTCAATATTTGCACTATTACTCCAGTAATTTTTGGAGCACTTTTTGACAACCATTCCCTGTCCTCATTTTTTTTTCTCCTTATTCTGAGTGTACTTTTTGAAAAGTCTATTGAGATAGGAAAGAAAAGTTCTGAAGTTTGCTTTTCAGTTCAAACTTTTACTAAATTAAGGCTAGTTTGTTTTCAATAAATATGACTTCTTTTATTCATCATTGTGTAGTTCCAAGATTTTTATACTTGGATGGGGGGAGTTGTGGGGTGGAATCATGCCTGAGGCACTTAATAGCCCTTATGTTGGGCAAGTCTCCTTCATAGAGGGTTAATTTCTTGACTTCTGTAATGGAGGGAACAATATTTTTTAATGTGTACCTAGAATTGTTTCACAGAAAAGATGAGTAGAACTTCTTAGGTTGGATATAGGGACATCAAGGTTAAGGTATCAAATTCACAAGGAAAAGTTGGGTAGCTAAGTCTCACAGTAGATTGAGCAATAGGCCTGGAGACAAAAGAACTGAGCTTAAATTCAGCCTCTGACATCTCCTGGCTATGTGACCCTGGGCAAGTCATTTAATCTCTTTCCACCTCAATTTCCTCAAATGAAAAATTAGACCAAAACTAGCACCTATCTCAGGGTTGCTAAGAGTATCAATGAAATATTTGTAAAGCACTTCCTACACACCTAGCACACACTAGGCACTTAATAAATGTTTATTCCCTTCTCCTGCAAAGAATCAAGGGGTAGCTCAGTGGCACATTGGATAGAGTGCCAGACTTAAAGTCAAGAAAACTCATCTTCCTGTGTTCACATTTGCCCTCAGATACTTACTTGTGTTGTGACCCTGGGTAAGTCACTCAATGCTGTTTTTTTCAGTTTCTTCATCTGTGAAATGAGCTGGAGAAGGAAGTGCCAAACTACTCTAGTATCTGAGTCAAGAAAACCCCAAATGGGATAACAAAGAATTGCACATGACTGAAAGGACTGAGTAACAAAAATAATAAAGACTCAGGTATGGGAAAGTGAAATACACAAATATGTGTTGAATAAATCTTGAATTACAGGCTATAGTAGGTTGAATTAATTGAAAGGAAGCTGAGGTTGGAGAGACAAAGAGAGAGAGACAGAGAGAAAACGTTAATGAATTGATTTAAATATATACATATACACACATATATGTGCGTGTGTGTAATACACACACATGCACATGTGTTTTATCCTTTGTTCTAGAGGAGGACCTTGATGTCAAGATGATGGCAAGACTTGCAGTTGACTTTGATTTGAGTGAAGGAGAGCTGTTCAAGGTCACCAACCTCAGTTTCTTCTCTTGAGCCATGAGTCCTTGTTATTACAATGCTATATAAATGTTAGTGATGATGATGATGATATTAATGATGGTGGTGATCACGATAATGAAGAATGGGAAGGAAGAATCAAGGATGATAGGATGACTGTATCATGTATATATAAACTCTCTGTCTATATGCACACACATACATATACATGAACTAGAAATAAAAGTACTCATTTCATTATCCTGCAGCCTTTTGTAAATTACCCTCCTTGAACACTCTTCAGTTATTGATGTTTTTAAATTTTTCATCCTTTCGAATACTCTATGATCTCTAGGTTTTCCTAACATTACCCTCGCTGGTTCCCCTCTTATCTGCTTGATTTCTCCTCAGTTTCCTTTGTCAGATTATTGGTCATATCGAACTTCGATGGGCAATCTTTAAATAAATGTCCCCTAAAGTTTCCTTTGATTGTATTCTTCTCTACTTTTTCTTTGTGATCACATAAGTTACGCCGGAATAAGAAGTTATCCCTATGTAGATAACTTTCAACTCTAATCTGGCTTCCAATTCTGAGTCCAACACCTATTGAAAATCTGTATCTGAATGTTCTGTAGTTATCACAATCATAACCAAAGTGGAATCTATTATCATCTCTCTCCCCAAACCTACTGATCCAAATTTCCTCATTTCTTTTGAGAATACAGCTATCTTTTCATTGAAACATGATACAGTCATCCTATCACCCTTGATTCTTCTTCCCCACTCTTTGTTATCCCAATCACCTACCACCATTAATATCATCATCATCCTCATCATCAACATTTATATAGCATTGTAATAGCAAGGACACCAGTGTACACAGAAGAGCCTGCTGTAAGGTTCTTAGATCTTTTCTAAAGTGAAAGTGAGTTTTGAGGGGTCAACAATTTACTTTTTTCAAGCTCATGTATCATTCACTTAGTTCAGGGGAAAAAGTTAGCACCCTGAACTTCAGAGAAAATTCAGAGAAATAAAGACCAACACATCGAACTTCCAACTGTCTGACCATAAGCAATAGGTACAGAGAGAAAAGCACCATCATCTGGGTTTTCAAAGTCTGGGGCTCCTTAGCAGCTACCCAGAGTCTCATCAGACCTAATGCTTCCAATGAGTAAACTCCAAAGTTAAACCTCATCTCACAGTATTTATACACTTTTCATAGCCAGAGGACAGGGCCCTCTGACCCAATGCCTCAATGGAAATAAATAGAAGGTATTAAGCCCTATTACTGGGTGGGGAAGATCTTTAACTGTTCCCCCTACTCACCATTAACCTTAAATGACCATTACTAGCTTTTACTTTGTGCCAGCACTTTACAATGATTATCTCATTTGATCCATTGATATTGCTTATTTAGTCATTTCCCAAGTCTTGTCAGTTCTAATATCTTTTCCATCTGTCTTTTCTCTCCTCACATGGGAACCACTTTAGTCAATGCTTTGTAGAACCTCTTATGAGGAAAAGATGAGGAGATGTGGGTTGGGGAAAATACTATATGCTCCACACTGGGCTAGGTGTTATAGGCAATTTAAAAAATAAGTATAAGAAATAGTCTCCACCTATACTACTTAATTGGGGGTGCTTTGTGTTTCCTGGAAGAGACTAGGTCAAGGGTAGAATTAGCCTAGGGCTAAATCATGAGATTACCTAGGTAAATTTCAGATACAAAATCTTTGCTTTACTCTATTGGGAATATTAGAGGACTGGCTGAATTACTGGAGATCATTGGTACTTAGCAGGGTTGATGTTATTGATACTATTAAAAATAATAGTATAACCTTATATTTGCATAATGTCTTATATTTTTTGAGTAATCTCATATGCTGATGATTAAAGGATGCATATTATTTTCAGCATATTGTCTGAAACTTATCCAGTGTAATTTTGGCATTTGGTTATATTTTTATTAACAATAATTCCCCCCTCACCAGCTATCTTTAAAGTAATTTGAGGAAATTTTTTGATTATACTCTCATATTTTGTTATCTATATGGTATCTACCATTACAGATTGAAATCCATCTACATATTCTCATCCTCTGAGTGTATTATCAATCTGAAATGTCCTTTATTTTCCCTGTAAAGGATTTAGTCTTTTAACATATCAGAGTAGCACAAGTGTGTGAGGTGAACCTCAGTTCTGTCCTTGGTCACTCCTTTGTGTCCTTGCCAAAGAAGTATCTGTAGAGTTTAAGCAAAGTAAGTTGTGCATTTCCTAGAATTCCTGGGTTTGGAGAAGTCTATTATATCTAAGGACTTCTGGTGTCCAAGATAGCTGCTATTTTCCAGGTTGTAGCTTCATGGCAGATGTTTTACTAGGACTATTGCTCACACTTTAAAATTTTAAGCTTGGGATGAACACACTGGAACATGTTCCAAGGAAAGTAGTAATGATATTACTAGGCAAATAGCCTAAAGAGATCAAAGGAAGAAGAAAATGTCTTACAAATACAAAAAAAATTATTGCAGTTCTCGACAAACTGAAAACTCAGGGGGTGCTCATTAATTGGACAAAGGATGAACAAACTATGGTGTGTGAATGTGATTGAATGTTATTGCTCTGTAAGAAATCAAGGAATAGATGGTTCCAGAATGACCTGAGTGAATGATATTAACTGATGCAGAGTGAAGTGACATGAACCAGGAGAATAATCTATACTATAACACAAAAATTTTAAATATGAATTTTCTTAAAAGGCTTATGAACTCTGATTACAGAAATGCTATTGGAGGTACTCAAAATTTGTAAAACTTGGCAATGATCACATAGTATCTCTATGACATAGGATTGTATCTAAGTCTTCCCCACTGCAAGACTGATACTTCCCTTATCTATGCTATACTATTGTAGCTATTTTATAAACATTAATTTTGTATGTATGTGAAAGATGCATATATCCACAAAATATTCACCAGAATTAGAATTGCATACATAAAAAATTATAGGGATTTTTTCCTATCTATGATTCAGATACATCAGAACTAGTGTTTTTTTTTTGTTATCCTTTATCCCTTTCATATCCCACACAATTTCCAAATTTCTTGAGTGATTTTCTCAGCATTTTACGCACACACACACACATACACACTCACATACTTTCCAGTAACCTCTACCGCAAACCCCTAGTTCTTTTTCATTATCCCACTAATTTTTGAGAAGTAAGCAAGTCAAGAAACTGACTAGTTTCCACTCTTAATGAATCTCGTCCACCTTGACCTTAGCAACTCCAGTGTCACTGGAAACTTACTTGAACATGCTCAGCTCAGCCATGTGATGCTTAGCAGCTGTATTAAAACAGCACCCAATCTAGCCTAATTCAATTGTTGGATTTTTGTTTTCCCCTCTCCTGAATTTCTTCCTGGCTTGTATATAGCAAAAAGTTGATGTTCATTATTTAAAGCAACATTCAGAGAGATGATTAAAAACCTCTTAGCCTCACTTTTCAAGAAACGAATATATTTACAAAATGCACATTCATCTCTTTTACTGCAACCAATCTAAACGAAACATTCTGATAAGAATCGTATGGTGTCATGTGTAGCACCACCAACCGCTCATAACAAGATTGACCAAGAAAGGTCCTGAGATGGCTGAATGAGAAGTCATTTTGTTATCTTATGGAAGGGATTCATGATGCCAGAGAAGTTACTTATGAAAAATTACTTCTCTTTGGACTAATGCGGCAAACCCCAATTTTTAGATAACCTGAGGTATAGTTGAATGCTATTATTTTAATCTAACCTGAACAGAACGGCTCATTTCTGCCAAATACCGGGGAAAACCAACCAAACAAACAAAAGGAAAAAGATGGTGGTTGTTGGGCTGTAACTCAGGTGTTTGCTCAGCCAGCATGTGTCCAGTAAACCAATTTGTAGAGGCTTAGGCAATCTAGGCAGGGAGGACCTTTCTGGATCTGTAAAAACGAAGGGATGCATTAGATGAGCCTTAAGGTACCTTCTAACTCTAAATCCCTGATCCTCTGCTGGGGTAGTCTCAGGGTCTCTAGCTCCGAGCAGTCTGTAGATAAACCACTGGAGCCACTTTGGAGCACTCTAAGAAGCTGCATTCCTTCTTGGTCTGCCTCAGTAGTTCAGATTCATTCTGGGTCCTAGATTTGGTCCAGCTCGGCTCCCACTAATTATACTTAAATCTCTGTGCAAAGTGATGTTTTCTTCATTCATTGTATTGGTATCTTCAGTGCCTAGCACATACTAGAAGGGGCTTAATAAGTGTCTGTTGACTGATTGATTCTCCACTGTTCCTCCCCAGCAAACCTGGTCTGTTATGGACAGTCATAGGAGCTATTTTGGTGTCTGTCTTCGAGAATATTTCTCACTTGCTGCATTTGGGCAGCCTAGCCAGAGGCTATTTTCCTTTAGTGCCCTTTCCTCACCTACATGTCACTGCACGGTAAGATCACTCTTTATGATGGGTTGGGTGGCAAGCTAGTTTAGCTAAAGTGATAAGTGAATGACTACATTTTTAAAAGCTATAGGCTCTCACTTTTGATTATGGGCAACCTCTGAATAACTTTGTCTTTAAATATTCACAGTTACTTCATTATAAGTAAAATGTGCAAAGAAATATAAAATATAGAACAGTATATTGCCTAAAATATAATTTGATTTGGAAATAAGTTAAAGCAGAATTGTAAAAACTTGGACACATCAGAAAATGAATGTCTTCCTTGGCTGACTTGCCACATCTAATTAGGTATTTTTATGAAAATACTTTGTTTTATAGGTTTTCCACAATGGTCCCATACATAATTGCTCATAGTCTTTAAAACCCTAGTATTATCTTGTCATTTTGAATTTACTAAATATACATGCGTGTATATGTGCAGACACACAAACATGCACGTGTATCTATATTCCATGATACCCATAAAACTCTTAGTTCCCTGAAGTTATTGGCTAAAATATAATGAATTCTATACTTTATATAAATTACAAATTTATAGATAGTAAAGTTTGTAATTTGTTTCTAATATTTATATATCATTTATATTTATTTTTATGTATTTACAAAATATTTATTTGTAAAATTTATATTTTTAGTAAATCATATATTTGATAATATGTTATATAAATCATGTATTTTTATATACACATTTAACTATACATATGTATGTTGCCTCCTTCCCTTATATTTTATTCCTCTGATAGTTTCATTAGTATATGAGGAACATCTGCATTCTCAGCACTCTGGGGCAGCTGGATCACTCACTGATAAGATGATAGTGCTTTAAAGAAGGGTATAAATTAACATGATCCTTACCCAGCATAACCTTTAAGCAAAATAATAAAAAATAACCCTTTAGCCTCCTAGGATGATGACTAGACCCAGTTTCCACTCTTTTACTTTTAGATCAATCCCAAATGATTCAAATGAGTTCATTTTAGAGAATTTACATCAACACAATTTCTCAGTTGCTTGCTCTGGAATTAAACCAAACCTCTTCACTTAGGGGAAGGTTTAATTTGGTAACCTTCAGCAAGAAGAGCCTTAGTTTGCAGACCTCACACAAAGTGATTACACAAGTTAGACACATACATCAATCCTCTTTTCCACAATCATCCAAGTCTGTTGGTTGTGTTTTGTCACTTTCCTAAGTGCTGACTTCAAGCCTCAGTTTTAAATTGCAAAGCTCCCAATTTATCATTGCTGATGTTTGTATGTGTTCTGGGGTTTTTACTTGAGTCTTCAAGCACGATGTATGACCAAGCTTTCACATTTAACTTGTATTAACATTGGCTGAAAAGCTATGCAGATCTCTCCTAATCCAAAAAGTGCCTGAATTAAACAAGCCTGAATTTCCTGAAGAGAGATGGTCAGTTTCTATTGGTTATTGGGACTTTGCCACTAGGAATCCAATTTTCCCTTTTTCCTGCATTTTTCTTGCGCTGACTTATTGTTTGGTTATTTTTAGGCCACATCTATGAGATACTATTGAATTATGAAATTTTATTATATTTTAGCCATTGACTTAAGGGAACAAGGAGTGGTGTGCATCTCCTAGGCAAGCATAGATTATGGTCAAACTTTAAACAGCTGTATAAGCACACCCAGTCTGTGCTATAGATTTTCACTTCCCTGGGAGAGAATCTATTCTCTCCAGGAGAGAGTCTATTCAAATCTAGTGGCGATATTAGCATATTTTCTTAATTCCAAGTACCTACCCCTGACTCTTAACCAGATATCTTAAAATAGTTTAGGATTTTAAAAGAAATCATTGATTGAGATTTTGGAAGGAATGCTAGAGTTCATCTAGTTGAACCCTCACATTTTGCAGACTTGGAAACTGAGGCCCAGAGAGGTTCAACCTCCTGCCCAATATCACATATAGTAAGTGGCAGAGCTGGGATTAAAACCATGATTTCTGTGACTTTACATCTTCCATTCTTTCTATAGCATCATGGAAGAGGATTATGTCCCCATTACTGCTTTCTGAGGCATTGAGGCTCTATGCACTGGATCTGGTCACCACCTCAAATAGGAAAATGAACTAAGTTCATCTTAATGAAAGAGAACCTACAGCTGTGAATTGCTCATTACTCAGATCCAGCTGTAGTCAATCAAGTAAATTGCACAAGCATTTAGGACAGAAAGATAATTAGGGTCAGTTGATGTGGCTAGTTTAAGGTGCCTGAAACCTTTCAGTTTCACTAGGGGAAAAAAATATGGTGTGGGCATTAAGGTAACTGTACTTTTTTGAAATTTAATCAGTTCTTATTTTTTTTGTATTTTTTTCGGTCTTGTTGGTTGCTACCAAATGGGCACTGCCTCAAAGACTATGCGAGCTCTACTTGGAGAAGAAGAATTTTGGGGAGGAGGGAAAAGGATTTATCCACAAAAAGTAGAGGTGGAACTCTGAGAAGAAACCTGTGAGGATTCATCAGGGCATTATTCTAGACTTTCTACTTGGAGAAGTAGCATTGCGTAGAGATTAGAGAGAGAATTCGAAGTTGAAAAACATACTTTAAGACCTCCTTCTTCTTTGGGTAAGTCATTTTAACTTGTAATTGCCCTAGGCAAATCTCTAAAATTATAAATTACTGATACGTTACTGAGCTGTATCGTTGACCACCTACTATCATATTAAATATCATACAAGGAATTTTTTAAAAGATGCAATTTTAATCCTAAATTTAAGAAATATGTATATAGTTTCATATACAAAGAAGGAAAAACATTCAGGGAATTTTTTTATATTCAAAGGGATAAAAACAGAAACAATAATTACACTTTGTTTTCTTGCTAGCCGCAGTGGAGGACAGAAGCCAGCCCCCAAATTAAAACTCCATAAAGAGAAAAGATGATTTTAGTTTTCCTTTCTTTCTTTTTGGAGGACACAGCTTCTTGATACAGTTTGTGGGGTGAGGCAATGATCAAAGACCCTCTGAATGAAAATCTCATTAAGCCAACAAAGGAGGGAAGAGGTAGAGATTCTTCTGAGAAGACTAAGTAACAAAAGTCTGGCCCACCATTGCATTTGACTCAAAGCAGAGGACAGAATGGAAAAGTAGATGACACAGAGGGTGTCGTAGCCACAGAATCTCAGATCTAAAAGAGGCTTCAGAGGCCATCTCCTCCAAGGCATATCTGAATAAGGATCACTTCTACAATGTAGCTCACAAGTGGATGTGTAGTTTTTGCTTGAAATGTGCTAGTAAATAAGAACTCATTACCTCTTGAGGAAGCTTATTTTATATTTATCAGTTTTAAGTATTAGGATGTTCTTCCTTTTAATAAACCTAAAGCTTCTATTTTGTAACTTCTGCCCATTGTTCCCAGATCTAGCCCACACACCTCCTCCTCTTTCACCTCAGCTTATAGGGTGATGCAAAGATGCTGGTTTAGAGCTGGGGTTTTCATAATACTGTGTCCTATTGCCTTGTACCTCTTATTTAACCCTATTCCAATTCATGCACCCTATGTTCCAATCAAACTGAAACCACTTGCTCAGCAACTTGTGATTCTACCTTCTGTGTCTATGTCCTCACAAGCTCTTCCTCTCCTATATTTAAGATACTCTCACTTTTCACCTCTTCAGATAATTTCTTTCAAGATACAACTAAGGTGCCACTTTCTCTGCTAAATCTTTCATGATGTTCTGAGTTTTGAACTTTCTCCTGTGGTTGTAATTACTTACCTATGTACATGTTACATCATTGTAGCACATGTCAATGAAGTACAAGCTATGGCTAATCCTACTTTTTGTAAAGACTTCCGGTATGGCTCCAATGACAGAATAAAATCTGTTTTTCTGAGGATCAACTGAGCTAACTATGGAGAGAAATATCATCAGTAGGCTTCCCATCTGATCACTATTATTGTTTTGAGTATGGTACTGAATTAATTTTTAGTATATACATCGCCTGCATGCAAAGACTATCGAAATTGCACCCCCAGGCTTTTTTTAATCCCTTAGCCCCAGCAGAGTCCCTTGCCCTTAGTTGGCACCTATTAAGTTTGTTTAATGTAGTTCTAAACAAAGACCATATTGCAGTAATACAGATTAGCTTGACAGGAAAAGGAAATTGATAAGATGTTCAGGGAACATATCACAAACCTCATATGGATGCTAATATAATAATAATGATGATGATGAAGAAGAATATGTTCATATATTATATATGCATCATGCACATGATATATCATATATGTATATTTACACATACATGTATGTGTGAGTATATACATGCATGTATACACATAAACACACATACACATGTGTATGCACATAAACACATATATACACATACACACGTATATGAAGAGAGATGAGGTGAGAGATGGAGAAACTTATTTAATAATCTAAATATTTGCTAAAGCTTTGCTTTTATACCAAGACAACGAAATATTTCTTGCCATAATGACTTTTCCATCATTCAATGAGGGCATTTGATTTGATCTCCTCACCAATATGGAGAAAATGATTTCCATGGCAGAAATTATGGGAATCTTAGAAAGAAATGACCATGATTTTAGAATGAGATATAAAAGGAGAAAAAAAATCTTGCATTCTCTTCCATGCACATTAGATTTTAGAGAGCGGATTATAGGGTTTCATTGGCTTAAATTCTTTATGAGAACAGATCCTAGGAGGGATAGGAAGCTCCAAGAAATGCGGTTATGTGGAGACAGAGAAGTAATTCTCCCAAGCCGGGGAAAAAGACTACTGGCATACAGACTGATGTGGATACACAGGGAGCTCATCAACCAATTTACAGTTTATAAAAAGACATGAACAGGAGATGGAAATAAAGGAAGGTAATAGAGAATGAGTATAAAATGATGGCATAGTTCTGTACAACTGTTGTCAGGAATTTTGCAAATCATATGGAGTTTAGGCTGGAAAGAATAGCTAAGTACAATAGAAAAAATTGTTTCAGCCATAGGATAGAGATAATGTTAAGACCGTCATATAATGGTTGAATTTTCTAAAGTGCATTATTTTCAAATTTTCAGTAAATCTCTTTACACCATGAGAAAAGCTGTTGTCCATTTTCAAACAGTAATTTTCATAAGTGAAATACAAATCCATTTTCTCTTAAAACTCAATCTGACTAATCCAATCAACTATTTAATAAGAATTTGCTGTATTCTCAATATGTGCTAGGACCTGGTTAGGTAATGAGTATATATAAACAAAAGTAAGCAATCCCTCATCTTAAGGAGGTATTCACCCTTACATTCTACTGAGTGAAATAAGATGTTCACAGAAAAATAAATGGTCTTTTATGTATGTGCACACATATGCATGTGTATATATACACATATGCATGTATCCATATCATTCTACTGGGAAAGTGAGAGATTGGGAAGGAGAACAGAGTAGATAAAAGAGTGGCAAATAAATAAAGGATTTTTTTTCCCTAAGAACTGGCACCTGTGTCAGGTCTTGAAAGAAGGGACAAAGGATTCCAAGCAATGAAGGTGAAAGAGGAGAATATACCATTTATAGATAACACCACATTCCCAGTGGCAGGAAATAGAAGGCTATGTACGGGGAAGAGTAACCTCTTCTACTTTGCATGGAAGTGTGCATCTAGTGTATAAGACTGTACTACCCTAAAGGGATAAGGTCACTTCTTGGTACTTAATTGCTGTTTAAAAAGTGTTTGTTAATGGATTGATAATTTAAAACAAATATCTGGAGTGGAATTTCAAGTCATTGCTCATCATCCTGTATTTCCAGCAATACTACTTTCATTTTTAATCATCTTAGGTAAGTTGATGGCTGTTACATAAAACTACAGATGTTTTAATTTGAATTTTCTTATTAGTGATTTTGAACAATCTTTCATATGGTGTTTAGGAATTAGCTACTTTCCCCATTAAGAACTGTTTATTCATCTCCTTTGATCATTTATCTTTTGGGAAATATCTCTTGCTCTTAAATTTTTGTGGATTCCGTATATATAAAAGAAACCAGGCTTTTATTAGAAATAGTCAATGTATCTTTCCCCCATTCAGTCTCTCTACTTATTCAAATTAAATTAGTTTTGTTAATTCATTATTTTTTAATAACATTATATCCCAACAATGTCCATTTTATTTTATTCAGGAATATCACTACTCTCCTTTGTCTGTTAAAGAATTCTGCCATACAGTATTTCTTCCCTGTTCTGCTTTTTTTTCACACTTTTTATTTAGTTTGCCTATCCATTTAGAGGTGATGGTAATATATTACCTGAGGTACTTGTCTAAATCTAATTTCTGCTAAACTGTTTATGGGCCTCTTTGAAAAGTAAAAATATTTAAAGCCTCTAACATCATAGCGAAAATGGATTTACTATATCATTTTCTTTAATGATAACTGAATCTAAGAAAGTTCATGAACACTAGGTACTTGGGAAATGTGTTCTGAATTTGGAATGAAAATATAAATAAAGGAAAACAGGGATACCTAAGATAGACTTCACCTAATGAAAATTCCCTTGGGTGGGACCTAGTCCAACTTTTCATTTGACAGCTGACTATTCATTTCCCCTCATCACAAAATTAGCTATTTCTGCAAATTTTCTGTACAAAATTTTGACTAGCTCTCAATTTATTTACTTATCAGATCAAAGCTTTTAGGCTGACTGTTAATAGGTCAGTTTTGAGTCAGCCAGTACAGGAGAGCTTGGCAAATATTGTCTCAGCTAGATCTAATTGATGTATCACTTAATGTTCACTAGAAAATGTAATGCAACATAGTTTCTTGAGAATTTATATTGAACTAGTGAATGTGTTGGAGGAGGAGGACAAATTGAAAAGGAATGAGCTGGTCAACATTTGAATAAAGAAAAGAAGTGCTTTCATATAATCAGACCTTTGTTGCTATGTTGTTGTTTTTGCTAAAAGGTTAAATTATTTGTGCAATCTCTCTCCATGGTACCTGATTGTGCTGGGCTAGAAAAAAGCCCATTTCTTTTTCAAGTACTTTCCCATTATTTCTGAAATGTGTATGTCCTCCAAGGGAAAATGAAACCATATGATGTGTGATTGATTTACTGTTAGTTCATCAAACCATTCATTAAAAAACTACTTGATATCCAATCATTTCTCCCTTTTGCCAGTATCTTTTGCCTGGCTTGCCGTAAGTAAAACATAACCCTAAGGACATTTACTTTGCTTTAAACCATATGCACTATATTTTATTTGCTTCTTTTACTCCTGATTATTCACCATGAGGATTATCCAGATCTCTGATTTTCCTTTTTCCTCCCATTGCCAACTTTTTGTTTTCCTTTTTTATTACATTTCTTTTTTTAATATAAATTTATTTATTTAACTTTTTACATTCATTTTCACAAAATTTTGGGTTCCAAATTTTCTCCCCATTTATCCCCTCCCCCCACCTCAATACACCAAGCATTCTAATTTTCCCTCTCACCAATCTGCCCTCTCTTCTATCATCCCTCCCTTCTCTTGTCCCCATCTTCTCTTTTGTCCTGTAGGGCCAGATGGCTTTCTATTCCCCATTAACTGTATTTCTTATTTCCTAGTAGCAACAACAATACTCAACAGTTGTTCCTAAAACTTTGAGTTCCAACTTCTCCCCGTCCCTTCCTCCCCACCAATATAGGCCTTATCTGTGTAGTTTTGCAAATGACTTCGATAACAGTCATGTTGTGTAAGACTAACTGTATTTCCCTCCATCCTATCCTGCCCCCCATTGATTATATTCTGTCTTTTGATCCTGTCCCTCCCTGAGTGTTGACTTCAAATTGCTCCCTCCTCCCATTGCCCTCCCTCCCATCATCCCCCCCACCCTGCTTATCTCCTTCTCCCCCACTTTCCTGTGTTGTAAAATAGGTTTTCATACCAAAATGAGTGTGCATTTTATTCTTTCCTTTAGTTGAATGTGATGAGGGTAAACTTCATGTTTTTTTTTTCTCAGCTCTCCTTTTTCCCTCCACTAAAAAGTCTCCTGCTTGCCTCTTGAATGACACATAATTTACCCCATTCCATTTCTTCTTCTCTCCTCCCAATACATTTCTCTCTCACCGTTTACCTTAATTTCTTTTAAGATATGGTCCCATCCTATTCAATTCACTGTGTGCTCTCTGTCTCTGTGTGTGCATGCTTGTGTGTATGTGTATGTGTGCACACGTGTATGTTTGTGTGTTTGTGTGGTCCCATCAACTATCCAGATACTGAAACGTTTTAAGAGTTACAAATATTGTCTTTCCATGTAGGAATGTAAACAGTTCACCTTTGGTAAGTCCCTTATGACCCCTCTTTGCTGTTTACTTTTTCATGCTTCTTCTCATTCTTGTGTTTGAAAGTCAAATTTTCTTTTCAGCTCTGGTCTTTTCATCAAGAATGCTTGAAAGTCCTCTGTTTCATTGAAAGACAATATTTTCCTTTAAAGTATCATACTCAGTTTTGCTGGGTAGGTGATTCTTGGCTTGAGTCCTAGTTCCTTTGACTTCTGGAATATCCTATTCCACGCCCTTTGATCCCTTAATGTAGAAGCTGCTAGATCTTGAGTTATCCTGATTTTATTTCCACAATACTGGAATTGTTTCTTTCTAGCTGCTTGCAAGATTTTCTCCTTGACCTGGGAGTTCTGGAATTTGGCCGCAATGTTACTAGGAGTTTCTCTTTTTGGATCTCTTTCAGGTGGTGATCGATGGATTCTTTCAATACTTATTTTGCCCTCTGGTTGTAGAATGTCAGGGCAGTTTTCCTTGATAATTTCATGGAAGATGATGTCTAGGCTCTTTTTTTGATCATGGCTTTCAGGTAGTCCCATAATTTTTAAATTGTCTCTCCTGGATCTTTTTTCCAGATCAGTTGTTTTTCCAATGAGATATTTCATATTCTCTTCCATGTTTTCATTCTTTTGGTTTTGTTTGGTGATTTCTTGAGAAAAATCATTAGCCTCCATCTGTTCCATTCTAATCCTGAGAGAACTATTTTCTTCAGTGAGCTTTTGAACCTCTTTTTCCATTTGGCTAATTCTGGTTTTGAAAGCATTCTTCTCCTCATTGGCTTTTTGAACCTCTTTTGCCAATTGAGTGAGCCTATTTTTCAAGGTGTTATTTTCTTCAGCATTTTTTGGGTCTCCTTTAGCAGTGTATTGACCCGTTTTTCATGCTTTTCTTGCATCTCTCTCATTTCTCTTCCCAGTTTTTCCTCCACCTGTCTAACTTGATTTTCAAAATCCTTTTTGAGCTCTTCCATGGCCTGAGACCATTGGATATCTATTTCGGATGTTTGGGGTACAGAGGCCTTGACTTCTATGTCTTTCCCTGATGGTAAGCATTGTTCCTCCACATCAGAAATGAAAGGTGGGAACATCTGTTCCCCAAGAAAGTTACCTTATTTTTCTTCCCTTTTCTGGGCATTTTCCTAGCCAGCTACTTGACTTCTGAGATTCCTCTCCACCCCTGCCTAGATCAGCCCAGCTAGTGCTTGTGGTCTGAGATTCAAATGCTGCTCCCCAGCCTCAGGGCTTTCAGCAGCAGGCGGGGCTGCTATTCCATGTGAGCTTAAGTTCTGGTGCTCAGGTGGGGGCAGGGCTGCCTCCCAGGCTTAGTTCCTTCAGGAGGTTTATGCAGAGATCTTCAGTAATGGACCCACACTCCTGCCTGCTTGGGGAGCCCGGGTCTGCTGCTGTCCCTGTCTGCGCCACTGCCTCCCGAGGGGCCTGAGTTATGGAGACACCCCGCTCCCCTCTCGGCCAGCCCAGAAGTCTCTCTCAATGACCTGTAGCGTCTGTGGGTGTAGGGACCTTCGTGGCTGCCGGAGATTCCATCCCTGAAGCCTCCTTGGATCTTCTCCTCTGGGGCCACACAGGCAGGGCTGGGCTCCACTGCCTGGTGCATGATGGACCTTTGGTGGTGGTTTTTCAGGGCTCTCTGGAACGGAAATCTCCTCCACTGCATTGCTGCACAGCTTGTACCGCTCCAGAATTTATGGGGAGTTCTTTTTACAGGAAATTTATGGGCTGAGTTCCGGAGCTAGCATATGTGAGTCTTTCTACTCTGCCATATTGGCTCCTCCCCCCTGTTTATTACATTTCTACAGTGGTTTGAAGACAGTGAAAAATTGGTCAGATTTGCTAATAACTCTGGTAGAGCTTTGGCAACGAGAGGTTTAAACCACTACTTTTTGACTATCTATGGATTCAGTGTTTCTTAGACTTCTGCCATATAGGAAACAGTATGGTATAGTAGAAAAAATACTGGTTCTGAAGTTTTAGGATCTCTGTCCAAATTCTACCTCTGATGCTTACTACCTGTCTGACCTTGGCCATGTCACTAAACTTCACTTGTTATCTTTTCCCTAATGTTTAATATGAGTAGACTGTACCAGATGGCTCCTAAGGTCCTTTCCAGCTCTGGATCTATAATAGCAAAAAGATAGTTGTCTTACTCTGATGGCTCTTGACATTGAACTTTCAAATATTGTCAGTAAATCACAAGCTCTGGAAGATTCTGAAAGGCTGGAAAGGACTCATTTTTAAGTTTAAGAATGCACTGTCCTCCTTTCCCCCAAAAAGGTTCAATTTAGTTAAGTTCTGAAAATATTTTCATTAGAAAGTTAGCCCAGTTAGTGACTCTTAAAATCATCTACTAAGTTACAGAGAGGCTCAAATCTGTAGAGGTTATAGCCCCACCATAGAAGTCTCAAATCATTTTAGAAATTGATATGTGCCAACTTCTAATAGGGATAACTTCCAGTTGGCAGAATAAGGATAGTGACTGCCCACAATTTGGGAATGTACCTCTGAATTCTAGCAACCCCATGTGATACCAAGAATAATTCCTGCTGACCCTGTATGTGTACTCAAATTATGCCAGCTATAAACTTGAGATTCTTGCAATGTCCCCATACACACTTGTTCCCCTTGGCAAAAAGAAAAGCTTTTCAGCAAGCCACAGCAGATTCAGCTTGTACTGGAAACAATTTCTACTTGGATTTTCTACATATGTAAATTAGCAGCACATTTAGAAAATGCTGGCTCATAACCAGTCTCAAGTTTTGTGTAATATTTGCAGACCTAGATCTCAGTGCCAGATGAGTTTTGAATATAGCCTGATTTTGTAATGTTATCTGAAATGAAAAAAATCTTTTAGAAATTGAAAAATTTACTGTACCAACTTTCTTCCTCTCCCCCATTTTAGTGGTGTTTATTGAGAGGAATACTTTTCCATTTTACTTTTTTTCTCTTACTCTTTTTTTTTCTGAATCTCCTTGGAGTAGTCATTTCTTATTCCTCTTCCTGTTGCAAATTATGTAGGTATCCTGGGAGAAAAAAACAACTTGAAATCTGTGGACAGGGAGAAGACCTGGAAAAATGGGTGCTTTGCTTTAGAAGTTTACAAAGGGAATGAGATTCCTGCAATAGCTTTGACTTGAGAGCCCTAAATACTAAGGGAATGGCACTTTTCTCTCTTGGCCACATGATTTATAGTTTTGTACAGAAATGAGATCAGTCTAAGTGAGTAAGAGACACATTCAGTGGTTGTGATATTTACTGAATTAGGCTCAGTCACAATCAGATTAGGCATTTGGCTTGGAAGTTCTAATACTTAAGTTTAATGATAACCATACTGTAGACAGTCACTTGTCTTCTGCCTCATTATTTCCGAAGATGAGATATGCAGGGGTTATATTTTATTCATTTAAAAGGCACTTAGTCTGGAATGTATTAACCTCCATTTGAATGAAATTTTCCCTCATTATAACAGCTAAACAGCTACTCGGATCATAAAATTAGTTCTGAAAAAGAGTCACTTTGGAGAGATTGTAAACTAATTATTCATTTGCCAGAATATGAGCCAGCCTAAAGTTGAATGACTCCCCTCCTTCTGCCTTTTTGGGAAATCAGTTCCAGTCCCATGCTGAAGCCTTTTTCTCCAAGTCCTGTAAGGAGCATTTTAGTCAATCAAGCCTAGCTGTTAGTATTTATACACAGCTTTTCACCTTCTTCTCTCTCCTTTGCAAAGGCAATCTTTTCTGCCTGCAATGCATTTTCCCTTCACCTATGTACCCCAAGAGTCCATAGCTTTCTTCAAGGCCAGGCTCAAGTGTAATCATCAGGAGGTCTCTTCTCACCCCAGCATTGTCTAGAAACCTTCCTTCCCCATTATAATCTCTGAATAATTCACCTACCCTCCGTGCACATGTGCACATATGTGCGTGTGCACGTCAGCGTGCACACACACACACACAACCACACTCCTTTCCAGCTTTCTTATGTGTTACTACTCTACATCTTCACATATGCTTTGTGATCTAATGAAACTGACCTCTTTGAACAAGTCTCTCCATCTCCTAAATCTTGGCACCTAGGTGTTATTAATGGTTAGAGTTTTGGGCCTGGCATCAGAAAGCTCTGAGTTCAACTGGGGCTTCAAATACTTATTAGCTATCTGGCCCCGGGCATATCACTTAATTTCTGTTTTGCCTCAGTTTCCTCATCTGTTAAATGGGGATAATGCTTAATTTGCAGGGCTGTTGTGAGAATCAAATTAATCATTGGTAAAGCACTTCACATGGTGCCTGACACATAGTAAGCACAAAATAAATGTCTGTTATTATTAGTATATTTTGATGTCACTGGTTGTCTTCCATGTCTAGAATGCTCTCCATCCTCATTTCTTCCTCTTGGTTTCTCTAGATTCCTTCAAATCCCAGCTCAAATCTCACCAGCCTTTTCCCGTTTATCTTTAATTCTAGTGCTTTCCTTCTGTTGACCATTTTCTATTTCTCCTACGTGTAGCTGGTTGGTCAAGTTGTCTGCATGTTATCTCGTCCATTAGACTGTAAGCAGCTTGAAGTTAGGGTTGCCTTTTGCTTCCCTTTGTAGCTCCAAAGCTTAGCACATGGCCTGGATCTTTGTAGGTGCTTAAACAATGCTTGCTGGCTTCTGTGTTTACATTGTTTCCACTCAATAGAATTTAGGTTTCTTGAGGGCAAGCACTATGTTGTCTTTGTCTTTGTCTCCAGTACCTGGCACAGAGTTTGGTGCAGAATAGGTGTTTATTAATTTAACTTGAATTTGATTAAAGAACCTCTAGTTCAACCCCCTCATCAAAAATGAGGAAACAGGTTTGGGGGGGGGGGGGAGAGAGAGACAGACAGACAGACACAGACAAAGAGTATTCAAGAATGACTTGGTCTTCACAATCTGGCTCCAACCTGCTTCTCTAGGCTAACATCAGCCCTGTTTCTTACTTTTTTTTAGCAGTTTAATAAAGTGGACTACTGTGAAACTTGTGTTTGTTCGCCATTCTTGAAGAGGATCATGACATCAGGGAAATGATGAAATGACTTGTAGTTGACTTGGATTTGAGTGAGGTAGGGCTGCGCAAGGTTGCCAGCCTCACTTTCTCCTCAAGAGCCATCTGGGTCCAGCGGCCAGATATTCATCAAGATGACTGGAGATGGCCCAGGATGTAGTGGGTGACCTTGACCCTTTTAGACTAAGGTCTTTTCCGATTCTCACTTTGAGGTACTGCCCATTCAGTGAATATTTCCCAAAGTCAGCCTTCTTTTTTCCCTGCCCATGCCTTTGTTTAGGCGCTCCTCTCTCCTGGCTCTGGACTCTCCTTGCTTCTTCCTCTCAGAATCTCCAGTTTCTTCAAGAGTCAGTTGCTGTTTAATGTTTTACCTCAGAAAAAGACTTCCTCATCCCACTAACTAATAGTGTCTTTAACCACCTCAAATAATCAGGTGTTGACTCCCACTCACCACCACTCAATGTATTATAAGTAAACTTCTTGAAGACAGGGGAAGATTTTCCCTGCCTATCCTTTTAATCCTAGCATCTACATAGTGCCTTTCATATAGTAAATGCTTTGTAAATGTTTGTTGAATTTGATTTGAAACAGTAGAAACTTGAAGAAAATGAATTTTCCATTACATTATAAAAACATTGTTTAGTTAATGTAAGAACAGAAGAGTAGTTTAAGCTAAAAATGTTTTTGTCTCGCCAATCCATTTCACTTTCAGCTTCCCATAGTATACCTAAGCAATTTACACATTCCTCCTTATATCATAAACAACGCCTAACATCCTGTGCTGCGTTGTGTGTGGAAGTCAATTTGTAAAATTGTAAGCAGCAGCCTGCTCCTTAGTGGTTCCTCAATATCATATTAGTACAATGAAGGTATTCAAAATGATAAGCATTCATTCCCAGTGCCAAATGATGTTGGAGATTAATGAGGCTTTTTTTTCTTTTAATTTCAAAAGCTGCCTCTCCTTTCCAGTTGGAAAATGTTGAATTTCATGGAGCTTATTTGTTTAAATCAGGAGCTCAGCAAAATAAGGCCATTTCTACTCAGCTTCATCCCTGATAACCCAACCTTATCCTGTGGTTGCCACTTATATAGAACTGACATGTTACATATGGCTGCAAACTCTCTAAATGGAAACAAAAAGTTGATCTGATGAGCATGTCATTATATCAATGACCAGAAAGCAACTAAGAATTCCCTTTTTGATGTTTTCAGCAGAATTTTCTTCAGTACCATTCTCTGAAATGTACATAGGCCACATGGTTGTTAACAAAAGCCAGTTATTTTAAAATGTCAGTCAAACCTTGAGTTTCCTGCTGTCTAAAATGAGCTGTTTAGACATCTTCTTTGGAATTGCACTGTGTTGATTACAGATGTGCTTTATAGATACAAACCAGTCTCATATGTACCTTCTGAAATCAGGACACAAAGTGATTGTGATCAAGGAAACTATATTAAAAAAGAGTTTTGACTATAACAATAAAGAAATGTATTTGTTGGTGGCCATGCGAACTCTGTCTTGCGGTTTTGTCCAAAGACCTATTTTGCTTAAAAGAATGATCATCTCTCTGGTAATTAAAATATTAGCTTGTCCAGTGGTTACTATATGGATTATACATGATATTTGATGTCCTTTTTATGTAACTTGGTTAAATTTAAAATTATTTATATAGAAATGTGTTTATAAAATAGAATTCTCCCTCCCACACACAAAGGGGCATGTTTCTTTAGTGTGAGATACTACGAATTAAGAAAACATTTAAGGACACTCAATCTACATATTGAGTTATCCTCCCCCTTCCATCCTTCTTGAGCTTAATGCCTTTCCTCTGAGATTAACACCAATTAATCCTGTATGTATTTTATAAGTATATACGTATCTTGTACAATTATTTACATGTTATCTACCTCCATTAGACTGTGAGCTCCTTGATAGCAAGGACTATGTTGACCTTTTTTTTTTTTTTTGTATCCCCAACAGTTAGCAAAATGTTTGGCACGTAGCAGGTATTTAATAAATGCTAGTTCACTGAACAATTTTACCTTCATTTCTTGCTGAGTCTAATGAAAATTTTACATACCTGCATGCAGCCCTTGAGTCAGAAATGTCTGTGAGAAATAGGCAGGATATTACTTTGGAGTGTATTATTTTCTTGGTTTGAAAAGTAATAATGATTATAATTGATAATTAATTAATACTAAGTCTTAAGCATGTGGAAATCTCTCCACTAGTTGTACTATTGATTTGGCACCAAGTCCCCACTTATGTATAAATATTTTGTCCATAATAATTAAAAAAAAAATATTGGTAACCCTCAAATTCTGATTTAGCCTTATCTTATTTTAAATATTTTGAGAATTCTTTCCTCTTATCACCATTATAAACACCATACCTGACATTAATGTGGAATATCAGGGTTTAAAAAATTATATATATATATATATTAATATACACGCATATATGTATATTGTGTGTGTATACATATGTATAATTTCAATTGATTCAAAATTTTAACTGTGGGGATGCACCTTTCACAAATGTAAAACATAAATCTTTCTGGTTAGCAGATGAATGTTCTTGCTTTGCTGTAGCCAAAGAAGCAATTCTTTACTTGATGGCCAAACTTTTGGTTAGGAGCCTGTCTTCACCAGGTTAGGCTCATTTCCACCAGTACTTACTTAATGCCTTCCACCTCTGTAGGACCTGATAGAGTTGGTACCCTCCTGGCACAGTTTTGGGGAGCAAAAGATCGTTTCCACACTATAATGATGTAACATTATGATTTTGGTGGTGGAAACAAATCACAGTAACTTGAATATCCTGGTCTTCTAATTTTGCATTGTTCTATAGTCTGTAGATGAAGCATCTTTCCATATTGGGTGTTCTTCTGTGATGTCTATAGTTTCACTATTATACTATATAACTTTCTGTAGGCATAAGCTTTTGACTTCTGCTTCCCATGGCCATTCCCATCACATGGTTTACTCGTCACTTTCCTCTACATCATTATTGTTTACATCTAGAGAGTGGAGTTTTGGAGTCATCCAGTTTCCCTCACCTTAGCATAATAATCTCAAGAATTGTGCTTTAGCAATCAGTTATAACTCTTGTAGCTAAGAATAAAATGCCAAACCAAGATTTCTTTTTACCTGAGGCTTATTCCTTCTATGAACAAATCATTTATTTTTGCAATGAAGACTATCATCAAGGAGCAGACCACTGTGTACAAACCAACCCACTACAACATGTATGTCTTAAGTACCCACCAAATGTTTAAGACATACTGGGGATACAAATGAAAAAAAATGATGAAAATTCCTGCTCCCAAGAAATCTGTTATTTTTTGGGAAAAGGGGTATGAAGCATGCCCATAGATAAATATATAAATAACAATTTGAAGAGGAGGGAGTGAGCACTATCAACCAAGGTGGTCTAGAAGAGCTTGCCACAGCATATGGTAGAGAAATGTAATCTTGAAGAAAGCTAAGGCTTCTAAGTGGTAAAAATGAGGGAGTACATTCCAACATTTGTAGATGGAATGGAGAATGGCAGTCTGACCTGGAGGAGGAAGATGGAATGCCAGTTCTGAAATAGAATAAGTAGGCTGATTTGGCTAAAATGTGAAATGCAAGGAGAGTGATATGCAGCAAACATGAAAACGTAGACCAGGAAGATAACAAGCTGGAGATTTTGCATTTCATCTTGTAGGCAAAAGGAAATCATTGAAATCTAGACCCAGGGAGGGACAGCATATACTATCTTATAAGCTCAATTTTTGGTTGTCGGCTATAAAGGTCTGTAAAACTCACTGCATGTAAGATAACTAATAACTTATCTAACTTAGATATTATTCTTCTCAACGAGACCTAGATGTATTCCCTATGTGTTCACAGCATCAAGAGAGAGAGTAATGCCCTCCCTATCCCATCAGGATTATGCTCATTAGTTACTGGGTAAGAATTCTTGTATCATGTAGAGCTCTTAGTGAGAAGAATTTGTTATCATCCTTATCCTAGGTGAAATGATACTCTCCACAACAACCAAATGAAACTCTAGACCTCTGCATCCTACTGTAAATAAAATGAAAGAGATAAAATAGATGGTCTCTAAGGTCTCCTCCAGTTCTAACATCCTATGCTCATATTGGGTACATGCTTTGGGAACCTGTCATGAGTAGTTCTGTGGGAACATTTATTAACAAAAAAAACAAAACTCACAAAGCTTATGCATATAAAACCTTTCATAATCTTGTGCCAAAAAAACAGCTCTATTGGTTGCCAAAAATTATTATCTACAAAATTAATAGGACGTGCCATTATTACATTGGGCAAAAAGTTAATGAAATCACCTAAATTGTTATTACCCTACAAGTTTCCATGAATTAAAATCTAAAAATAAATTATCTAGATTCATACTAGGAAAAGTACATACTGTTTCATGAATTGCTTTGCCATCATGTCAAGTGCTGTGGATACGATATTCCTCAGGCTCAAATTGCCATTAAGAAAAAAGGTGATTGCTAATAATAGCTATAATGATAGCTAACATCCACATAGCATTTTAAGGTTTGCAAATACTTTCCACATATTATCCCATTTGATCCTTACAATGATGATGTGAGGTAGGTGCTATCATTATCTTCATTTTACAGTTGGGGAGACTGAGTCTCAGGTTAAGTGATTTACCCAGTGTTACTGACTAGTAAGTGTCTGAATCAAGAATTCAACTTGAAGTCTTCTGGACTATCTATTTAGTCAATCTGACACAGAAGAGAATTAAATTTATTTCTAGTTATTTGCTATGAATATTTTACCTAGCAGTCCTATCTCTATTTTTCACTATGTAGGCCTATATCCCGGTTAGTCAGTTAACTAGTTGACCTCAGCCACTATGCTGTGTTGGGGATACAAAGAAAGGGAAAAAGATAACCTTTGCCCTCCTGGAACTTGTGTCTTAACCATTGAGAAGCATGTAAGTGACTGGTGATTTCGAAGAGATGGATAGAGTATATCCAAGATAACTCAGAAAAGAAGTCCCTAGCATCTTGGGGAAACTAGAGCACCCTCCTGAAGAAGGTTCACTTTGACATATGTCTTGAAGGACATATACCCTGACATGCCAAAATAGTGATAGAGATCATTCTGACATGAATGATAGCCAGTGCGAAGGTTTTGGAGGTGGAGTATGAGAAGAGGAAGCAGTCCAGGTTATCTGGGTCATTGAGTGCTTGGAGGGGAGGAGGAAGGAGCTGTAAAAATGCCAAATAAGTAGTTAGGGACCAGATTATGAAGACATTTAAGTAACAGAGGAGATTGCTTGTAAACGTTATTGAGAGTCAGTAACACTTATTGAGCAGAGGGGTATTTGGTGGGTGGAAAGAAGGAGATGAAGGGAGTGACATGGTCAGAACTGCACTTTAGAAAAACCACCTTGGTATCTAATTGGAGGAAGGATGATATTGCTGGACCATGGGTATGAATAGTTTAGTCATTTTTTCTATTAATGATCTAACAATGATTACCAAATCTCCCATTCTCTTTCCTTTATTAACTGGAAAGACTAGCCACGCACAAGATAACTCTACTGCTTCCTAACTGGAAGAATATAGATGATAGAGAAACTTTTGTAAGTTTACTTGGGATAGTAGGATTCATTATGAATCAAAAAAGAACTGATGCTTTCTTCTGTAAAAGAAAATAAAAGTTACTTGAGGATTCCAGTCACGTCTCTCTTTCAAAGTATTCCTTGAAAGTCAGAGAGTAATTGTAAATGAAATTCATAAAGAAAAAAAAACCCAGTTATTATACGGGTGTACATCAGCATGTGGGCAGGATTTAGCTGGGCCCTTTTGCCTATTGAAGGACTGATCAGAGGATCTGACAGCTGGAGTTTATGTGATTGTTATACAATAAAACAGACCCATGGCCACCTTTCGCCGTATTCCAAATTCCAAATGTAATTTTGAACACTTGTTCCTTGTTTATAAAAATGCATTTCTGTCCAAAAAAGTGGGGAAAGAAGAATTTCTGAAATGGGTATGGGCCAATAGAACCCAAATGACATAGAAAGCTTGCAAAGGAGCAAAACCCATGATGTATAATTTAAAAAGAATGGAAAAACTATTGAAGTTTAATGGTTTGCTTGTAAGAGGAGGAACACACAACATAGCTGGCCCTCAGAGGTCTGAGGCAAATGGATTATGGTATATGTAACTGGGGCTCAGCTGTGAGCGCTAGGATATTTTGAGGAAAAAAAAAGGTTTGAATACATACTGCACAGTGAACTGGTTTATTGGCAACTGACTTTGAGACTGTGTCTTTGTTGAAGCTCCCCCAGAAAGAATCCTGATAAAGCAGACCATTTCGAGAATTGTGTGGACCAGCAATGGGAAGTCTGAGCAACACGATGTGTGTTCTTCTAAAATCTATGTGCTTGTCTAAATCAGATAGTTGTGCTGTGATGGATTGGTATTTAGTTTTAGGCTTCTTTTGCCAGTGATTTTTCTTTTTGTGGACCTATCTGCATGGGGAGAGCAGATCAGTTTGGAAACATAGGTTCTCTGATCTTGTTCTCTCTGGTCAGCCTGCCCCATTTGGACAGGGCTATTCTGACATGCTTCAGAACTTTCAATTCAAACTGGAATTAAACAGGAGATTTATGTTCAAATTCCACACAGACCATAGGAAGATCTCAATTTACTGGGAAACTGCTCTGTACAGATGGGATGTGTTGACCAGATAAAATTGGAACTTTTTCATTTCTTAATAGCTTTTAAACTCTTCAGTGAAACCTTAATTAGCAGAAACCCAAGTAATCTGAACTTCTAATTAACCTGCAAGCCTTTCTGTGTTCCAGTTTTAGAAGAAAATGATTAATGAAAAGAAAATATTGATATTGGGAATATTTTCAATAAGAGGTTTTTAAATATAGAACTAGAAGCAATTACAGCAATTATGTAGCCCAATCCTTTCATTTCTGAGATGAGGAACAGGTCAAGAGATCAAGTGACTTGACCAGTCACATGAGGAAAAATAAAGGACCCAGAACTGAACCCTGGTCCTTTTAACTCCAAATTTATATGGAGTGATAGAGTGTGGAGCATGGTGCTATTGAAGGGTCACATATTGCCTTAAAAAATCACAATTAACATTATCTCTGTTGTATTTTTACATATTTGGTTAAATATTTCCCAATTATTTTTTAATCTTTGGTGGGCCCACTCTTGAATTTTGCTGGCAGTGAAGTCTTCCATGGACCATGAGTTTGACACTTCGGCATAGTAGCACACAGTGTTTCGTGCTTGAAGTCAAGATCCACATTTAAATCTCATAACTAGGTGTCCACAGTTGGGAATGTGACAACTTTTAGGTACCCTAAGCAACTCTCTAAGACTTCCTGTTAGAGGCAAGGGCAAAGAAAGTTTCCATAATGAAGGTACTGGGCACCAATGACATCAAGGTCAACAATAAAAAATCAGCTAAGCAATGTTTTTTTTTTTTTGTTTGTTTGTTTTTAAGGAGAGGGGCGGTTCATTTAGTAATTTGGAATTTCAGTGCCTATCAATGCTCAGGGAAAACATAAACCAAATAAGAGACATGGTTCCTGAAATTGAAGCACTTGTCATCTCCATGTTGGGAAAAGACATACCATGAAATAGACAGCAAAGGGAAAAACATTTAATAATGCAATGTGCCCCATGTGTATCAGTGCCAAACAGACTAGCCTAGCTCAACATCAGTCATCTGAAATCCTGTTCAGTCATTGTACTGAGCACAGTTCTTAAGAGTTTCTAAGCTGATTGTCTTTACAATGTTTTATTGTCTCAATCATTCTGTTAATACTGCTAAATTGACTCTGCATCAGTTCAAATAAGTCTCACCAGATTTCTCTGAAACTATCTCCTCATTTCTTATGGCACAATAATATATTGCATTACTTTAATATGATAAAATAAGCTTTTTGTTATTCTTCTCATAACTACCAGGCACTATTGTGAGCTATAGGCTACAAAGGCAAAAATGAAATGATCCCTGACTTCCAGGAGCTTCCAACACACCATAGAGCATATACATATATTAGAATTTATTCAAAATGAACACAAGATTTTTTAAGCAGGAGCCACTAAGGGATGTCAGTGTGTGTGTGTGTGTGTGTGTGTGTGTGTGTGTGTGTGTGTGTGTGGTGGGGAGGGTGTCAAGAAGGTTTTCACATTAAGGTGGAACTTGAGTTAAATTTTAAAGAATACCAATGAAATAACTCTATCTAGCTGACATAACTTTTTAATTTTGTTCCCAGTGTTTTCTTTATAAGTTCCTGCTTCACTTCCCTTTTACTCATTTAGCCTACCTGAATGGAAACATTGCCTTCATTGGTGAAAGGAACATCAACCAGCCATCATGTCTAATTGACCTCCACAATGTCAGATTCATTCCTTCCATTTCCATAGTTACCATTTTATGCTGTCGCCAGTTTTTATCCAATCGGTGAATAAGAGTGCCATCACCTGTGACTTTGCTATCTCCTATGTCTGAAATATTCTCCATTCTCACTTGTATTCTATCACAGTTCACACCTTACCCAGTACAAACCCACAATTATCCCCATAATTTACTTTCTTTGTTATTCACTTGTGGTTGGTACCAAAGAAGTTGGGTAGCTAGATGGTTCAGTGAATAGAGAGTGCTGGGTCTGGAGTCAGGAAGACCTGAGTTCAATTTCAGTCTCAGACACTTATTAGTTGTGCGACCTTGGGCAAGACACTTCATTATGCCTCAGTTTCCTCATCTGTAAAATGAGCTGAAGAAGGAAATGGGAAACTACACCAGTATCTTTGCCAAGAAAACCCCAAATGAGGTCACAAAGAGTCAGACCTGATTAAAACAACTGAAAAACATCAGGTTCACAAATCCAGTTGACTAGATCCACTGTTTTTTTTTTTTAATAAATTTAATTTTAATTGGGCTCTCCCTGTGTCTAAATAAATCTTTTGCTGTTCAATCATTAATTGATCTTTAATTGATTCTTTATTCCTTTCATCATACTGATCATTCTTATCCTTCTCAAGCTTAACATAGTACCCTAAAGCCCCACCTTTTCAGCTGAGGATCTTGCTTCATGCTTTACTCAGAAAAATCAGGTATATTCACCATGGGCGCTTCCTTCCCCCCACTCCCCCATCTGCAACTTCTAGATATCATCCTACACATTATATCTTTGACCCCAGTTTCTAGGGGAAAAGTAGCCTTTCTCATCAAGGCCGATCCTCTACAATATTATTCTTACTATCCTTGATCTTATCTGTTTTCTCCAGTTTTCCTCCTCTATAATCCCTTCATCCATTTTTAACTCCATTTGGGGCTACTGCTTCCTTACCTACTGTTTACCTGTTTCCTACAAGCAATCCAATCTTCCCTAAAGTTCAAAAAGAAAAAAAATCTCATTAGATCTATTCTTCTTAGTAGCTCTCATTCTATTTCTTTTATTTCTCAGGCAAATTTCTTGAAAACAAATCTTTACTGGGTGTTGTCTACTTACTTTCCCCCTCTCTTTCCTAAAAACCTCTTCAATTTGACTTCTGACCTAATCATTGAATTTTCCAAAGTTCCAAATAATCTCTTTTGAAGAGCATTTGAAACAATTGAGCACATCATCCTTTATATTCTCTCATCTCTAGGTTTCCATACACTATGTCATTCATTCATTCTCCTTTCTCCCTCCACCTCTTCCTTTCTCTGGCCCTCATACCCTTCCTCCTTTTTTCCCTCCTTTGTCTCATCTAGATAATAATTAGTGTCATGCTCCCTAACTGTGAGCACACCTTAAGGCTCTCTTCTGGTCCCTTATCTCTTGTCCCTCTACACTCTCACTTGGTGACCTTCTCAGCTCTTTGAGGTTTAATTATTTTGTACCCAGTCCTATTTTTTTCTTGAATATGCATAGAAGTTACAAATGATCAGCTGATAAGCTTAAGTTCTAATATGCTTCATTGGAGGGAACAGAAATGAGATTAAAGATCCATTTGAGTATTAGTGTTTTCCTTTTGAATTGGTGGTTTTTTTCTTTTAGCTTTGTATTTATTTTGATATTTTCTTGAACAGTTCTGTGAGCTTACAATACTCAGATGACTAATTCAGAAATTGCTCTGCTATCAGTTGCAAGTAATTTCCTGTCCCTTAAAATAGAATGTTTTATTTTTATGCTCTCATGCAGTGCTAAACATAGCTGGCACCTTCTGATTCTTTTCTCTAAAAAATATACGCATAACTTGCAGGTTTTAAGATTTCTGTGTAATCTACAAATATTTGACCTCTTTCTTTACTTCAGAATCATATTTTCCAATACATTTTTCACAGTTTTCCCCGGTGGCCACCTTGTTTTAGAAGCCAGGATTATAATAGATGATGATAGAATTTAGAGGTTAATACCAAGTTCAAAATAGAATTTCTCCATATCTTCAACAGATATTGGAATACAACTTTCAATTATTTATTATTAGTTGTGCAGATAGATTTTTAGAATATCTACCTTAGAGTGTTGTGGAAGTCAAATGAGATAATGGATGTAGAATGTCTTGCCAACTTCAAAGAGCTATATAAATTTCAGTTATCATCAGCATTGTCTTGTGGGTTGTCATTCAGTTTAAATGAATCCTTGAACAAGTCACTACCTCAAATATTGTTCCTTTATATTTAATGTTCTATGAAGTATGGAGTGGATGGATAAAATAGTTGCATTTTTTAGTCAAAAGGATGTGGTTGAGGAGATAATGAAAGAGATTCTATTCAAAATAACTATAAAACCTAAAATATTTCGATATCCACCTGCCAAAATATACATAGGAATTATGTAGATATAAGTATAAAATACCTACCTTTTGCAGAAATAAAAAAAAAAAACAAAACTAAATAATTATAAAGATTTGTTTTCCATATTTGACTCATACAAATATAACAGAATGGCAGCAATGTCTAAACTGATATTTGTTAATCTTTCTATAACTACCTTTTCAGTACATGTTGGGATATCTGGATATTCAGGTATTTGTGTTCTTGACACTAGTTTGAATCCTGATTTTTGTTTTAACTTGTTACCTTTCCATTTTTGATTAAGAAAAATCTAGAGCTTCAGATATATTTTCAGATATTTTATTCAGATACTTTCCACATGTGCTTTTCTGTTTAGAAAACATGATGTTCAAGTTTTTTTTTCTTACCATATTTATCAGTTATATGTTAATGTATTTATTCTTCCAGTACCTATTCGCAGATTTGGAATAGCTTTCTCAGGTTGGTTTCTTCCACAATGGTGTTGGACACCATACTTTTTCTCATGGGACCTTATTTCGGCAATGGCCTTCATATGTGCTATTTTGTTCAAGTCCTAGAATGTTTATTTTTTAAAATTTAACTTTCTGCTGTTTACTTGTGGAGAATATGTTTATTTGCGAGGAATATAGCAAATGTCAGCTTTTCAAAATTACTTTCTTGGTAGTTGGGCTGCTAATTACATTCATGCCATAGGACTCTAGAAAGGATATTAGAAATTTCTATGTATGACTTTCAACTTTCACATTCAGTGGAAATACCTGATATATTTGTGTTAATTCATTTAATTTCTAAATAGAGTTTCTCAGGTTTATACTTCTAGTGGTCTCACGTTCATCTTTTCCCTTTTTAGATTTTAGTAACTCCTCAATTTTGTCTTTTATTTCATGTAATTTGGATTTAGCAATTGCTCATTAATCTTCTGCCATAGCAAATCATTGCTCTGTGACATGGAACTGAGAATATAATTGACCAAAAAAAGGTGTTATTGTGGATATAATCTATTCCAAATTTTGTTATGATACTCTACCAGTACATAATAAAAAGTATGAATATCTTCACTACATCTCATGCACTTGTATTTTCCTTGCTTTGAGTCACCAGTGCTATCTGCGGTGAGCAGTTTCTAGCACAAAGAATGCTGGTTTTTCTGATTGTTCCACTTTATTTTACTTGGTTTCCCCTTCATTCTAAAGCATGAAAAGAGTCATGTTCCCTACTACCTTCTTCCTTTCATCTTCCAGCTAATCCTTAGGACACTTTTGATTGGGAATAGCCAGTAACCCTATGCTGTCCTGTTAGTCAGTAAACACCAGCATTTGCTAAGCACCTATAATATATCAGACATTTTGCAAAACATTGGAGATATAAAGAAAGGCAAAAATAGTCCTTATCCTGAAGGATCTCAAGGTCTATCAGGCAGAATGAGATATAACTAACTGAGTGGATGGTAACCCAATAAATGGTATCCCCAAAGTCCAGTTTGCCATGAGTTCATAACTTCTGTCATGCTTTCACTGTAACTATGACAGGCTTAGGGCACAGGAAATTCCTGCTATATATTACTCTGTTTGGCATTCTACTTTGCTTTTACGTCTGTCTATCACATCATAAATGGTAGATTGGATTGCTCATTTCCCCTTATACTGAAACTATACTCACTATTTCCCATACTTTTTAAATCAAGATGAACAATTATGACCATTTCCATATTCAAAGGAAGCTATAACAAATTATATGTAAAATTGAATTTCTATTATGTGCAACTTGTTTTTTAAGGTATGAATTCAATTTATCATGGCAGTACGAACACCATTCTGCCTATATGTACTCTTCTGAACTTCCTTCTTTTCTCTTTTGCACATTTTTAAATATTTCCTTCACCTTTTTTTCTTCTGTCATCTCTCACACTATTCCCAATTAGGCTGAACTTTGAAAGAGCAATTGTTATTATCACAACTTTTTTAATGGACTTGTTATCTCATTAATGCAGGGAGCTCTCTTCTCTACCTATGGACATACATACTTACCCTGGCACTTAGAGTATTAGAGAGTTACCTTGGCAACTGAGAGTTTAAGTGACTTAACTAGTGTCATAGAAAGAGTATATGCAAGGGGCAGGACTTGAACCCAAGTCTTTCTGATCCTAAAGCCAGCTTTCTAGCCACTAGGTGACACATTATTATCATTAATCATTATTGTAGCTGTGGTTATTATTAATAGTGTTGTGGGGAACAGAGTTGATGGTTCCTTTACATTGTTCTTGACCGTAATTCTTCTAAATGTAATATACATCAGTATATTCAGTTTAAATATAATATTATATGATATGATATACATCAGTATATTCAGTTTAAATATAATATTATATGATATATATCAGTATATTCAGTTTAAATATAATATGATATGATATACATCAGTAATTCAGCTTAAAATGACAGACTTTTGACTATAATGAAACTTCTGCAGACAGGAAAAGTGCTGCTCCTAAGCAATGACACTAAATGGTTTGAATGATGCTTACCATAATACAGTAAAAAAAGTCATTGGAATAGCTGATGAATGTTATAGTTCCCAATACAGCATATCTTCTGAGAGAGAGAGGCAGAGAGAGAGAGGGAGAGAGAGAGAATTTTGTTCAATTTCAAATTAATATGAAACCCTTTAGGCCTCAGTAGGTGCCCAAGGCACATTCCAGCACCCATGTTATTTTTAGTTTAATGCTATTCTGCTACTGGCAGCGATATTGAAAACTGTCAGGACTCTGGGCAAACCTGGTTATTTCAGAACACAGACTTCACAGCATTTTCCTCTAATGGCCCAGATTAGAAAAGAAAGGTTGTTTATACGTTTAAAAGGCCAAGGTCTCCTGAACCATCAAAGCAGGGCCTGGTGGTTTGAGAGCAATACAACTTCCAGCTGAGTGTAATGGGTGAGATCTTATACATTGGCTCTTCAACAGGGCTGCCACTGGGCACTGATGCTAATTGGAGTTCTGTGAGTGAGACTCAAGCACAGCACATAATCTTTCGTGTTTTGCCTCATTTCAAGAGAAATATACTGTAGGTAACAGAGGATCCTGTAGATATACCTTGTATGCCCTCTGTCTGTCTTGTCCTTTTCAGAAGTTGGATTAGGAAAAATAATACCCTAGTGCCACCTTACATTTCATGCAGATATCTATTGTATAATATTCAGCAAAATAAAATAAAAATAAAAATCAACTTGCTACTTGGGGTACCCCATCCTTTGGATTAATTTTCTTGAAACATAAGATTTTTAAAGTGTCTTATTGCTTAAAATCTCCATGTGCAAAAAGACTGTAAAGGGCATGAAGAAAAGGAATAGTTCCACATTTTTAGGGAATATTTTTATCTAGATTTCAATCTGGCTGGGCATTTGAATCTCTGTTGGTTCCATTTTGTTTATATAAAATATCCATTCCTCTCTCACTATGTGGGCTGATGGGTATGATTAGCAACATGTATATACAGAATTGCTTCATAAGTCTGTTTATTTCTTTAAAAAAATATTCTTAATGTTGACTTGAATTTCAGAGGGTAAACAGGGCTTTTTTTGATACATCAATGTACATGGGATATAACTTTTGCTTGCAGAAAGCATGTAAGTAAGATCACAGATTAAGTAGCCTTGTTAATGTGAAAATTAATTTTTAAGTTTAAGTAGAACTTTATCAGGTTTTGCCTTTGTATTTCTAGCATGTAGCCCTTTGACTTGCACATAATAGGTGCTCAATAAATCCTTATGTCATTGAACTAAAAAAGGTGGGAATAGCATTGAAAATGCTTCAATCACAAATGAATAAATAAAAAATCTATTCAGGGCTTGTTATGTACAAAGCTCTGTATTAAGTGATTGAGAAACAAATAGAAAAGTAACATAATTCTAGCTGTCAAGGAGCTCACAAAATTATAAAAATAAAGCATCTTAAGTCTATATATTTATGGATGTGTAAATATCTATTACTGAAGGTGTCCATACCCCCTGAGGGAACTGAGCCTGTGAGGAAGCCCTGCCCCCACCTGAGAACCTGAATTTAATCTTACCCTGAATAGCAGCCCCACCCGCCACTGAAAGCCCTGGGACGGGGAGCAGCATTTGAATCTCAGATCCCATGCACTAGTGAGGCAGGGGTGGAGAGGAATCTCAGAAGTCAAGTAACTGGCTGGGAAAATGTCCAGAGAAGGGAAGAAAAATAAGACCATAGAAGGTTACTTTCTTGGTGAACAGATGTTTCGTCCTTTCCTTTCTCCTTGACCTGGGAGTTCTGGAATTTGGCCACAATTTTCCTAGGAGTTTCTCTTTTTGGATCTCTTTCAGGTGGTGATCAATGGATTCTTTCAATGCTTATTTTGCCCTCTGGTTGTGGAATGTCAGGGCAGTTTTCCTTGATAATTTCATGGAAGATGCTATCTAGGCTCTTTTTTTGATCATGACTTTCAGGTAGTCCCATAATTTTTAAATTGTCTCTCCTGGATCTATTTTCCAGGTCAGTTGTTTTTCCCATGAGATATTTCACATTCTCTTCCATTTTTTTCATTCTTTTGGTTTTGTTTGGTGATTTCTTGGTTTCTTGTAAAGTCATTAGACTCCATCTGTTCCATTCTAATTTTGAGAGAACTATTATGTTCAGTGAGCTTTTGAACCTCTTTTTCCATTTGGCTCATTCTGCTTTTGAAAGCATTCTTCTCCTCATTGGCTTTTTGAAGCTCTTTTGCCAATTGAGTGAGCCTATTTTTCAAGGTGTTATTTTCTTCAGCATTATTTTGGGTCTCCTTTACCAAGGTATTGACCCGTTTTTCATACTTTTCTTGCATCTTATTTCTCTTCCCAGTTTTTCCTCCACCTGTCTAACTTGCTTTTCAAAAGCTTTTTGAGCTCTTCTAAGCCCTGAGCCCACCTGACATCTCCCTGGGATGTCTGGGGTACCGAGGCCCCGCCCTCCACATCTTTCCCCGATGGCAAGAATATGTCGTCGTCGTCAGATCTGAAAGTCGGGATCATTTGCACCTGCTCAAAAAAGCTCTCTATAGTCTTATTTTTCCCTTTTCTGGGCATTTTCCCAGCCAGTTACTTGACTTCTGAGATTCCTGTCCACCCCCCCCCCCCCAGATCCGCCCAGCTAGTGCTTGGGGTCTGAGATTCAAATGAGCTTTCCGCGGCAGCAAGCAGCTGCTATTCAATGGGAGCTTTAGTTCTGGTGCTGGGGTGGGGGCAGGGCCACCTCCCAGGCTCAGTTCCCTCAGGGGCTTTATGCAGAGACCTTCAGTGATGGAGCGGGTGGGGCAGTGCCATCTCCCAGGCTCAGCTCCCTCAGGGGCTTTATGCAGAGACCTTCAGAAATGGAGCGGGTGGGGCAGGGCCGTCTCCCAGGCTCAGCTCCTTCAGGTGGTTTATGCAGAGACTTTCAGTAATGAAGATCCTGCCTGCTTCTGGGGGAGTTCCAGGCCGCCGTGCCGCAGCTGCCTCCGCCACCGCTGCCTCCGCCGCAGCCCCCGCCTCTGCCTCCGCTGCTTCCTCCCGAGGGAACCTGAGCCACGGAGACACCCTGCTCCCCTCTCGGTCCTCCCAAGAGTGTCTCTCACTGACCTGTAGCGTCTGTGGGTGGAGGGACCTTTCTGGCCGCCGGAGGTTCCGACCGTGAAGCCTGCTCGCATCAGCTTCTCTGGGGCCATGGCCAAGGCAGCGCTGGGGTGGGGTCCGCTTTCTGGGGTGCAGTGGACCCTGGGGATGGCTCTCAAGGGCTCTCTGGAATGGAAATCTCTTCCACTATGTTTCTGCACCCCCTGCAGTGATCCAGAACTTCTGGGGAACTTTTCTTACATTAAAATATGGGCTGTGGGTTCAGAGCTCGCGTACGTGCGTCTTTCTACTCTGCCATCTTGACTCTGCCCCGATGGGATCATATCTTAAAAAAATTAAGGTAAATGTATAAGAGAAATGTATTGGGAGGAGAGAGGGTGAAATGGAATGGGGCAAATTATGTCTCATAAAAGAGGCATGCAGTAGACTTTTTAGTGGAGGGAAAAAGGAGAGCTGAGAAAGAAACATGAAGTTTACACTCATCACATTCTACTAAAGGAAGGAATAAAATGCACGCTCATTTTGGTATGGAAACCTATCTTACAATACAGGAAAGTGGGGGAGAAGGAGATAAGCAGGGTGGGGGAATGATGGAAGGGAGGGCAATGGTGGGAGGGAGCAATTTGAAGTCAACACTCAGGGAGGGACAGGATCAAAAAAGAGAATTGAAATAATGGGGGGGCAGGATAGGATGGAGGGAAATATAGTTAGTCTTACCCAACACGACTATTATCAAAGTCACTTGCAAAACTACACAGATATGGCCTATATTGAATTGCCTGCCTTCCCAAAGGGAATGGGTGGGGAGGGAGGGACGGGGAGAAGTTGGGACTCAAAGTTTTAGAAACAACTGTTGAGTATTGTTCTTGCTACTAAGAAATAAGAAATACAGTTAATGGGGAATAGAGAGTTATCTGGCCCTACACGACAAAAGAGAAGATGGGGTAAAGGAAGGGAAGGATGATAGAACAGAGGACAGATTGGTGATAGGGGAAATTAGAATTCTGGGTGTATTGGGGTGGAGGGAGGGGATAAATGGGGAGAAAATTTGGAACCCAGAATTTTGTGAAAATGAATGTAAAAAGTTAAATAAATAAATTCTTATAAATAAATAGATAAAAATAAATAAATAAAAAAAAATAGTTTCCATAGCCTAGAAGTTCATAACCTTGGCATCCACACTGCTAACAATAAGTTTTTTCTAAATTTACCTCAATTGGCTTTCAGATAAGAGCCATTCCCAAAGCTCCCAACTCAAAGACCTTGCACCTTGATGTGACCTGCCAGAGATTATGGCTTACTGTGATAGTCTTTAAGAGTACAATGCATCACCACACTATGATGAGGCATCAGTGTAATATCATCTTTCCTGTTACTCAGGCTTACAAACTAGGCATCATTCTTAACCAAGTCATGGTGAGTCTATCTTTGCAACATCTTATGCATGTTCCCTTCTTTCTTCTAATACTGCCATCACTCAGGTGCAGGCCCCCATCACCTCACTCCTAGATTATTGCAATAACGTTGTGGCAGATATCCTTTCCTCAAGTCTCTCTTTACTCTTACCCACATTTTGCTCAGGAACCAATGTAATGAAAATAAATGAGGCATACGTCTGATCATGTCACCCTATCAACTCAGTGTTCCCTTTCTCCATTTCCATCAATGTTATGTATTACTTACTTTCACACACTTTGAAATCTAGCTACACAGACTTACATGTTATTCCTTACATAAAACCTTTTGCCTCCCAACTCCCCACCTTTTCACTGTGTTTTCTCATTCTTGGAATAATTGTCCTCCCCACTTATGGTTCAGGACTTTCCCTGTTTCCTTCAAAACTCAGTTCAAATCCTACTTTCTGCAAGAAGCCTTTATCAGTCTCTATAATGCTACTGCATTCCCTCTGAAATTACTTCTGATTTATCCTCACATCTTATGGACAAGTTGTTTTCAGTCATGTTTGACTCTTCATGACACCTTTTGAGATTTTCTTGGCAAAGATACTTAAGTGATTTAATATTTTCTTCTCCAGCTCATTTTATAGATGAAGAAACTGAGGTAAACAAGGTTAAGTGATTTGCCCAAAAGTCTCACAGTAAGTGTCTAAAGTTAGATTTGAACTCATGAAGTTGAGTTTTCCTGACTCCAGACCTAAGACTTTGTCTACTGAACCATCTAGTTGCACACATTATATGTACATAATTATTAACTGTTTAAATCTTTTAGTTACATTGCTAATGATTCCTCAAAGGAGCTTATTTAATCCTCAAATTCTAGAAACTGCACAGAGATATTTGAAAGGTGAATTTGTTAGTCTAATGGAATCATAGATTTGAAGAGCTGGATGGAATGTTAGAGGTCGTCCAACTCTTCTTTATTTCACAGATGATGAAACAAACTCAGAAATTTCAAGTGATTTGATTTAAGATATCCTAGAAAAGACTGAGTGAGGCTTAGAACCCATTTGACCCCCTGGCCAGGGTTCTTTCCAAGAAAACTCATTGTATTTTTGTATATGAGTCACAGGAAATGTTCTTAGGAACAGTTGAACATAGTTATCATTTGGGGTGTAGCTCAGATTCTGTTTTGATTTTATTCCCCGGCAGGCAGGAATCTGACAGGTCTGATTTTGCACCGCATTGAAGTTATATACATGACAGGAACTCATGACAAGATTTGGTTAGTTTAACTTGAAAAGATGCACATAGTTTTCTGATTTCCTATAAATTAAATGGAGAATTATTATAACCCACTGTACTAAGCATGCTATATATAATTAAATTATACTGTGTTAAAATTGCTGTAGCTATCTTCAGATTTCCCCTCCCCCTTTCTTTTCGAGTAATATCAAGGTAAGGAAAAACCCAGTAATGGTCACATGCAGCCCACATTTCTGTTTGTCATAAGAAGAGAAGAATGTTTTGCATGCTAGATGTTGGGTTAGAAGATCTGTTTTTGTCTGCTGTGACTGATTGTGCCTTATAACCATGTCCATCACAAGCAGAATGTGCAACATGTAATTTAGCAACAGTGGTTGGTGAAGACTGAGCCAAATGCTGAGGTTGGATGGGAAACTTGAGATATTTTGTTAACCAAGTAGATCTTAAAATACTTTTAGTTTGTCAAGAACCTACCAATCTATACATTCTTGGTTTTTTGCTGTTGAGATGTTAAAATGGTTCATCCATCTTAAAGATTAGTGTATTTTTTGAGAAAAAGAGAGATATTTTCCAGGAATATCTCATTAAGAAATCGAAGCTCTAATGTTCAGAGGATTTTAGGGAAAGATAGAAGAAAAGGTCAGATTGCATATACTGTCAAGACTGATCAGTATAACAGTAAATATGGGAACTGAAAGTATCACATGCATAATAATGTGAAATATGTTGAGGGACAGATGCATTTCATATTTAAATATAGTTTGTTATTCTCTAAGACAGGGTGGGGAACTTGCTCTAAGATAGTCATTTAAAACTAGGTAATAGATTAATAGATTACAGGCAGCTAGATAGCTCAGTGGATAGAGCGCTGGACCTGAAATCAGGAAGACCTGAGTTCAAATATGACTTCAATCACTTACTAGCTGTGATTTGCCTCTATTTGCTTAATTCACTGGAGAACAAGATGGCAAATCACCAGTATCTTTACCAAGAAAACCCCACCCGTAGTGGGGCCCTCAAGGTCCTCTGTTGTGTCCCTTTGACTGAATCCAAACCTCACATAATAAATCCTCTTAATAAAAAGACTCGTTCTGTAGATCTTGACCTCCATCAGGGGCCCATACCTAGTGACCTGGAGGGCCACATGTGGCTTTGGGGCCACAAGTTCCCTACCTCTGAGACAGGTGGTGAGAAAATAAAACACACACAATGGGGTCATGAAGAGTTGGAATGACTGAATAACTCAACGACAACAACAAAATAGGTTAACATATAATTTCAGGCAAATACTCCCAAAAGAATTAAGGATTTGTTTTAAAGTTGGACACAAAATAATCAAACATTCTCACAGTTTTGTGTTGAGATTCAATATGATTTGCAGTGAGCTAGTGGAGAAAGGAAGGAGCAAATACTGACTTATTTTAAATAATATGTTTTCTCGAAGACTTTGAAGATTCACTTTAATTTTATTAGATAATGTCAATGTATTTGCACTGCAAGAAAACAAATAATAAAATATCCTTTACCTGAAGTAAAAATAGAGTGGTGACTAGCAAAATGTCTTAAGCATATTTTTTTCTTTCTTTTGAAGCCTATATCTCCTCAACCTTGAAAAGGTGATTTCTGTGCCGAAAATGTTATAGGATTTGTTTATAAAGAATTATGTACTCTCCTGTCTTGCTTTTCTCCCTTCCCTTCTTTCCTTCTTCCCTTTAATTTCTCCCTCCTTCCCTCTCTCCTTTCCACCTCCTTTTTTCCTTTCTGCCTTCATTCTGCCTTCCCTCCCTCTCTCTTTTGGAAGGGACTGAATCATTTTGATAATTGGCTCATTTTCTAACTTCCACATCCCTAAATGAGTGTGTTTGTATTTGCAATTGTGATCTAAACACCACTAATGGTGGACATTGCTCCCAAGTAGTGAAGCCTTGGTCAGATTATGTTTCTAACTGTGTCTACAGAACTGGGGGTAGAATCATTTCAAAAAGTTGTGCCATAATTTTGGTCAAATCAGTCATCTGGAGTTCATCTGTGCAATGTCAAATTCTCCTATACTATTCTTGTAGAAAAACATGGAGAGATGTGGTCAAAACTATACACATAATTAGGTACATTTGGAACCGGTTGAATGACTGACCTGGAAGAGTAGCCATTAATGGCTCAATGTGAGCTTGGAAGGAGCCCTAATATGTATCCGTGCTTGCACATGTAATGTTGATCTCTATATGCCCCCACCCCCTCTAGGGACTTGGATTAATTGTATGTGGCATGCTTATCAAATGTGCAGACTACACAAAACTAGCAGAGACAGTTAGCATTAGATTATGAGCTTTTTGAGGGCAGAGACTAATTATGCCTTTCTCGGTATTTCCAGTGCATGGAAGAATGCCTGGAATATAGTAAGTGCCTAATAAATTCTTGCAAATTGTTACACTGGATAACAGAATCAAGGTGAAAAGGGATCTTTTTGAACTAGAACCTTATTATCATCAGTCATTTTTTCAGCACTTTATCAAGTTGTTACATTATGTGTTAAAGAAAAGCAGAGAAATTGTGGCTGCCCTCAAGGAGCTCACATTTAGCAGTGGAGACAATATCCAGAGAAGTAAATACATGAACTATATGGTGTAAAGGAGAAGTCATCTCCAAGAGAAGGTACTAACATGGAGGGGGTGGTGGTGAGAAAAGCTTCTTACAGAATGTAGGATTTGACCTGATTGCTGAAGTAAATGAAATCAGGAGAGGAAGCGTTCAATGTATGAGGGACAATCAGGGACAGTGAATAGTCGTGAGATGAATTGTCTTATGGGAGGAACAGCAAAGAGACCAGTGTGAGTGGATTATAGAATACATGGAGAGGGGGAGTCAAATATAAGACTGGAAAGGTAGGAAGAGGCCACATTGTGAAGGGCTTTAAAATTACACAAATGATTTCATATTTGATTAAAATGAATAGTTCATTTAATAAGAGTCATTGTAACATCTTAAACTGGGATTCAGACAACCAACTTCATTGAGACAAGATGGAGAATACGGAGGAAGACAAATCAGTCAGAAAATATCGGGACTTTATGAGATTCAGCATGACTGAGCAGGAGTAGGAAACCCGTGTTCTTGGTCCAAGAACCTAGAGGGCCACATGTGGCCTTGAGGCCACAGGTTTCCCAACTCTACAATAGAATATGTAAGAAAGCTTATGAAATGTTGTTATTTAGTCATTCCACTTGCGTCTGACTCCTTGTGACTCTTTTTTGGGAGTTCCTTGGTATTCATCCTGCAGGGGATTGCCATTTCCTTTTCCAGATCACTTTACAGATAAAGACACTGAGGCAAACAGGCTAACAGACTTGCACAGGGTGACACAGTTAGAAAGTTTCTGAAGCCGGGTGCTCTATCTGCTACACCACCTTGCTGTTCTGTATAAAATATTAAGCTACGTTAAAGAATCGTACCTTTAACCCACCTCTGCTATTCACCTGATGATGACCTCATAATGAACTGTGTTCCATTCTGGATTTTTTGTTGTACAAAGGGTATTGATAAGCTGGAGAGTATCCAAAGGAGAATTACTGGAATGATAAAGGCTCTTGAGTTGGTGTCCTACAAAGATTAGTCGAAGGAACTGGAAACATTGAGTCTGAAGAATTAGAGAAAGCACATGACTGCTGACTTACAATATTGGAACAGGGATTAGATTTGTTCTGTTTCACCCCAAAGTGTAATATAGCAACAAACGAGTAAAAGCTGCAATGAGGCAAATTGAGACATGAAGTAAGGAAATATATCCAAACAAGCAGAAGTATGTACATGTGAAAAGAAATTGCTTTAGGAACTAGTGTATTACTCCTTCTTAGAGGTAATCTGCAAAATCTCAATGACCTCTGTTAGGTGTACGGAAGAGGGATTGTTTGGAGAGGATGGACTGGATGACTCTGAATGTCCCTGAAACTTTGAAATTTTGTGATCTTGCTGTGATCCAGAATTATTAGTCATTCCACTAGGCAGCTGAATTCTGTGGATTGGTTTGAATGGTTCTCTAAAGGTCAGTACTTCTTAAACTGTGGGTGAAAAACATGGCAAAAGCGAAACATTTCTGAACATGTAATGACCAAAAATTTCTTAAAAATCAAACACGTATTGAATCCTAACTGTTTCTGGCAGAACTTGTGTTGGATTGCAACTGCGTTGAAGCCTTGGTTCTGAAAATAAAGCAATGCTGTTGCTAAACTGCAAAAAGGGTTGCAAGTGGAAAAAGTTTAAGAAGCAGTTCTGTAAACCAATATTTCTCAAACTATGCTGCAAGAATTATGAACCCCGCCCCCCTTTGTTTAAATGAACTTTTGGTTTTTGTTTACAGGCATCAAGCATAATAATTTTGGAAAATTTTACTTTGAGGATTTTGCCAAAATTTTGTCTAAACTAAAGGACTCTAGCCCTGTGAAAAACTTTGAGGGCCACTGCTCAAAAGCTACTCTTGTCATTTTTCTTCTGTATGTAACCTGCCCTGTGATTTTTTTTATGTGTAAGTGTGAATTTTCTCCCCCATGAGACATACTTGAGGGCAAGGATACTGCTTCTTTAACTCTACCTATTTTCAGACAGTGGACCCATAATATTTGTTGATTTGAATTGTGTTCTACTAACAAGGATAGACACATCTAGAATTTTGCTGAATACGTGTGTGTACATGTGTGTGTGGCCTCATAGTTCTGCATTCATTACCTTCATCCTTTACTGATATTATCATTTACTCCATTTGTTGTTTAGTCATTTCAGCCACGTCCTACTTTTCCTGACCCCATTTTGTAATTTTGTTGGCAAAGATACTGGAGTGGTTACCATTTCCTTCTCCAGCTCATTTTATGGATGAGGAAACTGAGACAATAGAAGTTAAATGACTTGTCCAGGATCACACAGCTAATAAGTGTATGAGGCCAGATTTGAACTCAGAAAGGTGGATCTTCCTGACTCCAAATCTAGTGTTCTCTCTACTGTGCCATGGAGGTGCCCCATTTAGATACCTCCATTTGTCAGAACCAAAATGGCTTTTAAATTCAGCTATCTACCTTGATATGTAAACATGAAAAGACTTCAGTGGACTTCTTCAGGATCAGGGCTGGGGGTTAGAAAATAAGCCTATCAGTGGAGATTGTCATATAGATTGTCAAGGATTTTATAGAGGAGATACCCTTTCAGTCCTCTTAGATCTCTACATTCCTGTTAGAGAATTAACACCATATTTTTCCTCTAGCCAGACTGAAAGAAAAAAAAAATAAAGCAAGAATATATTTTCATGAAATTGAAATGTTTCTTTAAAAGAGCAAATATAAATATATACATCTATATACATGTATGCATGTGTGTGGTACTTATGTATAGGAACTAAAATACAACACTGAAGACATGAAGGTATATGGAGTCAAGTCATGCTACTCATTTATAAACATTTTTTTAATACTGGCATTTTTAATGTTGTGAACAATGTCAAAGACTACCAGTAACCGGACTAATCTGGACATGACCCAGACTTTCCACTCTATCCAGAATTACAAATTCAGATCCTCAAACCTGCCTCATTAATGTGTGTATATATCTGGAGGTGTCTGTGTGTCTAGCTCTGTGTCTGTTAAATGTTTGCCTATCTTGTCTTCTCAATGACTGGATCTTATCTCTACTAAGCTTTGACACTTTTCTAGGACCATGGAGATTTCTCTGAATTATGGTGGATGGCAAATAACATCCCACAAAATTGAAGGTGATGGAGATAAACAGTACTCTAAATATTCTTAATAGGGTGCATATAGTACCAGGATTGACTTTATGTTTAGACAAAGTAGTTCATTCCCAAATTACTATTATTTAAGGGGTGTCAAGAATCTCTACTCAAAAAGACTCGAGAGCTGGTCTGTTTTGAAACTCCACATTAAAATGTGTTGCTTGTTCTTTTTTAATAAACTGGGAGTCTGTGGGTGTAAAATATTGTATACACTGTAACTATGTAAGACATGGTTAGTGTGGTTGCTTGCTGTTGAACAAATTTTCCTTTCTTTTTATTCTTTATTAAAAAGAATAATTTACTGAATAATGAAAGGCAAATGACACAGATGTGGAAGTGATATGAAATACAAAACATATAAACATTTTTCCTTTAATTCCTTTAATAATAATTGTCTTTTAAAAATCTATCCCTAATGTTTATTGATATCCCTAATGTATTATAACTCTGCTATATGTATTCTTCAAGTCAAAGACTCAAAGGGAGAGGTTATACTATAAATTATTAGAAGTCATGAATATATTTGCACAAATCAGTTCAGTTATTTTAATACTGAGCTGAGAGAAGTACATGGAAATAATGATAGTTTTGAGGAAAAAGGGGATTTGGGAAGTGATATGCTTTCTGTATGGGCAGTGTAATGGTGGTTCTCTAATTCTGTAGGGCAGTGTAATGGTGGTTCTCAGAGCATATATACATATACACATAAATCAAAAGAGAAGTAGTGTGATAGGGGCCAAGGAAAAGACTATGCAGTGTGCTCTAGAAAATCCAAGAAAGGAAAAGTATTATATAATTAATTTCTTGGGGGTGGAGCCAAGATGGTGGAGAGAAGACAGAAAGTTGCCTGAGCTCTCCCCAGATAAAACATTAAATCAAGTCTCTAAATGAATCCTATAAAAAGATGGAGTGAAACAATTTTCCTGCTTAAGATAACTCAGAAGGACTTCAGGAAAGGTCTGTGTCCCTTGGGTTAAAAGGGAATGCAGCCCAGCACAGATAGGGTCAAGGCAAGCCAGCAAGAGACCCTTAGCCACAGAACAAATCAGCAACTGAGACCTGTGGTCCTGGCTCAGCAGACAAGCTGTGAGGCCTCTAGCCTTAGCACAGAAGATAACCCACCAGCCCTGGAACCCTGACATAACAGGTGCAACTAGGCTGGGCCACTGCCAGAGCAACAGACAAACTCCAAGTGCCTGAGGCCCCTGCAGGGAAAGCTAGTAACCAGACCCAGCATAAGAAGCTTGAGATACTGTGCCCCATATTCCAGGAGCAGAACTAAACTTTAAAAGCTACGACATAGGCTGAAAAATGAGTAAGAAGCAAAAAAAAGCCCTGACCATAGAAAGTTACTACGGCAATAGAGAAGATGAAAACATGAACTCAGAAGAGGACAACAAGGTCAGTGACTGTATGTGAAGCCTCAAAGAGGATTGTAAATTGGTTTCAGGTCCAAAAAGTACTCTTGGAAGAGCTCAAAAAGGATCTTAAAAATCAAGAGAGGTAGAATAAAAATTTGGAAAAAATTTCTCCTGGGTCAGGAGTATGCATAATAGAAGAAACACTGGTCTTAAAAGACCTAATTCAAGTCCCACCCTAACATTTAGTAGATGTGGAGGTAGAAGCAGTTAGATGAAATAGTGGATAGAGAACCAAACTTGGAATCAAGAAGACCTGAGTTCAGATTCTATTTCATACATTTGCTAGGTCTCTGACTCTGACTGGTCACGTCTGATCAGTAAAATGGAGACAATAATAGTATTGACCCCACATGTCTTATTCTAAGGGTCAAAAGAGATAATATATGTAAAGGGCTTTGCAGATCTTAAATATTATATAAATTCTATTATGAGGATGAGGATGATGATGATGATGATGTGACCTTGGACAAGCCATTCAATTTTTTTTAGAGTAGTTTTCACATGAATAAAATGAGAAATTTGGGTATGCGATCTCTAAAATCACTTGGGCTCTCAGCTTCTGTGATTCCTTATCTTGCCTGTTTATCACATTTCACTTTTCTTGAAACAAACAACGAAAACCCAGGCAACATTTTACTTTTTTTATATATACCTGTTTGTGCTTTAATCCTTTAATAATTCAGTGTAGGTATTCTCACTGTGAGTATACCTCAAAATCTATCCATAACTTCTTCCTGTATTATTTATGTCCATGTGCTCCAATTAATGTTCCATGGGTGATCTGGATAGGATTTCGTCTTCTAGTTATTTTTACCTTCTGCATGTGTCAGTAGAGTATCTGAGCTGTCAATCTGTTATATTTTGTTCTTTCTCTGTGACCAGTCCAGTTTTTTTTTCTGACCATGTATTTCCTAGATGGTGTTCTTTAAACCAACTTCTGTGGACAACTCAGTGCTGGAACTGCTGGGTGACCTACTCAGGCCCACTCTTTGTGTCATCTACTGGTTGTAGGTTAAAGCCTATGACTTCTAAGTAGTAGCATTATGGGATAATATAGATGTTAAGAAAAAAAATTTTTTTGCGTGAGAATGTAAAAAGTTCTGTACCGCTTTCCGTATGTAATCTATTGCAGTTGCTTTCCATAGCCACACATTTAGTAAGTATAATCACTAGACTTGCCACCTATATTATATTTGAAGCCACGTGGAAGAATGTTAGCCTCTATATTGCTTTTGAACTATGCCACATGGAATTTGTCAACAAGGATCATGGTTGATTTATTAGGGACAAGAAATATGTAGGGAGAGAAGACAAGGGAGGGAAACCCACCCCACATGATACTACTTTAGTTGAGGTAGTCATACAATGGATGAAAAGAGGCCTTTTAGACTTCCTTGTGGCAGCCAAGAACCAGGGATGGAGTCAGTGTATTTTCAGTAAGTGTGTGTGTGTGTGTGTGTGTGTGTGTGTGTGTGTGTGTGTGTGTGTGTGGTGAAAGCATGGTGTGTGACTCTCAGTAAACATACGTGTATATACAGTTTGTTAGTTTGGGAACTAACCAGGTATGCTGTGTTGAGAAGCTTCATGAGTCCTTGAAAAACATTTTTAGAATCTTGTGATTCTAAAAATAATCTTTAGTTTCAGTGTTATGCCTCTATGTGTGTGTATGTATGTATGTATATATCTATATCTATATCTATATATACACATACAGACATATATCTGTCTGTATAAATTAGTGTATGGTCTCCAACTATCAGTTGCACTTAAAAAAATCAAATATCATAATCAGTATTAGAGCACACTCTTCCAACCTATAGTGTACTATTCAAAGCGCTGAAAGAAGAGCACTTCACTTACCCACAGGTCTTTGCGATGTAAAGGAAGTAGAGTTGATAGTTGTCCAATATTTTAAACAATGCTCTTTCATCAGGTGTGTGAATGGATTGCAGTTTAACAGTTAGCAAAGTAAAGGATAAAGTTGGAAATTGAGTGTTACATGTGAATGACAGGGAGGATAGGTGTGTCTATGTTTGTGTTCTGATGGATGCATTTGCAATGCATTAAAGGGTGAGAATGAAGGACAAGAAAGTGTTGACAAGTGTTTTCCTTTTCAGAAACACTAGTGATGCTGACAACTCTTGTCTGAATAGATAGCACCTATACTACAGAGAAAGGAAAAAAAAATTCAGAAACTTACTTAGTTAAAATAAATTCTGTTTGCAAAACACAGATAAGCCTTAACATGATTGGATCTCATAGAATTTGTTTTATTTTCTTCTCCTATAGTTGGATAATAAATTCCTGTATGGTAATATGAACTTGGTACTACTTCTTTTAAATAAAACAGAGATTTCAGAAACAGCTAATTATAGATTTTTTTTCTGTAAAGAAAGATGGAATGAGCATTTTGTTTCTATCATGGTTTCCATTAATCCAAAATCAGTTCAAATGGAAGAAGAATAGGCTTCAAAAGATTAAGTACTTTGGTATTTTAGAGCTGCTAAAGAAACTGGAAATACAAGCTCATTAGAAATAGCATGGCACAGATCCATTTGATAGCCCAGGTCAGCCATTAATTAAGCAGTAACAAAAATTAAGGATGTACCTACTCGGGGCAAGTAATACACATTATTTGTCTTCAAGGAGCTTATAATTTCTGGGAATGCTAACACACATACACACATACATTCATATGCATTACATATATGTATATACGAGTATACACACATCCATGATAATCTCAGGGAGAGAGCTCATGAGAGTGCTAATACATACACACATATAATTACATACACACTCACACAATAATTTTACCTTTAATATAGGCATTGAAGAGGACCTTGGATTTTGAGTCAGAGGAACCAGTTTCAAATATCATTTCTCCCACTTTATACCTCTATGACCATCAACAATTCATTTAACCTGTCTCTGTCTCACTTTGCTCATGCATAGAATGAGGACTTGTAAATATTAGTTAAGGTGTCTTCTATTACTAAAGGTAGCATTCTGTCTATCAATTGAAATAGAAACATACACTTGCCAAATTCTAATTTTTTAATAGAAAGGGAGTATAAATTGCTGTGTTACCCTGAGATCAGACGAGGAAACGATCACTTCTAATGGGGGGAATCAAGGAAGATAATGAAGAATATCATATGTGAATTGATCTTGAAAGATGGCAACATTGTGTGTGTGTGTGTGTGTGTGTGTGTGTATTGGAAAGTATCAACTATGATCAAGGGATGTTGATTGGAGCAAAGGACTTGTGAAGGAACATAATATGAGATAAACCTAGAAAGGTAAGTTGAATCAGATCTTGAAAGAATTGAAGCCTAGAGATGGTGTGACTTACCCAAGGTCAGTTGAGTATTAAATGGCAGATTCAGGATTTGAACTACGTACATTTGCCTCTAAATTTAGTGTAATTTTCACTCCCTATGTTGACTCTGCTGAAGTCATTTTGTTGGGTTATCAGGATAGATGTGTTGATTCATTCAGATGCTTTCATGAGATTCTTTCTGTAATTAATAGTGCTTGTTTCTAAAATGGCTGACTAGGAGTAAAAGACAAGTAACAGAGTGGAATTAATTCATTGATTTTGGAATCACCCTGAAGTTTTAGTCTCTTGATGACTATGCTGTTAACTGATTGAAGTAAAACTAACTATATATGTTTTCCCTTCGTAAATCAAGGTCATTGTTGCATTTTCAGATGCCACCCTTCCTTCAAAGACCCTTTGAAGACACACACACACACACAATGTTGCCATCTTTCAAGATCAATTCACATATGATATTCTTCATTATATTCCCTGATTTCCCCCCATTAGAAGTGATTGTTTCCTCATCTGATCTCATGGCACCACAGCAATTTATACTCCCTTTCTATTAAAAAATTAGAATCTGGCAAGTGTATGTTAAATCACTTTTAAAATCAGATATTATTAGTAGTAATAGTGTTTTTTTAATGTGGTGAAGAAAATATTGCTATGGTGTCTGTGTTTTACTTCTTTATAAACTTAGCATAGTGGATGAGATGATTTTTAAAATTCCATTATGTAATGATGCTTTTAAAAGGCAGGAATTAAAATTGAAACCTACAAATAGCTTGCTGCCATATTTCAGATTGTATCATCATAGGGTTTAGAACTGGGAAAGACATTACAAATCAACTAGACCAAACTTTCATTTTACTAATGAGAAAATTGAAGGCTACAGAGTTTGTGACTTGCCCAAGGTCATGCGGACGTTGAGTGCCAGAGCCAGGAATCAAACATTGATGGGTAGACTTCAAAGTCTTGTCAATTGCTAATAATCAAATAATAGAAGATATCCTCTGCCAATGATCTTTGGCTGACTTTTGCTTAGCTGGCAAGGTTTAATTTGTAAAAGCAAAGGGTACAAAGAGTTAAATGAGGGGTAGGGAAGCACTGAATACCACCTTCTTTAGTTAGGTCCTCTCAGTGGACTGAAGGGATTATATGCAATGACTCATCTGATTTCACAGAACTGTAGCTTAATGGACTCTTGGCCAAGTTGGTGGTGAGCTGTGAGCCAGCATTTGTAAGCATGTTTACAGATACTGTATTGATTTCTCAGCTCACTAAGAGCAGTTCTGTACTACTACCTCTTGCAATAAACAACCCTGCAAGAGCCTGCACTGTTGGGAGGCAGGGATGCATTATTTAACAGCAGTTAATCAATATAAAACAAACCTTCCCTTTGTTATAGTGAGGCTATTGATAGAGTACTTCTCCTCTTAAATTTTTTATTATTTTTCATTGATTTCTGAAACTCAATTCTGCATTTTACTTTTCTTCCATCTGCATCTGTATGCTGTGCCCTACCTGACCAGAAATCTAAGGTCCCTATTGAATCACAAATTGCCCAACTTGATTAAGAAGAGATTAGGTGAGATTTTCTAAAAACTCACTCAACTTTGCTCTAATTGCCTCTAATGAGTAGAACAGACAAAATAGGACATATATTATTTTTGCTTAGAGAAGCAACAAAAAAACAAAATTATGATTGTGTGCATAAAAGGTGGGGGTGGGGGGACGTTCCATTTTCCCATCATTCTGGGTGGGGTGGGGGAAATTCATGCACAGAACTTTCATTAACACTAATAGGGATTTGTTGTGTAAATCTCTACACATCTTTGGGAGAATAGGACTCAGAATTTTTTTTTAATAGGCTCAGCTGAGTTGTAGAGGATAAAACATTAATAGCACCCACACTGTAGTACTATTGGACCCCACTGATAAACTCTAGCCTTTCAAATACAAAATAAAACCTGAGATTACGTTCAAATGTTCTCTGCCTCTATTAAGTGTGCATGTGAACACATGCACATAGGATATATCACCAGATCATCATTGGTCTGTTGTTTCGTTATCCGTGTGTCTGATCAAATGACTTTTTCAGATATTTCTCTTCTGTCATAAAGCAAGAATAAAACAATATGAAATCCTATAAATGTATCATTAATTCAATTTGGTTATATAACTATATGTTGTTCTCCTTGATCCAATTAGAATTTAAAAGAAATTTGTTAACCATCTGCTACAAGCCAAATGTTATTCTAGGTAAAAGGGTGATACAAGGATAAGCAAAGTAGTAGCTGATGTCATGGTCCTTATAGCAATGCAATTTATAGGTCCATAGCCTATCTCTCCCTTTAATTATCAAATAAGATTTGGGACCTCTTTAATTTGAATGTTCCTTTCCATTATAATGTCATAACTCATTTATGCCTGCTCATTCTCTGCAACTCTCATATATTGTGTTCCATAAGTTGACTGTAGGGGAGCTTTTGCCAAAACTCTACTCTCACGTTGAATTTTGGCATAAAGATGACCCTGACTGTGTTAGCGAAGCATAAACTCTCAAGTTTGACCAAGCTGGATATGCTTGAAGCATAATTCTAGCAACAGACAGAGCCTATATTCTGGGGAAAAAAAGCCAAAATACAAAGATATTCATCATAAATTCTTTGAACTTAGTAACTCATGACTGTATTTTTTCTTTTTCCTTAATTTAAAATGATTATTTATTTTAACGTCATTTAAAAAAAATTAGTTCCCAATTTTCTTCCTCCTTCCTGCCCTTCCCTCACTACTGAGAAGGCAAACAATATGATTGATATACAAGTGAAATCAGGCAAAACATACTTCCATATTAAACATAACACACACACAAAAGAAAAAGTAAAAAAAAAATTATACTTCAATTTTCACTTAGTTCATAAGTTCTCTCTCTCTAGAGGTGGATAATTTATTGTATCATGTGTTCTTCAGAATTATCTGGGATCATTATATTGGTCAGAGTAGCTAAGTCTTTCACAGTTGGTCATTATACAATATTGCTGTTACTGTATATGATAATCACCTGGTTCTGTTTACTTTCTTTTGCACTGGTTCATATAGATTTCCCTATGCTTTTCTGAAACTACTCATCATTTTTATGATACATTAGTGTTCCATAATATGCTACAACTTATTCAACCATGCCCCAATTGATGGACATCCGTTTTCATCATCACAATTTTTCAATTTTCCAGTTTTTGTCATCACAAAAAAAGATGTTATAAATATTCTTGTACATATAGATCCTTTTCCCTTTTTCTTTGATTTATTTGTTGTACAGACCTAGTAGTGCTATTGCTTGGTCAAAGTATATGCATAGATTTATAGTTTTGCTAATTATCCCTTCAATTATTTCTATTTTTGCTTTTGCTTTGTTACAGATCATGATTGCTACCCCTACATTTTTTAAAAAAATTTTTACTGAAGCATAATAGATTCTGCTTTAGCCCCTTATTTTAATTCTGTGTCTTTCTATTTCAAGTGCGTTTCTTATAAACAATATATTATTGGACTCTACTTTCTAATCCATTCTGCTGCTTCCATTTTATGGGTGAGGTCATCCCATTAACATTCACAGCGATGATTTTTACTATTTCCCTCAGTTCTATTTTCTTGTTTTTATCCTTTTCTCTTTTTTAACTGTATTTTCTAAATCAAGCTAAATTCCTAGTTGATTGTAATATTCATTATAATTCTGAGGTTTGCTCAAGTCCCTTAAATTAGTCTCTCTAAGGATGAGAAAATATGGGATACCTTGCCCAAAGTCACCATGTTTCAGTGAAAGCACTGACAAGTTATGCTATTTTACCCAAAAAGTATTAAGGATATTAAGTTTGATTAACATGGGTATAATGTGTATGCCATTTAAAAACGACAAGGTCTTCTGTCCCTACTTTCACCAATGATTCTTTTATGGAAGTTCTGGACAGTTTGCAACATCATATTTTTAGAAGTATTTGAAAGAATTATCATTGGCCTAGATAAGAAAGTATAAAAAGGAATAAGATTGTGTTCACATACAGCAAATCCAATGGAAAATTGCAACAGATTTCTGAATAATGTAAGTAGTTTCCCTCATTCTCTTATCATCACTTTACTCCAAACACATGCATGCATACTTGCATGCCCTTCCTCCCCCTGCCTCCCCCTTCCATCTTATACTTCCCTTTCCCTTTCTCTTTTCCTCTCTCCTTCCCTGTCTTTCCCTCTGTCTCCCTTCCTTTCTTCCTTCCTCCTTTTTTTTGCTCTTCTCCCACTCTCTCTGTTTCCCCTTCCTCCCCCTGTCTTTTTCTCTATCCTCCTCCTTGTCTCTCTCCTCCCCCCAAAATAGATAAAGGATGCCTAGTATTTGGGGAGAATCAATTAACAGAATTGTTTCCTTTCATTCCCTATTTCATTTCCTTAGTAGGCAATCTAATTATGATATTATAACTCGAATTTCTAATGATTGCTGTAACAAATTCTACTTGTTCTTGGATTCCTGATGAATTTCTACAGAGCTGATGCAGAAATTCTCCCCAAATAATTTTTAAGTCTGCTGGCAATTTTAAAATTCAGTTCCCATACTGGAGGTCAGGAGGAGGGTCTCAAGGCCCTTCTTACTGAGCTACTGTGGCAATGTTCACAGCAGCCAGAGTACAATCCAGACTCATGAATGTCAAAACCAAACTGTTAAATAAGGAAGTAATCAGGAACTGGAGTCTGGTTACCAGTCCAGCTGAAGGCCTTGACAATATATATTTTAGAGGCTGCAAAAAAGAGGTTATTTTAGAAGTCAGCATGGTCTGAATAAAATCAGTAAACCAGTAAAGACCATGGGAAATTAATCATTTAGTCAAGCCATCATCAGGAGAAAGAATTTGCCTAGGTTAAAGCTCATTAGAAAAGGTTGGAAAGAGAGAAAGCCTGGAGGCCTTAGGTACCTAATTACACCTGATGGTCAATCAATCCAAAAGAATTTGCTATGTACCAGGTAGGGGAGCTAAGTGGTTCATGGATAGCGCCTGGAGTCAGAAGGACCTGAGTTTAAAATATGGGCTCAGATATGTATTAGCTGTGTAAACCTGCTCAGTATCCCTATTTGCCTCAATCCACTGAAGAAGGAAATGGAAAATTACTCCAGTGTCATTGTCAAGGAAATGCCATGGACAGATCGGTGCGATGTGGTCCATGGGGTAAGCAGGAGTCAAAAATGACCAAACAACAGCAAGAAATGCCAGGCTCTTTGCTAAGCAATGGGGATATAATGAAAGTAAAAAGGAAACAGCAACAAAGACATCATTCTCCCCTCACGGAGCTCACATTCAACTGGGGGAATAGGAAAAAAATTATGGACACACCACCCAATATTTGTTGTAAAAAATGAGTTAGGAAATGATGCGTGGTATTCACAGCTTTTAGAGACCTCTGGAAGCCGAGATGGTGGAGCAAGCAGTGAGTTCTAAAAATAAGCAAAAAACAAAATAGTTCCCCGGAAAAATCCTGGAAGAGATGAACCAATGGAGAGATGGAGTGGAGCAGTCTCTCAGCCTGGGCAACTTGGAGGATTAGCAAGAAATGTCCATATTTGTGCCATATAAGTAATTTGGTAGGACTCCTTTGCCTTTCTTTCTTTCCAAATAGTTTATGCAGCATTGGAATGAATTGTTCTTTAAATGTTTAGTAGAATTCACTTATAAATCCATCCGACCCTGGAGATATTTTCTTGGGGAGTTCTTTAATGGGTTTCTCTTTCTGAAATGAGGTTATTTTATTTTCCTCTTCTGTTAATCTGGGCAATTTATATTTTTTGTAAATGTCCATCCATTTCCCTAAGATTGTCAGAATTCTGTCTTGAGAGGGAGTATATCTTATGAAATCTGGGGCCCTTGAGGCATATATATATATATGACTGGTAATACAAAGATGGTTGGAGATAGACCCTTCGCTCAAAGAGCTTTAATCTGAAGAGTATCTGGAATAAGAAGGTTACATAATGAGGGCAAAATTGGATTACATGGAAAGGAGAGGTGTGTTACAAAACTCAGAAGAAAATCTGAGGTACTTTTAGAGAAATTTTAGATGGGGGAATCAGAGAAAGCTTAATGGAGAAAGTGACATTAGAGTTGATTCTTGAAAGAAAACATTTCTCTATAGATGGAATTAATGGTGGAAGAAATAGGAGTTCATTCCATTTTGATTGTACTTAAATTCTGAGTACCTATGGAATGAATTCATAAGAAATAGAATAGTGTACTGGATGGGGAACCAGAGAAACTGAAATTGAAATCTCAGCTCTGCTTTTAGTTCTGCTATATGGACTTGCATGGGTATAAAACTTACCTCACTCTGTCTCAGTTTCCTCTTCTGCAATGTGCAGTTGCTTTAGATTACCTCTTCCAGCTTTCAATACTGAGGCACACTATTTACTCAGAATACCTGCATGCCATAAAGGTTGTTGATACCAGATAGGGAACTGACTAGGGTAAAGGATGCCCTATTTTTGAGCTAGCTTCTGACCTTGGCAGTATTAAGGTTATAGTCCCTATCTATTGCTATTCAAGAAAAGCAATCTTCTGAATTTCTTACATGGTACTACGGCAATAGAGAAGATGAAAACATGAACTCAGAAGAGGACAACAAGGTCAGTGACTGTATGTGAAGCCTCAAAGAGGATTGTAAATTGGTTTCAGGTCCAAAAAGTACTCTTGGAAGAGCTCAAAAAGGATCTTAAAAATCAAGAGAGGTAGAATAAAAATTGGGAAAAAAATTTCTCCTGGGTCAGGAGTATGCATAATAGAAGAAACACTGGTCTTAAAAGACCCTAATTCAAGTCCCACCCTAACATTTAGTAGATGTGGAGGTAGAAGCAGTTAGATGAAATAGTGGATAGAGAACCAAACTTGGAATCAAGAAGACCTGAGTTCAGATTCTATTTCATACATTTGCTAGGTCTCTGACTCTGACTGGTCACGTCTGATCAGTAAAATGGAGACAATAATAGTATTGACCCCACATGTCTTATTCTAAGGGTCAAAGAGATAATATATGTAAAGGGCTTTGCAGATCTTAAATATTATATAAATTCTATTATGAGGATGAGGATGATGATGATGATGATGTGACCTTGGACAAGCCATTCAATTTTTTTTAGAGTAGTTTTCACATGAATAAAATGAGAAATTTGGGTATGCGATCTCTAAAATCACTTGGGCTCTCAGCTTCTGTGATTCCTTATCTTGCCTGTTTATCACATTTCACTTTTCTTGAAACAAACAACGAAAACCCAGGCAACATTTTACTTTTTTTATATATACCTGTTTGTGCTTTAATCCTTTAATAATTCAGTGTAGGTATTCTCACTGTGAGTATACCTCAAAATCTATCCATAACTTCTTCCTGTATTATTTATGTCCATGTGCTCCAATTAATGTTCCATGGGTGATCTGGATAGGATTTCGTCTTCTAGTTATTTTTACCTTCTGCATGTGTCAGTAGAGTATCTGAGCTGTCAATCTGTTATATTTTGTTCTTTCTCTGTGACCAGTCCAGTTTTTTTTTCTGACCATGTATTTTCCTAGATGGTGTTCTTTAAACCAACTTCTGTGGACAACTCAGTGCTGGAACTGCTGGGTGACCTACTCAGGCCCAGTCTTTGTGTCATCTACTGGTTGTAGGTTAAAGCCTATGACTTCTAAGTAGTAGCATTATGGGATAATATAGATGTTAAGAAAAAAATTTTTTTTGCGTGAGAATGTAAAAAGTTCTGTACCGCTTTCCGTATGTAATCTATTGCAGTTGCTTTCCATAGCCACACATTTAGTAAGTATAATCACTAGACCTTGGCTCTACCTAATATTAGATTTGTAGCCACGTGGAAGAATGTTAGCCTCTATATTGCTTTTGAACTATGCCACATGGAATTTGTCAACAAGGATCATGGTTGATTTATTAGGGACAAGAAAATATGTAGGGAGAGAAGACAAGGGAGGGAAACCCACCCCACATGATACTACTTTAGTTGAGGTAGTCATACAATGGATGAAAAGAGGCCCTTTAGACTTCCTTGTGGCAGCCAAGAACCAGGGATGGAGTCAGTGTATTTTCAGTAAGTGTGTGTGTGTGTGTGTGTGTGTGTGTGTGTGTGTGTGTGTGTGTGGTGAAAGCATGGTGTGTGACTCTCAGTAAACATACGTGTATATACAGTTTGTTAGTTTGGGAACTAACCAGGTATGCTGTGTTGAGAAGCTTCATGAGTCCTTGAAAAACATTTTTAGAATCTTGTGATTCTAAAAATAATCTTTAGTTTCAGTGTTATGCCTCTATGTGTGTGTATGTATGTATGTATATATCTATATCTATATCTATATATACACATACAGACATATATCTGTCTGTATAAATTAGTGTATGGTCTCCAACTATCAGTTGCACTTAAAAAAATCAAATATCATAATCAGTATTAGAGCACACTCTTCAACCTATAGTGTTACTATTCAAAGCGCTGAAAGAAGAGCACTTCACTACCCACAGGTCTTTGCGATGTAAAGGAAGTAGAGTTGATAGTTGTCCAATATTTTAAACAATGCTCTTTCATCAGGTGTGTGAATGGATTGCAGTTTAACAGTTAGCAAAGTAAAGGATAAAGTTGGAATTGAGTGTTACATGTGAATGACAGGGAGGATAGGTGTGTCTATGTTTGTGTTCTGATGGATGCATTTGCAATGCATTAAAGGGTGAGAATGAAGGACAAGAAAGTGTTGACAAGTGTTTTCCTTTTCAGAAACACTAGTGATGCTGACAACTCTTGTCTGAATAGATAGCACCTATACTACAGAGAAAGGAAAAAAAAATTCAGAACTTACTTAGTTAAAATAAATTCTGTTTGCAAAACACAGATAAGCCTTAACATGATTGGATCTCATAGAATTTGTTTTATTTTCTTCTCCTATAGTTGGATAATAAATTCCTGTATGGTAATATGAACTTGGTACTACTTCTTTTAAATAAAACAGAGATTTCAGAAACAGCTAATTATAGATTTTTTTTCTGTAAAGAAAGATGGAATGAGCATTTTGTTTCTATCATGGTTTCCATTAATCCAAAATCAGTTCAAATGGAAGAAGAATAGGCTTCAAAAGATGAAGTACTTTGGTATTTTAGAGCTGCTAAAGAAACTGGAAATACAAGCTCATTAGAAATAGCATGGCACAGATCCATTTGATAGCCCAGGTCAGCCATTAATTAATCAGTAACAAAAATTAAGGATGTACCTACTCAGGGCAAGTAATACACATTATTTGTCTTCAAGGAGCTTATAATTTCTGGGAATGCTAACACACATACACACATACATTCATATGCATTACATATATGGTATATACGAGTATACACACATCCATGATAATCTCAGGGAGAGAGCTCATGAGAGTGCTAATACATACACACATATAATTACATACATACCCACACAATAATTTTACCTTTAATATAGGCATTGAAGAGGACCTTGGATTTTGAGTCAGAGGAACCAGTTTCAAATATCATTTCTCCCACTTTATTACCTCTATGACTATCAACAATTCATTTAACTTGTCTCTGTCTCACTTTGCTCATGCAAAGAATGAGGACTTGTAAATATTAGTTAAGGTGTCTTCTATTACTAAGGTAGCATTCTGTCTATCAATTGAAATAGAAACATACACTTGCCAAATTCTAATTTTTTAATAGAAAGGGAGTATAAATTGCTGTGTTACCCTGAGATCAGATGAGGAAACTATCACTTCTAATGGGGGGAATCAAGGAAGATAATGAAGAATATCATATGTGAGTTGATCTTGAAAGATGGCAACATTGTGTGTGTGTGTGTGTGTGTGTGTGTGTGTATTGGAAAGTATCAACTATAATCAAGGGATGTTGATTGGAGCAAAGGACTTGTGAAGGAACATAATATGAGATAAACCTAGAAAGGTAAGTTGAATCAGATCTTGAAAGAATGAAGCCTAGAGATGGTGTGACTTACCCAAGGTCAGTTGAGTATTAAATGGCAGATTCAGGATTTGAACTATGTACATTTGCTCTAAATTTAGTGTAATTTTCACTCCCTATGTTGACTCTGCTGAAGTCATTTTGTTGGGTTATCAGGATAGATATGTTTGATTCATTCAGATGCTTTCATGAGATTCTTTCTGTAATTAATAGTGCTTGTTTTCTAAAATGGCTGACTAGGAGTAAAAGACAAGTAACATAGTGGAATTAATTCATTGATTTTGGAATCACCCCTGAAGTTTTAGTCTCTTGATGACTATGCTGTTAACCGATTGAAGTAAAACTAACTATATATGTTTTCCCTTCGTAAATCAAGGTCATTGTTGCATTTTCAGATGCCACCCTTCCTTCAAAGACCCTTTGAAGACACACACACACACACACACACAATGTTGCCATCTTTCAAGATCAATTCACATATCATATTCTTCATTATATTCCCTGATTTCCCCCATTAGAAGTGATTGTTTCCTCATCTGATCTCATGGCACCACAGCAATTTATACTCCCTTTCTATTAAAAAATTAGAATCTGGCAAGTGTATGTTAAATCACGTTTTAAAATCAGATATTATTAGTAGTAATAGTGTTTTTTTAATGTGGTGAAGAAAATATTGCTGTGGTGTCTGTGTTTTACTTCTTTATAAATTTAGCATAGTGGATGAGATGATTTTTAAAATTCCATTATGTAATGATGCTTTTAAAAGGCAGGAATTAAAATTGAAACCTACAAATAGCTTACTGCCATATTTCAGATTGTATCATCATAAGGTTTAGAACTGGGAAAGACATTACAAATCAACTAGACCAAACTTTCATTTTACTAATGAGAAAATTGAAGGCTACAGAGTTTATGACTTGCCCAAGGTCATGCGGACGTTGAGTGCCAGAGCCAGGAATCAAACATTGATGGGTAGACTTCAAAGTCATGTCAATTGCTAATGATCAAATAATAGAAGATATCCTCTGCCAATGATCTTTGGCTGACTTTTGCTTAGCTGGCAAGGTTTAATTTGTAAAAGCAAAGGGTACAAAGAGTTAAATGAGGGGTAGGGAAGCACTGAATACCACCTTCTTTAGTTAGGTCCTCTCAGTGGACTGAAGGGATTATATGCAATGACTCATCTGATTTCACAGAACTGTAGCTTAATGGACTCTTGGCCAAGTTGGTGTGAGCTGTGAGCCAGCATTTGTAAGCATGTTTACAGATACTGTATTGATTTCTCAGCTCACTAAGAGCAGTTCTGTACTACTACCTCTTGCAATAAACAACCCTGCAAGAGCCTGCACTGTTGGGAGGCAGGGATGCATTATTTAACAGCAGTTAATCAATATAAAACAAACCTTCCTTTGTTATAGTGAGGCTATTGATAGAGTACTTCTCCTCTTAAATTTTTTATTATTTTTCATTGATTTCTGAAACTCAATTCTGCATTTTACTTTTCTTCCATCTGCATCTGTATGCTGTGCCCTACCTGACCAGAAATCTAAGGTCCCTATTGAATCACAAATTGCCCAACTTGATTAAGAAGAGATTAGGTGAGATTTTCTAAAACTCACTCAACTTTGCTCTAATTGCCTCTAATGAGTAGAACAGACAAATAGGACATATATTATTTTTGCTTAGAGAAGCAACAAAAAAACAAAATTATGATTGTGTGCATAAAGGATGGGGGTGGGGGGACGTTCCATTTTCCCATCATTCTGGGTGGGGTGGGGGAAATTCATGCACAGAACTTTCATTAACACTAATAGGGATTTGTTGTGTAAATCTCTACACATCTTTGGGAGAATAGGACTCAGAATTTTTTTTTAATAGGCTCAGCTGAGTTGTAGAGGATAAAACATTAATAGCACCCACACTGTAGTACTATTGGACCCCACTGATAAACTCTAGCCTTTCAAATACAAAATAAAACCTGAGATTACATTCAAATGTTCTCTGCTTCTATTAAGTGTGCATGTGAACACATGCACATAGGATATATCACCAGATCATCATTGGTCTGTTGTTTCGTTATCCGTGTGTCTGATCAAATGACTTTTTCAGATATTTCTCTTCTGTCATAAAGCAAGATAAAACAATATGAAATCCTATAAATATATCATTAATTCAATTTGGTTATATAACTATATGTTGTTCTCCTTGATCCAATTAGAATTTAAAAGAAATTTGTTAACCATCTGCTACAAGCCAAATATTATTCTAGGTAAAAGGGTGATACAAGGATAAGCAAAGTGTAGTAGCTGATGTCATGGTCCTTATAGCAATGCAATTTATAGGTCCATAGCCTATCTCTCCCTTTAATTATCAAATAGATTTGGGACCTTCTTTAATTTGAATGTTCCTTTCCATTATAATGTCATAACTCATTATGCCTGCTCATTCTCTGCAACTCTCATATGTTGTGTTCCATAAGTTGACTGTAGGGGAGCTTTTGCCAAAACTCTACTCTCAACGTTGAATTTTGGCATAAAGATGACCCTGACTGTGCTAGCGAAGCATAAACTCTCAAGTTTGACCAAGCTGGATATGCTTGAAGCATAATTCTAGCAACAGACAGAGCCTATATTCTGGGGAAAAAAAAGCCAAAAATACAAAGATATTCATCATAAATTCTTTGACCTTAGTAACTCATGACTGTATTTTTTCTTTTCCTTAATTTAAAATGATTATTTATTTTAACATCATTTAAAAAAAATTAGTTTCAAATTTTCTTCCTCCTTCCTGCCCTTCCCTCACTACTGAGAAGGCAAACAATATGATTGATATACAAGTGAAATCAGGCAAAACATACTTCCATATTAAACATAACACACACACAAAAGAAAAAGTAAAAAAAAAATTATACTTCAATTTTCACTTAGTTCATAAGTTCTGTCTCTCTAGAGGTGGATAATTTATTGTATCATGTGTTCTTCAGAATTCTCTGGGATCATTATATTGGTCAAGAGTAGCTAAGTCTTTCACAGTTGGTCATTATACAATATTGCTGTTACTGTATATGATAATCACCTGGTTCTGTTTACTTTCTTTTGCACTGGTTCATATAGATTTCCCTATGCTTTTCTGAAACTACTCATCATTTTATGATACATTAGTGTTCCATAATATGCTACAACTTATTCAACCATGCCCCAATTGATGGGACATCCGTTTTCATTATCACAATTTTTCAATTTTCCAGTTTTTGTCATCACAAAAAAAAGATGTTATAAATATTCTTGTACATATAGATCCTTTTCCCTTTTTCTTTGATTTATTTGTTGTACAGACCTAGTAGTGCTATTGCTTGATCAAAGTATATGCATAGATTTATAGTTTTGCTAATTATCCCTTCAATTATTTCTATTTTTGCTTTTGCTTTGTTAGAGATCATGATTGCTACCCCCTACATTTTTTAAAAAAATTTTTACTGAAGCATAATAGATTCTGCTTTAGCCCCTTATTTTAATTCTGTGTCTTTCTATTTCAAGTGCGTTTCTATTATAAACAATGTATTATTGGACTCTACTTTCTAATCCATTCTGCTGCTTCCATTTTATGGTGAGGTCATCCCATTAACATTCACAGCGATGATTTTTACTATTTCCCTCAGTTCTATTTTCTTGTTTTTATCCTTTTCTCTTTTTTAACTCTATTTTCTAAATCAAGCTAAATTCCTAGTTGATTGTAATATTCATTATAATTCTGAGGTTTGCTCAAGTCCTTAAATTAGTCTCTCTAAGGATGAGAAAATATGGGATACCTTGCCCAAAGTCACCATGTTTCAGTGAAAGCACTGACAAGTTATGCTATTTTACCCAAAAAGTATTAAGGATATTAAGTTTGATTAACATGGGTATAATGTGTATGCCATTTAAAAACGACAAGGTCTTCTGTCCCTACTTTCACCAATGATTCTTTTATGGAAGTTCTGGACAGTTTTGCAACATCATATTTTTAGAAGTTATTTGAAAGAATTATCATTGGCCTAGATAAGAAAGTATAAAAAGGAATAAGATTGTGTTCACATACAGCAAATCCAATGGAAAATTGCAACAGATTTTCTGAATAATGTTAAGTAGTTTCCCTGTGTGTACATGTGTGTGTGTGGCCTCATAGTTCTGCATTCATTACCTTCATCCTTTACTGATATTATCATTTACTCCATTTGTTGTTTAGTCATTTCAGCCACGTCCTACTTTTCCTGACCCCATTTTGTAATTTTGTTGGCAAAGATACTGGGAGTGGTTACCATTTCCTTCTCCAGCTCATTTTATGGATGAGGAGGAAACTGAGACAATAGAAGTTAAATGACTTGTCCAGGATCACACAGCTAATAAGTGTATGAGGCCAGATTTGAACTCAGAAAGGTGGATCTTCCTGACTCCAAATCTAGTGTTCTCTCTACTGTGCCATGGAGGTGCCCCATTTAGATACCTCCATTTGTCAGAACCAAAATGGCTTTTTAAATTCAGCTATCTACCTTGATATGTAAACATGAAAAGACTTCAGTGGACTTCTTCAGGATCAGGGCTGGGGAGGTTAGAAAATAAGCCTATCAGTGGGAGATTGTCATATAGATTGTCAAGGATTTTATAGAGGAGATACCCTTTCAGTCCTCTTAGATCTCTACATTCCTGTTAGAGAATTAACACCATATTTTTCCTCTAGCCAGACTGAAAGAAAAAAAAAAATAAAGCAAGAATATATTTTCATGAAATTGAAATGTTTTCTTTAAAAAGAGCAAATATAAATATATAACATCTATATACATGTATGCATGTGTGTTGGTAACTTATGTATAGGAACTAAAATACAACACTGAAGACATGAAGGTATATGGAGTCAAGTCATGCTACTCATTTATAAACATTTTTTTAATACTGGCATTTTTTAATGTTGTGAACAATGTCAAAGACTACCAGTAACCGGACTAATCTGGACATGACCCAGACCTTTCCACTCTATCCAGAATTACAAATTCAGATCCTCAAACCCTGCCTCATTAATGTGTGTATATATCTGGAGGGTGTCTGTGTGTCTAGCTCTGTGTCTGTTAAATGTTTTGCCTATCTTGTCTTCTCAATGACTGGATCTTATCTCTACTAAGCTTTGACACTTTTCTAGGACCATGGAGATTTCTCTGAATTATGGTGGATGGCAAATAACATCCCACAAAATTGAAGGTGATGGAGATAAACAGTACTCTAAATATTCTTAATAGGGTGCATATAGTACCCAGGATTGACTTTATGTTTAGACAAAGTAGTTCATTCCCAAATTACTATTATTTAAGGGGTGTCAAGAATCTCTACTCAAAAAGACTCGAGAGCTGGTCCTGTTTTGAAAACCTCCACATTAAAATGTGTTGCTTGTTCTTTTTTAATAAACTGGGAGTCTGTGGGTGTAAAATATTGTATACACTGTAACTATGTAAGACATGGTTAGTGTGGGTTGCTTGCTGTTGAACAAATTTTCCTTTCTTTTTTATTCTTTATTAAAAAGAATAATTTACTGAATAATTGAAAAGGCAAATGACACAGATGTGGAAGTGATATGAAATACAAAACATATAAACATTTTTCCTTTAATTCCTTTAATAATAATTGTCCTTTTAAAAATCCTATCCCTAATGTTTATTGATATCCCTAATGTATTATAACTCTGCTATATGTATTTCTTCCAAGTCAAAGACTCAAAGGGAGAGGTTTATACTATAAATTATTAGAAGTCATGAATATATTTGCACAAATCAGTTCAGTTATTTTAATACTGAGCTGAGAGAAGTACATGGAAATAATGATAGTTTTGAGGGAAAAAAAGGGGATTTGGGAAGTGATATGCTTTCTGTTATGGGCAGTGTAATGGTGGTTCTCTAATTCTGTAGGGCAGTGTAATGGTGGTTCTCAGAGCATAATATACATATACACATAAATCAAAAGAGAAGTAGTGTGATAGGGGCCAAGGAAAAGACTATGCAGTGTGCTCTAGAAAATCCAAGAAAGGAAAAGTATTATATAATTAATTTCTTGGGGGTGGAGCCAAGATGGTGGAGAGAAGACAGAGAAGTTGCCCTGAGCTCTCCCCAGATAAAACATTAAATCAAGTCTCTAAATGAATCCTATAAAAAAGATGGAGAGTGAAACAATTTTTCCTGCTTAAGATAACTCAGAAGGACTTCAGGAAAGGTCTGTGTCCCCTTGGGTTAAAAGGGAATGCAGCCCAGCACAGATAGGGTCAAGGCAAGCCAGCAAGAGACCCTTAGCCACAGAACAAATCAGCAACTGAGGACCTGTGGTCCTGGCTCAGCAGACAAGCTGTGAGGCCTCTAGCCTTAGCACAGAAGATAACCCACCAGCCCTGGAACCCTGACATAACAGTGTGCAACTAGGCTGGGCCACTGCCAGAGCAACAGACAAACTCCAAGTGGCCTGAGGCCCCTGCAGGGAAAAGCTAGTAACCAGACCCAGCATAAGGAAGCTTGAGATACTGTGCCCCATATTCCAGGAGCAGAAACTAAACTTTAAAAGCTACGACATAGGCTGAAAAAATGAGTAAGAAGCAAAAAAAAGCCCTGACCATAGAAAGTTACTACGGCAATAGAGAAGATGAAAACATGAACTCAGAAGAGGGACAACAAGGTCAGTGACTGTATGTGAAGCCTCAAAGAGGATTGTAAATTGGTTTCAGGTCCAAAAAGTACTCTTGGAAGAGCTCAAAAAGGATCTTAAAAATCAAGAGAGGTAGAATAAAAATTTGGAAAAAAATTTCTCCTGGGTCAGGAGTATGCATAATAGAAGAAAACACTGGTCTTAAAAGACCTAATTCAAGTCCCACCCTAACATTTAGTAGATGTGGAAGGTAGAAGCAGTTAGATGAAATAGTGGATAGAGAACCAAACTTGGAATCAAGGAAGACCTGAGTTCAGATTTCTATTTCATACATTTGCTAGGTCTCTGACTCTGACTGGTCACGTCTGATCAGTTAAAATGGAGGACAATAATAGTATTGACCCCACATGTCCTTATTCTAAGGGTCCAAAAGAGATAATATATGTAAAGGGCTTTTGCAGATCTTAAATATTATATAAATTCTATTATGAGGATGAGGATGATGATGATGATGATGTGACCTTGGGACAAGCCATTCAATTTTTTTTTAGAGTAGTTTTCACATGAAATAAAATGAGAAATTTGGGGTATGCGATCTCTAAAATCACTTGGGCTCTCAGCTTCTGTGATTCCTTATCTTGCCCTGTTTATCACATTTCACTTTTCTTTGAAACAAAACAACGGAAAACCCAGGCAACATTTTACTTTTTTTATATATACCTGTTTGTGCTTTAATCCTTTAATAATTCAGTGTAGGTATTCTCACTGTGAGTATACCTCAAAAATCTATCCATAACTTTCTTCCTGTATTATTTATGTCCATGTGCTCCCAATTAATGTTCCATGGGTGATCTGGATAGGATTTCGTCTTCTAGTTATTTTTTACCTTCTGCATGTGTCAGTAGAGTATCTGAGCTGTCAATCTGTTATATTTTGTTCTTTCTCTGTGACCAGTCCAGTTTTTTTTTTTCTGACCATGTATTTCCTAGATGGTGTGTCTTTAAACCAACTTCTGTGGACAACTCAGTGCTGGAACTGCTGGGTGACCTACTCAGGCCCACTCTTTGTGTCATCTACTGGTTGTAGGTTAAAGCCTATGACTTCTAAGTAGTAGCATTATGGGATAATATAGATGTTAAGAATAAAAAATTTTTTTGCGTGTGAGAATGTAAAAAGTTTCTGTACCGCTTTCCGTATGTAATCTATTGCAGTTGCTTTCCATAGCCACACATTTAGTAAGTATAATCACTAGACTTGCCACCTATATTATATTTGAAGCCACGTGGAAGAATGTTAGCCTCTATATTGCTTTTTGAACTATGCCACATGGAATTTGTCAACAAGGATCATGGTTGATTTATTAGGGACAAGAAATATGTAGGGAGAGAAGACAAGGGAGGGAAACCCACCCCACATGATACTACTTTAGTTGAGGTAGTCATACAATGGATGAAAAGAGGCCTTTTTAGACTTCCTTTGTGGCAGCCAAGAACCAGGATGGAGTCAGTGTATTTTCAGTAAGTGTGTGTGTGTGTGTGTGTGTGTTGTGTGTGTGTGTGTGTGTGTGTGTGTGTGTGGTTGAAAGCATGGTGTGTGACTCTCAGTAAACATACGTTGTATATACAGTTTTGTTAGTTTGGGAAACTAACCAGGTATGCTGTGTTGAGAAGCTTCATGAGTCCTTGAAAAACATTTTTAGAATCTTGTGATTCTAAAAAATAATCTTTAGTTTTCAGTGGTTATGCCTCTATGTGTGTGTATGTATGTATGTATATATCTATATCTATATCTATATATACACATACAAGACATATATCTGTCTGTGTATAAAATTAGTGTATGGTCTCCAACTATCAGTTGCACTTAAAAAAATCAAATATCATAATCAGTATTAGAGCACACTCTTCCAACCTATAGTGTACTATTCAAAGCGCTGAAAGAAGAGCACTTCACTTACCCACAGGTCTTTGCGATGTAAAGGAAAGTAGAGTTGATAGTTGTCCAATATTTTAAACAATGCTCTTTCATCAGGTGTGTGTGAATGGATTGCAGTTTAAACAGTTAGCAAAAGTAAAGGATAAAGTTGGGAAATTGAGTGTTACATGTGAATGACAGGGAGGGATAGGTGTGTCCTATGTTTGTGTTCTGATGGATGCATTTGCAATGCATTAAAGGGTGAGAATGAAGGACAAGAAAGTGTTGACAAGTGTTTTCCTTTTCAGAAAACACTAGTGATGCTGACAACTCTTGTCTGAATAGATAGCACCTATACTACAGAGAAAGGAAAAAAAAATTCAGAAACTTACTTAGTTAAAATAAATTCTGTTTTGCAAAACACAGATAAGCCTTAACATGATTGGATCTCATAGAATTTGTTTTTATTTTCTTCTCCTATAGTTGGATAATAAAATTCCTGTATGGTAATATGAACTTGGTTACTACTTCTTTTAAATAAAACAGAGATTTCAGAAACAGCTAATTATAGATTTTTTTTTCTGTAAAGAAAGATGGAATGAGCATTTTGTTTCTATCATGGTTTCCATTAATCCAAAATCAGTTCAAATGGAAGAAGAAATAGGCTTCAAAAGATTAAGTACTTTGGTATTTTAGAGCTGCTAAAGAAACTGGAAATACAAGCTCATTAGAAATAGCATGGCACAGATCCATTTGATAGCCCAGGTCAGCCATTAATTAAGCAGTAACAAAATTAAGGATGTACCTACTCGGGGCAAGTAATACACATTATTTGTCTTCAAGGAGCTTTATAATTTCTGGGAATGCTAACACACATACACACATACATTCATATGCATTACATATATGTATATACGAGTATACACACATCCATGATAATCTCAGGGAGAGAGCTCATGAGAGTGCTAATACATACACACATATAATTACATACACACTCACACAATAATTTTACCTTTAATATAGGCATTGAAGAGGACCTTGGATTTTGAGTCAGAGGAAACCAGTTTTCAAATATCATTTCTCTCACACTTTATACCTCTATGACCATCAACAAATTCATTTAACCTGTCTCTGTCTCACTTTGCTCATGCATAGAATGAGGACTTGTAAATATTAGTTAAGGTGTCTTCTATTACTAAAGGTAGCATTCTGTCTATCAATTGAAATAGAAACATACACTTGCCAAATTCTAATTTTTTTAATAGAAAGGGAGTATAAATTGCTGTGTTACCCTGAGATCAGACGAGGAGGAAACGATCACTTCTAATGGGGGGAATCAAGGAAGATAATGAAGAATATCATATGTGAATTGATCTTGAAAGATGGCAACATTGTGTGTGTGTGTGTGTGTGTGTGTGTGTGTATTGGGAAAGTATCAACTATGATCAAGGGATGTTGATTGGAGCAAAGGACTTGTGAAGGAACATAATATGAGATAAACCTAGAAAAGGTAAGTTTGAATCAGATCTTGAAAGAATTGAAGCCTAGAGATGGTGTGACTTACACCAAGGTCCAGTTGAGTATTAAATGGCAGATTCAGGATTTGAACTACGTACATTTGCCTCTAAATTTAGTGTAATTTTCACTCCCTATGTTGACTCTGCTGAAGTCATTTTGTTGGGTTTATCAGGATAGATGTGTTGATTCATTCAGATGCTTTCATGAGATTCTTTCTGTAATTAATAGTGCTTGTTTCTAAAATGGCTGACTAGGAGGTTAAAAGACAAGTAACAGAGTGGAATTAATTCATTGATTTTGGAATCACCCTGAAGTTTTAGTCTCTTGATGACTATGCTGTTAACTGATTGAAGTAAAAACTAACTATATATGTTTTCCCTTCGTAAATCAAGGTCATTGTTGCATTTTCAGATGCCACCCCTTCCTTCAAAGACCCTTTGAAGACACACACACACACACAATGTTGCCATCTTTCAAGATCAATTCACATATGATATTCTTCATTATATTCCCTGATTTCCCCCCATTAGAAGTGATTGTTTCCTCATCTGATCTCATGGGCACCACAGCAATTTATACTCCCTTTCTATTAAAAAATTAGAATCTGGCAAGTGTATGTTAAATCACTTTTAAAATCAGATATTATTAGTAGTAATAGTGTTTTTTTTAATGTGGTGAAGAAAATATTGCTATGGTGTCTGTGTTTTACTTCTTTATAAACTTAGCATAGTGGATGAGATGATTTTTAAAATTCCATTATGTAATGATGCTTTTTAAAAGGCAGGAATTAAAATTGAAACCTACAAATAGCTTGCTGCCATATTTCAGATTGTATCATCATAGGGGTTTAGAACTGGGAAAGACATTACAAATCAACTAGACCAAACTTTCATTTTACTAATGAGAAAATTGAAGGCTACAGAGTTTGTGAACTTGCCCAAGGTCCATGCGGACGTTGAGTGCCAGAGCCAGGAATCAAACATTGATGGGTAGACTTCAAAGTCTTGTCAATTGCTAATAATCAAATAATAGAAGATATCCTCTGCCATGATCTTTGGCTGACTTTTGCTTAGCTGGCAAGGTTTAATTTGTAAAAGCAAAGGGTACAAAGAGTTAAATGAGGGGTAGGGAAGCACTGAATACCACCTTCTTTAGTTAGGTCCTCTCAGTGGACTGAAGGGATTATATGCAATGACTCATCTGATTTCACAGAACTGTAGCTTAATGGACTCTTGGCCAAGTTGGTGGTGAGCTGTGAGCCAGCATTTGTAAGCATGTTTACAGATACTGTATTGATTTCTCAGCTCACTAAGAGCAGTTCTGTACTACTACCTCTTGCAATAAAACAACCCTGCAAGAGCCTGCACTGGTTGGGAGGCAGGGATGCATTATTTAACAGCAGTTAAATCAATATAAAACAAACCTTCCCTTTGTTATAGTGAGGCTATTGATAGAGTACTTCTCCTCTTAAATTTTTTATTATTTTTCATTGATTTCTGAAACTCAATTCTGCATTTTACTTTTCTTCCATCTGCATCTGTATGCTGTGCCCCTACCTGACCAAGAAATCTAAGGTCCCTATTGAATCACAAATTGCCCAACTTGATTAAGAAGAGGATTAGGTGAGATTTTCTAAAAACTCACTCAACTTTGCTCTAATTGCCTCTAATGAGTAGAACAGGACAAAATAGGACATATATTATTTTTGCTTAGAGAAGCAACAAAAAAACAAAATTATGATTGTGTGCATAAAAGGTGAGGGGTGGTGGGGGGACGTTCCATTTTCCCATCATTCTGGGTGGGGTGGGGGGAAATTCATGCACAGAACTTTCATTAACACTAATAGGGATTTGTTGTGTAAATCTCTACACATCTTTGGGAGAATAGGACTCAGAATTTTTTTTTTAATAGGCTCAGCTGAGTTGTAGAGGATAAAAACATTAATAGCACCCACACTGTAGTACTATTGGACCCCACTGATAAAACTCTAGCCTTTCAAATACAAAATAAAACCTGAGATTACGTTCAAAATGTTCTCTGCCTCTATTAAGTGTGCATGTGAACACATGCACATAGGATATATCACCAGATCATCATTGGTCTGTTGTTTCGTTATCCGTGTGTCTGATCAAATGACTTTTTCAGATATTTCTCTTCTGTCATAAAGCAAGAATAAAACAATATGAAATCCTATAAATGTATCATTAATTCAATTTGGTTATATAACTATATGTTGTTTCTCCTTGATCCAATTAGAATTTTAAAAGAAATTTGTTAACCATCTGCTACAAGCCAAATGTTATTCTAGGTAAAAGGGTGATACAAGGGATAAGCAAAGTAGTAGCTGATGTCATGGTCCTTATAGCAATGCAATTTTATAGGGTCCATAGCCTATCTCTCCCTTTAATTATCAAATAAGATTTTGGGAACCTCTTTAATTTGAATGTTCCTTTCCATTATAATGTCATAACTCATTTATGCCTGCTCATTCTCTGCAACTCTCCATATATTGTGTTCCATAAGTTGACTGTAGGGGAGCTTTTGCCAAAACTCTACTCTCACGTTGAATTTTTGGCATAAAGATGACCCCTGACTGTGTTTAGCGAAGCATAAACTCTCAAGTTTGACCAAGCTGGATATGCTTTGAAGCATAATTCTAGCAACAGACAGAGCCTATATTCTGGGGAAAAAAAAAGCCAAAATACAAAGATATTCATCATAAATTCTTTGAACTTAGTAACTCATGACTGTATTTTTTTCTTTTTCCTTAATTTAAAATGATTATTTATTTTAACGTCATTTAAAAAAAAAATTAGTTCCCAATTTTCTTCCTCCTTCCTGCCCTTCCCTCACTACTGAGAAGGCAAACAATATGATTGATATACAAGTGAAATCAGGCAAAACATACTTCCATATTAAACATAACACACACACAAAAGAAAAAGTAAAAAAAAAATTATACTTCAATTTTCACTTAGTTCATAAGTTCTCTCTCTCTAGAGGTGGATAATTTATTGTATCATGTGTTCTTCAGAATTATCTGGGATCATTATATTGGTCAGAGTAGCTAAGTCTTTCACAGTTGGTCATTATACAATATTGCTGTTACTGTATATGATAATCACCTGGTTCTGTTTACTTTCTTTTGCACTGGTTCATATAGATTTCCCTATGCTTTTCTGAAACTACTCATCATTTTTATGATACATTAGTGTTTCCATAATATGCTACAACTTATTCAACCATGCCCCCAATTGATGGACATCCGTTTTCATCATCACAATTTTTCAATTTTCCAGTTTTTGTCATCACAAAAAAAGATGTTATAAATATTCTTGTACATATAGATCCTTTTCCCTTTTTCTTTGATTTATTTGTTGTACAGACCCTAGTTAGTGCTATTGCTTGGTCAAAAGTATATGCATAGATTTATAGTTTTGCTAATTATCCCTTCAATTATTTCTATTTTTGCTTTTTGCTTTTGTTACAGATCATGATTGCTACCCCTACATTTTTTAAAAAATTTTTACTGAAGCATAATAGATTCTGCTTTAGCCCCTTATTTTAATTCTGTGTCCTTTCTATTTCAAAGTGCGTTTCTTATAAAACAATATATTATTGGACTCTACTTTCTAATCCATTCTGCTGCTTCCATTTTATGGGTGAGGTCATCCCATTAACATTCACAGCGATGATTTTTACTATTTCCCTCAGTTCTATTTTCTTGTTTTTATCCTTTTCTCTCTTTTTTAACTGTATTTTCTAAATCAAGCTAAATTCCTAGTTGATTGTAATATTCATTATAATTCTGAGGTTTTGCTCAAGTCCCTTAAATTAGTCTCTCTAAGGATGAGAAAATATGGGATACCTTGCCCAAAGTCACCATGTTTCAGTGAAAGCACTGACAAGTTATGCTATTTTACCCAAAAAGTATTAAGGATATTAAGTTTGATTAACATGGGTATAATGTGTATGCCATTTAAAAACGACAAGGTCTTCTGTCCCTACTTTCACCAATGATTCTTTTATGGAAGTTCTGGACAGTTTGCAACATCATATTTTTAGAAGTATTTGAAAAGAATTATCATTGGCCTAGATAAGAAGTATAAAAAGGAATAAGATTGTGTTCACATACAGCAAATCCAATGGAAAATTGCAACAGATTTCTGAATAATGTAAGTAGTTTTCCCTCATTCTCTTATCATCACTTTACTCCAAAACACATGCATGCATACTTGCATGCCCCTTCCCCCCCTGGCCTCCCCCTTCCATCTTATACTTCCCCTTTCCCTTTCTCTTTTCCTCTCTCCTTCCCTGTTCTTTCCCTCTGTCTCCCTTCCTTTCTTCCCTTCCTCCTTTTTTTTTGCTCTTCTCCCACTCTCTCTGTTTCCCCTTCCTCCCCCTGTCTTTTTCCTCTATCCTCCTCCTTGTCTCTCTCTCCTCCCCCCCAAAATAGATAAAGGATGCCTAGTATTTGGGGGAGAATCAATTAACAGAATTGTTTCCTTTCATTCCCTATTTCATTTCCTTAGTAGGCAATCTAATTATGATATTATAACTCGAATTTCTAATGATTGCTGTAACAAATTCTACTTGTTCTTGGATTCCTGATGAATTTCTACAGAGCTGATGCAGAAATTCTCCCCAAATAATTTTTAAGTCTGCTGGCAATTTTAAAATTCAGTTCCCATTACTGGAGGTCAGGAGGAGGGTCTCAAGGCCCTTCTTACTGAGCTACCTGTGGCAATGTTCACAGCAGCCAGAGTACAATCCAGACTCATGAATGTCAAAAACCAAACTGTCAAATAAGGAAGTAATCAGGAACTGGAGTCTGGTTACCAGTCCAGCTGAAGGCCTTGACAATATATATTTTAGAGGCTGCAAAAAAGAGGTTATTTTAGAAGTCAGCATGGTCTGAATAAAATCAGTAAACCAGTAAAGACCATTGGGAAATTAATCATTTAGTCAAGCCATCATCAGGAGAAAGAATTTGCCTAGGTTGAAGCTCATTAGAAAAGGTTGGAAAGAAGAGAGGAGAAAGCCTGGAGGCCTTAGGTACCTAATTACACCTGATGGTCAATCAATCCAAAAGAATTTGCTATGTACCAGGGTAGGGGAGCTAAGTGGTTTCATGGATAGCGCCTGGAGTCAGAAGGACCTGAGTTTAAAATATGGGCTCAGATATGTATTAGCTGTGTAAACCTGCTCAGTATCCCTATTTGCCTCAATCCACTGAAGAAGGAAAATGGAAAATTACTCCAGTGTCATTGTCAAGGAAATGCCATGGACAGATCGGTGCGATGTGGTCCATGGGGTGTAAGCAGGAGTCAAAAATGACCAACAACAGCAAGAAATGCCAGGCTCTTTGCTAAGCAATGGGGATATAATGAAAGTAAAAAGGAAACAGCAACAAAGACATCATTCTCCCCTCACGGAGCTCACATTCAACTGGGGGAATAGGAAAAAAATTATGGACACACCACCCAATATTTGTTGTAAAAAATGAGGTTAGGAAATGATGCGTGGGTATTCCACAGCTTTTAGAGACCTCTGGAAGCCGAGATGGTGGAGCAAGCAGTGAGTTTCTAAAAATAAGCAAAAAAACAAAATAGTTCCCCGGGAAAAATCCTGGAAGAGATGAACCAATTGGAGAGATGGAGTGGAGCAGTCTCTCAGCCTGGGGCAACTTGGAGGATTAGCAAGAAATGTCCATATTTGTGCCATATAAGTAATTTGGTAGGACTCCTTTGCCTTTCTTTCTTTCCAAATAGTTTATGCAGCATTGGAATGAATTGTTCTTTAAATGTTTAGTAGAATTCACTTATAAATCCATCCGACCCTGGAGATATTTTCTTGGGGAGTTCTTTAATGGGTTTCTCTTTCTGAAATGAGGTTAATTATTTTATTTTCCTCTTCTGTTAATCTGGGCAATTTATATTTTTTGTAAATGTCCCATCCATTTCCCTAAGATTGTCAGAATTCTGTCTTGAGAGGGAGTATATTCTTATGAAATCTGGGGCCCTTGAGGCATATATATATATATGACTGGTAATACAAAGATGGTTGGAGATAGACCCTTCGCTCAAAGAGCTTTAATCTGAAGAGTATCTGGAATAAGAAGGTTACATAATGAGGGGCAAAATTGGATTACATGGAAAGGAGAGGTGTGTTACAAAAACTCAGAAGAAAATCTGAGGTACTTTTAGAGAAATTTTAGATGGGGGAATCAGAGAGAAGCTTAATGGGGGGGAGGAAAGTGACATTAGAGTTGATTCTTGAAAGAAAAACATTTCTCTATAGATGGAATTAATGGTGGAAGAAATAGGAGTTCATTCCATTTTGATTGTACTTAAATTCTGAGTACCTATGGAATGAATTCATAAGAAATAGAATAGTGTACTGGATGGGGAACCAGAGAAACTGAAATTGAAATCTCAGCTCTGCTTTTAGTTCTGCTATATGGACTTGCATGGGTATAAAACTTACCTCACTCTGTCTCAGTTTCCTCTTCTGCAATGTGCAGTTGCTTTAGATTACCTCTTCCAGCTTTCAATACTGAGGCACACTATTTACTCAGAATACCTGCATGCCATAAAGGTTGTTGATACCAGATAGGACTGACTAGGGTAAAGGATGCCCTATTTTGAGCTAGCTTCTGACCTTGGCAGTATTAAGGTTATAGTCTATCTATTGCTATTCAAGAAAGCAATCTTCTGAATTTCTTACATGGTGGGTGCTTAAGGAGTTCAGTAATTATTATGCAAAAGCTCAATTATCACAAGGACCTTTGATGATCATAGAACTTTAAAGCTGGAAAAGACCTTAGAGAGATCATCTAGGCTAAGCCTGTAGAGTTGAATGTCCCAGAGGATTGAAAATAGAAGGAATTCTAAATGGAACGTTTGCCTTTAGAGGACGATTCAAAATGGTTTGTAGAGGTTAACGCCACCCTCTTTAGGCTTCATTCTTGAGCACAGTATATATTCGACTGATGTATGTATTGACAAGAAAATAGTATTTTTTAGAAAAGAATATATCTTTAAGGAAACAGAAACAGAACTGAAGGTTTACAGAAAAGTTCTGTGTTTATAGCTGTGGGCTTTCAACCTACTTTAGATATCACATCTGGCTTTTTAAAGAGATCCATCAATGTCACCAGAGAAACTCACTTCACATTTAATACTGTGCCTACATACATCAACATGTTTGAAAAACAGAAAAACTGTGACATTCTGTCAAATGATTATTTTCAATAAAAAAGCTAGTTCTTGCAATTATGGAATGACTGAATCAAGAAGTTGGGTTTTATTTTTATTATGTCAGTTTATTACAGAAAAAAACATGTTCTCATCTTGTTCAATGGAGTTGATAGAAACTATCCTGGCAAAAATCAATATCCTGCAATTATTTTTGTGTTCAGTTTTCTGTAGATAATAGATTAATAAAATAATTCATTTTTGTCACTGAGTAAGAGAATTGGGATATAATATTCCATCTTTCACAGACTCACTGAAAGATCTTTCTTACAACTCTAGTTTAAAGCAAAATTACAGGGCAGAAATGTACTTCATCTACTTCCCAAAGGAGTGTGTTTTTTCATTTTATTTTATATCTATATTTTCAAAATATTTGAATCCATGGACCCTGGGAATTATGAGTATTTGGTATGACTTATTATATACCAGATATTTTGCTAAATACTGGGATATAAAGAAAGGAAAACAAAACAAAAAAATGACAACAACAAAACGAGTTTCTCAAGGAGCTCTCATTCTAATGGGGAAACAAAGACCTGCAATCGTTATATACATATGTTCATTCATTGTACACAATGGGTAAACAGGAGGTAAAATAGAGCAGCTCATTACAAATATTTTTATGATGAATTTATATGATGTCCAGATAATTGTGGGGGAAAGTTCAATCTGTAGTAATGTTATATTTACAGTACTTTTTGTTGGTTAAGTCCTTCAGCATATTGAGAGGTTTGTACTTGTTCTATGCGAGTTTATTTTCTGTCAGTTCATGAAAGATAGTGACCTTCTGAAGTCAACTTTGGCCACCTGATCATAGCTTGCTAGGTATTAAATAGGCACTAACTTTTTTATAGCCTGCTATGAGATGTGATGATTTTTACTGTTCCTTATGTAATCTATTTCACACACTAAGTTCACTCTAATTTGGCAGTGATTTCTGAGAATACTTTCCACCATAAATCCTCATTTCCATAAACAAATAAGTATTAGTTGACCCATCAGTCCATGTTGTTGGCTGAGTTTATATGCAATGTCATTAAGGAATTCCGTTCTTGTCTCTTAGCCACATCGAAGGCTCCATCTGAAGGTAAAATACTTTGAGTAACATTTGATAAATCCAGTGGCTTGTTTTCATCCTAATACTTGGTGAAATGATGATGCTTCTTCCAGAATTGTTCTCTGTGTTCTTGACTTACATATTGTATGCTCTTAGAAATAAATGTCTTTCCATCCTCTACCTCTTTTTTAACAGTGACATAATTATTCTAAGGCTGTGTTATGATAATGAGCCTTATGTTTCAATAATAGTGCAGGAGTAGATAGGAGCAAAAAGATGATTAGATCTTTTCTGTGATGCACATGACCCCGCAACTCTCCAAAACAGAAATTATGAACCAAAGATAAAACAATTTAAACTATCTCCATGGTGTAGGACAGCCAGATTCCCAAAGAGCTAAAAACAAAACAGCAAAAATAAACTGACCCTGGCTTTGGACCCATGCAGTACACCTCTTTCCCCACCTTGGCTCTGCCCCACAAGAGGGTTTTTATTCCTGAAAGCTATGCCTCCTTTAACGAAGGCTAGGATCAGATTAACTTTTGAAATTGGCACTTGACTTTGCTTAATCATATTGATTTTTTCAGTCAACTGAACCCCTCGATCTTTTTTCAAACTGCTATTTACTTTTGTCTCCCCAAACTTGCATACATGAAAATGATTTTTTTTTGGTATCCACGTAAGACTTTACATTTATCTATGTTGGAATTTGTTTTTTCCTAACCTATTATGGTCTATTTTCCTTTAGATTAGGGTGAATATGGGTGTGGGGGAGGCCTTATCCAAATTTGGGGAATCTGGAAAAGCATTTTGAAGGAGGTGATATTCAAGGTGAATCCTGATGTGTGCTAGGGGGTTCCAAGAAATGAAAGTGAGGATGGAATACATTTGGGTATATAGGAGAGCCTATGCAAATACAAAGAGGTGAGAGATGGATTATTTATGTGTGAGGAATTGTAAAAAGATCATCACTGTGTCCTTCAGCTCTTACAACTATTTATTGCATCTCTAAAGACTTATTAATGCACCACTGGAAAGAAGTAATATGCTATGCCATTGATAAAGTCATATTTTGAGAGAAAGTATTAAGATATAATACAAAGCACACTGGTTTTGGTATCAGAAAACTTGGAATGAGATCCTGGCTCTGCTCCTCGTTCTATGATCTAGGGAAAGTCAATTAATTCACTCTGAAACATCCCTCCTTCCTTGAATCCTCTTTCTTCCACTGATGAGTTCCTCTAAGAACCTCCATTATGAGGAAAGGTCAAGACCAGGCATCCATCATTCCTCTCCCAGATCCACTTCTGACTCCACAGTCTTCTGTACACTATCTCCACAGAGGTACTTCCCCCAATCTAATTTTTCAACTTACTTTTATATATTGTCATCTTTCTGCACTGGAACTCAAGCTCCTTGAAGGCAGGAACTATTCTTTTCTTTTTGTTTGTGTTTGTATGCTAAGCACTTAGTTAATGCTTCTTGTTATTTAGGTCGTACCTACGTGGTCTGACAGTCTTCCCTACTTTCTTCAATTTAAGTTTGAATTCTCAATAAGAAACTCATCATCTGGTTGTAGTCAGCTCCAGGTTTTGTTTTAACCCATTGTATAGAGTTTCTTCCCCTTTGGCTACAAAGTATATAATTAATAGAATTTCTGTATTGACCGTCTGGTGATGTCCATATATAGAGTCATCTTTTGTTTTGTTGAAAAAAGTGTTCACTCTGTTCAGTGAATTGTCTTGATAGTACTCTGTTGGTCTCTGTCCTGCTTCATTTTGTACTCCAAGGCCAAACTTGCCTTTTATTCCAATTATCTTTGGATTTCCCATTTTAGTATTGTAATCCCCCATGATGAATGAGACATTTTTTTGGTGCTATTTCTAAAAGATGTTGTGGGTCTTCATAGAACTCATCATCTTTGGCATCAATAGTTGGAGCATACCTTATGTTACTATGAGGATCAGTAATTTGCCTTTGGGTTCAAATAGATACTCATGCTGTTGTTTCTGAGATTTTACCTCAGTATTGCTTTTCTCACGCTTATTGACTATGAGGGTTACTCCAGTTCCTTTAAGGGTTTCTTGCCTGTAGTAGCATGTAGAGTAATGGTCTGAATTACATTCATTCATTCCCACCCATTTAAGTTGACTGACAACCAACATGTCAACATTTAGTCATTCCATATTCTTTTTGACCTTATCCAGCTTACCTTGGTTCATAGATTTTACAGTCCAGGTTCCTATGAGAATTGATTTTTATAGCATCAGACTTTCTGTTTGTCATCCACCAGCAAAGTTATGCTTATAATTCTATAAGCTAGACTTCAGCAATAAGTGAACTGAGAATTACCAGAAGAGCAGGCTGGTTTTCAAAGAGGCAGAAGAACTAGAGATAAAATTGCTAACATTCACTGGATTATAAAGAAAATTAGGGAGTTCCAGGAAAAGAAAACCACATCTACTTATTCTTCATTGACTACACCAAAATCTTTAACTATGTGGGTCACCACAAAATGTGGGAAGTCCTTAAAGGGATGAGGGTACCAGATTCTCTTACTTGTCTTCTGATGAACTTACATGTAGGCCAAGAAGAACGATTTAGAGCCAAACATGGAACAACTGCTTGGTTTAAGATTGGCAAATGAATGCAACAAGGTTGTGTGCAGTTATCCCTTACACATCAAGGAGCGTTAGGATCCAGTGACCATGAAATGTGGCAAATCCCCATAGCAGCAAAGAAATCTGAATATTTTTCTTTTTCTTTTATGGGGCTTTCACAGTACCTTATTGTAAAATTTTGGTGAAGTATTTGGTCATAGGCTCTGTGTCATCTGCTGGCCTACAAATGTTGTCTGCTGCTTCTGCAAAATTCCAGTTAAATTGTTTATCATGATTTTCTTTCATCACTCTCATTTCTCTTGCCAATTTTTCCTCCACATCTCTTATTTGATTTTCAAAATCCTTTTGAGCTCTTTCGTGGCCTAAGACTAATCCATATTTTAATTGGAGGCTTTGAATGTGGGAGCTTTGACTTTGTCTTCTTCTAGTTGCATATTTTGATCTTCCTTATTACCAAAGTAAGATTCTGTAGTCTGATTTTTTTTTTTCCTCCATTTACTCATTTCCCCAATTACTTGACTTTTGAGCTCTTTGTCAAGGTAGTTCTCTGCTTCCAGTAGGGTGAAGAGCTGTACTGTCAGCTGCTTGATTCCCCCAAAATCTGTGGGCGTAGAGCTCCAGAAACAGCCATTGATCCTTCTGTGGCTGCCATGCCCTCCTCTGACCCTTGTGCTGCACTGGGGCTCAGACCAGACCACTCTACTCTCTCGTATAGGTCCTACAGGTTTTTCCACTGACCTTCCAAGTTTTCTTTTGCATTTTACAGTCAAGAAGTCTAGAAACCACCATAGTTGCCAATGATTCAGTCCCCTGAGGCCTGCTCAGACCTGGTATCTATTTACATGACCCACACTGGACTGCACTCTACTCTCAGCCCAGTGCAATAGATGCTTCCCATCAACCTTCCAAACTATATTTGGCTGGAGATTTGTTCCACAGTGTCATTCTGTGGGTTCTGCATCTCCAAAATTTGTTTAGCACTATTTTTTACAGATATTTGGGGGTTTTGCAGGAGAGGTCAAGTAAATTCTTATTTTTACTCCACCATATTGGCTGAGCCCTCTTGCAAAGTGCATCTTGGGAAATGTAAAGCTGAATGAACCAAAAGATGGAATTAAAGTTGCTAGGAGAAATGTGAAAAACAATCTTAGATATGCAGATGATGCCAATATGATGGCAGCAAGCAAAAAAGAATTAGGAAGACTCTTGATAAGGGTGAAAGAGGAGAATATAAAGGCTAGTTTGAAGTTTAACATGAAAAAAATCTGGTTTCATCATTTTCTGGCAAATAAAGGGAGAAGAAATGGAAGCAACATCAGATTTTATATTCTTGGGTTTAAACATCAGTGTAGATGGCAACTGCTGCCATGGAATTGAAAGAGTCTTGCTCCTTGCAAGGAAATCTGTGGCAAATCTGGAAATATACTAAAAAGCAGATATCACCTTGCCAACAAAGGTCCACATAATCAAAACTATAGTTTTTTCTAGTAGCAACATATGACTGTGAGAGTTAGATCATAAGGAAAGCTGAACTCCTCAGAATTGATGCTTTCAATTTGTGATGCTTGAGAAGCATTCTGAGATTCCCTTGTACAGCAAGGAGATCAAATCAGTTAATACTTAAAGAAATTAATTGAGGCTGTTCATTGTAAGGCCAAACATTGAAGTTGAAATTTAAAGAATTTGGTTATGTGGTAAGAAGACAGGACTTATTGGAAAAGACCCTGATTATGGGAAAGCTTGAAGGTAAAAGGAAAAGGGGATGGCAGAGGATAAGATGGATAGATAGTGTCATGGAAGCAATGGACAGGAGCTTGGACAGACTTCTAGAGAGAGTAGAGGATAGAAGGGCCTAACATACTATGGCCTACATCTATGGGGTTGTGAAGAGTCAGATATAATTGAAGAACAATAATAAAATGCTTGTTGACTTAACTATCTCTTCCCTCTTCTCTAAATTGAGTTTGGGCTAGATGACTCCTGAGATCCCTTCAATTTATAATCTTAAGTGTGACTTTAAGGTAGCGATGCTTTTTAAAGATAAGCCCAAAGATATCTAATTTTAAATATCCATTGGACTGTGAACTCTGAGAACAGGGACTGTTTGTCTTTGCCTTTCTTGGTTTCCTAATGTTTAGAACAGTGCCTGATGCATAGAAGGCACTTAATAAATATTTGATGACTAATTTTATCATTTTGGTTACTCACTTTACCAAAAAGAATGCAAACCTTTAATGCAGTAATACTATACTTTCTTAAGTAGGTGGGGCATATGTTGAACAAGCAAAAGGATGAGAGTAAAGATCACATCCTAGTATCCTTCCAATAACCAATCAAGGACTTGCCTTCACTATAACTGTACTACCCCCTTCATCTATTATAACTCAACATTTGCCCCCTATTTCCTTTCCTTAATCAAGAGAGTATCTTGATATCTTGGGATCTCTTGCTGCACCAATACTGGTCTTTTTAGAGTGGTTTTAATTTAAATTTGACTCTGGGATATACTGTGTAGGCAAAATTCACTCCTCCTCAGACCCATGTATCATTCTTCAGATCATCTAAAGAATCTTAGGTATGCAACAGGAACTTCCTTTAGATGATCTCTGTGCTCTGGAACAGTAGTCAGTGAATAAGATCATCCCCCCACCCCATTATATTTTGTTTATTTGTTTAGTAAGTTTGGGTATTATAAGACCAACAGGCAGAGATGGTTTATGATCTGCATTGCATATCTTATTACATTCCCTTCCCTTCCCGCTTACTTTTCTTCTAAACTTCTTTATTTAGCTGTTGAAGTCTCATTCATCTCTTTAGCTCATTTCCCAACTTCTCATATCACTCTTTATTCTTGGTTCCTCGCTTACTGAACATCTCTCTCTGAAGATATCAGTGACTTCCTAACTGCCAACCCAGGTGGACTTTTCTCAAGGCTTGTGTTTTGACTTTTCTGTAGCATTTGACATACTTGACTATTCACTCTTCCCTGGATTGCTAAAAAATGTTGTAAGTGTATGACCTATAAAACTTTTTGTGTTTGCATACTTAACATGGAAATTGATTTTTTAATCTGTTTACAAATCTTCTAAATGAACAGTTTCACTGGGTTCTGAAACCATTTAAAAATATGAAGACCTGATTAGTTAGCAAGAACTGATCAACATCAGGGAAATTGAAATATACTGATGGGATTTCAACAAACATCTTTGCATAATTGGTAGATGGAATTGAAAAAATGAGTATTCTGATTTAGTTAGTTGAGCCTGCAATTCACTTCTTCCACTTGATTCTGTGTATCTTTATCTTTTTTGTCAATAAGAGTCATTAATATACTATTAAATAAATTGGTTATAAACAGACCTTTTAATCCTTGAGTCAAAAATGTTGAACCAAGACTTTCAAAAATAACAAAATTTTTCAATTTTTTGTTGTCAATAGAACACCATTATTAATAATTTTTAGTGAGAATAAATATTATATATGTATATAGCTTATAAATAAAACATTTTCAAACTCATTTTCATTTAAAATGTCAATTTTTATGTTTTATAATATACATAATGATTGGTTATTAGTATTATATGTATATAATGTATTACATAATAAATTTTACAATGTGCTGTATAATTCCTTCACTGCCAAGGGGCTGATGGGAGGTGTCCTTTTCCCACATGGAGAAAGGGATTGAAGAGACCCAGAAGGCAGAAACCAAGCAGGGAGGGGGAAGACCTTGAAACCCTTGGGAACATTGGAATAAGGCCAGTGGTAGATTATAAAGGAAAGGGTCTACTGTCTACAAAATGAATATATAATCATGAATAGTTGGAATGTTTTCAGCTTTTGACCCACTAATGGAGTTGCCTGCCAACATAGAATTTGCTACTACTCTGGCGACTCAGTGAAAATATTTCCCTCTGTACCTGTTCCCTCCTACCTAGTTGCTGCCTGATGAACTGGCATCTCTAACCCTGAAATCTTGTTCATATGCTGCCCACTCTTTTGTAAGCAGTTTTTCCTCTAGACAAAAATAAGTTGATTTTCATTGCACCCTGAATATCATCTTTAAATGAATGAGCACATCACCAACAAGATGGAAGAGCAATTTTTTTCCTCTATTCCCCACAAGCTCCTAAAGCTCTTCAGAATCAAATTTATCTGCAAAAGACAGAACATTTTCAGCTTCCTCCATGGCCTAGGTCACCAAGAACACTAATATGGTAGCAACTAGACATACTAATGGCAAAAAAAGGCTAATCTTTAGCCCTTAATGTGCTCACTCAGCACACTCTCCTATACCTCAACCCATGGGTTTGCCATGGAACTGAATTCTACTCACCCTCCCATTGCCATGAAAAAGTGAAAATCACAAGTCTACTGCACCACAGTAGTGAGGGAAGTGGGGCATGGTGTGTGTCTGTCTGTCAGAGAGAGAGAGAGAGAGAGAGAGAGAGAAAACTAAGCTTCTTCTTAAGTGAAAGACCCCAGCACCTGTGTTGGGTCAGTTCTGACACCTTCCCCTTCCCCCTATGACAAAGAAGTCATTTAGGTAGAGACTGAAGCTAGTGAAATGTGAATTGCCCAGAATGGGAGAAAACTGAGATATCTTTGAGGTTTAGCCCCCATGGAAACTACCATTAAAAACGATGGAGTCAGAAATGAAAAATGGGGGAAAAAACCCAATCTGAAATTGTCAAGGATCTCAGGAATAACAAAACTGAAGGATGAATATAAACAGTTAGACTAACAAGGAATTAACTGGAATATAGTTTTCAAACCAGGTAAAATAATCAAGTCAACTACGAATAAATATTGTAAGACGAAGAAAAATGTGTTGATACCTGCGGAGACAGAGAACCCTGTATATTCTCAAGAGAGCCTGGAACCATATCAGGATGTTCTTGGATGGTTTAAAAGAGAACTGAGAGTTTTGAAAGCAGAAATTATGACCTATGTGCTTGATGGGGGCTCATGAAGAATATTATTAGATCCTGGTCCCTCAGGGTAATCATGAGAATGAGTGGGCGGAGGGCAAACTCACTTCTGGGGACCCATCTTGGTGGTACTAGAGTTAGGCAAGTGAGCCCCAGACATTTCATCCTTATAATAATAAGTTATGCTTCTGAGACATTGGCTGTGTGATTCGGGGCAAGTCATTTAAACTCTGAGTCTTACAAATAATTAAGACTATAAATTGATGAGAAGGTACTGATCTGAATTGGTAGTTGAGGGCAGGGGGGGAATGGTTCTCATCTAGGAGTTTACTATATGAAAAAAAAAATGTCTAGTCCTTTACCTAGGTAACTATGTGGCTCAATGGATAGAACATTGGGCTTGGAGTCAAGAATATTTGAATTCAAATGTGGACTCAAACACAAGCTGTGTAACCCTGGATAAGTCATTTAAATTCTCTTTATTTTAGTCTACTGGAGAAGGAAATAGCAAACCACACTGGTATTCTTGCCAAGAAAATCCCATGGACAGTTTTGCCATGACATGATATGCAGGGTCACAAAAAGTCAGATACAATTGAATGACTGAACAACATATAATAAATCTGTAACGCTATTATCCCTATTTTAGAAAATAATCAATTGAATTTTAAAGAGGAAAATGTAGAAAATGATCTCTGACATGGACCCATTGATGGTCTGTGCCATTCAAGGATCAGTCTACTAAGTTCTGAAATACTCAACAGAAAGCTGGCTAGTTATGGCTTTAGCAGGGTTACACAACTATAAAATTATAGTCACTAGGACTTTGGGTTCAGATCTTTCCATGTCTTCTTTTGGTCTTCACATAATGCTACTCTCTGGTATGGTTTGTATTACTTAATTGAAGAAAAAAATATCATTAACCTGTCTAAAATATCCATTCATCTCATTTAACAGTCACATCACTGTTCAAAAGCAATTAACATAAATACAAATAACCTGGAAAATATCCCTTTATTCTGAAAAAAAATTTCCTACCTAAAAGATTTATTTAAAAGCATTCCTTAGGAATTTTTTTTAATTAAAGTACCCTTTGGTGCTATTGAATATTTATCTTTTGTCTCTGTAAAAAATGCCAGCAATTTCACTTACGTTGTTTCATCACTTCCAGCACAGCAGTTAGGGAGTACTGTGTTTTCTTATCTTCATTTCATAGCTAGGGAAAATGAGGCACGGATTGGTTGGTTATTCACTTAGTAAATTAACTGAGACTATAAACCAGGTGTCATGTAATCATAATGCCTGTTAGAAGATGTTACTTAGAATAATATAAGACCTCAAAGGGATAGGAAAAGAATGATGCATGTATTCAGAAGGGTTTTCTTCATGATGTGAACTACTCATTTTCTGCTTAGTATTTTATCTAATTTTCCTTCTGGGCCCACCTAGTTGCTTTACAACCCAATGAATGCTCTTACTTAAATAAGATAAAGCAACTATGTAGACAGACCCTTTTTACACAGCTTACCTCCCAACAAGCCCTCAAATAATTAATGTTTGACAACTCCATAGCCTCCTAACTAATTGGAAGGACAAAGGAAAGCATTTTTAATATACCAGGATTTTAAGAATATATCTTTCATATGTATGCCATAAAAAGCTATCCTTGTAGGCACAGCAAACATTTCACTAAGATATAATGTGAAAGGAAAGAACCCAGACTTGAACAAAGAAAATGGGGCCTGGAATAGGCTTATCTGAAGAGAGAGACAGGTTTCTTTGTTTAACCAGGGGTTGCAACTTTATTATTAGACACATGCCCTTTGGGTGATAATTCCTGGCAGCTGGGTCAAAAGCAGGAAGGCCACACTCTTCTTTGTCTGTCCAGCCTCCTTTTCTTTAAATTGTAGACTTTACCTATGTAACCTCAAGGTTTTAGTAACCAGAGCAATAAGGGCAAACACACAGGATCTTCTCAGCTACTGTATTACCACTTGATGAAGTTCAGGTGTTATACTGGCTAGGTGTCTACCGTGATAGCATCATAGATTTGCGATCAGTGAATACCTTCAAGCCTTTCCTCACACATGAGGAAACTGATTCCCACTGATATAAATTCAAAGGGTAATTTCATAGGATTTAGAGCAAGAAGGAACTATGAGGGAACTTGTGAGATAGCTCTCGTCATTGGCATTCCTATTCTTGTTATTCCTTTTATTAAGGGGATTTGTTCTGTGAAGTTTGGGTGCAATCAAAGGGCCACACCTGAGGACCTGAAGGGCCACATGTGGCCTCCAGGTGCTACATTTTATCCGCGGCGCCATCTACAGGACTTGTCTACGGTCACATAAGAAGCCAAAGTTTTGAAACTCAGTCCTCTGACAGCAAACTGTGCTCTTTGCATGAGATCATCTTGACTCTAGACTGATACCTCAGTTAAATACGAGTATGTCTTTTCTCTTTCTTTTTTTCCTTGGATTAGAAGATAATTTACTATATCCTTTCTCTCTTCAAAGATTATATTCAGGAAATCAATTTTTAGTATTATCTTTATTAATAAATTTTCTAACCCTCAAGTCTGCAGTCTGAAATACCTGATTTCAAATTTGACCTTAGACAACACACTATTTGTGTGACCCTAGGCAAGTCACTTTAGCCTATTTGCCTCAGTTTCTTTATCTGTAAAATGAGCTGGAGAAGGAAATGGCAAACCATTCCAACATCTTTGCCAGGAAATCCCTGAATGGGATCATGAGGAGTTGAGCACAACTGAAAAGACCAAACACTACCACCACCAAAGAATTACTCTGATACCTTTTTATTATGGAAAACAGGATTCTAGAAGGTCATGTTAGGGCCCCACATAATGAAAAATGGCTTCCAGCAGGGACCCATTGATGGACTATGCCTGTCATTCAAGAACCAACCTAGCTGAATTGTGAAAGACATCACCAGACATCTGTCCAGTGGATGATGCTTTTCTTAGCTTCAGAAAATTTGTGAAATCATCTTCTGATGAGTTGTCATCTGAAACTCCAGAGGGAGTATAACCACTAATGAATTTACAGCCCTTTGGGGAGCTGAAGAATTCCAGACAGACTTGAACTGGATTACTTAGGCCATTAGGTAAACAAGTCAACTTAGTTCAATTTTTTGAAACTAAATCTAAGTGTTTTTACAAGTATAGAAGAAAGTAAGGAAAACCTGTGGTATATTGGGTGGACCTCCTGATGCCATCTTGTGGGAGGATATGGATGAATCAGAGATGCATGGCAAGGATAAGCAGGCATGAATGCATTATGATCTGCATATTTGGAGGACATATCCACATTCCTAACATCATGGATCCATTGAAATATTTTAGTATAGGTGCAACTCAAAACTAATTCCCCTTCTAGCATTTTTTTTCCCTTTAAAATACAATCATAGATTAGTTTTGAATTATTTTTTCTAAAACCTACTGATATGCAAAGATGGCCACATATAGGAGAAATTCTTTTAGTATAGCTAACATTACAAAAATAAACTGTCTATTACAAAACAACCACCACAAAACCCCGTAACTTCCATGAGTTCAGTCACTAAACTGGAACGATATTCAGTATAATGAAATACCATTATAATAAAATATCTCAGTCCTTGTGTTCATTTCATAAAAACTATATTAAGTACTGTGAGAGGGGGTCTAATGCCAACCCTTTCTTAGTTCAGGTTAAATTTTGGGATGAAATGGGGCATTCACAAATTATTAAATAGTTAACAAAAGAGTTTACATAACCTAACACTGCAATAACAGCACTTCAGTTTTGGTGAACACATTTTCCCTCCTTATGGAAACATGTTCTGGAACCAGAATTCTCACCAAGAGTGAGAGATCTGGGCTCCACACTGGTGGGACATTTTACATACTTAGTGACCAGAAAGCTGTGTCAAGGGAGCAGGTATTTTAGACAGCTTTGTCTTCCTTTCTTCTTAAACTTTTTCTGCTCACAATCCCTTTTCTCATTTTGGCAGCACTCTGGAGTGTTACATGGCTTGAGGACATGGTCAGTGCAAAGTTAGATGCTTTTTGTCCAGAACCAAGGCTTCAGTGATGTTGCATGTGATATAACATGGGTAAACCCTGCCAGAAACACCTGCCAGAATTGTTATGTTTGATTTTTAATTAATTTTTGGTCATTGCACATTCAGAAACATTTTAGAGTTGCCAAATTTTTTAGGACCCTATATGGGGTCACCACTCACAGTTTAAAAAGTGCTGCTTTAGAGTACCCAAGTCTCTATCACAGAAGGACAGGAGGAGGGGTAGGACAGAAGAAGGGAAGGACAGATCTAACTCATGTGATGGGGAATTGCTGGACACTGTGAGTGTCCATAATAAGCAAGGTAGCATTCAGCAGTGACTAAAGAGCTAGCCTTAAAACAGAGAAGACCTGGATTCTAGTCCCGCCTCCAACACAAACCAACTTTGTGTCCCTAGGCAAGTCACTTTTTCAATGCTTTGGGTAATTATAAAATGATTAATTGAATAGAAGTTGCTAACCTGCATTGGAGAAGGGAGTTTCTTCCTCTTCCAAGAGGAGGTCCCTCTTGGGGAGGGAGAAAACATAGGACCAGACCCTATCCCTCTTATGTGTATGAGTTGGTTGAGATGCCTAAATAAGACAAAGTTCCTGCTTCTAATGAATTTACAGTTGAAGAGGGAACATAAGAATCTACATAAACAATTATAATGCAAAAATAATTCTGTGGGAATATAACAAGTATATGGTCATCTAAGCATAACTAGAGTTCATAGAAATGAGAAACTATTTTGAGTGAGAATGATCAGGATAAGATTTAAGAATGAAGTAATATTTGGGTTGAACTTTGACAGAGAAGACTTCATTACAATTGGTGAGTGTCAGAGACAGCTATAACTTGGGCAGGGAGAACATAATTGAAACTGTGCTCTGAAGCACAGAAAATTGGAGGGCCATGAATGAATGAATGAATGATTGATTGAATGAGCAATTATTAAGCACTTATTCTGAGCTGATCATTGAGTTAGCAAGTATCAGTTGCTGTGACATGTAGAAGTAACTTAATTCAGCATGTAGGAATCAAGAAGAGCAAAAACAAGAAGGCAGCAGAAGTTATGTGTGGTTAAGTAGACAGTGGACAGAGTGCTGGGCCTGACATCAGGAAGACTAATTTCCTGAGAGACAGTTACTAGCTGTGTGTCTCTGGGCAAGTCACTTAGTCCTTTTTGCCTCAGTTTCCTCATCTGTAGGAGTAGCTGGAGATGGAAATGGCAAACCAATCTAGAATCTTTGCCAAGAAAATTCTAAATAGAGTCATGAAGAGTTAGACATGACTGAAATGAGTTAACAGCAACAGCAGATGTCAAGTTGAAGTAACAGCCTTAGAGTGTCCCCAAGGCCTTGGATCTAGACATTTGAGATCTCCCTCCACAAACAGTTGAATTTGTCTTAAAAAATATTGTTCAAAAATGTCCACTTGAGCTGCTCTAGACCCACTAGTTACATTTTTAGAAATGAAAGAAAGTAGTAACAGAATTCCAGTTAAGGTTAAAAAAAAACAGTCACAAAGGTATGGAAGGAGCAAAAGACGAATGTATGTCTTGAAAATTGTGAAGAACCCAATATACCATTTGGCTAGAATATATTGGATATCATGGAAATTTGAAAGGGATAAAGCTGGAAAGGCTATTTAGTTTTTAGGTTGTAGAGGTCCTTATAATGCTAGAAAATCTACTTATTGTTTGATAAATTGTGCAAGTAATAATAATAGCATTTGCATAGCACATCACGGTTTGCAAAGTTCCTTAATACGTTATTCCATTTAGTCTTCGTAGCAAACCTGAGAGGGTCGTTGTTAATATTACTCCCATATAGCAGATGAAGAACTTGAGCTTGAGAAGTTAAATGACTTTCCCATAGTCACAGGGCTAGTCATTTTCTTTGGCAAGATTTGAACTTAAGTCTTCTTGATTCCAAGACCAGAACTCTTTCCATTGTGCCACTAAGCTGTGTAGTGGAGAGAAAACTGACCTCTGAGCCGGGAAGACTTGGTTTGGAGTCTTGCCTTTGCTACCAAGTGGCTGGTGATCCTGGGCAAGTTTTGTAATCTGTTAGAGCTCTAGGAAACACTCTAAAGCTATAACTTGGAAAAAAACAAACCTTTCTGACTTGTATTGGCAAAGGAAAGAATTGACCAGGGTTTTCCCTATACTAGTGCAATTATAGATCCCGTTATAGATCTTTTTCCTATTCCTTTATGGGTAGTAGGGAGCCATTGAAGGCGGGGGTTATTTATAGTTGTTTTTGGTAATTTTCCAACACATGATCAAAGCTAGACATTAGGAAATAAAATTTGCCGACAGTGGTAGTAAGAATTATAGAAGGCAACGTATTGTAATAGAAAGATAATTTGATTCTGGAGTTAAACTGAGTTTGTGTGCTTTATCTGACACAAGTGACAATACTCTGACCTTCAGTATCTTCTTGAAGATAACAATATGCATATTATCTATCATTCAGGGTCATTGTAAGGAAATGCCATGGGCTATTTTTATTATTTGGAAGTGCAGAAGACTTAAACGTTCAGGAATCTGTTGTTGGAGTCTAGGTAGGAGGACATGAGGATGGTGATAGTGGGAGAGGAAAATGAGGTAGAAATGCCGCATCATGGGGGAGGAAGAATCAGCAAGGCTTGACAATTTAGGACTGACTGTGATGCATATTATCTGTAAGTAATTAACACCTGAAATATTGACAATGTTGGCATGGCTTCATTCATGAAGCAAACAAAAAAAAATTATCAGTTACTGTGAATGGTAAAACACCTACAACACCTTTAGACGAACCATGGTTCTTGCTGGGAGATAATCTATGCAAATATGCCTTTGGGCTATTTGTAATATTTTGTTGTTATATAATATCTAATATAATATCACACATAATATATAATAGAGATCTGCAGTTATATGCACAATCTTCTTTTTCTATCCTACTTTGTATGTAGAAATGTTATTTGTTATAATGTTAGTTGGTGTTTTAGAACCACATATACATATATACACATATATACTCATATATATGTTTCATCTTTCTGCTGAGAACTCTATTTTACATGCATTTTTTTATTAGTTCTTACAATACCCCACTGGAGAAGGTAGAATCACCTAATGGTAAAAGAGACCTCTAGCCTAAGCCCTCATTTTTACAGATTGAGAAACTGAGGCTCAAAAGTATGAAGTCACCTATTGAAGGTCACAAAGGTAGAAAGTGACACATTCAGAATTTGAATCCAAACCCAGTAGTCTTTTGACTGACTCAGATGATTTTTAGCATCTGTCGTATACAAAGGTGTATTGAGGAATACCGAACTCCTTAGCAAACAGTGAGCCATTGTCCGAGATAAGAACAGAATCCAGAACTCCTGGTTAAGTGTAATTCAGCTCTTTCCTCTCCTATATCAACACAGGAAAATGTGCTAATTATAATCACGTAATTTTTCAACCATTAACTGTCCATGAACCAGACATAGCATACTCTAATGAAATCAAAGAATGGAAGAATTATTTGTCAAATCTTATTTTAGCTATTTATTTTTGCTTCCTTTGCTTACTCTCTGAAGGAGATAATAATAAACAACCAAAAATTGTAAAAAGAGAACAAGGGGAGGGGGTGCAGGGACCCCAAACAACCATCCCCTGAATGATCAAGAGATGGCAGTAATTGGAAATCAGAGACAATGCAACCTTTTATCAAACAAATGTTTAAGTGAAAGACTTAGGGAATGAAATGTATATTCCAAAGCCATGTCTTTACTTTCAGAGGTTGAATTTAAACAAAATTAATCTCTTCTAACTTAAATCCTCTTTAAAAGCAAATAGCATTGCTTATCTCTTAGCATCAGTGAGTCCTGTGAACCTAAACACTGTTGCTTCTGCAGGCTTTTTAGCTCAGTAGTTCCTAAACAACATTTCAGCCTTTGCCTTGCTCTGGAAACTTCCTTTTTCCACCAGTCACTGTGTTTGCCAAGAGTGACATAACCTTGAAGTTATTTGTTACATTTTCCAGTGAACAAACCCAGCTTGTTAAGGAAATGGGCAGGCTATATCATTAGCAAAAGAGCACAATAGAGGACTCAGAAATCAGTCTTGACTAGTTCACTCAGAGTGCTTCAAGTTTCTGGGAAATAGCTCTCATTCTAGAAACAATCCAATATTTTCACTACAACCACCAGGAAGGATTAGCTGGGAAGGGTTGACTGGGGAGTGTGTCACTTTCTATTCCTAAATGGCGTTGATATGCACATACTTTTTAGTGGCTAGTATTACAGTTTAAAATTGTTTAAATTCCATGCAAGGAGTTTATTTTACACATAAGACCACTGTTGAATAAATATCACTTTTAAGTAAGAAGGGAAAGAGGTAACTCTATAAACTCACCTGATAATGGTTAATTTTTAAATATTTGAAATTTTCATATGGGGAGTTAATCATTTTACAATCCTTATATGAGCAATTTAAAGTCTAACAAATTAATCTAGGGAATGCCACAGTGAAAATATGTAGTTTGGCAAGGGCCAAAGAAGGCCTGAAGATTGAACTAACCCACAAGCAATAAATTATTTTTTTCTTCTGTATGATGCTAACACTATAACACATTTTAATATTCATTGAGACAAATTCCTATGTGGCCCTAAAAGACTCCTACCTTGTGAGTCAGATAATTCTGAAAATTGGGTGAACTAGTTTTTATCCACCAAACTACTTTTTAACGTGCAGAAATGAAATTTTTTTAGAACTTTGATCCCACTTCAAAACAAGGCCAACTTTTAAAATTTAAAAAAAAATCATCTAAAAACTAGACCCCCCCCCAAAAAAAAACCTCAACCCCAAAACACATGATCCTTCTTTGAGTTCCCTAATTTTGCTAGAGAATCTTGGTTCCACTCTACGATCTCCCCCACACTATCTGTGTGACTGTATGGAAAATGATTTAACTTCTCCAACACTCAGTTTTCTTCATTTGAGGTAGTTTAACATAAGATGATCTCTAAGTTTCCTAACTTGAAAAATCTATGCTTCTATGGTAGTTGTCCATTTTCAAAACTGATATTACAATGGAATGGGAATATGCAACAGAGAGCTATGACTTTATATTTGTAATTAGAAGGAATAGTCATCCCTAGGTCTATAATTTATAGTGTGCTCCATGATGATACACATTATCTACTCAGTGCTGAGAAGACATCTCAGCCAAAGAAGCAACACAGTATGTCATCTCCTGCTCTGGAGATTTTAAAGAAGAGGATAGAATTCCTTCTTCCTGGGTGTGCAAAGGTCTGCCTGAAGACGGAAGGATGAACCACTAGGGGCGAAAAATAGAAATTTCTAGCTTCTGTCTTCAGTAAAATCTTAAGGATTCAGATTCAATTAATTTGGAATATATGGTAATTCAGAGAAAGTCTGTGTTGACGTTCACATTTTTATGATGAAAAGAAGGTTTATTGGAAATTCAACTAAACGATATAAATAAAATGTCAATATTTCAACTTATCTGGGAAAATCAACTGTATAAACACACAAACATGTAAACTCCCATGTTAATATTCTATACACAGAGATATATGTATACATGTACAAACACATACATACACATGCATGTGTACATATGAATTGTCATATATTTGTCATTAGCTATATAATGAAACTATTTTTATTTTAAAATCATATATAATCCAGACTTTTTTTTTACTATATACTTCTAAGCAATATTTCCTTCAGCCTGAGTTAGATTTTAAGTGCCCTAGTGGCTTTCTGTCCATATATTTTCATTTTTTTTTTCCTGCCACAATATCTCACTCTCAGTCAGAATAGAGCTTGGCTAATGATGACTTCACTCCTGTGAAACATATTAAAAAATACCTCTTTTTTTCACAAATTTAATATTATATTTCCTATAAAATGGAAACATGTTAACACTGGATATTCTCTTGTGATTTCCTCATCTTACTGTCTACTCTAAAATTTTTAAATATACAGTACAGGGCTTTTTATAATCAAGAATATTTGATGAATTTATATGCTTTCACATTATAGAGATTGAGAGTTTGTTACCAATTCTAACTGGTTTGAAATATCTTCCTTGGAAGATGGATATGATTTGGAATTTTACATATTGAATGAACTGTCAAAAACCATCTGGAGATATATATGTACATCTGTTTTATATATTTACAGTAAAAGGGACAAAATAAAAGGATGGCACTAATGTAAAACCAATATAATTCTCTGTATTGGTTTTTATTCAACACACAGCTGGCAAGAATTTTTAACCTGTAACTATTTGAAATATTCTAGTCTACCTCAAGCATCTGATACAGTAGTGTCTGTTGATAGCTGTGATATCTATCAAACTATATGCTTATTCAGGATCAGTTGCCTTTGTTCTAAGTCTTTCTGTGTTTTAAATTTTTCATGGCAGGAGTATTTAGAATCACTCCAATGGCTATTTAACCAATGCTGTATCAGCTGCCTGGAGGACGGACATAGTACTAAGCTCAGTGGCTCCAGTTCTAACTGAAGCAATAGCTGACAAATTCTCTCAGAATTTCATATGGCTTTGTATTGCTTGTCTATTGTGGAGTCCCAAGTTGTTTCCCATTCTCATTTAGTGATAGCCCTGATAGTATAACTCTGTCTGAAGAGTATTATTGTGGTATGCTATATACCTTCCAACTCTTTTGACAGTCACATTTTTAAAAAAATCAGTTTCCTAGGACATTTTCTGCCCTATCACTTTGCTATTATGTTGGGGTGGGGGGGTGGAACCTATATAAATGAAAGTTAGGATAAGAAGCAACCTTAAGCTGTTATCTTCTTTCTGTTATTAATATATTATCTGCTTGGGCTCTAATTTTCAAAAATAAGTAGGATTTTAAGGAATGGTACCTGCAGTGTATGCCATAGAAGAATGGTGTGGCATAGTGAATATTGGTTCACTAGACATAGAGTTAGAAGACATGTTTAAATCATGCCTCACACACTTGTGAGATCTGTGACCCTAGGGCAGTTATGTGACCTCTCTGTGCCTTAGTTTTTTTTTTTTTTCATATTTAAAATAAGGGGAGGGGTGGGATCAGTAGTATTTAAACTTTCCAGCTCTAAATCATTTGGTCAGTCAACAAACCTATTTTTAGCTACTGTGCATCAGGCTCAGTGCCAAACAGTGGAGGTACAAGAAAGACATAGTCATTGACCTTTAGGCGGTCACATTCTAATAGAAGATACAGCATGCAAAAATATTTACATACAAGTTAATATACATTGTAATGGAAGATGGTGCTACAGAGAAGGCACTACCGATTGGTGGAGGTAAGTGTGAATTTGAGTAGGATTTGAGCTAAGTTCTAAAGAATGCCAAAGAAGCCAGGAGATGGAAGAGAGGAGAGGAAAGCATTTCAGATATGGGACCAATGAAAAGGGATGAGACGTATTGTAACGTGCAAGGGACATCAGGAAAGCCAGTGTTCCTTGATCATAGGGTACATGGTAGGGAACAAAATGTAAAGAAACAGAAAAGGTAGGATGGGACCAGATTTTGAAGGTCTTTAAACACTAGAAAGAGGATTTCACATTTGATCGTGTAGACAATAGGGAGTGATTGGAGTTTGAGTAGGAGAGGGTAAAAATGATCAGACCTTAGCTTTGATGGAATCTATGTGCCACGATTCATCTCTGGAATTGTTTTTCTCTTTGTCAATCTGTCATACCTTATTCTGCTTCCTGAAAGACTCTATACCATGTCCTTATGATATATATTTGGTACATCAGTAGGTATAAAATGATCCTAGCTCTTTTTTCTGAGTTCTCTATGTTATCACCCTATACCCAACTACTGTTAATCTATACAAGTGTCAATTTTACTAACATTTTAAGCATGCATGTCTCCAGTGTCACGATAGGATATTTGAGCTATAAAATTCATTTGACTATACCTTCTTACATTTAAGAAAAGGAAAAGGAAATCCACCATGAAATATCGTGCTCAAACCCTAAATGAAGATTCAGGACTTTTGAGTCCAAATCCAATGATCCTCCAACTACATTGGGTTCCCTCTTTATACAAATTCTTATTGGGATCAATTCCATTCTTTAGTTATTACAACTCCTTTTATCATATCACTCACATTCATTTTTTCTCTATACCACAAAAGCATTGAAAAACATAACATACCCAGATCGAATAATAAAAAAAAAATATGCTGACTATTCCTTACTAGTAATGTAGGTGATTGAGACAAGAATTTCCTTGAGTCAATTTCGGCAACTCTAGAGACCTACCTAATGATGAGACCTCTATTTGCTTGTCAAACATAGTTCTCAGCTTTATTACTCTTTTGTGTTCCCATGTTTTCATGGTCCCCTTCTGCTGAACTCTTATAAAACTTAAAATCCATATCACTTGTCCCTTGTTAAGCTAATGACATACATACTGTCAATTTGTATGTTTGTTGACTTCCTCAAGTGAGATTGTCTTCTCCTTGAGGACAGGTGACCTGCCCTGTATTCCTTGCTATCCCCACTCCATACAGCATAGAAGTAGACATATACATGTTAAATTTAGTTGAATTTCTCTTCAAAAGCAAATAATACTAAAAGACCTTTTTCCCCCTCTAAAAATTCAGTACACGCAACGGATATGATATAATCTTCCTTTCATCCCAGTAAAGTGTTATAGTGCCAGTAACATTTTATAGTCTCATCATTTCTGTCATGACTGATATTCATTTATATCATCTTGAAATCTGTAAAGCATTGTTCATATTTCATCAAAGATATAGGGTATATTTCAAAGGTAAAGGCAATAATGTTAAGAATAACAGATATCTTGGTGAAGTTCTCAGTCAAAACTCAGAATCCAATGGTCACTTTACAGTCTCCTAGCAATTAGGCTGATCCTAGCGCTGGTTTCATCCTAGCAAATGATACAATGTCTAGGAGTGGCTCTAATTTCCTGCTGGGACTTTATGTAATATCCTAGATGCTGGTGTTCATTATCAATACACACAGATCAATCATGGAGTCTTTTATACGTATTAATGGTCAATTGATTCATTGACAAATTGAGATCAGAGAAAGGACATGTGCTGATTGTCCTATATAGCGTTTCCTATAGAGGTGACTTAGAGGCAGGTCCATAGACTTCAGAGGGAAGTAGAGGATCAGAGACACATTTTTGTCTTTTTTTTCCAGGCAGGGAAAGATCCTTCCATCCACACCCTACCAATACTTTCTAATGTCATTCTTCAGTCCCAGGAAAGTCACTCTGTCTTGACCTATGCAAACAGGACTTCCTTAGTAACATCAGTTTGCTGCTGAGGAAGAAGTAGAAGAGACAAGGGGACTGACTTTTGCCTTGTCCGTTATCTTTTACTGGTGCATTCTAGGAACTGTTGCACTTGAACTTTTATTAGGGGTTAAGGCTTATTATTTCTAGTCTGTAGAGATATTTCCTACTTTGGTGCCCATAGGTTGCTGAAGATTAATTGCATTTAGTCCAGTACGCTCTGTACGCCTACAGGCCTATAAATCCTATCCATTATGTATCTTTCGTATCACCTAGCACATGTTTTTGCCCTCAATAAATAATGTATTAGTCAAGGTTAACAGACTTGCCCAAGGTCACTCAATAAATCTCCTCTGATGATGCTAAGAAACAAAAGCTGTACTTGTCTTCTAGCTCTCAGGCTAGTGCTCTTGTTGGCCCCCACTGCTCTTCTGAACAAAACGCTCACATGTTTCTTCCCCTGTTTGCCCAAAATATCATCTGAAGGCAAGGATTCTTGGAAAGTGGACGCAGTATATCCTGGGGTCTTGAAGCATATTACAAATGCGACTTTGCAGCATACACATTAAGTCAACTATCTCAGGCCATCTGTGCTGGGGAATTAGGGGCTGGTTTGTAAGCAGCTGTTTTGGGCCAGGGTCCTGGAGAAGGTGAGAGGGTCACTTTTGGGCAATGAATTAAATAATCACTTTAAATTTGGTTTGTGATGAGGCCAAAGTGTTACCCGAGGGGAGTAGCTAATGATGTGCTTAAACCAAGAGACCCAACTGACTGTCAAAGCCTCTTTTTTGAGGACTTAAGGGATTTGCTGGCAGCTGAAAAAGAGGAACAATGAGTGTTTCCAGATCACCTGCATGCCTAATTGGGCACCACTAAGAATGCTCTGTCAGCAAGCATTGACTGAATGCCTCCTATGTGATGAGCAGTTGTTTCGCTGCTTTTAGATGTAGCAAAGCATGCATCCTCAAGCACCTTAGGTATACTCATATATTTCTATATGTGACTGGGTATCAGAAAAGTTGATGCTAAAGACAATGTGCTTTGTTATCTTGGGAAAACTACTTGTTCTGAGAATTTTTTTTTTTTTTTACCTCTGACAGCTTTATTGATTTTAGAGAATATTCTTTGCTTTAAAAAATGGAATATTGATTTGGAGGTGGGGTGGGGCATGACTGTTGAATATTTATGCAAATCCTGATTGAACCATTGTCTGATATGGGGACTTGCACTGTTATCAATTTTAAAAATCACTGTTATACCTTTTTCATAGGGAGATAATCAGTTTCTCTGTTTTCTAATTTTAATGTTTGAATATTGACTTTTGGTGTTATTGTTGTTTTGTTTATAAAATCTCTTCCCTGCCAACAGAAAGCAATTTTGATTTCAAAAATAATTATTTTCATTAACTTTAATCCCATATAGTTTTTAGGTTCCATACCTATGAAATGGCATAACATTTTAGTGGTCAAATGTGGTAGTATGTGCTCTGTTTCAAACCCTGGAAATATATAAAAAAAAGCTTTTGTGTATATGGCCCCAAGAAAAAAGGCATAGGGTGCCAAAAACTTATCTGTCATTACTTCTAATGTTTTTCTTGTGTTTTCTTGTCCAATAATGATTGAGTTAATATACTACTAGATAAACTGAATCAAATCCATGTTGACATGAAGTAATCATGTAGTGAGACTGAGATATAGAAGTGTATCCTAAAAGGTATATTAAGGTTTTGAGATAGCTAAAATACCACTACCAACAAATAAGCAACCAAGCCAAGAGCCTCCAGGTCTTTGAGTGGATTATCTCATTCATAGTCATATTAATAAGAGCTAGAAAGTAGCTTAGAGAACATTTAGTCCAGTGTATTCATTTAAAAATCCAAGGTGAGGAAACTTGGGTTCAAAATAATTGAGTGATTTTCCCCAAACACACAGGCAGCATGTATAAGGACTTCTAAGAGAGGAATGGACAAGAATAGCATAGGGTGAGAAGGTATAGGAGGACTTCCACTAGTAGAGGGAATACCCTCGATTTTGATAAATACATAAATGTGCAAAATATGAATCCTAGAATTATAAAAATTTAGAGTTGGAAGGAATCTCAGAGGTCATCAAGTCCAATCCATTCTTGACAAGTGCCCTGGCAGGTTTTGTTTTTTATAATACCTCCAAAGATTGCCCATTCCAATCTTGGCTCATTCCATTCTAATCATTAGGAGTCTTTTCCTTGAATGAAGCCTAAATAAGTCTCTTTGCATCCTCCATTGATTTCCGTTGGTTTGAATTCCTTAGAATGTTGCGAGGAACTGGAGTTGGGGGATGTTGCAGAATTTTAGTCCATCTTGAGTTAGACTGTCATTTTGGAAAGTAGAAGCAGAGTTCCTGAGATTAAATCATGGGTCATAATTATCCCTTCTTCCAATAAAATAGTGCTCCTATCTATAGAGGGGCAAATCACATTATGTGCAGGGAAGCTGTAAGTAAAAAAAAAAATCTCCCTTTTAGAAATTAGAACTAGAGTGAAATAATTTTTCATTGAAATTTAATTAATTATTAATCTCAGAAATTTCAATAAATCATATAAGATAATATGATTTGGGTAGACTGTAATTAGCTCCAGGGAAAGGAGTACCAAAACTGATAAAATCATGAATTTGTTCATGTTTCTTTAAAAAAATAAATACTGCAAAGTCTAGATTATTCATGATAGTGGAGCACTGGATGTAAATAATTCAAAATAACAAATAATACCAAAATCAATTAGATCTGATTTTACCACTGAAATCTCAGAATTTTAGAGCTGGAAGGCTCTTTGGAGATTTCCTCAATTTACAGTAAAGAAAAATAAGATTGAAAATGACAGACTAGAAAAAGCAGCTGAGTTCTTCCAACATCCCCCTCCATATAACTTTAAAATAATTCCTCAAATTGAATTCTAGATTGGCTATGCCAACAAAAGGTCAGTGTAAGACATTTGTCGTGCTCAAGACAATTTAAGAGGTGGTAAGAGTAATCTGTGACACTGTTCTGGGGACTGAAGCAGAGTACATGCAATGGCAACACCAGGTTGGGACTTGGAAGCTGCAGTAGTAAGCCTAATGGCAGTAGCTTTGGGAGCTCTCAAGCAAGAGATGATAAGGGAATTTGGCATCTAGTCAGAAGGAGATTACAAAGGATCCCTGTCCTAGGCTTGGACCCAGATCAGGGTTAGGTTCTGGACAGTATCATCTGTTATCCTAACTTCTGGTTCACACTTTCAGATAGGAGTGCTTATGGTCACAATGGACCAGGGACCATGAGGAACAGTATCATTTTTGGTCACAATAAAGTAGGAGACTTGTGGCTGCAAGGGGTCAAGGACTTGAGCTCAGACTAAGAATTAGCTCTGAAAACCATGATACTGACAAAAACAGAAGTATGGAACAGTACTTCAATAACTCTCCATCCAGTAAACAGAACTCAAATTTAACAAAGTTCAAAGTTAAGAAATTGACTGAAAATGAGCAAACAACAACAAATAGAGAACTTAACCATAAAAAGCTTGGTGACAAAGATGACACAATCTAAGAAGACAATGCTGTCAGAACAGCTAGAAGTAAAAGCTCAGATTAAAAAAAAATAGTGATTTGGACATGAGTCCAATAAGAATATCCTGGAGAACTAAAAATTATTTTCAAAATCAAATAAGCATGACAAAGGAAAAATTGGAAAAGAAATGAAAAGCAATATAATAAAAGAAACAAAAACAATGAGGAGCCTGGATCAAAAAAGGCACAAAAATACTGAAGAAAATCAATTAAAAACAGAATTGAATAAATTAAAAAATGAAAAAAAGTACCAAACCTCACTGAAGAAAATAATTTCTTAAAAATTAGAATTGGGTAAGTGGAAACAAATAACTTCAAGAGATATTAAGAAAAAATAAAACAAACTCAAAAGAAAAAATTAGAAGAAATGTGAAATGTTTCACAGGAAAAACAGACCTGGAAATAGATCAAATGGAAATAATTTAAGAATTACCGGCCTACCTGAAAGTGATGATCAAAGGAAAACTTCTAGATATCATCTTTCAAAGGATAATAAATTAAAACTATCCCCAATATGCTACAACCAGAGGGTAAGCTAAAATTTTAAAGAATCCAACAACTACTTATTGAAAGTGAGCTCTTAAAATGTATCATAAGGCAATAATTATTAAATCTACATGGTACTGACCAAGAAACAGCAGTGTCGATCAATGGAATGGATTAGGCTTACAATTTAGAGCAGCGAATAAACATAAAGACATATTTTTGACAGGTGTAAAAACTTAAGATTTGGGGATAAGAACTCATTATTTGGTAAAAATTGTTGGGAAAACTGAAAAGAAGTATGGTAGAAACTAGGCATGGACAATGCAATATCTTAAACCACTTACCAAGATAAGGTCAAAATAGATACATGACCTAGATATAAAGAGAGATTTTACAAGAAGATAAGAACATGGAACATATTATTTACCAGACTTATGGATAAGTGAACAATTTATAAATGAACAAAATGTAGAGAGCAAAGTTAGGCATACATAATTTTGATTACATTAAATTTAAGAAGATTTTGTACAAATAAATATAGCCCAGATTGGAAGGAAAGCAAAAACTGGGGGAAAATTTGTAGTTTACCAGATAAAGATCTCCTCACTAAAATATATAAAGAACTTTGCCAAATCTATAAGAAAATATATTATTCCCCAATTGATAAACTATCAAATGATATGAACAGTCAATTTTCCAGTGAAGAAATCAAAATAACGTGTAGTCATATAAAAATGTTCTAAGTCATTATTGATTAGAGAAATGCAGATACAAACAACCTTGAGATGTCATTTTACACCTATCAAATAGGCTAAAATGATAGAAGGGGAAAAGTGACAAAGTTGGAGAGGATGTAGAAAAATTGGGAGACTAATTCATTGTTGGTGGAATTGTAAAATGATCTAGCCATTTACTGGAGCAATCTGGAATTATGTCTAAAGAGTTATTAAACTACCTATATACTCTCTGACCCAGAATTACCTCTACTTGGTATATTCCCAGAGATGATTAGGGATAAAGGAAAAGAACCTATATACTCTGAAATATTTATAGCAACTCTCTTTGTGGTGGCTAGGTATGATGAATTACAGGGATGGCTATCAACTGGAGGAATGACTAAACAAGTTGTGGTATATGATTGTGATTGTGCTATAAGAGAGGATGAGTTAATGATTTTTAAAAATATGGAACGATTTACATGAAATAATGAGGAGTGAATTGAGCAGAATCAAGAGAACATTGTATACAGTAAGAGTAATAGCTTTTAAGAATGTCTTTGAGTGAATAAGTTATTTTATCTATTATAAATACCCAAAATAACTATAAAGGCCATAAGAAGAAAGACACTACCCCTTCCAGAGAATTGATAAATAGAAGGATGTATAGAATAATTGTACAGACATACATATGCAGATATATAAATACATACTCAGATACATATACACAAACTCTATATGTGTGTATATGTGTATGTATATATATACATATATGTGTATAAATACGTATATGTGTGTATATATGTATATACACACACACGTACCTATTTGTATCTGATGATAGCCATCTTCAGAATGGGAAAGGAAAAAAGGGAAAAAAATGCATGATAATTTTCTTTTATATTTGAAAGGAGTAGCAAGCTATACATAACAGGTTTTTATTTTCATGTGTAGTTATCTTATTGTACTGTGTTATGGCAATGCTTGTTTTATTCCATAAACTAAAAGTAAAATAAAATAAATCCCCAAATAAACATCAAGATGTATGTGCAGAAAAGCAAAGGAGAGATTAATAAAAATGAAAGTTAAAAAAAAGAAACTCTAATAAATAAAACTAGAAAGTGGTTTTCTGGGAACAACTGAAACAAAAAAACACATACAGTAATATAATCTATTGGTTAATTTGATTTTTTAGAAGAATAAAACAGATTATGAGTCCCTCAAATGGGAAAAGTAAATGTATTACCTAGAAGTTAATCTAAAGCAATTATAAGGAGTTTTTGTCCAATTATATGCCAAGAAAACTGACAATCTAAGTGAAATTAATAAATAATTATAAAAATGTGTTACTGAAATAAACAGAAGAAGAAATAGAATACTTAAAAAACCAAATTTAGGAAAAGAAATTTAAAGTCGTGAATGAGCTTTCTTAGAAAAAATCCACAGGATCATATGGATTTACAAGTGAATCAACCAAATGTTTAAGGAACAATTTATAAACTATTTGAAAAAATAGGCAAGAAAAAATTCTATCAAATCTCTTTCATGATTTTAATATAGTTTTTATACCGAAACAAGGAGAGCAGAAATGGAAGAAGGAAATGATAGGTCGATTGCCTTAGTGAATATTGATGCAAAAATTATAAACATAGCAATTATAGCAATATATCATAAAGATCATATATTATGATGAGGTAGGATTTATACCAGGAATACAGGGCTAATTCAATATTAGGAAATCTATAAGCATAATTGGTTATATGAATAACAAAAACAACAGAAATCATATTATTATATCACTAGACATCGAAAAAGGCTTTGGACCAAAGGTAGTAACCATTCCTTTTAAAAACACTAGAAAGCACAGGAAAAATGGAACTTTTCTGAAATTAAGTATTATCTATCTAAAACCCAGAGTAAGTATTACCTCGAAAAGAAATCGGAGGAGAGACCTTCCCACTAAGATCAGGGTTGAAGCAAGGATGCCCATTATTAGGGCTTTTCCTATATTGTTTCAGAAATGCTATTTATAGCAATAAGACAAGAAATAGAAATTGATGAAATAAAAATAAGCAACAAGGAAGAAAAACTATCATTAATAATTCTGGTGAATCAATTTAAATACTAGTTGAAATAATTTACAACTTTAGCAAAGCTGCAGGATACAAAATGAACTCACATAAGTTATCAGCATTTCTTTCTATTACCAACAAAACCCAGCAAAAGATATAGAAAGAGAAAAACCCATTTAAAATAACTGCAGACATTGTAATATTCTTAGTAATTTACCTGCTAAAACAAAACCAAGGGACTTTATGAACACAATTACAAAACTTTTCACACAAATAAAACGTATATAAACAATTGGAGAAATATTAATTGTTCACAGGTAGGCAAAGCTAATGTAATAAATTAATTTACTTATACATTGCCAAACCAATCAAATACCAAAGAATTATTTGGTAGAGCTAGGAAAATAATTACCTAATTCATCTTCAATAACATCAGCGATATCAATGGAAAACATGTAAATGAATGCAGGTTAGCAATAGTAGATTTCAAACCATAGTATAAGTAGCAGTAATTGGAACAACATGTCACTGGCTAAGAAATAGAATGATGAATCACTGCAGTAGATGAGGTACATATATCACCATACTAATATAATGTTTGATAAACCCAAAGATCTAATTTTGGGAGGCAAGACCTCAGCATTTCAGAAAATGTGCTGGAAAATTAGAAAGCAGTTTATTATATATCACGCATATGCTAGCATCTCACACTGTATACTAAAATAAAGTTAAAATGCGGGAATGATTTAGACATAAAATTTGATACCACAAATAAATTAACATAGTTTGGAAAAATGCACCTGTCATATCTGTGAATAGCAGAAGTGTTTATGAGCAAACAAAAAATAGAGAAGATTGCAAAAAGTAAAATGGATAATTTTGATTAGATGATATTAACATGTTTTGCTCAAAACTAATGCAACCAAATTTGAAAGAAAGTAGGAAACTGGGGGAAAATTATAGCAAGTGTCTCAGACAAAGGTCTCACTTCTCAAATGACTTTCTCTATATCAAATTTATTAAAAAATAAAGTAATTCCCCAGTTGATAAATGGTCAAAGGAGATGAACAGGTAGTTTTTAGAAGAAGAAATCAAAGCTGTCAATACTGACATGTAAAAAATACTCTTAATTAATATTGATTAGAGAAAGGCAAATGAAAACTCTCAGATATAATCTCACACCAACATGAAAGAAAAGGAAAATGATAAATGCTAGAGGGAATGTTGAGAAATAGGTAGATTTGTGTGTGGTTGGTAGAGTTGTGAACTTATTCAACCATTTCAGAGAAGAATTTGGAATTATTCCCAAAGGGCTATAAAATTGTGCATATCCTTCAATCCAGTCATACTATTACGTTTCCAAAAAGATCAAATCAAACAGAAAAGAACCCATTTAGACAAAAATATTTGTAGCAGCCCTTTCTGTCCTGGCAAAGAATTAGAAATAAAGGGGAAACTTTTCAATTGGGGAATAGTTAAAGAAGGTATGGTATATAATCACAATGGAATACTATTGTACTCTGAGAAATGATGAGTAGGATGGTTTTAGAAAAATCCTAGGAGGGCCTGTATGAATTGATATAAAGAGAATCGAGCAAACTCAGGAGAATAGTGTACATGCTAACAACAGTTTCATAACAATGATTAACTGTGAAAGATTTAGCTTCTTTGATCAAAACCAATAATCCAAGATAATTCTGAAGGACCCAGGATAAAAAAAGTTCTACATTTACAGAGAGAGAGAGAGACAGAGACAGAGAGAGATCGATCTAGTGAAATGAGGGAAGATTGAAACATACTTTTAAAATTTTCTTTATGTTTCTTAAAGTTTCTGTTTTATTTATTAGTTTTGTGATATGGCTAATATGGAAATATGTTTTGCATAACTTGTTTAATCGACATATTGTATGCTTGACAGGACAGAAGGAAAATTTGAAACTCAACTTTTAAAAATTGAATGTTAAAGATGTTTATATGTTATTAGGAAATATTTAACAAAATAAAATAAAAAATATAGTTTTAAATTGTTTTTATTTTCTGAGGACAAAACAAATGAAATCTCAGAAGTGGGCTAGGTGACAAAAAAGTTAATCCAGTTGGTATGTGTTACCTTCTGAATCCATAAAATAGAAAATAGGCACATGAGAAATTGGGAATTAATTATATTAATTTGTATTCATTTTCAGGTCTCAGGTAGCACAGAAATTGGAAATTATATTACTAGCGTTTCTTTATGAATTTATCAATTCGTGTTCTTCCTTTAATAATACTGATTACAGCCTATCCATGTCATCCATTTTGACTACTGTTCAGATGCTCCCAAAACATTCCACAAAGAGTCTCCCCAGTGCATCAGGGAACTTTCTTTAATTCTGCAGTTATGAAATGGATACCAAGCGATGCCTCGAGTAACTATCAGTTATTCCTTGCTCATACCACTTGCGTGATACTCCTCCTTTTCCGATAATAAAAACCACTTCTCCATGCAAAAGACTAGTGCTAAATGCAATTCAAGAAATATCTAACTTTGTTATTTTAAGGATTAAAATTCTTCTAAGTAGCTACTGTTGAATATTGAATCCTGAAAGATAGCTGGGTCTTTCTGTTATTAGCTGATATGCATGTTTGCTTCCTTTCTTGTTTCCTTCCTGATTCTAAGACCAACTAGCTATATCTGATCTCCTAGGAGCAGAAGGGCATCTGGGACCCCCTAGTACCTTGAATTAGATTAAAAGAATCAAATCTATCATATTGAGGTTGATTAAGGTTTTATTTCTTATGGTTGCTCAAGATAACTTCCTAATTTCTATTAAGAGCACCATCATTCTACCAGTTTTGGTTTTTTTTAGATTCTGATTTTTGGAGACTTTTTTAGTTCTTATCCATAAATCATCCCATTTATCCAATCAGTAACCAAGTCTTGTTGATTCTACTTCTGTGTCTCATTAGTTTTCTCTCCACTCCCATCATTCTCACTTTAACCCAAGCCTTCATTGTGGCTTGCCTAGTCTAGGGCAATGATTTCATAAATAGTTTCCTTGTATTGGCCTCTCTCCTTTCTAATTCATCTTCCGCACAGCTACAAAGTAATTATTCCTATAGTACAGATCTTACTATGTCTCTCCCTTGCTCAAGAAATTTCAGTGGCTACCTATTCCCTCTAGGATAAAATAGAAAAGCTGTTTAAAGACCTCCACAACCTGTCTCTTGTCTATCATTTTCTTACATACTCTACATTCCATCCAATTTTGTCCACTTGCTATTCCTTGTCTACAACATTCCACCTCCTGTCTCCAAGAATATACAGGGTCTTATCCATTCATGGAATGATCTCTCCTTTGCCTGTTGAAAACCATGACTTTCTAGGACTAAAATTAAGATGCCAGTTTTTACACCTTTTTCCTAAACTCTAATGTGACTACCTATCTGTTCCAAATTGCTTTGAATTCTTTTAATATATATTTTACATTTTTGTTGCTTATGTGACATTTTTTGGTGAAATAGCAAAGGCTTCTTATAGGAGATGACATATGACTTAAATTCTGAGAGTTTCAAGGTGACCTAAGAGGGGGAGATGAGGAAGGAGAGAACATCTCAGGCATGGAAGGAAGAGATTTTGAATTATAATGGCTGGTTGGCTTAGTGGATAGAAAGTTGGTCTTAGAATCAGGAAGGAAGCAAGGAAGGAAGCAAACATGCATTTATTAAGCACAGACGTGAGTCTCCTAAGTGCTAGGGATAAAAATAAAAGGAAAAAGAAACAAAGTCCCTGCTCTCAGAGAACTTACCTTCGAATTAAAAGGACAATATATAAATGGGATCTCCAAAGTTGTGGATTGGGGAGGAGAAATGGAAATATTTTTAATATAGTTTTAAAGTCCAGAAAGTGAGAAACAGGTAAATGGGGTCAATAGTTTTAGAATCCAGAAAGTAAGAAATAAGGAAACAAGTCAGGGATGGGAAATATGCAGAAGTAGTTGAATATTCCAGGATGAGGAGATCCTAGGTACTGAGATCCCAGGTTAAGACCGCAGTAGACATATGGTTTGAAAGTCTAAGAAAATCAGGAACTGGGCTCCAGGCAGTTCTCAAAGACTATAATTTGCAAAGCCAGTGCCATTCTTCTTTGGTAGAAATGTCCTCTCTTGGACTTCCATATGTCACTGCAAGACTACGGGTTTTATTTTTCCCCCCACACACACAAAAAAATGCATTTGCTTTTCTGTGTACATTTTGTAACCCCTATGAGATTACAAGCTCTGTGAGAACAAGGAACTTTGTTATTTTCATTTCTAATTTCTCCAGTGCCTAATATAACCCCTGGTAGAGAGTAGGTATAAAATAATGACTTCTGAGGAAGGGCATCTACATCATATCTTTCAGAGATTATAGATCATTTCCCCCTATATACTTTGCATCCCTTTGCAATCTCAAATGTGTCTACTGTTAATGAATTTACGTAAACTATTTTTAAAATTCATTTGTTTTTTCTTTCTTTACAAGATTCTAAAGAACTGAGTTCCATTAAGTTTTTCTCATTCTGTATGTCACACAAGCAAGCATTTATTATGGCAGGACTATGTGCCTGGTATTATATAAAACAAAGAAAATGCCTCAATAGTTCCTGTATTCAAGGATCTGACATCTGGGGAGTTGATATGTAAATAAATAAGTATATACAAGTTACATACAGAATAAATAGAAAATTACCTTAAAAGGAAAGATACTGGCAACTGAAAGGAGAAAGATGTTTCCTGTAAAAGGTATCATTCGACAAGAGTCTTGAAGAAAGCCAGAGATTGTAAGAAGCACAGATGTGGAAAGGAACCACATTCTAAGCATGGAAGACAACCAACGCACAAGCCCAGAAGTAAGAGATGATGAAGGTTCTTGCGTAAGAAACAGGAAGGAGATAAGTACTGCCTTTCATTTGCCCTAAAATGCTTTATTTTTTAGTTTCGCCTTAAACTGTTTTAATTAAATATGTCCTTAATTCAATTATAAATAAGTTAAACCCAAAATCTATTGGTGACCATAGTATTTACCCAAACTGGATACCCTTTTAAGTCATTACAGGGCTATGCCATGCAGGGTTACATGGGATTTGGTTTTTTTTGTTTTTGTTTTAACTGGTCAGAATAATAATAGCTCTCGTTTATAGAGTGGCAAAGTTGTTAAATGTTTTTCTCACAATAGTCCTGTTAGGTTGGTAATATAAGTATATTACACCCATTTTACAGATAAAGAAACCAAAGTTAATAGAAGTTAAGTGAGAATTGCCAGAATTGGTATATGAACTCATGTGTCTTTGTTCCAAGTTTTCTACCATATCACTCTGTTCTATTTCATAAAGAAAAGAAAAAACCCAAAACAATAGCAGAGGCATCTGTCAATGTCAGTGATATGTACATCTGGATTCAAAGAAGGGAAGAGAAAGGAACAGAAAGAAAGGACTAATAATCCCCTGAAAAGCAGAATCAAACTAAATAATTTCACTCTTAGGATACAGAATGCACCAGCTCTGATAGGTGTCACTTATTCTTAACTCTGAATGGGCATTAATGCATCTTGAAAATAGAAATTCAATTTAATTTTTCAAAACTCCATTCATGTTGGGGTTCTTTGTGTAGTTCTGCAGCTATTGTACAAATCTTAAGAACATACCCTTATTAAAAGTAGTTCACATTAAGAAGAATAAGGATGTTACTTTGGAAATTGCTGGCCTTCATTAAAAAAAAAAAAGTCTCCAGGTGCATGTTTCATATTGGGAAGATTTTGTGATTTTCTGATCTGAAACACGATTATTCTGAAGCAATGTTAAATGTGTGTTTGGTTTTAATCATAATTTGTTATACCTAGTCCCTTCATTAAGATTTTCTGGATTCAGGTGCTCCTTCTGGTCCCTCTCCTCCCTCTGCTGTGGCTTACAGCTTATCTCTCTTGGGAAAAGAAGCAGTCCATCATTTTGTTTACCTGCTGAGAAGGCTACCTGGCAGTTTCTCTGCACAAAGTGAGCACTGCTCTCTTGTCAGGAGGCTGTTTGATCCTTTCACACAAGGTCTGCCATCTGTTGAATAAATATAGGCAAGAGAAAGTTCAAAGTATATCACATGTAATAACATGTAGTGCTACACAATATTGACCTATGTTTTTCAAGTAATCCTTTTAAAATATTATACCATTTGGAGCAATGTTATTGGGAGTAAAACCTGGGGTCAGTTTAATTTTTCTACTTTTCTTTTGGCACTGTCTTTCATGAAATGAGGTAGAACAGTTATTCTTCCAGAAACATATATATATATATATATATATGCATATATAGATATATACATAGATTTTATATATGTATAAATATATATAAAATTATATAAATATATAATTATGTAATAATATTATATATAATATATAAAAATATATAATATATAGAGAGATATATTATATATATATATAAATCTATGTCGGTACCTAGTCCATATCTCCTATCTTCATTCTCTTCTTTTCTATCCTTTGCCCTTCTTTTGAGAACAGTCATTATCAAAATGACCTATATTAGGGGGTTAATCTTAAGTTCCCAAATAATAAGTCCAAATTTAATAAGATTCCATCCATTCAGTTAATAAAGGTTGGAATTTTGAAAGCAGATTTTGCATTGTCTTGATTAACCTTATATTGACTAAAAGGTACTTATGTTGTGCCTCTGCAATATTTGGTGAAGAATCAGCTCCATAAATATCAGTTTCCTGAGGGAGGAATAGATAGTATAATTGGTATTCTTCTCAAACCACATCCGGTCTCCCATCTCCTTCCCATCTCCATCCCTTTATACTGTCTGTCACCTATACCTCAAATAGGATTCTCCCTTCTTTTATTCATCTTGTCTTTTTCCTGGCTTCTTTCAAGACTCAACTCAAATGGGAGCCTTCTCCTGCCCAACCCACCCTCTTGAGTATCTTTCCCTTGGAGCTTACTTTCTATCTACTCTGAATGAATCTCTTATAAAACTATTTATTTACTTGTAATTTACCCTGTTAGAATGGAAGGTCCTTGAAGGCAAGCACTGCTGTTTGCATTGGTTCTATCTCCAGTATTTACTTAGTGTAGTGCTTGGACCAAGAACTCAGGACAAGATGTAAGGTTCTGTCCTTCCTTGTCTTTACTGAACTAACTTATCTTACTAATATGCAAACAAAGGTAAAGTGATATTATTTTTCATGCTTCTATGATTATATTTATATGAAAAGGTCTAATCCAACCTATTCTGAAAGGCGTATATGTTTTAGTCCAGCTACTAAGAGACTGATTTTTGACATAATCAATGCTCCAGGGGATATAAAGTGCCTGTCCCTTAAGATATTTAAAATCACCCAATGGATCAGCAATTGTGTATTAAGTTCTTCCTCTTTGTCAGGTACTATGCTATGATAAATATTCTTATTTTAGGGCTATTTTTTTCTTCCAATTATCCTTTTATTTCTAATTGAGAAAATCAACAAAACATTCATGAAACAAAAACACGAAGATTTGAATAAAAATTCATGACTAAAAAGCACAATAGAAAATTACCTAATGAATAATATAGACAGAAGCCTGCCGTGTGTGAGATACTGCTAAGCTGGCATGGTATTTGTAGAGGAAAAGGAACCTGAGCTAAGACTTTAGAAATAGGACTAGTGAAGATATGTCTAAAAGGAAAAAATGTGTTCTTGGCAATGGGCACATGTGTGAACAAATGCTGGGAACTAGAAAATCACAAGACACGTTTAGAAGATAGTGAGACAATCTCATCCAGTTAGGACAGAATTCACCCATCATTAAATAAAGAAAATATTTCATCTTTCCCCTAACTCATCAGGGCTATGCTGTGAGAGACAATGAGAAAATACGTTAGAGAAAAGTATCATTGTAAGCCAATTTGAGCCTCTTAGAAGAAAGGTGCCAGGTATGATTATGGTAGTTAAGTCTGAAATCATATTCCCTCTTTCCATCCTGTTTCTAGAGGTTTAAACATTTTTAAAGAATGACACCTCAATGTTTCTGCTGCTGTTTTGATTTTATTTTTTTGTTTTCTTTTAAGGAGAGAACTTAGAGGTAATATTCTATAAAATTACTTTTTTTTTCTTTTCAGCCACTGTTTTTGTGCTCAGGGACTCAAGTAAGCTTCTCTTCAAGACTTCAAATATATCTCAGAGTGCATCCTCAAGGAAGACAAGTCATTTTGACATGTTTGAAGAAATTCCCTTAAAAATAAATTATATAGTCTCATCTCTATTACAGATCAGAAAACTGTGGCTGGGAACCACACACTGCTTTCAGTAAATATAGATGATATATTTTTTCAAACGTTGTCCCTCCATAAGTCTATTATTTTGTCATTCTGAGATTATTGAGCAATTAAAGCAACATATGTGACTTTTTAATGAAATATATTATTTTTAATGAATTAATTAAAACAAAAACCACTTAATTTTTTTTTTACCATATGTAATAGATCCACTAATTACTTGTTTTGAAACCTTTACTCAATAAATCGTCTTTACCCTGGTTGGTCTTTGTTCAGCTCGCAGCTTGGTATGGTAGAAAGATGAGTGAATTTGAAGAGAGAAGACCCAAGTTCAACTCCTGACTCAGTGTCAGTAGTATCAATCCAGTAATCCCAGACAAATAATTAACTTACTTAGCCCTCCGTTCCTTCTTGGTTAGAGAATTTTGGGGCCCCTTCTTGCTCTAAATTGTATGATTTTACTAGTATACACTTTGTGATATAGTTTGTCCCTACATAATAGGTATGCTTTGGCCCCCAGGGTAGAGACCAAAAAAAGCCCCTTGTAATAAACCTTCAGAAAAAGATAAGTGCAGTTTGTCAACAAGTTCAGAGGATAGGACCTCAAAGTCTTGACCTGAATTGTTGTGAGATAACATACTTAGGAATGTGTGCCTTCTCTCCTCACAGCAATCTATTCCAGGACACGTTCACACTTTTCAGATGTGAGGGAAAAGGAGCTGATCTGAGAATGTCTTTTAGATTATGCAGGAATTCTAGTTTGAGCTTGAAATTCAGAAAGCACCAAATGCTGTGGTACTATACGTATGACCTGGCCAAGCAGCCATTGAAGGCTCTAGTTATGGAGAGAGCAACGATGTTATGTGTGCGATTGTGATATTTTTTGTGTAAAGCACTTTCCAAATCTGAAAAGGCTGTATGAAAGAAAGTCCATTGGTATTGCTGCTGGGATCATTGTGATTCTTGGTTTGTGATTCGAAGAAGAGCTGCAGATAGAAGCCATGTGGCATGCATACCTTACTGGTCCGCTGAGAACCTGGCTCTATGTTGACTGGCCGTCTATAGATAGGTTAAGAAACATGGCCCAGTGTCAGTTCTACACTGTTGCATGGGGTATAACCCAAGGATTCTGGAGAATGTGCTCAGTTCTTCGACGTTTGGGTGTTGAATAGCTCTGGGCAGAGATGCAATCAGGGTGTTGGAAGAGACCTTAGAGATGACCCATTTACCCAGTGTGTGAAACTCCAATTAAAGCATCTGCTAACAAGTTATCTTTAAGTCTTGCCCTGATTGTGCATTGCCTCAAAGTATTACCCATTCCACTTGGGGAAAGCTTCAGTTGCTGGAAGTGTTTGCTTATAATGAATTGAAATCTGTTTCTCTGAACATTTCACTCATCAGTCCTAGATTCTCCTCCCCCTGTACACTTTTTGACTAAGCAAAGAAAAAAATAACAAATTTATACAGCCTATTGCAAAAATCTTAGAGTAATTTTAAGCTATTAGAGCTAAGCTATCCTAAGACTTTTAGAATATCTTGAATAGCACTTTAGTGATAACAAAATTAGGGGAGCCAGGTGCAGAGAGTGCCCAGCTTGGAGTCAAAAAGACTCATCTTCCTGAGTTCAAATCTGGCTTCAGATACTTGCTAGCAGTGTGACCCTGGGTAAGTCACAACCCTATAAGCCTCAATTCCTTATCTATAAAATGAGCTGGAGAAGAAAATGGCAAACCGCTCCATTATCCTTGAAAAGAAAATTCCAAAAAGGCGTCACGGTATCAGACATAACTGAAACAATTGAATAGCACCAGTACAATTAAGCAGATAGAGAGCTGAGCTTGAATTAAGGAAGATGGGTTCAAATTATTCTGGTTGTGTGACCTTGGGACATTAATTTATTCTGCTGCTCTGTGAGAATATTGCAGAGAATCAATCAATTAAAAAAAAATTGTGTCTACTCTCTGCCAGGTACTGTGCTAAGCTCTAGAGAAGGAATAGAGCTTCATGAGTAGATTTCCCTCACCTGAGAGTTCTCTACATTTCTAATTATCTCTATATTTATATAGACACATGTAAACACATATTTATGTATATACATGCATATATGTGTATCAGTCATCTGTATCATCTAGCATTGTGTGGTCAATATGTTCACTTTGTTTTCCTCTGTGGATCCGACAAGGAGATAGGTGTCGAGTGATAGAGTGCCAGATGTGGTGAGATAGACTTATCTTCCTGAGTTCAATTCTGACCTCAGACACTTAGTAGATATGTCACCCTGGGCAAGTCACTTAACCCTGTTTGTCTCAGCTTCCTCATTTGGAGAAAGAACTGGCAAACTACTCATTATTTTTGCCAGGAAAACCCCAAATCGGGTCCTTACGAGTCAGACACAACTGAAAAACAACTGAGAAAGCCTGTGTCTTGATCCCTATTACTGATGAAAGAGCTAAAAAGTCTAGGGTGAAGCACCGTGCTATGCTGCTTCAGCTTTCTCTAGGTTAACAGCGATCAGTTAACATTCTCTTGCTTTAGACATTGAACCAATTCTGAATCTATCTAATTATGGATCAACTCAGCCTGCACCAGTCCACTTTGCCACAAGGATTCTTTCAGATTTTGTTAAATGTTTTGGTGAAAATGTCAATATAATGCCCGCTGTTAATTTGATCTACTAATCTAGTAATGGTATAAAAAATGAAATGAGGTAAGATTTAATTTATTATTGGTAAACTTCTACTGTTTCTTAGTTATCCTTGCATTTATCACCTATACTCACAGATCAGTCATTTATGAATCAGCACTAGAACCTTACTGGAAACTAACCTCAAGTTCACTGGCTTATAGTTGTATAACCTATCTTTCCATTGTTTGAAAATGTAACTCTACTTCTGGTATCTCTCGTTCTCAAAAGATTTTTGAACAAGTTTGGCATATGATAGTAGTGGAATACTGCTGTGCTATAAGAAATGATGAGCGCATTGATTTTAGAAAAAAGGACAAATTAGTATGAAATAATGACGAATGAAATGCACAAAACCAAGAGAATGTTGGTTACAATAACGGCAGTATTGTTTTATGTCATTTTGTCATGTATGTCATTTTGACTATTATAAACACTCAAATTAGTTATAAAGAACATGTGAAGGAAGATGCTATCTGCATCCAGAAAAAGAATTGGCCATTGTATCTATATAATATCTTTATCCATATACTTTATCTAGTATCTATCTAATGATTTTATATATATGCATGTTCATGTATACATGTATGTGCACACATGTGCACACAATACATGTCAGTGTATACATGCATGTGTACTTATGTATGTATGTATATATGTACATATGCCTGTGTGCATACATACATACACACATATTTGTATCTAATCATAACTATCTGGGGGAGAGAAGAACAAAAAGAAAAAAGAAATTTACAGGATAACTTTATTATATATCTAAAAGGAATAGCAAATGTATATAATAGATCTGCAATTGCATGTGAAGTCATCATTTTTATTATAACACTTCATGAAAATAGTTGTTTTATTCCACAAATTAAAAATAAACAATTTTTTAAAAAAGTACACTGGTTTATTTTCATGGTTAAAAAAAGTTCTCTTTTCACAATTTTAAGTTCTTTTTCTGCCCCCAGGATAGAATTCATTTAGACCATCACTTCATGGAACCCTCTAAGGATACTTTTCCCCTTTGTGGGAAGTACTGCATTAATTCTACCAGAAACTGACATGAAGGGAGGAAATTCCATAAAATATAACTGATATAAAGGGAAAAAAAATCACCATTGTAAAGCATTTCTATAAATAATTATATAAAAATTAGCTCTTTCCTAAGAATTGAGGAAAGGGCATCAAAAATACTAAATGTAAGTTACTCTATGGGGCTATTTGTATATTACACATTCTCCTTGGGAGGAAGCTTCTTCTCAAGTCAAAAGCTCATAAACTTGGGGAAGTCTGGCTATGCTATCAAGTCTCCATGACAACATCCCTGAGGAAGGGGTATATATTTAGCTCTCAGTGTTCCTATGTAGCCAGAGTCTGTGATCTCAATTCCCCTTTAGTTCAAATGAAGTTTAGCCTCCAGGACCTTCACCCATATTCTCAGCAGCACCTGGATCCTATGACTCATTCTTCCAAAGGAAATAAAAGTGAGCCCCAAGTTCAAGTTTTAGGATTCTACTTGGGAGAGCTATTGGATCCATCATAAAGTAAACTGTAATTTGAGAGCCCTCTGGGAGGTCTTAACCTTCCAAGCTAGCATTGCAGGGTCCTAGCACACATTATGAAATAGAAAACACCTCAGGGCCACCTCTCCATTCACATTCTGATCACAAGTAAAGACATGTTTGCAGTCAAAGTGAAGGAACTAATTTATTAAAAAAAAAAGAAAGAAAAGAAATGGGGCTTACAAAATAGAATTAGCAGCTGTAGACAGCAAAACAGGACAGAATTTTCTTTCTTATTTTGTAATTTCTATCCAAACTGGCAGAAGGGAGGGAGAAGGAGAAATATTTCACTTACCTACCATGCTTTACAGCTAAGAGAACAGGAAAAATCTCCACTGGGCTATTGCAATACCTTTTACCCACTGTGGAAGCATACACTGGTCACCCCAGAGGAAGCCCAGTTATTTTCTTCTTCACTAAACAGGCTCTGCCACTTATCCTTGTCTCCCAGGCTTTGGCTACTCCTGCTTCTCCTGGGCTATACTCTCCTTTTGATCTTTTGGGAACCTAAAACTTTATGCTGCAAGAATAAATTAAATCTTTTCCACTAAAGCTCTTGAAATTACAGTAGATGCTGTCCTCTCCAGGCAGTTATGTCACTTCTCAGTGAGAACCTCATACAAGAGACTACATTTAAATGTGTATGTGTGTATATACATGCTCTTTATATTTATATATGTATTTATACATATTTGTATGTATATGTATATTTACATACACAGATAAGCACCTTCAAGACAATTTCTGGCTCTAGTCTTAAGAATTTAGTAATAATAGAAATAGCTGATATTTTTGAAGCCTTTAGCACGGTTCGTTGGAAGAAATGAAGGAAAACTGAATCTGTAGCCAAGTCTTGTTTCAATCACACGAGTAATTCTGTTTCTCTGCCTCTCACTCTTTTTTTGTGTTTGCAGTTGACATCCTATGGTTTCTGCATCTAACACTGGCCTGACCTGGTTAGGGCATTAGTAATCTATCATATATTTGGTGCTTTTTTTTTTTTTTTACCTGCCGTACCATACCCATTGTAGCTCCCCATGAGCTTGGAAATGAATATTAACATGATTTACAAAGTTTCTTACAGCAACTAATCATTCAGGTTTACCTTCATTCTAAGTGTTTCAAGGCTATTTCCTTGAGCAAAATTCTCATTTCCCCCTTATTTGTGATTTCTGGCAGGTGCTAAGAGAACAGCAAAATATTTTATAAAATCAAATTAATTTGTGATAGAATATATAAGAGAGGGGCCTAAATATTCTGGGGCTATATTCACATTTAAAAAAGGGAAATCTGTTAGCCTAAATTAAGCTTTAATTGGTAGAATGTTTCGATGGGTTCTTGGCTATGTGAATAGAAGCTTTTGAAAGTAAAATCTTTCTGGTTCTCCCTGTCTCTTCCTTCCACCTTGCCCTTTTCAGTTATACATAAAAATAGCAATCTGCAACTACACTTGCCACTTCTGAAAAAAAAAATCTTTTATGATCAGAAGGTCAGGGAACTTTTCAGGGAACATAGTCTACTTATTGCTGTTTCAATTTTATTTCTCTTAATTGACTGTACCCTAAAACCCTGGCTTGCCTTTTCACAAATGCACCATGCTGGTGGCAGTGGAGACTTTGACAGAGAACACAGATGAATCTGCAAATTCATATATGAAAGACAAGAGCATACCAGCAGATGCTTTGTTAAAGATCAGTGCATACCTTATTGAGAGTCTGAGGTTCCCTAAATCTTCTCTGTTAGCACTCAGCAACAAAGACCTTGTTTCCTGTATCATGATGTGGCCTAAACACTTGTTACCATTCTGAGAGTTCATGGATTGTTGCCCTGCTCAGTGTCTAGTTTGAAATTATCCTTATTATAATGTAGCCAACTATGGAAAACTGTGAGAAAACAAAATCAGGTTTCTTTTTTTTCTTGGAGATATACAGATCAATAAATACATATACACACCTTGGAAGTATACTATAATTCTGTTAACCACTTGATTGATCTCCTTGTCTCTTATCTCTCCCAGTGTCCGCACAGTTGCTAAACTGAAATTCCTAACACCCAGATCCCGCTCTAGCACCCTCTTACTTACAAAGTCACTGATGGTTCCCTACTGCCTCTAAGCTATGAAATAAGCTCTTTAACATTTCATATAAAGCCTTCCACAGTTTATCTCCCACCTACTTACCAGTTATTTTCTATTACTTAACTTACTCTCAGTTCTAACCAAATTTGCCAATGTACTTGCTGCTCCACCAGCAACCTCTTTCTTTGAATGAGTGGTCCTCTGTATATGGAATGCCCTCCAGTCCTCCTTCCTTCCACCTCATAAGAGCCTTGGCTTTCCTCAAAGTATACTTCAGGTGACTCCTTTTATAATATAGGTAAATGGATTTCCTGAACCCCAAATTCTCCCTCTTCCAACTCAAAATATTTTGAATATTTTAAAATTAACTTTTAAATATATTGCTGGCTTCTTGAAGTCAAGGACCAGTTTATCTGTCTCTTTGTGTCCTGAGTACTTAGCATACTTTTGTGTTCTCAGTACTATCAAGGATTTCTTTGAGGCCTCTATAGTTTCATTGCATTTCTTCAGATATATTGACACCGTGTCTATCTTCCCCATTTATCCCCAGGGTATTGATAACTTGGTAATAACTACCATCTGAACTTCTACTTAATTTTTTTTAATTCGTTCATTTTCATCAAAACTTCATAGTTTATTTGCACTGTTCATTTGGTTTTCTTATCCATCTTCAGAATTCTACATGTTGGAAAAATAACCATTAGCTGTATTACAGATTCAAATATGGCATCGCTCCACTACCACAAGATTATGAGATAAACGCACTAAGATAAGAAAGGTTTATAACTCAGTATATTTTCCTTGTTTTTCATATGTAATCCACTCTTTGAATAAGAAAGGGAGAATTGAACTCAATATAGCTAACTCCATTTGTCATAATTATCAGGTTGAGGAATTAAAGGGAACAATTTAAAATCAGCCTGTAACATAACAGCAGGTGTTAAAGATGGTTTAACATGTGGGTCATTTGCTCTTCGGTACTGTTCACATTTTGTTTTCCATTCTTTTGTATTATTACTCCAACTAAACTGGAAGCACTATGAGGACAGGAACTATGTTGCTGTGGTTAGTTGGTGATCAGCAAATGTTTATTTATTGATAAAAAAAAATGCAGATCTGAGTATTTTTTAAAATGCTTGAGGACTGTCTCCTCTACAAGGTTGATAGGTTAAATTAATTTCCTCCCCAAATCTATCTTGTCAAGGTTAGTCTCTCAGAAGTAGTTAATGTAAAATGAGACCGATAATGAAAAAATAATTTGTAATCAAATCTTGCTTGCAATCGTTTATCATCCCAATAATTTTTCAGGTTGAAAATTAGCTCAGCAGATTCTGTCTGTCCATAGGAAAAGCCCAAGTGAAAAACTCTCAGTTGGTCCCAGCACTACCTTTCTCTGATGTCACTACTATTTGCATGCCAAAGGGAAGCCTGCAGGCAAAGTGGCCCTCTCTGGGGACAGGTGCAGCCAAGAGAAGGAGACTGACAGCTCATGGTCAGGGCACAGAGAAAAGCTCAGCTAAGCAAATACCCTTGGCACTGTGACGTCAGGCTCCTGGGGCCAGCCATGATACCTGAGGCAGTCCAGGAGTGCTAGGTCAGGGGAGGATGTATTCTGCAAAGTGAACTGAAAGGCAGTGCAAAGTTTCCTCTGTTCAAAAAATTAAGTTGTTGAAGAGATCGTAATCAGAATAATTAAATGCTTTTGCTTTGAGGCGTACTTTCCATCTGACCCTGAGGTATTACAATTTTGGAATCATTTTTCTTTTTCTTTCACATAGAGATTTTTTAAGGGTTAAGTGACAAGAACCAAACAGATAAGAAATATTTCTGAAGACAACACGAGGGAACTCTTCACTGCTGTCATTTGTAAGAAAGAATATTTCCTAAAAGCAGTCTATTAAATTGACATGGGTGCTTGGAACCTCAGAAGTGAATACTAATGAAAAGATTCCATTAGGTCTTCCTTACTGAAATAACACCCTCTTTCTTTTTACTTAGTGAAGGAACTAGAGCAAAATAGCTTTCTTCATGCTGACCTATATAGTGAAAAATTGATTGCTCATGATGGTTCATTTTTTTTTCTTTTCAGGATTCAAAGTGTGAAATTAATATCTAGCAAGCATGTATAGAACCCATCTTACAACTGTTCATTATAAGAAAATTAGAGATGTTGAGGAATTTCATACATTATCCCCAAACCAGATCTTCATTATCCATTCCTGAATATTTGCTACAAACTGGAAAATGAGTTACCAACCCATTAGAATTTCCCTCTTTCTCCTATTTCCTGATCTACAGTGGTAAATCTTTTATAAGAAGAAGTAAAATACCTGGTTGGGGGGCCCCAAAGGAAGGAGAAAATGGGAGAAAAAGATATAAGTAATCTAATATTGAATTATTGAGAGTCTTCTGAGCTGTGGAATTGAAATGGGCTGCTTCCATGTGGAATAAATTTCCCATTAATGGAAGTATTAAAATATAGACTAGATTGCTGGTTGAGGATGTTGGATGCCAAGTATCTATTGAACTAGATGACTTCTGGGGTTCCTTCAAAATCCAAGAATCTCAGGTTACATGATTTCTAGATTTGGGTCATATTCAACAACGAGTTATTCTTAAGTGTTCTCACTTTGACATTTTATTTTCTTTTATATACACATTTGCATATGTTCACAATTGTGTATGTCAAGGACAAATGCACAGGTGACGTGAAAACTCAGTTTGCATGAACTTGCCCCTTTTTAGGACTATGTTCATGATCTATTTATTTCTTACTTTGCCATTTCAGTCATGGAATCAGAGAGTTCAAGCTGGAAAGGATCTGAAAGATCATTTAGTCCACTTTTCCCACTTTGCATAGAAGGGATATGAAGCTCAAAAAGGATAAGGTACTTACTCAAGGTCACATAAGCAGCAAGTGACAAATGACAAAGGAAGAATTTGAAACCAGGTTTTTTTGTGTCTAAAAACAATGCTCTTTCCATTGTTAAGAGTGGTTATTGAATATCTAGGATTGCACTCTTTACCCTATGATCTTTACAATTTAGTTGGAGAAAGAAATGAATATATTTCCTGGTATAACAAAAGGAATATTGGATTAGAGGTCATATTATTTGGATTCAGATCCTGCCTCTGGCTCTTAGCAGCACAGTGACCTTGGACAAGTGAATTAAATTCTCTGGTTTCAGTTTTCCCATCCAGAAAATGAAGTGATTGCAGTAGCTCATTTCCAACTTTCCCTTTCAGTTCAAAATCCTATGATCCCTATGATTATGATCTGATGGTGAAATTAGAAACAAATCAGTGCTAAATGCTTTGGTTTGGGCTATAAATGCAATAGGAATTTAGGGAAAAGTGAGATCGGTGTAGAATGGTGTAGTCCAAAAGAAAAAAAAAAGAGAAAGTTTTGGTTGAGGTGGGATTTGGTAGGATTCGAAGGATCCATAGGATATAGAGAAACAGAAAGGAAGAGGGAGGATATTTGAGGTGGAAGGAATCGGTATAAAAGACATGAACAGTGGCTTATATGAAGCAATAATGAAGTCTATTTAACTAGTTCAAATTGTTTATATTGGAAAGCAGAAGGAAACAAGAGTGAGGCTAGATTTTACAGAGCCTAAGAAAATGAGCAGAAAGGTTTTGACTTTATGTCTAAGGCAATAAGAAGATATTATGGGTCATGGGAGGGGAATATAACATGAAAAATGTTTTCTTTAAGTTGTCTAGAAGGTGAAAGAAATCTTAGCAGTCAAAGCGAAACCATATTATATGAAGTTAAGAAATGAAAGGTAAAGAAATAAGACTATGTAGAATAGTGTGAATAGTAGAATAATATATACATCTACATAGATGTTTTATTTTAGAAACTTGACTGTAAAAATGAGAAGAGCTAAAAAAGATGGTAGCTTAAGGGAGTAGCAGGATCAGATTTTGGTGTTCGTTGATTTATTTGGTTTTTTGTTTATTTAAGAATGGGAAAGTCCTGGGCATGTAAGTAGGCAGCAGTAGAGAAGAGACAAGGAAAGATTGTGTGTCACATACACACACAAAAGAGACTCTTCTCCTAAGGTCAAAGAAGATAGGGAGCTCACGGAAAATGACCTTTATTTTCTCCTTAACACCAAAGACAAGCTCCTCTGCTAAGAGGGAGGGGGAGGTGATGTCCCTGGTTGGAAAAGAGTGAAAGTTTGTAATAGAAGGTAATAGGGGGAGTGTAAAAAGTAAATAAGGGAAGAATTTTTAAAATATTCTTTTTAGGTGTACTTACTGTAGAAATCATAGTGGATCTTACTGTCACGTTAGCCACCTCCCATTCTCATTCCCCTCATCCAATCACTGGCCAAGTCCTGGCATTTCTGTCTTTGAAACATTTCTCAGACGTTTTTCTTTCTCTTCTCTGGCACTATCACTAGCCTGGTATAGGTCATGGTAGCTGAGGAGGCCAGTTAATGGAGAGGCCAGGTCCTAACGTGGGGGTTGAGCTCCTCAGGTCTGAGCACCTGGAGCTGAATTGGAGAGAAAGACTGTGAAACAGGCATCGAACTCTGAAAAGGGATTATTATCAGAAAGCTGGCAAATACCTGAAATTAAAATCTCTAGACTTCATGATAACAATTGCAGTCACTCTCCAGGAAGAAGGAAGGGTGTGATATTCTGCAGTGATAACAGAGAGACTGTTAGGAGTTATGATACAATAGGGAGCAAGAAGTATGCTGATTCCTTCCCTTGGTCCACGGTAAGGGGAGCACTGAGACTGTGGCCAAATATATAACACCTTGCAGAGGGCATCAAGCTTCTGTGAGTACAATCTTATAGGAAAAATGAGAGAGCAGGTCTAGGATGAAAGAGTTTATTAAAAAGAACATGGATTCCAGATGCAATCTACAATGGAAAGAAAGGGTATTGGAAGAGATGGGGCCTGAAATGAAGGTTCAGTGAGACATCAGAGGTAGCAGGAGAATGAAGATTTTCACAACCCAAAGGCATGATTGGTATGTACATTCTGTTTTATAATGATATAGATGGACTATAGATCATTGTGTATACCAGGAGATTCACCCAGTCATGTAACCAAACCTGTAAAATAACAAGTTCTTTTATAAAGGAATTTTTACTGTACCAAACATTTTACTGTTGAGAATGCTTGACAAGGGCTCTGGATGACATCAGAATTACTTAACTGCATTAATGAACAGAGGAAGTGGGGTAGGGGAAGGCTAGTTCTTTGCTCTTACAGAAAGAAAAGTGTGTGTGTGTGTGTGTGTGTGTGTGTGTGTGTGTGTGTGTGTTGTGTGAAGACAGTGGTAGTAGTAGACATCGTCATCATCTTCGTCATCTCAACTTGCCTGATCTTAAGATGATAGAAACAGACTGAGGCTGAGACAGTAACTGGGAAGGGTGAGGGTGGGTCAGGGGACAGAAGGACAGGAAAGGGAATTCTGATCATAAATCACTCCTTTCTTTGTGCCAGTCCCTCATTCTGAAGTTCACTAACAAAACAAATAAACGATGCAACTATAAGTTCTTAGAACCTTAGTGACCAGAAGTTATGATTACACTGATGTCTTCCATAATGCATGTAGATATGTTCTCATTCACATTTGCAACTGAAAGGAACCCTAAAGACTGGTCCAATCCACTAATTTTATTGTTGATAAAACTGAGCCCCACAGGGAGTGAGTTGACCAAAGTGGCAGAACTGGGATTTGAACTGGAATATACTGTCTCCCAATCAGGTATCCTTTGTCCTGTGCCATCCTGCCTCCTAAACCTGAACTACTTTATCTGAAAGGTGACAATAAAGTTGAGAATAACATCGAAATAAATTACTGAAATGATTTTTCTGTTTTTTTTTTCACTTTACACACAGGAACATATTCACAAATCTATACTGAATGTATTAGTAAGACAGTCCCTTGATCTCTACAGACTTGGTTGATTTTTTTCACATAATTTCAGTAAATGAAATCACCTCATGCTTTCTTGCTCTCTCTGTTTTGTAAAGAAAAGCTCACTACTAATTTTTGCTTCTGATTTCATATATTATTCTATAAAATAAAAACTTTGCAGAAATGGAAGATATTTAGGAGTTTCATTCAACATCATTCAACTTTTATGATATAATTTTGAGAAATGTGTGACCAGTGAAAAGCAGAAGCTTTCTGAAGGCAGGCATTTTATCTTGCTTATCTTTACGACATTTAACTGTGGACTAGTGCCTAGTCCAAAAGAAACACTGAATAAAAATTTGTTTAATGTCTACGTTGACAATTTATCGTATTTGAAAATAAATGTTAAAATTAAAGACAAAATGAAACAATCTTAATTACTTGAAACAATTGTGGTTTTAAAAGATACTTTAAGAAAGTTAATATGAATCTTAAATAACTTCTGTTAAGGGGAAAGCTTATTGTAGAACTTGGAAAGAAACAAAACACTTTTAAAAGCTTTAGTGATATGCAAATAAGAATAATTTTAAACTGTTGCATGTGCATCTTTAACAGTACACAGAAAATATAACCTTTAGCATTATTTTTAACCTTTTTTGAAATGGTTTACATAATCCACAGAGTAAACTAAAATATTTCTATCTTTTTCCAAATCATTCAATTCCAGATTCTCTGGACTGAGTACAGTATTTACTTGATGACCCTCAGTGAAATGCAGAGGAGTTAGGAGGGGGTGGAGGGTTGGATAGGGGAAGAGTTTTTTAAACTCGCTGAAACAAAAATTGCATTATGAACAATATGCAATCTTCTCCTGGGAACTTCCCCCTGAGACAGAAGCCTGTTCATTATGGACTCAATTCAGAAATAAAAATGTGCAGGTTGTGGAGCAGATAAAACATGCATGAATGGCCAGAGTGTTAGTAAGATCTGACCCAGAATGCTCTTTCATATGAATCTGCCTTTCTCCAAAGGGAAGTTATGCGAAGCTCACAGCTGACATTTTTGTTAATTCATGTTTGTGTGCATATCATCCATGAAGAACTTCCCATTTGTACAGAAGAGTTAATTTGTAAAATAATAGAAATGGAAGGACCATGGTTTAGTGGTTAAATCAAGGGATTTGAAAGTCAGAAGTTCACTCTCAGTTCTGACAATGACTTTTTGTATAATGCTGGGTGAGTTCCTTGACCTCCCCATGACTAGTTGGTAACGTTTACCAGTTTATGTCTAGGAGTGTTGCTCTATTTCCCCCTCTTTAATTTAGGTGAACACTGTGACAACATAGTCATTCGTTGTCGGTGATTAAGCAAATATTTAATAAGCACCTACTGCGAGAAAGGCACTGGGCTTAGGAGCAGAAGGGGATAAAAATGTGAATAAAATGACATATTGAAAGCAGGATCCTGTTCTCTGACAGCTGACAGTATATATAAAAAAAGGTAAGCCCCATCAAGAAATTTTGCTTATAGTACCAGGCTCAAGGTTGTCCTCTGAGTTCAACCACCTTTCACTGGGATTCTCTTGGTATTTCAGTAATTATACTTGCATATATGCTACAAATAGTTTAGAGTGGTATAGTATGGTTCAACATCCCCAGTAGATCTACTATGAAAAAAATGCTCTATCAAAAATAGGGCTATAATGAATCAAATATCCAGGTTCAGTGACTAGTGCATTTCAGCCTAGTGGATAATGTCATAACCCCTAAAGTCTCATGGTTGTTTTCAATTCTGCTTTAAGAAGCTTATTTTAAGAGAAAAGCTGTGAATTTAGTCACAGTCATTTTGAACTCCTAATGGCAAAGAAGTTACACTCAAGCTCATTTTGGATTTGTATGTATTCCAAGTTAACCCTTGGTCTCTGTGGTTGAGGCAAAATTCAGTGAACTGGGCATGTTTGAGTAATGAAGCAGAAGATTATATTATGTTGTTTCTGGTTAGGCAGTCACCAAGAAAAGAAATTGGAGGAAAAGACTTTTTCTTGGAATTTTCCTTAGCCTCGGTCTTCTTCTCTGAAATTTCAATGTCACTCCTTTTTTCATCTCCCTTCTTTGCCATAGCTCAGTCCTACCTTTGCTCCTCAGTTGTTTTGCAAAACCTCAGCCTCCAATCTGTCAAATTCTTCTCCTTTCTAAATTTGTTTGATAATCTGTAGATGATCTGGAGCTGTGACAAACTTACCCAGCCAGTTGAAATAGACTTCCAATCTGGTTTAACTTCACTTCACCCAGTGACTTTCAAAGGTATTTCCCCCTTGGACTTTAGACTTTGATTGCTTAATTGATCATTTGAGATCCCTTCTCATCTGGTTAAGGTATTGGAGTGAAAATGGACCAGAGTGAACGCAACTGCAATCTTATATGACTACTATCAAAACATGTGTTGGGATGGATATAAATAAGCTGAGAATATTAGAATGCAGAAACTGACCCAGAATAACTGACAACCTAACTGTGGCGTGACAAATCTTCAAACTTGTTCTGTCATAGCCTTCCATTTAGACAATCCTGATATTTAGTTGGATCTACTAACTTGATATGGGCTGGCCTTAGCATACATGAACGCTCTGCAGAAATCAATCTTCACCTTTCCCTCATGCCCAGAATGAACTCTCTCCTCATCTCCACTTCCTTCAAGATACAGTTCAAACCACCAGGTAATATGTTAATTTTTCCCCAATAATTCCCCCACAGCTCTTTCTTTATTCATTTTGTAATTATAGTACAAATGTTTGTTGTGTATATATGTGTGTGTATGTATGTATGTATTTATGTATGTATGTATGTGTGAATGTATATAGTCTCCCTAAGAAAATGTAAACTCCTCAAGAAATGGGGATTATTTCATTTTTGTGTTTGGGTCCCTAGCATCTAGCTGAGTGACAAGTGTATATTAAGAACTCAGTAAATGCTTATTGATAGATCTGTATTGTAACTGGATTGTTTGGTCCTATATAGACATAATCTACAATTCAAGCATGAATCCCTCAATCCTAGAATACTATGTAGTGGATGCAGTGGAAAGGGCACCAGAGAAATGCTTAGAATGCCCATCCCTAACTATGTGATTCTCTGGGAACTCACAGACTTTCTGGTCCTCAGTTTACTCATATATAAAATGGTTGAATATCCTGATGCCTATCCTACCTTTATTACCTCATAGGGTGTGTTGAGAGAATCAAGTTAGATGCAAAATTGTATGGCAAAACTATTATTATCTCCTGGATTAAGAACAGAGAAGGGAGATGAAGGAAAGAGGGCGAGTGTCTTCTATCCAGTTTCACAAAGTTATACTTCAGTTTTTAAATACTTAGGGAAATGAGTTTAGAAAGAACCAATGATTGCTTTGGCTACAACCATCCTCCTGGTTGTGTACTCACTAATCAGGCGGTATCTTCCAGAATGACTAAACATGGCATCCTAATTCAAAGGAAAATATAAAAAGTTATGAGGCCTTTGGGTATCAATTAGTGTTAATAAAACAAGAATCTGATGAGATAATTGAAAATGAATCAGACACATGTGTTTCACCACGCCCATGACATTTAAAATGAGGTGTTTAACCTTATGAAAAACCTGCCTTATGACAATCTGGGTTCTTTGTTTTCCTACCAGTAACTTCGATTTTTAAAAGATTGTCAGTGCAATGTTTTCCACAGTTGTCTGCTAAGAATATTTTCTTGTCTGTTTCCAGAGAAAACAGCATGTGTTTCATTAGAGTGTTATTCCTTACCCTTCCACCCCCTCCCAAAATGGGAACAAAAAAAAGTTCTTATGGGTAAGTAACATATAACTAAGTCCTTTAAATATAGATATGATTGGAGTAATAGCATTACATTCTTATTTTTAATGGTGGTATATAGCTTCTTCTGTAGTATATAGGAATTTGTTCTGGTTTTGTTTTTTTTTAATCTGATTCCAGGTCTTATTACTCTAGGTGCTAGGTAGTAGGATCAAACCCAGGACTGTCATTTATCTTCTGAGAAGAATTCAGGCTTCAGTTACCTTTTTGGTGATGGAATAAAAGTGAAAATTAAATCCATAAAATACCAAACAAGAGGATGTCTCATAAGAGGCAGTAAGGCCACAGATTTATTCATCATTTGCTCTCTGAGGTCCTTAGAAGTAGGAACTTTTCATTTTTGCTTATTCTAAGGAACCATTCAGAAGTCTATTCCAATACTTTCATAAATGCAATGAAGGGAACCTTGAGTAATCCAAGGTGATATCAACCGAGTCTGGCTTCTAGCAGGTGGCCTATTATACAGAAAAAGCTACAAGTCCAGGCATAACAACCAGATGTATGTCTGTTTTTGAAGTTCTGGACAATTGAAGAAGTGTGACCTATTGATGAATAGGGAGCAAGGCTTAGAGTCAGTACAATCTAGGTCACTTTCTGGTATCAGTGTGTTCGTTCTTGGTTGCCGAAGAAGATCATGCCATCAGAGAAATAATAACATGACTTGCACTTGACTTTGTTTTGAGTGAGGGAGAGCTGTGCAGATCGCCAGACTCACTTCTCCTCCACAGCCATCTGAATACAGTGACCAGATATTCATCAGGATGACTGAAGATGACCCAGGATGAGGCAAGTGAGGTTAAATGACTTACTCAAGGTCACACAGCTAGTGAGTGTCAAGAGTCTGAGGTGAGATTGGAACTCAGTTCCCACTGACTCCTGTACTGGTGCTCACCTAGCTGCTCTCTAGTATCAGTGATGGCTTCATGAAGGAGGTTTCATCTGAACAGGACCCTGAAGGTGGATAAGGATTCTAAGAGGAAAAGATGAAGCAGAGTTGAATTCTAGGTATGGGGGTGTTTTTCTAAATATATGGACACAGGAAGCAGGAGTCTGGATCTAAAATTTTAGTTCTAGTAATCTAGTTTTTTGGAATATAGAATATATAGAGTGCCACTTAAAACATATATTCAGCACCTATTGTATGGTGGGCATTATGCTAAGCACCAAGGATACAAAAGGAAACAATGCACAGTCCCTGCCCTCAAGGCGTTCACACTCTAATGGGCAGGGATAAAACGAAACGTTACACTGACATTGTGGCAGTCCTGAAAGGTTTGTATCTTACCTGGGAGGTTACAAGAAACTTCGTTGCTGTTGTTTGTTCGTTACTTTGTTTGTTTTTTACAGTTTGATAATATGGTCATATCCATGGCAGAAAGAGAGTTCAATAATGTTCATGGATAGCCCACAAGTTCCAATATAAAATGACTATACAATTGGTTCAAATAACGAATCCTAAGAAGTCCTGACCATATTCAAATTTTCATTGTCTGTTTCCATTGGACTAGAATCAATTACCATATATATATATATATATATATATATATATATATATATAAAACTGTAACTTTGAATAGTGAAAATTTGAATAAGGAGGTCATTTCACAGGATTCATCATTCACACTAATTGGGACCTGGCTCTACTTCACAGGTTAATTGATAATTTTAATATCCTACCTATCAAAGTGACACTTTACAGAAGTCAGTTTAAATAATAACAACATTTATTTAGCATAACAAAACTTCTAGACTTTCAAAGGAATGAATGAAAAAAAGAAAGGGAGGCAGGGAAAATAGCATTTTCAAACCTCAAACTATATTATAAAAGCATCAATCATCATAAACTTCTGGTTTTGATTAAAAGAAAATATACATATGTATGTGCATTTATATATATATATATATATGATATAAATACATATAGGCATACATAATATAAGCACATACAATACCCTAATGCATAATACAGACATGTATTAATAAGATAAGAATATTTGTTGAATTAAACATACAATAACCTAATACATAATACAGACATGTATTAATAAGATAAGAGTATTTGTTGAATTTTTTATAAAGGTGTTAATGGCTAATCCTGAGTTTAATCTTATCTCTTATAGATATTGACATTGTTCTAGATATCCAATATACATTTACTTAAAAGAACTCTTAAATGAAAAAGGTCCGTACATGTGATTTGTTCTTATGTTTATACACCCTCATACTTACATACATGGGAAATAGGTATAATATGTACATAACTTCCATGTGTAGGAGACTCTTCTTCTCCGTCCTTCTGTCTTTCCCCCTCTTTGTACTTCTCCCCCTCCATATATGTGTTGTATGTATGCATGCACTGAATTTATGGAAGGAGATGAGATTGTCAAGGAGGCCAAGCAATAGGTAAAGCCTTGAGGGAGGGACATCCACACTGGGTGGATAGAGGACAGAGGATGATTCAACAGTGGAAATTCAGGACTGGTTGGATAAAACAGAAAGAAAGCTAGGTGAGAGTAGTGCCAAAGAAACTGAGAAAGTAAGATGTATCACAGGGAAGCAAGAGGCCGACAGTGTAAAAACCTGCAAAGGTCAAAGAATAAGGACTGAGAAAATTTCCTAGATGAGTAATTAAGAAATAAACCAATGTTTTTCAAAAGTCATATTAACTTAGATATTTTCCCAAACTCTGACTCCTCCAAGTTCAAAAGGTCACAACCATGCAACTATTCATGAAGCAAACAAAGGATGTTCCCTAAAGATGATTAGTATGAGACTCAAGTGTTAGCACTTTGAGTTTACAAGCCCAACTTTTCTCTCATTTATATTATGATTTAGCCCATTGCATCCCCCGGCCCCATTCTCACTTTGTTAGACTATTCCAAGAATGTAAATAAAACAAATAGTTAATATTAACAGATTTTGTCATGGTATACAGAAAATTACAATTTTTTTTTTTTGTGTTTGTCCTTCATTGCTGAAGAAGACTATGCCATTAGAGAAATGATGATGTGATTGGTGCTTGACTTTGTTTTGAGTGAGAGAGGGCTGTGCAGGTCACCAGCCGCACTTCTCCTCCAGAGCCATCTGAATCCAATGACCTGATATTCCTCAGGATGACTGGAGATGACCCAGGATGAATTTATTTTTTATGATATATGGGAATACGCAAAGCATAGATGTTGACTGCATTTATTTGGACTCCATTTTATCATATGAATAGATCAGAGACCTATTTGTAGAGACTCAGGACATACACACTTAGAACTTGAGGTCTAGTAAGCAAGTTCAGAGACCAAGTGGTGCAACCCATACATGAAGAAGAATCCTCTCTCTAGCTTACATAAATATAATTTACATCCTTCTCCTTCCCTCTACTCACACAGTCATTCCACATTCTACTTGGGGATCCCATCACCTTCTCATTGCTCTTCCCATAGTTAGTCTCTTTGCTTTCCCAGATTCATCTTCCATAGGCTGCTGAATTTATGCGGTTAGGTCCCTGGAGAGTGTAAATAAGAATTCCCCTAACATGATCACTCATAGGTATTTGAATTCACACTACTGGGAGTTATAATTATATACTGATTCCAGTTCAATGAAGATATGTAGTATGAATACTTAAAGATTGCAGTGGGTATTCTTTTTTTATTTTTAAAAAATTTAAATTATTTTATTTGTTTTCAGTTTTCTACAATCATTTCCATATGTCTTGGATTTTCTCCCCTCCCCTCTTCTTCCCTCCTTTCTCCCCACTTCCTCCCTGAGACAGTATGCAATCTTACATGGGTTCTACACATACATTCCTATTAAGTACAATTTCACCTGAGTCATGTTGCATAGAAGAATGAAAATGAACGGGAGAAATTATAGAACAAAACATAACATAAGAGAAAATGGTCTGCTTCATTCTGCGATCCAGTTCCACAGTTCTTTCTGTGGATGTGGAAAGTGTTTTGCCTCAAGTCCTCAAGGGAATTTTTTAGGTTCTTGCAGTGCTGTGAAGGACTAAGTTTACCAGAAAAATTCCTCGCACACTGTGATTGTTGCTGTGTACAAAGTTCTCCTGGTTCTGTTTCTTTCCGCAGTGGGTATTTTTAAGCTTGCCTGACCATGTCACTACCCAGCTTGTGAAATTTCCGTGACTCCATTTAGAATATGATCTCATTTCCTATCTGTCTTTAAAAATCTGGATCCAGACTATTTTCCCACATGTATTACAAATCACTCCTTCATTTCCTAAACTTTCTGGACACATTGGTCTATTTGTCATATCTCATATATAACATGTCATTCTGCCCCCTACCTTGATGCCTTTGCATAAGCTCCATCTCCCCTTTCACCTCCCCTAACACCCTGTCTAGAACTTCCCATAATACCTTGATTCCCTAAAACCTCATTTCCACTACTAATCCTCACAAGAAACTTATATTGTACCCAGTTTTTAGTGCTTCTGCTCCTTGTGATTTCTTTATATTTGTTTTTTATATATTTGATTTTTTTTCTATGTACCTTCATCACCCCCTACCCTACCAATTAAACAAAGCATCTAGGTGGTAGTCTTGGAGTCTTGCCTCAAGAGACTTTAGCTGTGAGCCTCTGGCCAAGTCACTCAGTGTTTCCCAGGCTTCAGACTCCTTATTAGTAAAATATTAATATATATATATATATATATATACACACACACGTGCACACATGTATATATACATATATATACACATATATATGCACATTTATACATACATACATACATATATTGTAAAAGAATAGCATTTGCCTCCCAGAGTTGCTGTGAGGACCAAAGGAGATAATATGTGTAAAGCACTTTACAAAAGGCTATACAAATACCAGTTATTATCATACTATTATCTTTACCTGCAACCTCACTTAGCTTTAAGTGGGGTAGTTGGGTATCACAGTGGGTAGAGTGCCAGGCTTGAAGGTGAGAAGACACATCTTCTTCAGTTCCAATCCAGTTTCAGACACTTACTAGCTGTGTGAACTGGGTAAGTCATTTAACCTCCTTTGCCTCAGTTTCCGCATCTTTAAAATGAGTTGCAGAAGGAAATGGTAAACCGCTCTAGTATTTTGCCAAGAAAACCCCCAAAGGGATCATAAAGAGTCAGACATGACTGAAAATGACTAAATAACAAATAGGTGTCCCCAAAGGTTGTACTTCTTTTTAATAGAAGAAAGCACTTTCTGATTATTCCATGAAAATAAATATTTTATTTTCCAAATTTCATTAATAATTATAGCTGTGACATGTAAAATCAAAAGGATATCATTTTTACAAGTTATCATTTATTATGGCTCTTCATAACAAATGAAATAAATCCAGATATATAAATAGGTCTTGTTTTCACATATAACACCCCCACCCCCAAAATGTTTGTTGTATGTATGTTTCCCAAGACAAATTATTTTGAAAAATGTCAGTTACCAACTGCTTGTTTGTCACACTGGTTCACACATGTACAAATGAGAGATCAAAATTGCCCCATGAATCAGTGTGCTTTAACATTCTCCAAACCAAACATGATTTATACTAGTTCTATCCCATTGCATCTCACCATGGGAGTGGTTAAGTTCCTATTGAGCTAAGTGTCTAGACCTCCCTTGATGATGCCTATGCTTTCACTTTCTTCTGTAGCATAAGTAACAAAAGATACAGCAGGCTACCCTGGCTGCATTTGCCAATTTGAGATGGTCATTATAAAGTGCCTAGCTGTTGCTTTCTTCTTTCAGCTCGTTTTCTTCAAAGTGAATTTGAAGAATTCAAACTCCTGAAAAGTGCTAAACTGAGAGCCTGAGAGACAGATGTCTTCTATCATACCTCATAGGAGGAACCCTACGGGCACTTACCTCACAAACTTTCCCCACTTTCTCCAGCTAATAGGCCTAAACTCTGGCCCAACCATTCCAGTGGCCCATCTAAGGATTAGACCAAGTCTCATTTTCCAGATGTCTCCAGTGGGTCTGTTCCAGCAAATATTTATTAATGAAAAGCAACACACTGATAACTGATAAGATGGCTTGTGAACATGTAGGAAATGAATTGGTGAATCGTCAGTTCATTGAGAGCTAGTCATGTGAGACTAATCTTACCTCCTTTTAGGACAGTTACCGTACTAGTCTCCTGGTCCAGAGAATGACACAAATCACTGGAATTTTAGCCAGGCTTTTGACGGATCCCAATAAAATTGTGCTAAAGCTAGAGAGATCATGGATTAATATGTAGAACTTGATCAAACAGTTTGACAGGATATCTCTAGAACAATGCTATAGGAGCCTGCCAGTGGCCCTGCTCTGTTCATTTCTGGTGAAATTATATATGTATGTCAGGTTTATCAGGTTTGTGCATGACAGAAAGTTGGGAAGGAGAGCTCCAAGGAACTGAAGCTCATGGAAACACAGCTATGAAAACATCTATGGTCATATAGCCAGTTACCAAGCGTCCTAAGCAAGATTGGATTCCAGGTTTTCCTGATGTTAAGTCTAAGATGATTTACATGACCCCATGCAGTCTCCCTATGAATTTAAAAGGATTAAACGTAACATCACCTTCTTGGTGAATGAAACAAACAACCCGAAATCTGTTACAAAAGTATAGGATAGGAGAGGTGGTTAGAAAGCAATTCTAGTGGAAAGCACTAAGAGCTTTTATATGTATACACACACACACACATATATATATGTATGTATGTATATATATATATATATATTTATATATGTATATATTTATATGTATATATAAATATATATTTATACATATAAAATATATATATATGGTTGTATACCTACATTTACACATATGTATATATGTATACACAGATACCACACACTTGTAAATACATATTATTACATTAACTATTTCCCAATTACATATAAACATTTAAAAAATCTTTTAAAATTTTGAGTTCTAAATTCTCTCCTTCTGCCCACCCTCCCCAGCCCTTGAGAAGGTAGACAGTATGATGTGTTTTATAAATGTGAAGTCATGCAAAACATTTGCATGTTAACCATGTTGCAAAAGAAAACACACACAAATACACATAGAAAAACAAAAATAAGGTTAAAAATGCCTCAATCTGCATGTAGAGTTTATTAACTCTCTCTTCATCATGGATCTTTGGCCCGTTGACCATCCTTGCACTAGCACTGTTACTGTATAAAATAATAACAGAGTTATCAGTAGACTGCTTCTCCAGTCTTCTTGCACGTCATCCCATTCCATATGCTTTCCAGCTCAAGGACTCTGACTTCCTTGCTTTTCAGTCATTCAGCTAGCATTTATTGTCTATCAAATGCCAGGCTCTGTGCTAAGAGCGGGAGATGTGAAGAATTCTAATAACGATAGTAACAAAGGTGCTGCTCTTACGGCATTCGGAGTCTAGCGGGGGGACAACCATGGACAAGCAGGATAGGGATATACTGTGTCAGAGGGAAGGCACTAAGATTAAAGAGATGTATACCAGGTTTTTTACAGAGGGTGGGACTTCAGCTAAAACTTGGAGAAGTTAAGAAAATTAAGTAGAAATGAGGAGAGAGAGAGAATTGCATGGCATGTTGGGACAGCCAGATGATGAGAATAAGGGAAACATAGAGGACAGAGTTTAAACAATGACACCTGGACATTCAGAATCCCTGAGATGAAGTGAGTATGATGGGTGGTCATATGTTAATCATTAAATAATTATGAGCATCCATTTAGATTTAGTTGTCCCAGGGTATTAGGCAGTTTTGTGTTGCTGGAAAATGAGGGAGAGGAGGTAGAAGGTTGGCTGGAGGGGACCTGGACCCAAGGCAGGCTCTGAGGAGTTGTAAGTAGAACCCTCCTGGAAGGGCACAGACTAGGGAGGCCCTGTGGAGCTGGAAATGTGGATTGTACAAGATGCTCTGTTTGGCGACTCAATACATTTTCAGTGACTATGCCCATGTCAGAATTGTCTCAAGCCTAGTCCCTGACTCCTGGATTCTCCCATTTCTTTCAAATCTCCGATAAAATTCTACATGTAGGAAGCAGCCTTCCCTTGTGTCCCCCTCAGTGCTAGTACCTTCCCTCTCGTGATTATCTCCATTTTACCCTGGATAAATCTCCTTTGTTCGTTTGGTTTTTTTCTCCATGATCAGACTATGAACTACTTTTTGTTGAGTCATGTCCAACTCTTCCTCATCTCATTTGGGGTTTTCTTAACAAAGATATTAGAATGGTTTGCCTTTCCCTACTCCACCTCAATTTACAGATGAGGTAAACTGAGGCAAATGGGGTTAAGTGACTTGCCCAGGGTTACACAGCTGTTGGAACTGAGAATGATGAGTCTTCCTGATTTCAAGCCCAGTGCTCTATCTGCTGTGCTACCTATCTGCCTCTTTCTGTCTTTCTTTGTATCCCTAGCATTTAACGTTGTTCCTGGCACATGATAAGCAGTTAATAAGTGTTTGTTGAGATAGCAACATGTTGCAGGGTATTGAGCGCTAGGCTGGAGCCCGGAAGATTGAGTCGAGATATGGCTCAGACACTTACTACCTGTGTGACCCTGGATAAATCATAACTTCTCTCTGCTTCAGTTTTCTCAACTGTAAATGGGTATGATAAGAGCACCTACTCCCAGGGTTGCTGTGAACATCAAATGAGGTATTTGTGAAGCCTGAAATGTGTCATTTAGATATTAGTACAGTGCCTACAATATAGTAAGTACTTTTAAAATTCTCATTTGCTTCTTTCCTTGACTTGACATAATTTGTAATCTCAGTATGGTCAATTCAATTCAATTCAAACATATATTAAATATGTACTAAGGCATTGTGCTAAGGCTAGGTTCTAGGGCCCAGAGGAAAAACAACAAAAAAAAAAGAAAGTAATCCCTGTTCTTGATGAGTTTACGTTCTACTTGAAATGGCAACACACAAATGAATAAAGATATTCATAAAAATTGAGGAAGGATTTATTACCCAAGGACATGAGGAAAGGTTTCTTGTAAGAAGCAGCAGCTGAACTCATCTTTAAAGGAAGCTAGAATATAAAAGCTGACTTCAAGCTTGCCATCAAAAAAAGTATGATCTTGGCAACTGGTTCTATCACTTTCAGGAAAATAGAAGAAGAAATGGAAGCAATATCAGATTTTACATTCCTGAACTAAGGATCACTATCAACTGAGAAACATTCATGAAATTAAAAGACACTTTCTATGGCAAATCTGGAAGGCATGCCAAAAAGCAGAGACATCACCTTGCTGACAAACATTCATAGAATCGTTTATTCCAGTAGCAATGTCTGACTATAAGAGTTGGACTCTAAGGGAAGCTGAGTGCTACAGAATCAATGCTTTTAGATGGAGGTGCTGGACAAGAGTCCTGAGAGTCCCTTGTATAGCAAAGAGATAAAATCAGTCAATACTTAAACAAATTAATTCAGATTGTTCACTGGAAGGTCAAACACTGAAGCTGAACACCTTAAATACTTTGGTCACATAATGAGAAGGCAGGACTCATTGAAAAAGACCATGATGTTGGGAAAGATGGAAGGCAAAAGGAAAAGGGGGATGGCAGAGGATTTAGATGGATAGATAGTGCCATGGAAACAATGAACATGAGCCTGGAGAGGCTTCAGGAGATAGTGGAGGAGAGAAGGGTCTGATGTGCTATGGTCCATTGAGTCACTAAGAGTTAGACACAGCTGAACAATGACAATAAGAGATTCTAAGAGGGATAGGTAAAGAGAGAGAGCATGGTATATGAATGCAAGAACAAAAAGGGAAGGAACTAACCACCTATATAATACCTGCTCTGTGCCAGGCATTGGGCTAAGTACCTTACAAATGGCATCTTCTTTGATACAATAACTCTGTGAGAGTTACTTTTTTATCCCCATTTTACAGTAGAGAAAACTGGGACAAAGAGAAGTTAAAGTGGCTTGTCTACGTCAAACAGCTTTTAAGTATCTAAGATTGGATTTGAATTCAAGTCTTCCTAACCTCAGTTTCAGTGACTGATTTGTCCATTACCCCATCTAGCTGCCTAAGGGCAAGTCTTTGGATCTCTTTGGCTCTCAATTTCCCATCTCTAAAATGAAGAGGCTGAATTAGTAAACCTCAAAGTTCCCTCCTAACTCTAAATTAATGATTGTATGAATGTTGAAAAAAATCAGGTAAAAGTCACTTAATCTCAGAGCCTCAGTTTCCTTTTCTGTAAAATGAGAAGACTGCAGAGTTGTTTTAAGGACAGCATTTTGCAAACCTATAAAATGTTATAAAATATGAGCCAGCATAAAGAACAGACTCAATATTTAAGAAGTAAAACATTAATTTTATTCAGAATTATCAGTTTAAGAATCTCACAATGGATAGTAATAAGCGTTAAACCAGGGCACATAACTTGACAACAGTCATATGACCAGTATGTATCAGAGCCTAGATTGAAACTCACATCTTCTTGACCCCAGGCCCATCATTCTATTCACTGGTGACCTAGCAGGCCTATAGCATTCAGAGCCACCTCCGGAAAGGTTCAGAAAGGAAGAGGAAAGTCATGTATGAGAAATAACTGGCAAGCTAGTTAGTTTGGTATCCCAGAATACCCAAATCCAAACAGCTTCCTTTAACATCACTATCCTATACCTGTTTCCACTTCCTATTAGAATGTAAGAGCCTTGAGGGCAGGGGCTGTTTTGCTATTGTATTTGTGCCCCTAGTGCTTAACACAATGTCTGGTACGGAGTAGATGCTTAATAAATGTTTTCTAATTCATTCATTCAAAATAATGTTATTGTAGATGGCAGCATAGTTTCCAGAACAAAGCCTCTTCTACTTTTGAATTTCTGGGGGTCTGTGTGAGTCAGTTGTGATTTAAGCACCCAAAAGCTGAAGTTCTAAATAGCCCTACCTCACAATTGTGGCTTCATCCACGAATCTGAGATCCATAGCTGTGGTTAACTGGTCTGAACCCTGTGGCAGCTGACTGTGCACTTTCGAGTAATACATACTTTCAAAAACTAGATGAATGGTAATAAATCAAATCATGTCATTCTCCTTGTTCTAGTAGGAGATGGCAAGCAGGATGTGACTTAAAGATGTGGGGAGGAAATCTAGTGAATAATATTGTTCAAACATTCTAGGATTTTTTTTGTGTGTTGTTTCTAAATGAGAAAACACACGTAAGTTGGTTCATCCCTTAACTTCCATCAATTGTACATGTTTTTCAGTAAGTTTCCAGGGCATTCAGAAAGGAAATTGGAGCTGAACAATAAGTGGGCAGAGAATTTCTCTCTCAGAATGGACACACTGATAGAGACAGTCACTAAACATTCTCTCATCTCTCCAATGAATGTGAGAGTTAAAATGCTTTCTCTCTTTAGTACCTTTCTTGGCTTTTACAAGTTTCCAGGTTAAGAGGTCTTTACACATACATACTATTGCTCGTATAAACAGTGGTCCCACCAGGAATTATAAGCATTCTTTTGTGTTAATCTCATAATTCAATTTATGAAATTCTTTACGATTGCATCATATAGTCTTCTCCCTTTAATAAGAGATGATAATTTCTTTAGGTTGCAAAATTGCTATTCATAACAATAGTAGGACAGAAAGGTAGGAAGCACCATGAAGCTGTAGCATTTGCAGGGGCCACAAGGCAAAACCATCTCTGCAAATGGGCTAAACCAGGTTGAGGGTAACTGATAGGTCTCAAACTCATTGCTTCAGTTAGGGAAATGTCTACCCCAAGCATGTGAAGACATCCCCCAGTTGAAGGGGTGGATGAGAATTGTTCCTATGATCATAAAGGTGGCTGATGCAGACATTGCAAAGTGCTTAGAGCTTGGTCAGATATTGAAGACTCTGTATCCTGAGCTGCCTCCATACATCCTAACTTTTATCTTACCACTGGGCTTGGATGACTCTGAGAGAGTGAGGCTGAAGACTTTGTGCAACTCTGCCTCCCTTAAAACCAATTCACCCATAAGTCAAGACACCACCCTGCAATGTCATTGATCTCCTTGGAAAATGAAGGAGACCATATAATCTCCTCCTTCATTCATTCCATCATTGTAATTTAAATTTCCTCTTCACTTTTAGAGAATATTTCCTTTGAGTGGATACACTGTAGCTTTCTAAAGGGAAAAAAAGTCACATATTAAACTCATTCTTCACCATTAACACATTTTCAAAGACAAACTTATTTGATAATTCACCAAATATTTATAAGGTACTAATAGTACCAAATAAGGTACAGCCATTTCTCACGTGGCTGTAAGACTTTGGGACTTTTCTGAGCCCGTCCTCCACCATGGCTCTGGAAGCTCATGATTATCCTGTAAACTTCTATCAGCCTTCGTTTTGCCTCTCTGAAGGGTGATTCCATGAATTCCAAACTTGTATTTAAGGAGGAAACCCAGTCCAGACATCTTATCTCTCACCTGAATGCACTACTTTGGGACCTTTATGAGTTCTCCACTATGTCTCAACATGGATGTGCTTCTAATCCACTCTCCCCTCCCCCAAACTGTGTTATTCACAGATTTATCTCTATGCCCTTGTATTTCTATAGAACAAAGAGGGGGAGTTGAATAGCATGGGGAACACAGATCATTCTGTATATTCCACTGGAGACCTTTCTCCATTAATTGCTATTCTTTGATTTCAGTTATTCAATGAGTTGCAAATCAAATCATCCTGTCTTTTAGCTGTCATCTCTCGATAGTGTTCATGAGGCTATTGTGCGAGACACAGTAAAATCTGTAGCAGAAATCCAGACATCCTCATTTTTTTTTCTTTTCTTCTCTACATGCAAAGATAAGACGGAAAGAGAATTTCAGATTTTATAAAACACTCTACTGTTCTCGCAGGTTCAAAGCCATAAACATTTATTATTACTCTCTTTTATTTTCTATATTCAAATTTCATTCATTTCATGTTTTCTTTCTAGAAAGTATCTAGACTCTTCCCCTCCTTCTCTATCAGCACCAAACTAACCTGGTCTCTATCATATGATGTATATTATATATGTATATATATATATGTGTGTGTGTTTAAGATTGCATATATGTACATATTAACATATACATTAATGTGTACATATTTATATATAATATATTAATATATGTATTTATATTCATTAGAGGAATTGCATATGGGCATATTAACATTTTATAATACACATCTACATTAATAATTAGAAGAATTTCATGTATATTTAATACATATAATTCTAATCATGAATGTGTAATATACTACATAATATAAACAATATTTAATATAATTAATATGGGTAATATAATATGTAGTAAGATAACATATAATGCATCTATACACAATTCTTCTAATCATTAATATTGGCATAATTGCAGTGATCTTTTATCCCTCCTTCTTTATCTTCTACATCCAATCAGTTTTCTGCTCTCTTGCATCCATCCATTTCTCTCAATTCACCATTATTATCTTGCTTCAAGTCATCATTTTTGTCTTTTTGTTTTTGAGATAGGGCATCCCTACGTCCCCCAAGTTGCAATTTCCTTAGGCAGCATGAATGGCCTCTACTCTGGGAGGCTAACCCATATCAGTGCCAGAATTCATGCAAATGCTTCTAAACTTAGCCCTACTATAGCCTAGAACTCTGATGCACAAGCAATCTACCACTCTGCGCCTCCTCCAGTGTCAGGGATTACAGGTATGTGTAGCTATTTCTGGCTCTTCACTACCTCTTTGTCTAGACTGTTAGAGTAGTCTTCTAATTGATCTCTCTATTTCTAGGCTTTTTTTTTAATATCCCACTCATCCTTCACATTGTTACCTGAAAAAACAAAACCAAAAACTCTTCCTAAGCTCCAAGTCAGACCATATCACTCTCCTGCCCAGAAACACTCCAGCTGCCTCTGGGGTAAAACAGAAAAACTCCTCCACTTGTATAAGGTTCCTCACAGCTAACTCAAACCTACCTTTTTGAACTGTGTTTCATATAACTACTTCATGTACTCTATGACCAGCTGTAACTTGGACTCAAGGTAGCTATGTGATGCGATGGATAGAGTGACAGGCTTGGAGTCAGGAAGATTCTGAGTTCAAATCTGACCTCAGAAACTCATTAGTTGTGTGATTGTGGGCAAGTTACTTAATCTCTGTTGGCATCACTTTAGTCAGCTATAAAATAGGGACAACAGTAGTGCCTACCTCATATAGTTGTGAGGAACAAATGAGAAAATATTTATAAAGTGATTAGTACAGTAGCAGGCACATAGTAGGTGCTTCATAAATGCTTATTCCCTTCCATTTCTATATGAGGAAACTGAGACTGGCAGAAATTAAGTGACTTGCCCAGGGTCCCACAGATAGATATTTGAGGCAAAGTATTGTGAGGCAAGTACCACAGTCAATTCAAGTACCTCCTCCTATATTTTGCTTACAAATTCTATTTTTGTTGGTAATAGAAATTTTTTAATTTATAGATTTTTCAAAATGTTACTTCTTATGAGTATCTTTAGATACAAAATTCCAGTTTTTTAAATGGAATGCAACCTCAATTTTCATTCTGTTAGAATTCTGTTCTTTTTTTTCTGTACATCTCTTCTCCATCGGTGACTTCTTTCCAAAAAAGTTTTAAAGTTCAATGGAATGTTAAAATGCTATCATAAAAATTGTTTTGGACATGCTTTAAAAATACATTTTCTTCATTCTTTAATAAATGTTAAAATGTTGATCAATTCATTCATCCTGTCTCTTTTAGAAGGCAAGCTTTTCCTATATATTACTTTGAATGACATTAGAGCAAATAATTAGCATTAAGGATTTGGGGAGTGATGGCAATTAGTTGGTTAATGCAGGTTAAAAAGAAAGTTGAAGTGAACTGACTTTGGAGGTAAAGGTGAATCCTTAGGATAATTACCTCAAAATTTCCCTGGAACTTTGCATTCTTGTTTTAGCTGAAAGAAAGCTAATTTCTAAACATAATTTTACATGTATAATTTTAATTAAAAAAGCCTTTTGGAACTAAATACACTGATTTTCCAAAGAAAAAATCCTATCACTGCAGTAGCTTCTTTTAGCTACTGGATAAGTCAAATTATTTCCATCCTTACAGTTTATTGTTCAGAGTAACTGCATCTCTGTTTATAATATAGTGGTTGGAATGCCATGTTCTTCAGGCTGAACTCACTGAGCCTATTGCCTTGGCAGGCAGCCCTATTTACAATCTAATGCACCAGCAAGATAAGAATAAGCAACTTAAATATTTACTTAAAACTTTTCCGCTAATTAGTTATGATTCAAAAAGACAGATCAACAGAAGTTTTGAGTAGCTACTGCAGTATGCATCCTGGTATGTCGTGAAATAAATAAAATTATAAAATCTCAGAGCTAGAAGGGACCTTAGGTCACCTAATCCAACCTCTTCCTAATCAGGAATCTCCCAGGCAGCCCCCTCAGCTCTAAGTCATCTACCCTTCCCCTTGAAGACCTGTAGTGGAAGGGAACATACGGAAGCTTCCCAGTCGTCTTTGAGATATTTAGAAAATTTTTTCCTTGTAATCAACTAAAATCTAATTTTCTAGAACTTCCATCCAATGTCCTTGTTTCTGCCCTCTAGGACCAAGTCTGTTTTTCTTTTCTTTATGACACCCCTTTAATTAAGTTGTGTCTTACCTAGGGTAGTTTAGCAAGTAATTTATCAGAGACCTAACTCGACTCTGGAATCCAGGACTGAATCATTAAAATACACAAAGATCAATTCAATAAATGTTTATTAAGCACCTACTATGTGCTAGGCATTGTGCTAAGATTAGGTCTCCTTTACACACACACACACACACACACACACACACACACGTATGCACATTTGAAAATCTTGTTTTTTCCAACAGTACTGTGAGGTTAAGCATTGAAATTATTTTCTTTCCCATTTTAAATATAAGGAAATTGAGACTCAAATAAGTGACTTACCCAGGATAGTACAGCTAGTATGTGCTGGGTTCAGGATACAAACTCAAATTTCTCCCAGTTCCATATCCAGCACTTTTCAGTATTCCACACTATCTCCCACTGACCACAGCCTACTCAGCCCCTTTCCTGTGATTCAAACATCATTCTGAAGCCTCAGGCTTCCTGAATTTCCTGTGAAAAATCTCAAATTCTCTTGGCAATGACTTTCAAATAAAATACATTTCCCTAACGAGGACATTAGCTGGAATATATACACTCAGCATTTCCTGGGATGATGTACCTCTGTTCTGGTATTTCAGAAATTCCAAATAATGAACCAGAATCTTGGCATTCATTTTTCAGATAATGTATTATCTGAATTTTGAATAATTCAGTTTGAATAAAAATGGGTTTCCTCTCACTTTAAATATGTAAAGAACAAGAATTGGGACATATTTAATGATGCCTAGGAACTAAATTAGAATGAGCAATTCTAAACATGTGGATCATAAGAATTCAATAATATCTGGATGCTCTTACTTGTATTACATAAGATTTGGGATTAAAACTCTTCAGTAAATTGTGTTTGTTGGAGTTCTCATATCTCCTATTGCTATCAAACTTATACAGTCTATTGAACACTGTATCTGAATCCCAGAAGGATTAAGTATCTTTTTTCTGTACTAAGACCCAACCAGAGTTGGCTTCGTCTTGTGACTCTAAGAATGTAGCTCATTAGAAGGCAGCAATGTTTCAACTGAAGTTTTTCTTCTCTCAAAAAAAAATGGCCTTTGAGGAAGAAAGTTTATACTCCCAAGTTTCCCTGGGTCTTTTATGTCTTTTCAAGATGCAGCCTCACATACTCAAGTGGCAATCTATCCATTTCTCTTTGATGGCTACTTCATGGCAGCTATTGAGTCTAAAGTAGAAATAAACAATGTATTATGACAAACTGCAGAAAATGGATGTGTAAAATACTGTAACAAATAATGGTGGAACTACCTACAGATGCCACTTCTGCAAGTAGGAAAATGTTAGGACTATTAGACTTGCAGAATTCATGATGAACTTTTACATCTCATGGCATATCAGAGCAGAGCACTTGGAATCAGATGATAGAGCTTTGAGTCCAAGTGCCTAAATTTGCTACTTATGTGTGACTTTTCCCTTTGGGCTCAGTTTCTTCATCTGTAAATTGTGAGGTTTAAATTTAAATGAAATCTGAAATCTAACTATGATACAACTTTGAGACTCATGATGTTCATCCACTTGCACTTTAATAACAATGCAAATAACCTATCCCCATGTGTTTCAATGTCTCTTTCACCATAATTAATGATTCTATGTAACCTATGGTCCAGTGGAAAGAAGTCAGAGGAACTATTTACCACCATTGTGACTTTGGTTGATTCATAACTATTCTGGCCTTTAGTTTCCTTGTTTATAAAATTAGGGGGTAGAACTCAACAACTTTTCAGATCCCATTCAACTTTGCCCAAATAATTCCTTAAACCTGACTACTTTAGATTTCCCTCTCTGCAAATCCCAGTAACAAATATTTTTCCCAGTTAATGGACATCATACTTTATTAGGTCAAGAATAAGATTAACTCATGAGGTAGATGTGTTCTTGGCTTTCTTTGAGAGAATAGATAGATAAAATCTCCTAAACATGGGAGCCAAAGTCAAGGATAAGATAGATAATCTGTTCAAAATACTGCCTCCTAATAAACATGGCCTCATTTAAATTTATTTTTTTAGCTATAAGTACATTAAGTTTCAAGTGACCATTTATTCCAGAACATGTTAACACCAGGATATGGGAAAGCTGTAATTCAGGCTATAATTAAGGTACATAGACACAGAGTCTTGAATTTGAATCTTGAAGTAGATACCTACTGCCCATGAATATGGCAAGGGACGGTGGAGGTGGACAGTAAACATGAGAAGTGTCTTCAAGAATTATACTGTGTGTCTTGTAGAAGGGGAATTATATTTGTTCTACTTGGTTCCAGGAGTAGAACTAGAAGAAATGGGTGGAATTTGTGAAGAGAAAAGTTTGTTTTGTACAAGGAAAATATTCCTTAAAAACTAGGGCTTTTCAAAATTGAAATGATCTGTGTCCAGAGACATGCTCTCACCCTTTCTCTGGTCATCTTAAATCAAATGTTAAATAGCATTTTGGTTATTTCTATGAATTATACTGGAGCAGCTAGGTGGTACAATGGATATAATGTCATACCTAGAGACAGGAAGATCTAAATTCAATTTCAGCCTCAGACACTTAACTAGTTATGTGACTCTGGGTGTGTTACTTGCTGTGAGGATAAAAAAAGATGAAGTTTGTAGGGTGCTTAACATAATGACTGGCACACAGTAGTGGCTATAGAAATGGTAGTTATTATCTTTTAGAAATCCTTTTAAACTTTGATATTCTATTATATCCATGGATTTTTCATCTATTTGTAATAATAAGGGTAATTTAATAATTCTGTTATTGCTTTCATGTGTTGCTTAAATTTGTAGAAACAAGTATAAAACTTCATCACTCATTTATTCAATATTTATTTAATATGTATCTATCTTTCTACCCATTTTAATGGATAATTCCATTCTAAGCAGGAATAAGAAGCTATATCCAAGTCCCGTGTCTGCCCTTTCAAGTTAGAATTATTATCAAATAGACTCCTGCTTTTCCATCAATATCTAAATATGGCCAGGCTCTGACTCAATGACCAGTGGTTTGTTTCTCCAACAAAATTGGTCTATTTTACCCAAGTCAAGATCTTTCAGTCAACTAAGAATGTTGGTACTCACTATTAAAAAATAATATCTTGCAGTGTATCTAATCATGAGACTTAGGTCAGTAGTCTAAGGTGTTAATGGCATTTGTTATTCTTTAAATGCTAAAATTTCCCCTTTGCGTAGGATGTCATTTTAACAATGATGCCAGCAATAAAAGTGAATAGGGAATTCTCTAGTTTCAGATCAGTCTGATGTTCAGAGTGAGCAACTTTCAATGCCCCAATAAGTTTCTACCACTTAAAATGTATATTAATGACATGTTCTTCCATTATGTGTTAGTGAAATTTCCTAATTAATGGAGAATCATATCATCTTAGAGTTTGAAGGACCATTAGAAATCATCTAATCCCTACCCCTTTTGAAATCTGAATTCTATTTATAGCAGCCTAAAATTAGCGATATCTCCCTTCCCTTCCAACACCCAAAGGAAAAACAAGTAATATTAAAATTCCTCAATAACTTTTTAAAAATGTATTTCCTTGTCATCAAAAGTGATAAGTAATTAATACACCTTCTCAGACTTCCTTCTCTGTATATGTTTCTTCCTGTAGCCTTCCTGTCCAAGAGCTATAGACGTAGGTTAGAGGGGACCTTGGAGGTCAAGGACGACCCCCACCCCCTCCATTTTACAGATGGGCAGAATGAGTTATGAGAAATTAGATGGTTTGGTCAAGGTTGCACCACTAGTAAGTATCAGAAACAGAATTTCAGTTCAACTTCCAGCCTTCGGAAAATGCAGCACCCTATTCATTACGCCATACTGCCTCTAGGGATTAGTTTTGGACTCTGGATTTCATCCTTCCATGCAGTGAATCTCTTCTCCCACCTGAATTCCTTTCCCTTTTGCCCAATGACTGTTTTTTTTTTTTTACTTTGTCTTTTTTATCTGTTTGTTTTTTCACAAGTGCAGTCAGTGTTTATTCCTGAGAGGACATTTTGGCCTCATTCGCATCTCCTTTGCTCTTGCAGCATTGTCCTAGGATAGATTTCCTGCTTCTATTTTTTTTTTTTTATAGAAAATTTCTTTTTCACAGAATGACCTTGCTTCCAACCTGTCCTAGAAACACAGGAATTTGTTGGATGAGTTGCCTGCTTTATATTGCACATAACTGCTTGTACATCTATCTGCATTTCACATCAGATATATGTACATATATACGCATTTAGTGTGTATTTATTGTATTTCTTAAATCTACAGTCTACCCTCATCCCTGCCTTTTGTTTTGGGTGTCTGGACAATGTGCGTGCCCATCTCAGAATATAAGCTACAGTATAGCAGGAAATTCAACTTAGTAAACAATGGTATACATATATACATGCACATGAATGTATATATGTATACCATTATGCATATACACATTACATATGCATATACCATTATGCATATACACATTACATATGCATATACACACATACACACACACATATACACACACGTAATATACTGGGACTTTCTATAGCCTATGGAATTTTTACAAAACAAGAACTATAGCTGCTACCATGCTTTTCAGTTTCTGCAAAGATATGTATATGCAATTCAAAAGCAAAATAGAGGAGATAGAAAAGGATGAAGGGAGGAAATAAGAAGGGACAGGAAATGAACTGTCTTGCTTCCCAAACCAACAAATGGGTCTGGGAAAAGGGTTCTGAAAAATTAGTTTTGTTTGTGCTTGTATACATATATAAGCACCTTCCTTTTACTCTGCATTGGAGATGAGAGAGTGAATCCAGAAGTCAGGTGGAAGCTGAGACTTTTGCTGAGGTCAGAACAATAGAAATTTTCCATTTAGACATGCAAATCAACATCAGGAGCTTCACTCACAGGGACAAGTTTCCCATCTGGGGAGTCAGGGATATTTTGGAAACAATGCATGACGTGTAGGCAGAGTGCAGGGAGAGATCAGCCAAGACTTACTTATTCCTAGGGAGGATCCCCTTGTTTTGGATTCATTTTCAGGCAGTTCTTAAAATCTGTCCCTTATATGAGTAAGGATTTTGCCCATAAGCATATGTTGCTCACTTCATATTGAGTGAGACCCTTATTTACAGAAACATTTCTCACTGTGGAAAGAATGCAAGGGCATGTTAGATGTTATCTCAAGACCAGATTATCCTTCTGGAAGACTATGGGTATTTTCCCCATAGGGACCTAATTTATTTTTGTATTTACAGGGAGCTCAAGAGCCTCTCGTGCTCCTAGCATCCCTTAATTAAGTTCCCAAACCTATTCTTAGGGTACCTTTTTACTCTGTAGGAGTAGCAAGTGTGCAGGGAGGTGAGGTGGCAACATACTGTGGGACCTTTCCTATGATCTTATTTTCCTTCTCTGTTCCCCATCTCCTTTCTACCCTTCCCCTAATATATGCTGACTTCCACATATAACACCCCAGTCTGGATAGTGCAGCCAAGAGCCCAGAAACTCAGCGTGTGCTTCATCTGTGTAAGCAAAGAGACAGAAGCTGAGCTGAACAGGCAGTGGTAGCCCAAAGTGGAACTGAGCAGTATAATGGTGCCCTCACTCCCTATCCTTTACTGTAAATCAAACACGAGAACCACTGGAAGGAGAGGCATGCAATTCAGGCTCAGAGAGTTGCAGCTACTTAGCAATCCAACATGCAGAATCTTGTTCCCATTGGTAGTAAAGTATGGGACACACAGTCCCCTGGAAGAGAGACAGCCATGTTGTTTCATATGTGATCTTTGTCTTAGATATTCTCATGTGACCTCAAGGGTTCCAGGTATATGCTGGAACATTTTATCATTCACTTGACTTTTAATCTATTCCCAGGGAACTTGATAAAATGTATACATGCTACCCCATAGCAAATTGAGACCAAATTTCCATTTGCAAACACATGATTCATCATGCCATAGTGGGGTGATTAGAGAAATCTTTGATTTTGTAAACTAGAGAACTTTTCACTGAGCTGGCCATGTGAATTGCCAATCATCATCAAAAAAGACCCCAGGGCCTGGGGAGCCATTCAGGAATTGCAATATTATTCCAGCAAGGCACATGCCAGTCAGCAGTTAACCAACCACACATTTAGCTCTATGAAAAGTGCCCAGTTCCATAAATCGGAGGTTCTCTTGGTCACTTCTACTACAATGAAACAGAGAAAAATTTTATTAAAAGAGAGAATGGCAGCAACTAAATAGAAACAATGGAATGATTGCTGTTCGTTTCAAAGCATTTCATAAATTTCCAGAGTCACTTAGAATCAATCATTTAAAATTTATTATTCAATTATTCAATTGTCAGGTCTTGTGTTAGTTTGGGAATGTAAGGCTAAAGAATGAAATAGTCTTTCCCAGCAAGGAGGCTCCATTCTATCACGGAGACAAGAAGTACTGTCTATAGTATATAATACTATAATGAGGAGTAAAGATGAAGATAAAAATATGGTTGTTATATACTAAAGTTATAGTGGGCTGACCTAACTCAGTCTCCTAGTAGTTTTGATTCATCATTGAAAGAGACACTCTGAGGGCATTCAACAGTTAACAAAACGTTTATTTAGTCTTAATTTAGCAAGTCTACTCAACTAGGATACAGCTCTCTTGGCTCCTAAGGAAAATCTTTTGGCTATTAGGGCAGGGTGTGGTGACTCTCCAGGCTGAGACACTAGTCCGAATGGCCCAGACTCCATAAGGGTGGGCCTCTGTAATCCTGTTAGGTGACCAGGAAGCCAAATCAGTGTGGCCTGAGGTCACCAGGAAGCTGTGTTAAAAAGTAAAGGAGGCTTGAGTCTTAACCCACTGGATTAATCAAGTCCCGGGGACAACTTCCTTTTCTTTCAGGAAAAGAAAGAATCTAATCCACATAGTGGGAAAGAGGGGGAGGAGAAACTTTGACCTCATGCAGTCATTAAATAGCCAGCACTAACTATGAAGGTTCTTCTTCTAGAAGCAAGCATTTTCCCAGGAGTTCTCTTTTGACTTGTTGCTTTTACTCCATGGAAGATATGGGTGGCATGTGTCTATCTCTGTCTTTTTTCTTTTTTTTTGTCTCTCTCTCTGTCTTTTTAAATTTCATTGTAACATGAACCTGGAGTCACTAATTGTTCAGGCCATCCCATAAAGGTCTCTATAGGATTCTCTACCCATTGATTTTCTCTCCCTGGCACAAGAGGAAGAGAAAAAAATAACTCCTGAATCCTTGTCTTTTGAGGTTGTAACAGCAATATTCTCAAAGAGACTTTTCCTTCTCTTCCTTGTTCCATCTTGGGTTTGTTAAAGCCACACTTTACTGTGTATATGCCTTACTCAGTTATACATTATTTTCCTTAGTTACCCAAATGGATTAGTGAAAAGGATGATAGGATGGGCAAATATACCAGCATTCACTGTATATTTGGAAATCCTTTTCTTCTTCTGATTCTGCAAATAAAAGAATTAAAAAAAAAATTAAGGACTCTTATTGTGCAATTGTGTCTGATTCTTTGTGACCCCTAGATTTTGTCCATGGGGTTTCCTTGGCAAAGATATGATTGACTTGTCATTTCCTTCTCTGTTGTGTTCCTGTTTTACAGATGAGGAACTGAGGCAAACTGGGATTAAGGGACTTGCCCAGGATCAGATAGAAGGTATCTGAGGATGATTTGAACTCAGATTTTCTCCACTCCAAGTCAGTGCTCTATCCACTGCACTACCTAACTTTACCTTTTAAGGGATCTATAAGATCTAAAATGAAAAGTATTTTATTTGTTCTTGTCTGTGAAGAGTGATAGGAGAAGGGAGTATGACATGAAGTATTAAGCTTTGAATCCTGAAAACCTGGGTTCGTAATCCCACCTCTGAGACTTAACTAGCTATGAGAGCCACTTCAAGTCATTAATCCCAGTTAAGCAAGTTAACTTTATTAGTAGCCCCAAAATGCTGACTAGTTCTTATTTCCTGTGTCTTAGCTATATTGCAATTTTTGTTGGTGAAGGGATTTCCTACACCAAGAGTTTCCCTCACTAAAGAAATTTACAGACCTTTTGAGTATTCATGATTGTCAGATCTCTGGGCTATACAAAGAGGAGAAGCCCTTGAGGAACTTGTATTATATTGTAGGTGAAGGAGTGAGGAAGCAAATACCTTTAGTTCAGTGGACCTTGTACATAGCTCACTGAGATTAGAATGGATGAAATCTATCACATAATTCTAAACTACATAGATCTTATATGGAAATTATTATTATTTTTAAGTTCAATTTCTCTGTATCCAGCTGCTCTTGTATGAAGGAATATCATACAAATCACATAAAGATATATATGATGTTGTGAAATGTAAACCTTATTTACTGTAATGAGAACAATATAACCTAATCTGTCCCCATTTCTTGGTCATATTTTGTGGTATAGAGAAGATTACACAAAGAGACTGACTTCTATTTCCTTCATTATATATGATTACTGATAACATCTCTCCTCCCTCTTCTTTCTTCATTCTTCCCCCCTTCCCATGTATATATGTATGCATTCATATATGTACATGTATGGTTATGTGCATATATGCATAATTATAGACATATAATATGCACATGTACATATATACATAACATAAACATACACACAAATAAATATAAATATATATATATAAATATAAACACACACACATATGAGCTTCTCCATTGTACTGAACTGGTTTTTAACATTTCTCCCATGTAGGACATAAACATACATCTGTGTTCATAATTTAATGATTTCTATTCTTCCTGAATTCAATAAACCTATAGATATGAGGTTGTGATATAATCTTCTTTCCACAGAGAATAAAGTACTTCCCTTCCCATTGATTTAGCACAATGCCTGACATATGTTAAATGCTGGATACATACTTTTTGACCTGCCTGATGCAGAATAGATCTATGGTTACAGGTAGCTTGATATAGCTAGCAGAAAAATTTGATTTCAGTTCAGGAGAGACTTGAACTGTAATGCCACTTCTGATATCGATTACGTAGCCGTGAGCATGTCTCTCATCTTCTTTGAAATTCAGTTTCTTCATCTATAACATGGGGATAATCATACCTGCAATGCCTATCTTCCAGGGTTTATAGGATCAAATGAGATAATATTTGCAAAGCTAAAAGGGCTGTCCAGATGCTAAGTTTCATTACTGTTGTATATACTAAATACTGTAATATGTCCCCAAGGTAGTAGCACAATGGAATTGTATTCTATAAACCTCCAATATGATCATTACTTTCCATTTTAACTTTGGAAAATTTGGCCAACCAAGTGTTAAATAACACCTAATGAAGAATTTCTGCCTTGACCAAAAATGAACTATATATGTGCATAAGTAAACAGAGATTCTTTTAGAGTTCCTTACAAATAAGGAAACTGAGGCCATGGGGAGGAAAGTGATTTATCTACATCTTCATAAAAGCCTTGGAAGTGGGTGAACCATTAGGGTCACCTGGCAAGTGGAAGATAAACCAAAAAAAAAAAAGAAAAAAAGCACCATCCCACCCTCTAGCTACACGCAGTTAGTTAAGATTCTCTGTCTCTATTTCATAATGTGGTCGAGACATCAGGTTATCATGACCAAGCCAACAGGAGAGTTTGTGGAATGAGCTCATGTATAAATAACAGCTCCAATGCACGGTGGTGAACGTTTACGAGCCTCATTACGTATCAGCTATTGTTTAATGGCCAGTCCCCACTTGGGCAGTGAAATCCTGCTGATTTATTACTTATCAGGAATAAATTACAGTTTAGAATTTGGATTTTTCATGGTTTTCTTTTTGTCAGCATAAATAAACTTAGCTAATAGGGCTATTTCCCACTGCCTATTAAACTTGCTGCTAGCAAAGGCTTCCTGGCTTGTAAGAGGATATCAGCAAGATGAGAGAATCGAGTCGTTTTTTACCTGGATGTGTTTATAATGTTGGGGGCTTTCAGGAATGGATGTCAGATGCTGCAAGTTATTAGCGTTTTCTAACACTTTTCGTTCACACCTTTAATTCTCCATTTGTGAAATGATGTTATTATTGCAACTGCCCTTAGCACAGTAGAATGGGAGAGAGTACATGGATGGATTTCATGTGACCAGAGACCCATTGCACTTACCAGTTCCATTACTGTCCAGGTGTATGGACCTCAGGGTAGAACCCAGATTGTTGATTTCTCAAACTTTAAATAAAGAAGTTCATAATTTTGCAACAAAACCGATACCTAAGCTGGAATGTAATTTTTAGGATTTTTTTTGGCTCAATCCTTTACATTTCATTTGCAGCAACAGCTTTTTGGTATTAGTTAACATTCAAGGAATAGTTTCAAGTTTTTACAACTGCAAAAGGGTCATTATTTTTATCAGTGTGCTGGAGGTTATTTTGAGTTTGACTATGGAGGGTTCAATTCAATAAAAACTCAGCCTGAATTCCACAGCAGGATGCTTGAGCCATGGAAATTCAATGGGGGAGCTAGCATGGGCTTCTGTGATACTGAACCAGGACTGAATTTTCATTTAATCATTCTCAAGAAATCAAAAGACAGTTTGGGATTAAATGGCAAATCTTTTAACTAGGAGTTCCTCAGCCAAGTCAGCCAATTAGCATTCACACAGAAGAAACGTGTTATGTAAGAGTGCCTGGGTAAAATGAAGAAAATAAAATAAAATCTCCCTATATTAATAAAAAGGTAACTCAGAGACAGAGAGTTGTCATGAAATAATCACTCCCTCCAGTGATGGGAAACATAGGTATTTCCCCCTAACCTCAATAAACCAGAAAAGGCTTTCTGTGTCTTGGTCTATTCTCATGCCTTTTGGTTTAATTGGGAATATTAGCACAAGTGAATGACACTTGACGTAACCTTCTAATTACACCTTTTGTTACATACAGTTTTGTGAATGATTCAACAACCCTGTTTTCATGTCCTGCCAGTTTGGAACAGATTTTTTTTTTTTTTTTTTTTGGCTTTCTTTACTCATTTGAAAACAGTGACACCTTAAAAAAAAATGAATTATGTATCAGTGTGGCCCAGGTTTATTCTATGTATTCATAAAACCTTTGGCCTATTGAAACCTCCTTCCCCAGCTTCAAGTGTGCACCTCAGGGGCTTAGAGGCCAAAATGGAACAGGAGTTGGCTTAGAAAAAACACACATTTCTGGCAAGACTGAACATGAAGGAAAAGCTTAAAACCTTCCAGAAATGTAGCTGAAAAGGGCTCCCAAGCAATTGTTTACCCTTGTTCCTCTTAGAGCACCACTCAGTCTTTGGACTCAACTCTTACCAAAATTGTTAATAGTATGTAAATGTCAAGTGTTGGTTCTCAACCAATGTGTACTTCATTGTTATTACATGACTCTCCTTATTTTTTTTTAAAGTCTTTTTAAGAAAAATTGAGAAAGGCATTCAGAACCATTTTCTCTGCTGAACTTTTCCCTAAGTTACTTCTGCCCCATCATCAATCCCTCACACCCCAACCGTGGAACATTTGGCATTTCACCATGTCCTGCTCTCTAGGCCCCAGTCTGGACTGATGGTGGGACAGTGGTGCCGTGGGTTTTATTCTCCAGCTGAGACTGAATCATGGAGGTTGCCTGAATTAGACAGAAGAAAAGACTGCTCCTTCTGCTTTTACCTTTCCAGAATAGTTGTCACATCCCCTTCTCTGTCAACAGGGCCCCTTTTACAGATAATCAAAGTGACTCCCACATTGTCTGAATGTGATCGTGCTGAGGACTCTTCATCCTCAGATACCTTTCCCACTGGGAAACCAACAATTAGTTAAGTTAATAATAATTTGTTTTGTTGTAGTACTTTAAAGTTTTTTTTTTTTTAAAGAGCATTCTTTGTCAACAGCTCTATGAGGCAGGTAGTACAAGCATTGGTACAGTCACTTTAAAAATGAGGAAAGAAAGAAATGAAAGAATTGTAGAGCTCAACACTTACCTGGAATTTCTCTACTTGTACACTATTCTTTTATTGTTTTGTAATGTCTGACTCTTCGTGACCCCACTTGGGGTTTCCTTGGCAAAGGTACTAGAGTAGTTTGTCATTTCCTTCTCTAGCTCATTTTACAGATGAGGAAACTGAGCCAAACAGGGTTAGATGACTTCCCCAGAGTCACACATCTAGTAAGTTTCTGAGACTGGATTTGAACTCAGGGAGAAAAGTCTATCTGATTCCAGGCTTGTCACATGATCCATTGTGTCACCTTTAGCTCAGAAAATTGTTCCCTTCCAACAGAAAGTACTCTCAGGAGGTAACCCTTTACACATCTGTAAGTCATTGCTAGCACAATGTGAATTTCCTAGACTGAAATCCAGTTTCATTTTGGGGGATGAGGTGACAGAGGGCAGGGAATTATCTGAGTGGGTACTGGGTTGCTGAAGTGGAGTGAACATTAGGATCCCAAGCTTGGAGTGCTAGAGACAGACTTTCTCTAGAATCAATCCAAAGAAGTCACAAAGGAATCGTTTTCCCATTACTACTCCCATTGGCTGCTCCTAGCACTTCTCAAATTAATGGGAACACTGTTACTTGTTCTGTGTCATAATTGCAGTGGAAACAGAGTTCAATAGTCTGTTATTTGTAGCATCTCTCTCTCTCTCTCTCCCTCTCTTTCTCTCCCTTTCTCTCTCTCCCTCTCTCTCATCATTTCAGATTTTATTGGCTTCTCCTCACCATCAAAACTCAACAGTCCTTTGTCTCACTCCCTTGCATGAGATTGTTTCCTTAATCTACGATAAATCAATTCAAGCCAAAAGAGTTAAGGCTTGGTTTATGGCCTTTTGTGGGCAATAAAAAAAGTATATATGTATAAAAAGAGTATTCCTGGAGACAGCAGAGTGTTAACCCAAAGATATAAAACTCACCAATTGTGGTAGCTGTGTGTGTGTGCATGAGTGTGTTCATTTAACCACTACCTTACAAGTTGTATCACATAGCCCAGTGCCTAAATTTTAGGCCAATCCTTGTTAAAATTAAAAAAAAAATACTTATTAGCTCATTCTGTACTAAGCATTTCAAATATATGGAACATCAATAAGTAGCATTCATGGGGTTAAATTAGAGAGAAAAAAACACTTTGTTTTTCAAGCACTCCAACTTTTAGGGGAATAAGAGACATCAGAATAATTTCTAGATATACTATTACATTTAATGTACCCATTTATTCTTTCTTATACCTCTTAGGGCAACTACAGAGACTGTTTGTTCCAAAAAAATGCCTTCCACAGCCCCAGTTCACCTTGAGTCCTTCTTAAAAAAATTATGAAAGACTGCAATCGACGGCCGACATTTTGCAGGGTGTGTGTGTCAGGCTCCACTTGGAAGACTCCTTTCTCTTTCTTCAGCAGCTTTTCAGGCTGGAATTTTCCACAGCTGCTGAAAACTGACTCAAATCCTTTCGCATGGTCGTAGTCCTTATGGCTGCCAAAAGCAGGCCCAGTGGTAGTTAATGGGAAGTACAGTTAAGACAAGCCCCCCACCACTTGTTCTAGGTCGAGGAGAACATCAAGTATTTAGTTTAATGAGTAAACACATGGAACATTTTCTCTCTAAGTACATACACATTTACATTTATATTGGAATGTGTCTCACTGTCTTTCCAGGACTTAGCAGATTATCTTTAGAGAAGCATCAATCTGTCATCTGAGCAGAAGACAAGGAACTTGACTATTATTTTTATATGCCCCTTACCAGAAAAAAACCCAAAACAGATCTCTGCTCACCCTACTAAAAGTCCCTGTGCCTAGCGTAGGACATGTTGATTGATGAATTTTGTCATATCGAAAAGTAAATGGTTTGGTATTGACATCCACAATGGAAAAAATGACTGTGGATGATTTTTGTATGTTCGTTTGAATCTGTAATTTTATCAGTGCAGAAATATCCTCAGGTAGAAACTAGGGACCTCTGATGCCATCTGTTCTAGCCCTGACATGTTACAAATGAGGAGATAGAGATCCAGGAAGTCTAAGTGCACATTCATGGTAAGACAAGTGGCAAACATCAGAAGCTGGAGTCCGTGAGTTTATCAAACTAGATGACTGTAGTCATTTACCGCTGTGTCTTGAGTACTTAACCTACTCCCAGATATTTCAATCTTAATAAAGTTATTTTTCTTATCATCAGCATTAATAGAATCAGATAATCTAGACTTTCATGCCTCAGTCCTCAGTATGCTATGTGAAGAAAATGAACTGTCAACTGAAAAGAAAAATAATCAAGAAGAGTGGTCAGATCATTGGTCCTGTTTCTATCCTCTGAGGTTAAGAAGAATGCTAAGCCTCTTTCAAGAAATTGTCAAGGAAAACTGTCCTGATGTCCTAGACTCAGAGAATAAATAGTCGTTGGAAGAATCTACTGATCACCTCTTGAAAGATATCCCAAAATAAAAATTCCAAGGAATATTGTAGCCAAATTCCAGAATTATCAGGTAAAATAGAAAATATTGCAAGCCTCCAGAAAGAAACCATTCAGATACCAAGAAGCCACAGTCTAGAATACACAAGATTTAGCAGTTTCTAAATTAAAGGATCAGAGGACTTGGGATATAATATTTTGAAGGCAAAGGAGCTTGGATTACAATCAAGAAGCAGCTACCCAGAAAAACTGAGCAGAATTTGTAAGGGAACAGATGAACATTCTATGAAAGTGGGAACTTTCAAACTTTTGTAACACAAAGACCAGAGCAGGTAATGCAGGAAAAACAACCCCAGAAGCAGAAGTTGTTTGGAATGTGAAACCCAGTTTGGAAACAGCATTTTAAATGATGGTTGGATTCCTAGGCAATCTCATCCCTAAAACAAACAAACGAATGAATGAATGAATAAATAAAAATGTAAAATATTAAAACCATGGTATAGTTGTACTGTCACCCACTCAAGTCCTACTCTCCTGGCACAGCATGGTACAAAGTTGACCACTGTCCTTGAAAGCTTTGTTAGCCATATCCAATCTGGGCACATTCTACTAAGCTGTTAAGATTAGAGTAGTGATGGCCTCTTGTTCAAAGACCAACCTACCTAACTACTGAGAGGATAGTAACCAGAAAGTTGTCTGGCAATGGCTGATAATTTTTCTTTAGTCTCAGATGCTCATAGATGCTACTCATTATTATGTACAGTAGTTATAACCCCAGGTCTCAAAGCTTGAAACAGAAGAAGTTTGACATGACCAACTAAGAAGATGAGACATTTTTTATGTTTCTCATGACCTCGTCATAGAAATTACATTCAAGACATAAAAGTTTCAGTTACTTCAATTTTCTAGGAAAGAGCAACCTCAATGAAATAAAAATCTAATGAATTAGCAACCAAGAAGGGCAATCCTTAACCCCTAACATGTTGGCACAGCAGTCCTCCCCTACCAGTCTTTGGCAGGGCTGCTAAAACCAACTCACTGGTTTTCAAAAGAGCTCAGTTCTCTTTCTTTTCATAGTCCCCCCACCCCAAACTCCTCAGAAAACTAAAGGGGCAAGAATTTGATTGCATTGGAACAGTTGTGCAACAGCACTCTGTGTGGCAATTGATTTCAACCAGAAAACTAAGGAACAGAAGGACTTGGGGTAAGATACCTTTGTATGACTCTGTGGCATTCCACTGAGGGTAAGAGCCCAGCAGACTGCTGAACCAAGTTTGTCCCCAGCAAAAGTCACATGGGGCAAGAAATGAAGCAGATATAGTATGAATGGTACAGTGGAGGGGAGACTGAAATAGGTCTAAACTCCAGGGAAACCCCAATTAAAGGAAAAGTAATATGAAAGTGAGTGATAGTGAAATATAAAGGATAAAAAGACTCATGAAGAAGAAAACTGAGTTAAAAACCTTGAATATAAGGAGATAAACCAGGAGGAAAGGACAATAACAGAAGGGAATATGGTCTCTAGATCAGCTCTCTAGAATTTTTGCATAAATATTGAAAGATAAAACAAAACAAAACAAAACGAGTCAACACCTGGTGAGACAGGATCCTGTGGAAACCCAAGAGAGCATGGAACCACAACATTATGGGCCTCAATAGTTTAATTGAGAAATAAAAATCGTGAAGGTAGAATTTGTAACCTGCACAGAAAAAGTTAGTAGAAAAGATAAATTAGAATATATGGTGATAAGCCTCAGCAAAGAAACAAGAGAATATAAGTGATTGGAAAAGTAAATGCACGGATATGAGGGATAGTCAGAAAATAAAATTGAAAAGCAATCAATGTTAAAAAGAAACTATGTCAGATGGATAATTTTGATTGCATTAAACTGAAAAGTTTTTGCACAACCAAACCCAATGCAAACAAAATTCAGAGGGAAGCAGTGTATTGGAAAAGAATTTTTACTACTAATCTCAGGGATAAAGGCCTCATTTCTAGATTATATAGAGAACTGAGTCAAATGTACAACAACGTAAGTCATTCCCCAGTTGATAAATGGTCAAATAATCTGAACAGGCAATTTTCAGAGGAAGAAATTAAAGATATCTATAATCATATAAAAAATGCTCTAAATTACCTTCGATTAGAGAAAGGAAATCAAAACAACTCTGAGGTACCACATCACACAAATTAGATTGGCAAACTTGACAGAACAGGAAAATGATAAATGTTGGAGAGGATATGGAAGAGTTGGAAAACTAATTCATTGTTGGTGGATCTGTGAGCTCATCCAACCATTCTGGAGAGCAATTTGGAACTATGCCCAAAGGACTATAGAAATGTACATACCCTTTGACCCAGCAATATTTCTTCTAGGATTGTACCCCCAAGAGATCATAAAAATGGAAAAGGGTCCCACATGTACAAAAATATTTATAGTAGCACTCTTTGTTGTGGCCAAAAACTGGAAATCAAAGGGATGCCCATCAATTGGGGAATGACTGAATAAGTTATTGTATATGAATGTAATGGAATACTATTGCACTATAAGAAATGATGAACAAGAAGACTTCAGAGAAGCCTGGAAAGACTTTATGATCTGATGCTGAGGGAAAGGAGCAGAACCAGGAGAACTTTGTACATAGCAAAGACCATAGTGTGTGAGAGTTTTTTCTGGTAGACTTGGAACTTCATAGCAAGGCAAGGACTTAAAATAAAAATCCCAATGGTATTTTAAGGCAAAATGCCTTCCACATCCAGAGAAAGAACTATGGAATTCAACTGCAGAATGTAGTAGATCATTTTGTGTGTGTGTGTGTGTGTGTATGTGTGTATATTATGTTTTGGTTTGTTATATGATTTCTCCCATTCATTTTAGTTCTTCTATACAGCATGACTTTAGTGAAAATGTATTCAATATGAATGTATGTGTAAGATCCTATATAGAATTGTGTGCCATCTCAGGGAGGGAGGGGGGAACCGGGAGTAGGTAGGGGGAAATGGTACAATGTCCAGTTCGTTGTCACTGCAAAGAGCTGCTAAACACATTTTAGAATGTATAGGTTCTTTTCCTTTCTCCATAATCATCTTTGAAAATAGACCAAGTACTGATATTGCTGGGTCAAGTGATATAAGTATTTTAATAACTTTTTGGGTATAATTCTAGATTGCTCTCCAAAATTGTTGCAATTATAATTTTGCAATCTACCAACAATGAATTAGTGTTCCAATTTTTCCACACTTCTCCAACATTTGTCACTTTTCCCTTCTATTATTTTAGCCAATCTAGCAGGTGTAAAATAATTTCTCAGGGTTGTTTTAAACTGTATTTCTCTAATCATTTCTTACAGCAGGATCATATCCCATTATGTTCATGTACCACAATGTGTTTAGCCATTTCTCAGTGTATCAGCATCTAATTTGTTTCTGATTCTTTGCTATCATGTGTTGCTATAAATTTTTTGTATTTGGAGTCTTTACCTTTGTCATTTCCTGAGAGGCATATGCTTATCACTGGTATCTCAAGGTCAAAGATTGTTGATATTTTAGTATCTTCATCTGCGGGATTCTGATTATGTTCCAGAATAATCCCAATTTCTTGCTTTTTGGCTGCCAGGGCAGTACTCATATGATATGAGAAGTAGAGTTGGGTTGTGGGCAGAGTTAACAACACTTGCTATCTCTAAGTATATTCTTATTATTTGTATACTGATATCTTCATACCCTTTAGAAAAATGAATCTTATCTGAGGATCATTCCCCAAAACTCAAAGGGACATTAGCGGTTATCTAATACAACCTCTTTATTTTACATATGAAGAAATCGAAAAGTTAAGTGACCTTCATGATGACAGAGACAGTATCAGAGATAGAATTTGAACCCAGACCCTCTGATTCCAAATCTATTACACCTCCCAATGTACTCAGGAAATTGTCATACAAATCAACATGAGCATACATTGTACTTCAGATATTAGGAAGAGTATTGGAGAACAGCCATTAGAACATGACTCAGTAGCATTTATTTTGGGAGTAACACCTGAGATGATGATAGAAAAAAATGTATATTTTCAGCTAACAACACCTTGAAATTTAGGGTCTGTCTATTTGTTTTTGTTATAATATATGGCTTAACGGAGCCTAGAATAATGACTGTTATATAGTTAGCATGTTATAAATATTTGTTGGTTTTGAATTTTTTTTTTGTTTCATGAGTTTCAGTGATGAAGGAACTGATCACATAGGGGCCAGACTACTAGTGATGAGCCTCTTTGATTTAGCTAAGTTTACATGTGTAAACTTCTCGGCAGCTGATGGCCTCTCATTGGGACTTCTATTAGAATTCTTTCTGGTTTGTTAAAAGATGCCAGAGCTTATACTCTGTTAACATAGCCTCTGAGAATACAAGGTCACCTCTGAGCAATGATGTAACAGAGTGAGATTTTTGTGGTGAGTATACACATGGATAAACATACTGAGCATGTAAAAGTAAAGAAAAATAACCACCAAAATTGAACCTGGTTAACAGCAAATTTAGAAAACATACGTAAACTGGATTTTTGGTTTTCCAAAGAGGCTTCACCTTAATATCAAATTTTGATGAATTGACTTTTAAATTGAAATGGTACCAAACAGTATTTGACACAGGTCAGAATAAATCATTTAATCTTAAATGCCTCCCCTGTTGTGTTTCAGGCCTAGGATTTTGCACTAATATTACTGAATCTAGAGAAGGTGAAGTTGATGACATGAAAACCACAGAATATGAAATGTTTCATGATTTAAAGGGAACACAAGCACACGCATGGAGTCACAGAAGAGACTAATTACAGACACCATTCCTAAAATACTGAAGTAGATTAGACTGTGGCAGTGACTATATAAATGGGGGGTCAGAGCCTTAGTACTTTGGGAATTCAGTAGATAATAATTTGTTATCCTCTTCTTGACTGCCCCCGAATGAGAAAAAGGATCCCAGTTGTATTTCAGTGAATGTTGAACTAAAATTAAAATGGAAAAGAGTAAAAATAATATATTCTTATCCAACCCTGGAAAAGGAACTTTGCTAATACTGGAAGAGAACCCATATAAATCACCAGATTTGTTTCTTTTAACATACTGGAAAGGTACTCGGGTTTGAAAAAATTCAAATTTTGAAGCTTGTCACTAGTTTAGATGGAAGTACACATATTATATTGCTGAAGAAAAATTATGGATCTTGATGGAGGACGTATGTTACTTCTGTTTTTTTCTTTCTTGTTTAGATATATATTCAAAATACAGTAAAGAGAAGTTAAGACTGAACAGAATGCATTTTATTAAAGTTCGTTTCACCTTTTAAGACCTCTGATTTTCAAAAGCTCAGAATATTTTAAGAAAACCCAAAAAGAAAACTGAAAGAAATAAATGAAGTAGATTTTAAAGTAAGCAAATGTCTAGGATCAATAACAAATTTTAAAAACCACGTGATGGTGATTGTTCCTGAAGCACACTTCTTAATTTTCCAATTTTAATAGTGTAAGACTTCCTGATGACTGTTTGATGTGGCTGAAAGAGTCCAGACTTGGAATTAGGAAATCTGAGTTCAAATTTGGCTTCTGCTCTAACTCGAATAACTTCTATCAGACTTTAAATCTCTCTGAGGTCCACTTATTCCATTTGTCTAGGATTTTGTAACTCATACTGAAGAATTGGCTTCCAGTAGAATGTAAGATCCTTGAAAGTAGCTCCAACTTTTTCTTTTTTATCTTTATAAACCACTATCTGACATGGAACCTTGCACATAGTAGGTGCTTAGTAAAGGCTTGTTCAACTGAGTTTCACAAAAGCTAGAACAGAAACTTCTCTGAAGGCAGAACCCAAGGCTAGTTGTAATTTAAGTTCCCTATTCCAAGGAAATTAAGAATTTCTTAATAAACAAAACAAAAAAAGATAAAACTAAGATGCACATAAATAGGTTAGGCAGGAAGGAAGTAACTAGATTCAAGAAGTGAGACAGGTAACCTGGTAAGTCCTGAAAGATGTTTTAGAGAAGTAGAAAAAGTGGATTAGGGCACTGGTTCCTTCATGTTATGGTCCAATATCCCTCTTCCCCTTCACCTGTTAAACATCTCAGAAGAGAAAGTTGTCTATATTTTTTATCTTTATTTCCTCAGTACCCATCCTCTTTCTAATCTTGTTAAAGTTTTTCTTTGCAAGGTCATGAATTAACTAACTCTTGATAGCTAAATCCATTGGCCTGATTTTACAACTCATTCTTTTTTCTTAAGTATGTGATGCTGTCAACTTTCTCTGAATGGTTTATTCTCCATTGGCTTAGGTATCACTATAACTTAGGCTCCTTTGTTGATTTGTGACCTTATTTTATGATTCAGGTATAGGGGTGTATGTGTGTGTGTATGTGTGTGTGATACATATTATATATATATATATATATATACACACGTGTATATCACAATATTTACACATATATGTAATAATACATATATGTGTAAACATCACATGAATATATATCTATCATACATATATGCATATGTATCTATTTTAGATATCTATATCCATATTTATATTTTATTCATCTATATTTTAGATATCTATATCCATATTTATATTTTTATCCATATAGCAACCTAATCTCTTTCTAAAGCTCCAGTCCTGGATTTTATTCCACTGGCTATGCCTCTCCACCTCATTTCAATATATAACAAACTGAACTTGTGAACTGGCCACAGAAATAGTTCCAACCTCTAAATATTGTTGTGAGCTAACTAGTATTCTCCAATTAAATGAGCTCAGAGCCTAATTATATCTTTATTTCCTTCCTCCCCGCCCCATTCAATTAGTTGGCAAATTCTGTCAATTTTATTTTGTCACTATCTCTTGCATGTTTTCCCCTTTACACCTATACTTCGTTTAGGACTCATCACCTTTTTAAAAAAAAATACTATAATGATATCTATAATGATATCCTGATTGGTTTTCCTGATTTCCTTTTCCTCCCCCACCACCTGTTTTTGTTCATCCTTTACACAGCCCTCTAAATGGGATTTCTAATGTTATAATCTTAGCATGTCACTCCCTTGCTAGAAATCCTTCAGTGATTCCCTGTTGTTTTCTGGATAAAATAAAAACTTCCCAGCTTGTGATTTAAGTCCCTGGACAATCAGACTCCAATCCACATTTCCAGTCTTATTTTCCATTATTCGCCTTGAATCATTAGCTCCTCTTTTGACTTGGTATTTTCTTTCCTCCCTCTGTGTGCTGCATACATTTCTCCCATCTGTCTGTTAAAATGCTTCTCTTTCTTCAGTGATCACCATGAAGTTTCCTCTTCCTCAAATTTTCCTTTAACACTGTCTGGATTTTTCCTTTATTCAAATAATGTTGTACTTTATATGAGGCAGCTAAGTTGAACACTGGATCGATCACTTTTCCTGGACTCAGAAAAAACCTGAGTTCACATCTAGTCTCAGACATTTACTAGTGGTGTGACAGTGGGTGTGTCACTTAATCTCTGTTTTCCTCAATTTCCCCAACTATAAAATATGGATAATAATAGCACCTAGCTCTTAGGGTTGTTGTGAGTATTAGATAAGAAAATAAATCCTTAACATAGTATCTGACACATGATGGATGCTATATAAGTACTGTTATAGTAATAATTATTATTATCCAAGTCTCATGGATGGTATCAGCCCTGGAGGTAGGAAGACCCATCTTGCTGAGTTCAAATCTGGCCTCAGATACTTACTATCTATATGACCCTAGGCAAGTCATTTAACGCTGTTTGCCTCAGTTTTCTCATTTCTAAAATGAGGTGAAGATGGAAATAGTACTCCACTCTAGTATCTTTATCAAGAAAACCTTAAATGGGGTCATGAAGAATCAGGCACAACTGATAAATTATTGAATAACAATAGCAATTATAATTATTAATTATATTAAAGACTTACATTAATTACTTAAATTAATTAAAGGCTTGCCATGTCTGTACCATTTTTTCTTATTTATATCTCTGTCAATCTAACACATAGGTGGACACTCCATAAAAGATTGAGATAATGGTGTGGAAAACAATAGTATTACAAGATTTGTCAGACAACAGTGGGAAACTATTTTGGAAGTTTGAATTACAGAAAAATTATCAGAGGTGTTGAATAATAGACAAGGGAGTTTGAATATAAAATAGTGTCTTAGAAATAGGGAAAAACAATTCACTTTTCATAACCCCTTTCACATGTGAAAAAACATAGCCTCAAAGAGGTTGTATGTTAAATTATTGCTTTAGGTCATAAAGAAGCACTCTAAGTTCTTGAATAGAGGAATGGAAATGACATAAGGAAAGTTATACTCGGATACTTCAGTAGTACTTTTCTAACAATGAGCCTGCAAATCCTGTATGATTCTCATCCGGGTTCTCTCCTAGATTTACTACAGGGGATCTATACAATGTATGGAGACTCTTATTCTGTTATTTGGTCATCTCTTGCTATCTCCTTGGGGTTGGCCCATCTGTTTTTCTGGTCATTTCTTTATCTGATGATATCTTTTAGACCACTTCTCCCATATAATTCTGCATTTATAATATGTTTAAACCCTTTGAGGCTTGCTACTAACCCATTTGTTGCCTTTGGGGTAATATTCATCTTTAATTTTTCAGAGATTGCAGTATTTTATGACTCATAGCCAGATACCACCACTAGAATAAAAATATTGGTGTAAAAAACAAATGGACTTTTTTGGTGGAAAGGGGGAGAGGGAGGCAGCATGGGAGTCATTTAAAGTCATGTGAAGAAGGCAATCCCCTCCACTTAACATAGTCTTTTCATTTCTGGCCTCAGAGGCAAGCAAAATTTGGGAAAAATTATTCTTGTTATGCAGGACAGATGAATTGGAACAAGTACAAGTTTCTGATCTTATACATATGTACATGCACACATACATACATATGCACCCACACACAAACACACACATTCCATCAAACCCTACTTTGATGGCTCATTGTACTCTTATAACTCTTTGTGCTGGGCACAAACTGTGTTCTCAAAAGCTAGGCCTATGGAATACATATTCTGACGTTGTACCGAAATAGAATGGTTATGATGGGTTTTGTGGTATGATGTTTATCTGTTATCCAAGGACCAGTATACCTAAAGAGACATGACCTTCCCAGAGATAATCATCGCATTGGCCACAGGGCTTAAAATGGTTTTTGTTTTTTTGTTTTTTTTTGGTTTCAACATTATAATTGGACATCTATTAAGCTTTAGAGGGGAGTGTGTAATCTGCATTGGTGGAGAGAGTACCTACACCAATAAAATTACAGATCTGGCAATAGTAAATAGTAAGTCTGAAGTCCACCTGCTCATTATTTCTTATAGAACAATAGTATTCCATTACTTTCATATACCAACATTTGTTCAGTCATTCCCTAACTGATGGGCGTACCCTCATTTTCCAATTCTCTGCCAACACAAAAAGAGTTGCTGTGAATATGTTTGTACATGTAGATTCTTTTCCCTTTTTTATGATCTCTTCAGAATACTGATATAGAAGTGGTATTGCTGGATGAAATTGTATGCAGTTTTATAGTTCTTTGGGTATAGTTCCAAATTGCTCTCCAGTATGGTTGAATCAGTTCACAACTCCACCAACAATGCATTAGTGTCCCAATTTTCCCATATCCTTGCCAACATTTATAATTTCCATTTTTTGTCAAATTAGTCAAACTCATGCGTGTGGGAGGGTACTTCAGAGTTGTTTTAATTTTCATTTACCTAATCAATAATGATTCAGAACATTTTTTCATATTACTATGGATGGCTTTAATTTCTTCATCTGAAAGTTGTCTATTCATATCCTGTGACCATTTATCAATTAGGGAATGACATATCCTCATAAATTTAACTCATTTCTCTCTCTACATATTTGAGAAATGAAGCCTTTATCAGGAATACTGGCTGTGAAAGTTGTTTCTTAGCTTTCTTTTCTAATCTTTTCTAATCTTGGTTGCATTGGTTTTGTTTGTGCAAAAACCATTTAAATTTAATGTAATCAAAATTATCCATTTTGCATTTCATAATGTTCTCTATCTCTTCTTTGGTCATTAGTTCTTCCCTTCCTAGAACTGATAGGTAAAATATTTCTTGCCCTCTGAATTTGCTTATGGTATCACCCTTTGTGTCTAAATAATGTATGCATTTATAATTGAGCCTGTTCCTATGCAACTCAGCCACGAAATTTATTAGATAAATGTACATAGACAAAATCTGAAAATTCTTCTGCTAGTAATCCTAGCACTTCATAATCAAGGTATTAAATAGAATACAGACTTTAAATTCATATATGCACACATTCATATACATATTCATAGATACATATGTACATACATGTATGTATGTATATGTGTGTATGTGTGTATATATACACACACACACACACACACATGCACACATACCATTGGCTGGCTTATGCAATGTGACTTCCTAGAAATAGACTATGCTGTATGTTACTCAATAGGTATATGTGGGATGGGGGAGGATTGGGTGGAGAGGGGAGATGGCTGTGGTAGGACCTCTTCAGTGTCTTTTGAAGAGGACTGTGGTAGATTTTGGGTCTCAGATGCTGATCTTTGCTCATCCCTGACTTCATTCTTTACTTTCTCTTTCTCATTCAGGAGTTTCATACATAATCAGTATGCCATCCATTTTTGATGGTAGAAGACAAAGTGTTTGGCCAGCACATACCCTTAATATTTTATTTCTGGATAGAGATTCTGAAATGATTCACTGACCCATGGATCACAGCCTGGTGAGTTAGGGAAAAGAAGCCATAGTTTATAAGAAGTGAAAGGAGGGGCTTTGGCAAAATGAGAAAGAAACTAACTTCACTATATAGTTTCCTTTTGGATAGTTCCATAGTTCCATTTGGGCTATTTGGTCTGCGACTCCTTCAAGGCCAGTCTTCTGCACAGGATAGTTAGAGATGTTTTGCTCACATGTTTGGTCATGGACTGATAGCAGTTTGTAAATTTCTAAAATGAAAGTGATGATTTTTTTTTTAACTAAGAGATTCTATTAAGGTTGTTTCTCTCTCCCTCAACCCCCACTCCACCTTTGAGATTCTCCTTGGACTTAGTCTGAAAAGTAATTGGCTTAATTGTAAAATACAGAGATATACCATCCTTTTTTATTTAAGAAGCTATAAACTTACTCTTCCCAATAAAATATATTTATAGTGACTATTTACCTCATATGATTTATACTTACACACATACAATAAAGAGACCAAGACACATTGGAAAGGGAGTTAAGGGCAATTTTACTTCAAATAACTTTAAAGTGAATTATAAAAAATTATAACAAAATGAATAAACAAAAATAAGAAAAAATAACAAAGTTTAGTTTTTTTTAACAATGTATCCAATAGAGAGTCATATGAGAATGTCCTATTCATTTACTAGCCCCTTTTAGATGGGAGCAATGTTCTCTTTATATCAGACATACTACTGTTTTTTTTTTTTTTTCTGGAAAATAGAAACCTTTTATAGTCAGTGTGAAAACTGAAATATGCCAAATAATTACTGTAATGATGGAAATAGTTGGAAATGCAATGTACAATCTCATATTAAATCAAAGTCAGAGTGTTCTTTGGCTTGGCTAGCTAATGCTTTCTGCAACCGTAAAATTTGGCTGCAATACTGCAATACAATACCGGTGAGAAAACTCTGGGATTATTACCATCCTGAAAAAAAAAATAGGAATGGAGGGGGAAAAGAAAAGAAAAGAAAATAACCAGTGCATGCAAAGAAATGCACAGTTACTCCCATAACAATCAAAACATCATAGCTCTTCTGGAATAAAACTGCAGCCTGTGGACAAGAGGTATGCCATTTGTGTTAATGTCCATGGGTGCTGAAAAGTTTCACCTGGCAAGGGTCCTGATGGAGAACCCAGAGATATTTTCCCTTTCCTAGCTCCTTGGCAGGATTCACATTACTTTTTCTTTCTTTATTATTTTTAAACAATCTGCAGATTATTCTTTCTTTGTTTTGAGTGGAGCCGCAGAACAACACAGAATATGTCAAAAGCCAAACCCAAGAATGCTCAGCTCATCCTGAGGACAAAACTCCCAAGCTAATAATGGTGCTCCCACATTAATAATCCCTGGAATGGGTATGAAGTCCCAAAGGTCCTGCTAGTTTTCCTTTACCCTCAAAGTCCTTTTATCTTCCTTTTCTGGCCTCTTTCTTGGCTAGTGCAACCAGAGTTTAAGTTGAATTTCATGGACTGAGACACACACAACGTCTGAGTTTTTCCCTCTCTTCACTCTCCCTGGTTTGTGCTGCAGAGTGACCTTTTTTTCCTAAGAACAAAAAACAAAACAAAACAAAACAAAGAACAAAAAGTGGCAAACAAACTAGAACAAAGCCACATAAAACATTGAATGTAATTGCAAAGTCATTTGTTTCCCTGAATATAAAGCCTTGTTTTATTTAAAAGTAGTTCAAACCTTGGTGGATGCTTTTTGGAGTGTTGCCAATTGACATAAATATTTTTATTTCATGTTGAGTTACTTTTTCCCCCCTCCTTTACTGGCTACTCTATCCAGTATTTTGTGTAACTAAATTATTAGTAGCCTTATGTAATCCTTAATAGTCTCCTTTTCCTGGCACCTTGTCTTTACCAAGCCATCTTTAATTTCATGTAAAGAACAGGGTCCTAATTGAGGTTCGAAGACCTTAATTTCATTGAATAGTGTCACTGTGTAAGTCCTTTTTTTTTTTTTTACAAGTAGTGGTGACTGCTCTTTACTCTTGAAGTTTGATTAAGAGAAATCATGTAGCAGACATTTATTAGGCATATGCTATTCTGAGACCGTCTGCTATAATGACAATAACAAAATATCACTTTCTGTATTTTATGTGTTTAAGTAGATCATCAGAAATTAATTGGATTTTCCTCCCTCAGGAAACCAGTGATCATTTTCTACAGGGGTTCTTAATTTTTTGTATGTTTATCATGAATTCCTTTGGATCCATTCTCAGAACACTATTTTTAAATACATAAAATACATAGTATTAAAAAGGAATTCAAATATATTAAATATAACTGTCAACATATTTTTAAGAAATGAGTTCATGGACACTCAGATTAAAAAGAAATTCTCTAGGACATTAATAACTGATTTGAGAGGTTGTTTTGTAGGATGATTGCCAGGGCATTTGCCAGAGAAACAAGGAAGTCTTGGGTTCAAATGTTACTTCAAGTGCTAACTACTTCTTTGAACCTGGATAAGTCATTCAAACCTTAATTTCTTCATCTGTGCTACTGTTGCTGCTGGCTATTATTTATGGAATACTTTAAGTCTTGTAAATACCATCTTACAAGTCTTATCTCACTTGATCTTCACAAACAACTTATGATGTGTTATCATGAATTCCATTTTACAAATGAAGAAACTAAGGTTCTGAGAGGTTAAAATGAATTGACCAAGATTACATAGCTGAGACAAGATTTTTGACTCCCACTCCAATGAAGGTATTGTAATTGATTTTGCCTAACATTACTTCCAATTCTAAATTCATGATTCTATTTTTTTTCTTTAAGGAAAGGATAATTGTTTAAATAATAATATTTAAAAATTAATGTTTGAAAAACTGCAGAAAAAATTATCTGCCTCAGTCTTTTTAAAGAGATGGATAAAATGGTTCACTGGGCCTGTAAGTCATGCTCATTTTCCTGAGTTCAAATCTGACCACAAACGCTTACTAGCTGGGTAACTCTGGGCAAGTCACTTAACCTCTGTGTAACTCGGTTTCCTCGTTGAAAAATGAGGATGAGGCAACTGTGACCTTGAGCAAGTCACTTAACTCTGTTTGCCTCAGTTTCCTTATCAGCAAAATGAGCTGGAGAAAGAAATGACAAGACTACTCCAGTATCTTTGCCAAGAAAATACTAAATGGGGTCACAAAGAGTCAGACATGATTAAAACAACTGAACAACAACAAATATTTTTATGCTCTCAGTTAATTTTAAATATTGAATAACCTCTGGTTTTTTTTTTTGAATATTCTCTTGTAAATTCATTAGCTATCAAGGATATAGTGTTTTTATGTGAATAGGTTATGCCTCAGAGGAGGTCAAATGTTTAAGTGTATTATCTCTCAAAATCAGTAGGAAAAAAATGAGATTTTATGCCTCCTCTAAACTTGATATCCTTGCTAGGTCACTGGAGTTGAAAATAGAACAGCAGTTTACTAAATGGAAGTATGTGTATCTAATTATGTGCATAAGTGACAGGCCAAGATTGTAACATCTGGCACTTTTGTGTAACCCTTGAATACCTGCCTCCACATTTGCCAATTGGGAGAAGCATTCTGGGCACCATTATTGAAAAGAAACAATACTCTTAGGGCTAAAATGGCAGGTGGCTGAGAAGAGGCAGGGCTCTCTTCCTGTTCTCTTGAGTCTCCAGGGAAGAAACCTTCATTTTTCCATTTTGCGTTCTTTATTTTGTTCTAACTTTTTTAGGGGAGCTAGGTAATGTGTGATGTAGCAAAAAGCTCTGGATTTGGAATTAATGTGATCAGATTCAAATACTGTCTTTGCTGTTTAGTACCTGTGTGGCAAGCCACAGGCTCTTTGGGCCTCGATTTCCTCCTATGTAAAATGAGAAGGATGGGACAGATGGTCTCCTAGTTCTCTTCCCACTCTAGGTTTATGATCTTATGTCTATATTGAAAATACCATTTGAAATTATATTTGAGGAGAAAGCAATGATGTTTCTGGGAAACTGCCACTTTTCAACTAAAAACATTCCTTAGTCCTTGGAGAGATTTATCTGTCCTTCTGCATAGTTTGTTGAAGGAATCATAAGCTCTCTCAGTGTGGGAGGGGGTTTTGAGTGACTGTTAAGTGACTCAGAGTTGTCTAGTGGAAATAGCACTGCTTTTACACTTGAGGGACCTGAGTTCAAATTCTACATTTGTCACTGACTGTTTCCTGTTTTACTTTGGAGAAACTGTTTCCATCAGGCTGTGATCTCCTGGAAAGCAGAAAGAGTTTATTGTCTTTTGTCATACCCCTAATGCTTAGCACTTTGCCTAACACATAGCAGATACTTAAAAAAATATTGGTTGACTGAAAGTTGCCTCTCTATGGCTTGGTTTCCTCATCTGTAAAAGGAAGGGATTGGACTAGATAGATAGCTTCCAAGTTCTATTATAGATCCTGAATCATTCCTTTTCCTATAGACTAATGACTGTGTGACTGCGTATGTGTATGTGGGTGCGTATGTGTATTTGTGTGTGTGTGTGTGAGAGAGAGAGAGAGAGAGAGAGAGAGAGAGAGAGAGAGAGAGAGAGAGAGAGAGAGAGAGAGAGAGAGAGAGAGAGAGAGAGAGAGAGAGAGAGAGAAAGAGAGACAGGCGGTCGACAGACTATCATTTCGTAATGGTATTTTGGTAGCAACAGAACATTTTTTCCTAATGCCAAATTGAAATGTCTTTTGCTGCAGTTTCTCAGGTTTTCACTTGTGAAAACGCAAGCCTGTTAATTGTGTATGTCCCTTCCTATACGGAATTCCTTTCAGCCGCTCATTCTCCAAGAATTCATTTAGCAAGGCTCACAAGACAGAAACACACTCCTGCTCCAGAGGTGCTCCCACTAACGTTTGTTTAGTATTTGGATTCTCTGGGGAGCGAGTCTACCAGAGCAAATCTTTGGAATTGCCCAGATTCCAACCCTGTCCTCGACCCACTGGACGATGCTCTGAGACAGTGTGGGAGGCAACCGGAATTTCAGACTGTGAAAGTAGTTCATGTCTGGCCGGCGGCCTCCCGGCACCGAGCCAGAAGGAGCTCCAGCAATCAGTGTGAAGGAAGGTATTAAATTGCTCACGAGAAAGTCTCTGGGAGAAGCTATTGGACTTCACTCAGTGATAATCATGCAGGAGAACAGATGCTTCCGGCCTTCCTCCCAGGGCAGGGAGGAAAGAGCACCATCCTGTTCACTTCTGCAACTTGAAAATGAATGAAACTGAGAGAAAGAAGACATAACCACAAGTTATCATGCCCTCCAAACATTTCTTTTTTCTCCATATATGTTTAGCTTAGGCTCCTCTCTTTTCCAAAGTTTGTCTCTCTCTCCCTCTCTCTCCCCCTCTCTCCCCCTCTCCCCCTCTCCCCCCCTCCCTTCCTCTCTCTCTCCCCCCCCTCCCCGCCTTCTCTCCCCTCTCTCTCCTCTTTCTCCTCTCTCCTTTCCATACTTCCCTTCCTTTTTGCTTCTTCCTTCCTGTCTTCCTTTCTTTCTTTCCTTCCTTCCTTTTATTTTCTGTCTTTCTGCCAAAAGGAAATGACAAGAGGCATGACTGGACTATTGGATCCCCCCACAGTTTTTGGATGACATGAAGCATATGAATCTGTGGATTATCGTTATGTTATTTCATATTTGGGGCATTGCTCCCCCATCCTTCTTTCCCTTTAGGTGCTATTTCCCTGACAGTATTTCAGTTACTATAGTCTTGTGATGGTGTTTGAATAATAGGTTGTTTTTTTAAAGAGACTATAACACATAATACATAAAAAACACACGTGTATACACACACACACATACAACCAGAACAGATGTGACTAATTAATACAAGGCCAGAAGGATAGGTGTAGAATCTTATTTGAGGCCTTTTGCAGACTGCTAAGTTAAATTAATGGTTTAGTGATAAACTGGTCCAGAGTTAATCAATTGAGGAGAACTTCAGGGAGGCTGGGCAAGCACGCCTGCTTAGAGAGGGTTTAGAGAATTCATAGCTGGAGAGCTACAGCTGTTACACATTTGTATAATAAAGGAATGGATAAGCTAATTTGGGAGCAACTCAGTGCAAGACCACTGTTGACTGTGAGCTGGTGTGATGGCCTAGCTTGGTGTAGAGGCTATTTGCTTTAAACAAAGCAGAATCAAAAAAAACCCCCCCAAAACTGTACAGTTTAAGACAGACTAGCCATAGAAGTAGAGAGAAGTCTTAAGCAAAGAATATATTTATTGATATTTTTAGTAGTTATTTTTAGACTAAATAGTGAGAATTCATGGTGTATTGGAAAGAGAGATGACTCTAGAGCTATAGGAAATGGGCTCAAATTCCAACTCTTACATTTATCACCAGGGTAACCTTGGGGATAATCACTTATCTTCTGAGGGCCTGTTTCCTCATTTGTAAGATGAGGTTGTTAAATCGGATGGTCTCTGAGTTCCGTTATAACTTATGAACTTTGAATTTGTGCTTTACTCTATCACAGAACTAAGAATTACCCCACACTGGATATTTTGTGACATTACCCCATTTGGGAATACCTGAGTCCTGGGTGTGCCTTACCAAGTGTTCTAATCTTTAGTTATTTACAAAGGTGGCAAAGAAGGCCTCTGAGGATGTCTCCTTCATTTCCTCCATGTTTCTGGAGTGTTATTGCTCATACATTTTAACCTCAGATTGATACCTAGGGGCTTCTCATTACATTAAATCAGTATTCTGGAGGAGTTGGGTATGCACTATTTACATCATCTTTTCTATTGTCCTTTTCCCCATTGACCAAGGTTATCAATATTAGGTCATTCAGGGATGGTTGCCTAACCAGAGGGTAGCTGACAGCACAATCAGTCAATGGAATCTACAGAAAAGGGAAGGGTGGCACTGATTGTTCATCTATATTTGTGGAGCCTCAAAATGATTTGGGGGTCTTTTGGGCTAAAAAAATTATCTCTTCTCAAAATGAACCCTTCATGTTGCTTTATTCCTGCACAGTAGAACTTTGCGTGGCCTCTTTTTTTCACCACCCCAGTGAAGAGCATCAATCGATCTTAATAAAGCTTGTTGAAGAAGGTTAGTAGATTTTTAAACTCTAAAATTTTAAGTTAAAACTCAATGTGTCAGTCCCATGATCTCCTGAATGACAGAATTCCAGGGAGTCCAGTCACACACCTAGCAAGAGCATGGCCTGAAGCCAAATATCTTATTAAAAGAAAAAACCTGGGGTTTACAGCCAGTCAAGAGAGGATTAAAACCCACCTCGGTATGGAAAGAACATTCAATTCAGGAGCACCCCGAGGTCTCCAAGAGTCTTTAATAAAGAGGAACAGCGAGGACCAAGAGGAGATTTGTGGTAAGGCCAATGGGAGCAACGTGCTAGGGTCATTTCGTGAAATACGTTGGTCTATCAGGATCTCACTCTATAAACAGACTGGTCAGGTAATTTTTCACTTGTAAACAACCAGACAAATTACTCAATAGGGGGTGTTGATTAGCAAAATTGTTCTTTAATCTGTACCCCTTGTGCCCGATTTTAAATCCCCCATTGTCCCTCCCTCTTAGGAGCTCTTGTCTTCTGGTTTCCTAGGGTCTCTCATTTCAGTTCCTGCCTGGGTTTGCCTCCCTAGAATAGAAACCCATGATTAGAAACTTTTCCTCTCCGTATCTCCATCAAAATGCATTTGTCCATTATTTTATGTCCCTAGCTTTCTGCTAGGTAATAGCCAGTCATTTTGATAAACTAATTCTATTTAGGTAATAATTTAAGATGTTATAATCCCATGAGCATTTCTCATTTTTTAATAAACATAATGACAAACAGTGAATTTCTGGTGGAGGAATTTAAGACACTGTAGTAGGCTAGGGAGAGGAAGACTTTAGAAAAAATTCAGGACTTTTGCTGCTTGGAAAATCATGATTGAAATTCAGGACTTTTGCTGCTTGGAAAATCATGATTGACCTGTCTCCCTACATACATGCCTTGATCTATGTCCTCCTACTTACCTCTCTATGTCTTATATTGCTGAGAATATATACAGTACAGGGGTGTGTACATACACACATAGGTAAATATACACAGCCCTACACTGCATATACTTTCATATACCTGAAATATGTTGATATTCATATAGTATATATTTGTATATATTCATATAGGTATACATATGTGCATATACAAATATATGCAGACATTTATGTGTATTTACATATAAACACACGTTCAAGTGTGCATATACAAATATATGCACACATTTATGTGTATTTACATATAAACACACATTCAAACATGCGTATGTGTGTACATACATATCAAAGGTGAGTATGAAGACCTGTGATGTTAGTAGTATAGGTAGTTCAGATAGTAGAGCTAGATTTGGATGTAGGAGAATCTGAGTTCAAATATGAGTTCAAACTGTTAGCTTTGTGATTCTGGTCAAGTAATTTGACCTCTCAGTTTCGGTTTCCTTATCCGTAAAATGAGATTGTTGAATAAAATAACAGTTGTAAAGTACTTAGCATAGGGCCTGGTACATTGCACAAAATAAATGTTCTTATTATTATTGCACGCACAAACACACTATCGATATATATACATATATGTTTTATATGTGTATATGTATGTAAATAACACACATATTTGGATGCAGAGGTAATTTTAGCAATATAGGTAGTTTAGAAATGCACAGTGGACTTAGATTCAGGAAATCCTGAGTTCAAATTCCGCCTCAGACACTTACAATCTCTTTGACCCTTGAACCTGTTTCGTATGTTTAAAAATAAGGCTCATAGCAGCAAATACTTTATTGGGTTATTGTAAGGCTCAAAGGAAGTAATTTATGTAAAGGACTTTACAAGATTTAAAATACTGTATAAATGCTGATGATCTGTTGCTGCTGCTACTGCTGCTATTGATTGGGACACTGACAGACTAAATGACTTTTCCCAGAGTCACCTAGTAGATATAAATTAGAGATAGGACTTGTGGTCTTCACCATTCTGAAGCCAGCTCCTTATTCACTGTCTATCCATGATGTATATGATTTATCTGTTTATGAACCAGAAAAGGAAAAAAATCTCCAATTTTTAGGAAAAGACTTGTCAATCATGATTAATTTAAATATACAAAGGAATGATAAGGTTCATTCCTCTGTGTCATATTTAGAGTTCTTTCCAACCTGACCCCAATTGCCAAGCTTATTTCACATTAATCCCTTTCACACATACTATGGCCTGGCCAGACTAGACTCTCTGCTTTCTTTATATGTGGCATTCCATCTTGTGTTTTGGTGACCTTACACTGTCTCTCCTTCATGGCTTGAACTTACCACTTTTATACTTAGGCCTTCTAGAAGCCCAGGTTCCAAAAATTCTCAGCACAGGTGCCACTTGCTAAACAACACCTTTGTATTCTTTCTTATGGTACTTTCCCTTCCCAAAATATCTTTCATCATATATATGACAATATCACATATGCACATTTTATATATAAATAGGTACTAGTGTGTATATATATACATATGTAATATATAGTAATGTGCATAAACACACATATGTACACATGTGTATAGGTCTATTAGTATATTCTCTGTGTACATACATATATACATATGTATATATGTACATATACAGACATGCATTGTGCATTTTAATGTATATATGTATATAGGCATTCACACATTTGTGCATGTGGGTCTATATATATGGTGTATGCACGCACACACATACACACATACACATTCAGTCCTCAGCTCCTAGCACAATACTTGATCACATGGTTAATGTTGGTAGATTAATTTGTTGATTCATGAACTTTCTTCAGATCTTTGTTGACTTGCATTTAAGTGAGGGAGGACTGTACAAGGTCACCAGCCTCACTTTCTCCTCCAGTGCCATCTGGGTCCAGGGGCCTGATATTCATCAGGATGGCTGGAGATGGCCCAGGATGTAATGATGGATCTGACCATTTTAGGCTAACATCTTTCAGATACTCACTTTGAGTGATGTACACCCATTCAATGAATAGACCTCTTTAAGTAGTCACTCAAGGGATGGCCCCTTTTCATAAGGAAAAAAAAATCAAACTGGGAAGGGAAGACCCTCTGGGTTCCTGAATAAAAGAGAAATAGTTACTATTTAGTATTTATATTTACTCTGTTCCAGGTGGGCTGGGAACTATCCTCAAATCTATGAGCTTTCCTTTGCGTTTACTGGCTAGACCAAGTTTTAAGCCCAATTCACTCTAGAGTTCATAGAATATCAGGCCACTGGACCCAGATGACTGGTAACCTTGCTCAGCTCTCCCTCACTCAAATCAAAGTCAACTGCAAATTACATCATCATCTTGATGTCATGGTCCTCCTCGAGAAAGAAGGAGAAACCCAACAACAATCCACAACAACCCAGCAATCAATCACCCTCCGATCTTGGATATTCTGTCATCCATTGACTTCTCAGGGCATTTCTCTCTCCTGATTCTTCCAGTCTTCGATCTTTCATTCTCAATCTCACTTATTAGATCATAACCCCATTTCTTCTCACTAATACAATGGGTCCACCAAGGTACTGTACTGGGCTCTCTTCTTCCTTCAAACTATTAGTAATTTCATAAATTCATGATTACTATTATTTCTATACAAATGACTTCCTCAGCAACATATGTAGTCCTCATCTCTCTTCTAACCCATGATCCCACACTATCATTGTGTGCTGAACATCTCTACTTGGATGTGCTATAATTATCTCAAATCCAAAGTAAATTTCCACCAAAAGCTATGCTTTCTTTATTTTCTCCCATGTCTGTTGATGGCTCATTCTCCTTCCTATCATGCAGGTTCTAATTTATTATTGACTGTTCTCAGCCCTTCTTTATTTTCTAGCTAATCAGCTGGATGTCTTGTTCTCTTAACCCCATCACATCTCTCGCATCTTCTCCTTGCCCCAGATTCATACAACTTCTACCATAGCTTGGGCCTTTATCAGCCTTTACATTGACTATTACAGTTGCTACCTCTGTCTTTAGTCTTTCCTTTCTGTAGTCCATTACCCACATAGTGGCCACGCTGATATTTCTAAACAACAAATATTTTCACATGGCTCCTCCTGCTCCAAAATCTTCAGTGACTCCTGATTCCCTCTACTGTAAAATACTGAATTCTCACCTTGACACTTAAAGAAATCAATAGTATGGCTCCCACGTATCCTTCTGATCCATTTCATATCATTCCCCTTCACTTACTTTCATTTCCCATCAAACTACTCTGCCAGATATTTATTCTGTTCAACATTTCCTTCCCAACCTCCAGATCTTTCCAGGGGCTATCTGCATGTCTGACGTATATATCCTCCATACTTACATCTTGTAGGATTCTAAGATCCCTTCAGAGCATAGGTTAGGGGTCACTTCTTACATAAGATTATTTTCTGATCATGTAGTTTATAGTACTCTATACCTGTTAAAATTTTCATGTCTATTTTTTAATGTTTTTATTTGTACTTGTACATGTTGTATATCCCAGAAGAATGTAAATTCCTTTAGGACAGAGGCTCTCATCTTTATCTCTGTCCTTCCAGTGGCTTGCATGGTGAACCATCTTTATGCAATTTGATTGAATGAAATTAGATGCTTAAAATATATAATATGATATAATATGGAATAGCATAGCACAATATTGTGTAATAGTACCACATTGTATTTTATACTATGTTTATAGTAAACCACATTATACTACATTTGATAACATATATAGTATGGCATTTTATAAGTGCAATATGATATAATATATAGATTAATATAATATGGCATAATATAACAATATTTTAAGTGACCTCACAACATACATTCTATTCTATGGTATATATATAATATATATATATATGCATATATTACATAATGGATTTTTAAATTCTAAATGTCTAGGCAGGTTGAAAACTCAGCACCCATTAAATATCCACGTTCTTTAATGATTGGAGTATGTCAGATGCTGGGTATCCAAATAAGAAAATGACAGCTATAAGCTTAAAGCCATTGCATCTTCATGGAACAGGATATAATGTGTACAACAAAGGATACTACAAGGTAGAATGTGTCAAGGTGAAGGAGAGACCCAAAGGGTCATAAGGGAAACTGAGTCTTGAGATACTACTTTCCTTTGAGGGCATCCAGGGGAGGATTTATGTCCATGTGTCAGCAAAGTTAGGACTTGAGGAGAAAAAAAAAAAAACTATTTCAACAGGAAATCATGAGGAAGAAGAACACTCCAGGGATGGGGGAAGAATGGTCTGTGTGAAAGTCCAGAGCCAGGAGAACAGAGGAAGGACTTTGGAATGTGGAAAGATAGGCTAGTGCCAGATCCCACAGGGCTTTAAATGCCAGCCTGTATTTTATTCTAGAGTCACTAGGGAGACCCTGGAGGTTTGCAAGAAGAGTCAACTGAGAGGATGCATCTTTGGCCAGTCCTATGGTTTAAAAGATTTTGTTTTTTAAAAACCCACACCTCCCAGCACATACTTATACACATAGATGCTAAGTAAACGTTACATAGATGAATGATTGCTTAGAAAAGTTGAGTGGTCTGGGGTTCTTCAACACGATGTCAAAATTTATTTTGATAACTATATTTTAATATGATCTATTTTCTTTGTAGTCTTATGTATTTTACTTTATGCATTTAAAAATTTTATTATTAGGTGTCCAGAGCTTCACCACACGAGGCTGTGACACAGAAAAGGCTAGAACTCCCAGACTTAGCTGTGGTAAACTTGCAAGGTGGGTAGATGCTACATTATGGAAAAAGAAAAGTCCTATCTTAGGAATACAGGAAAATTATTCAAGCCAGTTATCTCTTACTTTTCTGCCTAACTTATTTCTGAATTATATATTAGTTTTTTGATTTGTGGGGTTTTTTTTTGCCTGAGTAACAAATAGGATCTTCTAAGTCTACTTAGCAGCTAGGTGTCATCCTGGATAGAAAGCTGGGCTTGAAAATCAGGAAAACTCATCTTCCTGAGTTCAGATCTAGCCTCAGATACTTAGTAGTTGTGTGACCCTGGTTAAGTCACTTAACCTAGTATGCCTCAGTTTCCTCATCTGTAAAATGAGTTGGAGAAAGCATTTGCAAACCACTCTAGTGTCTTTGCCCAAAAAACCCCAAAGGAGGTCACAAAGACATGACTGAAAAGCAACCACTGCATGTCCATTTATTGACTCTCTGCCTTGTTTGGTTTTAATTTCTTCACACATACCATTCTCTATTTCTACCAGCTAATTCATTCTTACTTAGATTTCCCTGTCAAGGGTTGAGTCAAATAACTTGAGAATTTTAATTAAAAATTAATACTTAGATTGGCTCTTAGGGAAAGTCAGTCTCAATGTTTATGGGAAAGATGCTGTCTTATCTACACTGGCTTTTATTTGTATAAGTCTGAATAACATAGTCATGGAGTATTAAGGGAGCCGCCTGTACGGTCTAAAAGTGCCTAAGTTTCATGATTACTGAATGGAAAATGTAACTCAGTCCAGAATTTTATTGACTATGCATCTGTAATCCCCAGGTCTGGCTGAACTTGATTTAAAGTTTCATTTAACTGTTTTGAGGAAAAATTAGCTGATGAATTACTACTTTCCAAGCCTCTGTCAGCCAGTGGGAGATGAAAATTTGCACGATATATTAGCCCAAACGGTTTCCTGTGTAGCAACTGCTATTTCGAGTGCACTTGGATTATTTCCAAAAATCTGAAAAAGGCACCCAAGTAAGATTACCAAAATGAGTAGTGCAGCACTGGAGACTAATGGTAACCTTCTGGAAGGCAGGTAGCCCTGACTCTCAACTGAGAGACTGAGCACATCTGCAGACTGACTTGGACAGTGTCAGATAAGCAGAATGAAAACTATCAAAACAATTTACATGTGAGTCAGTTACTGACCACACTCTAACAGCTGGAGCAATGGGCAGCCGAACTCTAATGGAGTCATTTGTCTCCCCAGAGTAATTGCTTGTCTTAAATCACTCACGTTTAGCCACTGAATGGGATATAACATGAACTGATGGAACAGCAGGCTTAACAAAGTGCCAGTGGTATAAAACCCTAGTTTATCTTTCTGGAAGAAAATTAGTTTTGACAATAGTCAACCACCTTTTAGAGTCACACACGTTGATTTATAAAAGTTCAGTGATTACACAGAGAAGTTACTGTCTGTTCATCTTCCTGCCTATGAAAGTTTCAATTTATCCCCTTTTTGAAAAAAAGAAATGAATTTGGGAAATACGGATATAGAAAAAAACACTTAATAGCAAAGATTGTAGAGAAGGTTGGACAATAAGTATTTATGAAGCACCTACCATGTGTCAGAAACTATGCTAAACAATGACAGCACAAGGAAAGGCTAAAGACAGTCTCTGGATTTAAGGGACTCACAATCTAAGGAAAGAGATAGCAAGTAAACAAATATATACCGAGATACCATATACAAGATGAATCATAAATAATTAACAATGGGAAGGCACTAGAATTAAGAGGGGCTTTGTGTAGAAGAGATTTTAGTTGGGACTTGAAGGAATCTAGAGAAGCAGGGAAACAGATATAGATGGAGACCACTCAAAATACAGGGAAGAGCCAGAGAAAGAGAAATTCCTGTAAAGAGTATATTTATCAAATAGCTGTAACACTTTTTCATTTCTTTCTCTCTCTCTCTCTCTCTCTCTCTCTCTCTCTCTCTCTCTCTCTCTCACACACACACACACACACACACACACACACATACACACACACAATAAGGTGTAATTATTCTGATAAAAAAAAGAGGACAATATTATGAGTGTAATAAGTAATCGAGTGGAATGATGAAGTTTGGGTTCATACCCATTTCAACACTTAACTGGTTTTTTGAACATAGGGAAATCATTGAATCCCCCTGAGATGCACCTTCATCATCTAAACAAGTGGAGAAATATTACCTAGAGTATCCACTTTAAAGGTTTCTCCCAAAACCCTGTAATAATCCATGCATATGATGGTGAAAACCATCAAGGACTTCTAAGTGTCTATATATATATATATATATATATATATATATATATATATATATATATATATATATATGATCCAATAATATTACTATGTGCACTTATGATTTTACTTAGGATCATAGATTTAGATATGCAAGGAACCTTAGGAACCTTGGAGTTTGTCTAACCTTAGCTCCTTTTCAGACGTGGAAACTAGGGCCCAGAGAAGTTAAATAACTTTATCAAGGTCATACAGATAGCAAGGAGTCAAACTTGAATTTGAATGCAATACTCATCTGACTCCAAAGCCATGACTTTGTCCATCATGAATAATTACAGATATATTACTTTTTACCCTGATTTGTAATGCTTCTACCAAGAAATCCTCAGATGATTGAGGTCTTTTGTAATAAATCAGAAACAAGAAAGGAAGATGGGAGTCTTTGTAGAAGGAGCTCCAAGTGAATTTTGTGGATAATGATGGAAAATATGCATGGAAGAAAGGATATCGGCATTATATTAATCAAGATTGTATATGTGCATGTGACATGCAACTACACATATACATGTTGCACATAGACTTGTGTATGGTATGTGAACACACCCACATATATACATATATACATATATAATATATATATATATATGCATTCTATGCGCTCATATGTTTTTTTTTTTCTTTTCAACTATACTTGTCATTTGGGAATCTAGATACAGATGTTGAACTTGTAGTACTTTGGATGTTATAAATCTCAATGGCAAGTCAAGCTCAACTACCCAAATGAGGGATCTGATATTAACATTGGTATATGCTCCAGGTGTTTCCCCCTGGTTGCCATTATCACCTTCATCTTGCCTGGTTGAAGTCCAGTTGTTTCATGTTCCTGCAGGCCCTGATAGAAAACTTGCCCCACTGGGGTTAAACATGTATGAGGCCCCACGGCATGTGAGAGGAAAAGGGTCAGAGTTGGCTGAGAAAAGGGTATTTTATGAGTATGCATAATAAAGAGATGAGTTAGGGGAGCTAAATACGAAGGGTAAAAGTCGATGTTGGAGTGTAGAAGTAGCTTATACTCCTCTCTGGTTTCTCTGTTTCTCCTCTTCCTAGAACCATAGGATAGTGGACTTAGAACTGGAAGGATCTCAAAAGGTCATTTTTATAGTTCAATTGACAAGCATTTAATGATAAATAATAATTATAGCAGCTAGGTGGCACAGTGGATAGAGCATGATCTGCAGTCAGGAAGACATCTTATTAGTTGTGAGACCCTGGGCAAGTCCCTTAACCACGTTTGCATCAGTTTCTTCATCTATAATACAAGCTGGAAAAGAAAATGGCAAACCATTCCAGTATCTTTGCCAACTAAACCCAAAAATGGGGTCTTGAAGAGTTGAATATGACTAAAATGACTGAAGAATAATGACAGTGATAATAAATAATAGCTAGCATTTATACAGTACCAGGCAATGTGCCAGAAAACGTCTGCTAAGTACTTCGCAAATGATCTTCACAACAGCCTTGGGAAGTAGATGCTATTGTTTTCACAATTTCACACAAGGGAAACTGAGGCAAATGTCAGTTAAGTGCCTTGCCCAGGGTCACACCATATTGGAGATAGGATTTGAACTCAGGCCTTCCTGGTTCTAGGTCTTGCTAGAAGACCACATCACTTTTGATGTGCCAGATGGAGAAACTGACCCTCAGGGATCATGAGTGACTTGCATAAATTCAAGCAGATTGTGATAAAATCTGGATTTGAACTCACTTTTTCTGAATTTAGTATCAATGTGGTTAATCTGTAGTGCCCCTCAGGTCCCAACCTCAAAACTTCCTTATGCTGAGGTTAATCTTAATTTACTGTTGATCTGATAAAAACAATAGATGCTCAACATGATGATTACTCAGAAGCTTATCCCTTCTAGGGAAAATGGCATCCCGAAGTGAAGCTTATTAACACATTCTCCAAATGGTGAAATGTACGTATGTGACGTATTTTCGATTTGTGTGGCTCTCTGACGTTTTTTGTGTATTCTGAGTAGAGAGTTCTTCCTCATTTCTTTCCAAACTTTGTCCAACACTCCTTCGCTCCATGTCACCAAATGAGATGAAAAAGTGTTAACATACTTAGAGTTAGTAGAAGACCTTAAAGGCAGCTCAAATACTGCCTTCTGTAGGAGGCCTTTCCTGGCCACTGACACTGCCAATGCCTTCCTTCTAAGATTATCTTTATTTAACTATGTCAACATATAGTGTCCACACTTAGTTGTTCAAACGTTGCTTCCTTCATCAGAGGGTGAATTCCTTCAGAGGGTGGGAGTCCAGTTTTTGACCTTTCTTTATATCCTCAATGCTTAGTATGACACCTGACACACAGGAATGACTTAATAAATGTCTGTTGACTTGATGTAGGGTAGTATACACCAACAATCCACTCAGACATACTAGTGGTTTTGTATCCTACAAGGGCATAGCAAGTGTTACCATGAGGGAAAGGGTATGTAAGTTGGTCCAGCAAATATTCACAAACACTCATGCGGAGCTACAAATATGGAAAATTTTTCTTTTTTAATTATATGATTATTAAGGGAAAAGGGCAACTTACCCTTAATTATAAAATTTGAAAAAAAGCACAATTGAAGCAATGAAAAAGTTGTTTTTTGGGGAAGGAGGACTATATTACCATTTAATTTCTCCATTATTTTTTCTTCCTAGTAGAGAGATAACAATCTCTCCCCTTCCAAATATTTCAGTGAAATTGTTCAGACAGCAGTGGTTGGACTCCAGCTGCAGAGAGATTTAATAAACCTTCTGGTTATGATATCACCAAATAGAAAAACTTTCTGGACAGCTGGAACACATTCTAGACAAGTTCTGTAATTAGAAATCTTGACTTGTCTTGGTAGAGAAAATTACTTAGCAAGTGCCTGATTCCGACTATAAATGGATCAAGGCCCAGTGTGTTCTACTTACAAATGTGTCTCCTTCTTCCTTTCACAGCTTAGGTCCTGAAGCTAACAGATTAGTTCTTCTGCCTTCAAGTGAAATCCAATCATATTTTCTTATTTCTCATTTTCTTTGACTTCTCTGATACATTTAACATTTGACATCATCATGTTGCCTTTACTGGAAGTCTCTCCTAGTTTGACTTGTGGGGTTCCAGACTTCCCTGGTTCTCCTACTAACATTCTGACTCAATGGTATCATCTATCTACTTTATCAGTTTCTTCTTCATTGTCCTTTTTCTAAATATGTTTGAGATTTAGACCTTAGGCCTCTTCTTTCTTTCTGTACATATTTTTTTTTTCTAAGAGCAGATTCAATCCAGGAGCTTTGATTAAATTGGTAATTTTTAAATCTACATATGTTAGTTTAATTAGCAATTTTTCACTCATATATCCAATTTCCTATGCCACCACCATCAAATATAGATATTTATTGATGACCTGTTATATGTATACCATATCTATGTTCCATAGTGGGTGCAGACTTTTATAAGCATGATAAATATTTCCTGCTGTTTCTCTGCCATTAAGTAGCATGAATGGGAATTTAAGTGAGATCTTCTGATTCCAAATACAAGGAGTTTTATGCGCACCAGGCAATGCTTTGTCAGGCTAAATATCTTAGCTCCTTAAAATGATCTTTGTTATAATTTCCAGTCATCAGGACAGTTAATACACATTTATCAAACACCTACTGTGCACCAGGCACTATGCTTATCATCTCATCTATCCCAAACAACAGCGCTATTTCTTCTTTGATCTTTCAGCTCTAATACAGAATTTTTAAAAGCCCATTGTTTCATTTAGTTACTATTCATTGCCCAAATCAGCCAATTTTTTGCTTAAATATTTTGACTATTCTTGAAGAACCACATCATCTTTTATATTATTCATCCTTGATTGTCTTGCCCTTGCTTTGATCTCCACTGTTTGTTTTTAATCTAAGTTCATCGAGAATTCTCAGTCTCATCCAAATTTCCTAGTACCTGAAAACTGGGCTAAGGAGATTTCTGGAGAGAAAGCATAGATTTCATTTTCTTTTCTAAGTCAGTTTTGAGCACCATGTTTTATCTTCTTAATATCAAATTTCCTTCTATTCAGATACCTTTAGTAAAGAGTTGTTGTTCACATCAAAAAGAAGGGAAAATGAATCTATTGGAAAAAGAGCAAGACTTCAATTTCCATCTATACAACTATGGAATGGTGATACTTTATCCTGTTTGTACATTGAAACTATTCACTAAATTGCCCATCAACCTAAGACATCTCTCTAAGGCTATAAGTTACAAAGAAGGTGCCTACCTATATTGATAGAAAGAGTTTACTCATCCAGGAGTTTCTTATAATAATGTAGTGACAGGTCCAGTTCCTATCCCCTATTTATAGACATGAGAACTGAATCCATGAGGACAGATGACTTATTAAAATGAAAGACCATAAAAAGGGAAGAGAAGAAGGGCTAGGGTATATACTAGCTTAAGGACTAGAAAATGGATGAATACCTAGTAAAGAAGATTTAGAAGTAATAAAATAGATAGTAGAAATAGGAGCAAATAATGTCATGTAAACCAAAGGACGAGAGAATTGCAGGCTCTGGTCAATAGTGTTGAAAATAAAAGAAAGGTTAATGTGGATGAGACCTGAGTGGGGAGAGAAAGTCATGTGTTTTAGAAATTGAGAAGTTTGACAGTCTTTAAGATAGTACTTTCAATTGAGTAGTGGAGTTAAAAGCTAAACTATACAACGTTAAAGAATGAATGTGTGGGGAGAAAACCAACCAGAATTAATAGAAGTCTAGCATATTGGTGGTTAGAAGGAATGATAGTATTGAATGACAGTTTGAGGAGATGGCAGGGTCATTGAAAGCTTTTTGTACAATTTAGGCACTAGAGAAGTAGTTAATAGTTAGGGAAAAACCTAAACTTTTGTCTCTATACCTCGACCACTGGGTACAATCCTTGTCATATAGTGAGTACTTAATAGATACTTATTGAATCAGATAACTGAGTTGAAGGTGAGAAAGGGTTGCAGACACATAATGTGAATGACAAGATGGATAATGCAGCAAATTCTAAAATAAAATGGGAAAAAATAGGAGCAAGGCTACAAGTTCAGGTCTTACCATTGGCAAGACAGCCATCTCATATTCTGATAATGGAAGGAAGGAGGAGAAAATGCCTGAACATATTTAAAGAATTTTTTTTTATGTGTAGAAGAGGGAAGATGAAAGAGCTCATGATGAAGATCTTAATTATTATCTCAGTAAAATAGGAAGCAAAGTTATCGGTGAGGAGAGGAAGCTGAAGGATTGAGGTGAGAGAATATTTGGAATGGATAATGTAGAACCATGATGTTCTTTCAGAACTGATATTGGACAGCAGCACAATGGGAACCACAGTTGTGATCAGATAATATTCATCTCTAGGTGCTTTTATGACTTCATCTAGCATGTTCAGTAGGTGAGTAGGAGCAGAGAAAGTAGATGGTGGAGACTAATCCAGAGTACATGATGGATTCCTTCCTCTTCATGTTTGAAGAGGAAGGAATAAGGGACAAAGGAATCAAGGGTGGAGAACTGTCTTGTTCATCCGGATAGCAATAACAGCAAAATTATAAAGGAAGTAATGTGTTTTGCAAGAAGTCTAGGTAGAAGAAATCTACAAATTCTACAAAGAGTACAGCACATGTCAGATGGATGACATTATGGCTCAAGAATGATATTAGGAATATAAAGGAAGAAACAATTCCATTGGGTTTGGGTGGGGATTTGTTTGAAAAGGATATATGTGGTTGTATAGGGAACTAACCTTTAGATTTTAAAAACAATGTCTAGGAAAGGTGTAAGATAGAATCTGGAAGACAGGATGGATATACAAGCATGATATAGTACTGTGAGAAAACTATAAGAAGATGTAGAGCTCACAAAGAGATGCCCTGGCAAGGAAAACCAGTATTTTTAAAATGGCTTTTTAAATGTATATACTGGGGAAAAGTAGAGTCAAAGGATTAGTTTGCCAATGATAACTGATGACAGGAAGAACACAAAACTACTCAATTCATATTAAGTTTCTGTTTTCTTTGCAAAGGAAAATGCCTTTAGGATGGCAAAGAACAGGACAAAGAAAGGCTAATCAGGAGTTGACATCCCAGAGAAGTAATAGAATAGAAGGAAACAGACTGCTCCTTATGAGGTAAAATCACCCACCCCATATGAAGACATTCTTAGTACTAAAAAAAGATCTTAAGTTTTAGGGGATTTTAAATTCAATATGATCCAACATATAATAAAGAAGCTAAGAAATCTAACGTGATCTTAGATCATATTATTTGAAGACCAGTTTTAAGGAAGGAGAAAATGATATCTATATGAATTCAGCCCTTGTTGGACCACTTCCAAAATATTTTGTTCATGCCTGGTCCAAACCTTTTAGAAAGAACATAGACAAACTGTAGAGTATACAGAAGAGAATAAGATAAAGAACCTGAAATTCATTTCATATGAAGATGAATTAAAGGAAGAAGGAATGTTTAGCCTGAGCTGAGGATTTTAGTGGATGTTTTTAATTATTTGGTAAATCTGTTAACCTGGGAGAGATATTAGGCTTTAGATTTGTTTATTTTGGACTCAGAGGACCAAACTAGGAGTAAAGAGCAGAAGGTGCAAGGGTCAACTGTATGACATAAGGGCAAATCACCTTTCCATTCAAGCTATCCATAAGTGTAACGGGGATGTCTTATATGTATTAGGTTTCACCTCATTGGAAGTTTTTAAGAAAAGGTTGAATTGTCACTTTGGGGGTATTTTGTCAAATCATCTTCCTCTAATGCTCTTTATCTTATCATTGCCATTCCTATAATGTGCTCAAAACTAAAACTAATATTGAATTATGTAGTCTGGTCAGGACTGAGGACTACAACATTATTACCTCCATTTGTCTTTGATTCTAGATCTTTCAGTATAGCCTAAGATTTCATTAGGTTTTTTTTAATCTTTCATGTCATATGTTGCTACATGCTCATTAATACCTGGATCTTTTTAAGATGAATCATCTAATCATCTCCTCCCCCTTATTTTTTTTATGAAGTTGAATTCTTACAAACAAATGAAAAATTGAATTTCCCAGAATTCCAGTGTAAAGATCTTTATGATATCCTGACTCTGTCATGAAGTATGTTAGGTTTCCCTTCTTGTTTTTCATGAAACTTTCATTAGGATATAATTTGTTCTTTCACCTCAGTCACTGATAAAGCTCTCAAAACCACAGGGTAAAAGGTCAGATGACTAGTCTCCACTGGGGCTTACTTTTCAAATTATAATAAAAACTTTAATATCTTTTGTTTTTATTTTTAATTTAGCCATTCCACCAATTCTGAATCAACTCCATTTTTCTATCATCTAACTCCACAGCTTTCCAGCTCAAACACACAAGTGTTTGCAAAATAATTTGATAAAATCTAGGGAAATTTAATCTGTACCATTCATCTGATCTAGTAACCCTGTCAAAAAGGGATGTGAACATAATCTCAGAAGCATCGCTTGTTTTTTGTCATCACTGTTTCCTTTTCTCAGTCTGTACTTACCACTTATTTAAAGACAATAGATATTAGACATCATATATAATATAACATATAATATAATATATTATACATAAGTTGTATATATAATGCATATTACATACAATATATAACATCATATGTATATAGTGATTTATACATTATATATAGTGATATAGTATATACACACATATATCCAGGAATCAATTTCTTTTAGTTATATGCCAAAATTATTGAACTGCTCTTTCATTGGCATGTTTAGAGATGCCAGTACTTAGGTGAAATTTTATATCTCTTAACTTAAATCAAAAGAAAGAGCAGATCAATTATTTTGACATGCAACTAAAATTTTAGAATGTTCCCTCTTTGTTTTCATTCTATTTAATATAATTATTGATTGTTTCTATGATTTGTTCTTTGACCCACTCATTCTTAGAATTAGACTATTTAGTTTCCAATGATTTTTTTTCTATGCTTCTACAGTCCCTTATTAAATATAATGGTTATGACATTAGGGTCTGAAAGAAATGCATCTAATATTTCTGCTTTTTAGCATTTGGTTGTTAGCCTTATACGTTATCAATTTTTGTGAAAGTACCATATGCAATTTGGAAAAAAAAAAGTATTCTCCTTTCTATTCCCATTAAATTTTCTACAGAGATTTATCATACCTAATTTTTTCAAGATTCTATTCATTTCATTAACTTCTTATGTATTTTATGGTTGGATTTTTCTAACTCTGAGAAGGCAATGTTGCAGTCCCCCGCTTGTGTAGTTTTACTGTTTTTTTCTCCCTGTAATTACTTTAACCTTTTCTTTAAGAATTTGGATGCTACTTTTTCTATATTCTTTTCATTCCTTCATACAGTAGCTTAAAATTGCAGTGATTGAGCATAACCCACTTGTTTGTATAAATTATTGAAATGTACTTCCATTTGTACCCTGTAATAATGGACTTATAGTACTGCTGGACATGTGTGCTGAAAGTACATTGATTGTTCAACTATAAGGAAATAGCCCAATGAATATGGTTGTGTAGCGGAAAGAGGAAAACAAACCTAGTCAGATGTGAATTGTATCTGTTATAATAAACATGTTAAAACAAAAAACAAAAAAAATGGTTGCTTTTCATTTCCTTTGGTCAGCACATATTAGAATTTGACTATGTGGGGATTCTTTATCAGAACTATTCTTGTTGAACGTCAGTTCTCAATTGCAGTAATCCAAGAAGTTTTGTTTAAAGCTTGTAAACAAAAAATTCTGTATAAAATATTTAATGAAATATGACATTCAACAAGAATGATCAAAATATCCCCAAGGGTTGTCATATGTTAAACCCTGGTTTACCTGTCTTGCTATTATGACATTTTATTTGGAAGGATGTCTGTATTGTAGCTAATTGTTCAAGTCTGGTGCTGACTGCTGTTCTTAGCCATCACAAAATGCTAAATTTGTGTAATTGGAGCATCCCACTGTTACTGGAAATGGTGGAGAGATCAGCTTTATATATTGTTTCCTAAAGGATATTAAAAAGAAAAAAAGAAACTATTGCTACTACAAAAAAGAAAGGATTTGGATGCTATGCCATTTGGTACACATATGTTAAATATTGATATTTCTTCATTGTCTATGAAGCCTTTTAGTAAGATGTAGGTTCCCTGTTTGTCTTTTTCATAAGGTCTATTTTTGTGTTTCATTTGTCTGAGATCATGATTGCTATCCCTGACATTTTTACTTCAGCTGAAGCTTTTATTAAAACTTTGTATCTGTCTCACTGTTTCAAGTATGATTCTTTTAAACAATATGTTGTTGGATTCTGGTTTTAAATGCATTCTATTATCCACTTCCATTTTAGAGGTGAGTTCATCCCATTCAAGTTCAGCTGGAATTAGTAACAGTGCCTTTCCTTCTATTCTATTTTCTTCTATTTATCTTTTTCTCTATCCTGTCACTCCCCTAAATTCTACTTAGCTTCTGACCAAGACTTTCTTTTATCTGTCCTACTTTTTAATCTCCTCTCCTTTTCCCTTATCCCTTTCTATTCTCCTTGTGGGCAAAACAGATTTCTATCACAAATTAAGTGTGTGTGTGTGTGTGTGTGTGTGTGTGTGTGTGTGTATTTTTCACTTTTTGATGCAAATTAGATGTGAGTGAGGTATGGTCATTGCTCTCCTGATCTGCACATGGATCACTACTTAGGAAGGTCATTGATCCCTTGACATTGCAATCAACACTGCTTCTCAGGGTCCCTGATCCCGTAGGTCTGGAAGTGATTCTATTTTTCAAAGTCTCCAATCCCTTGTGACTAAAAGGATATTACTCCTGAGGGTTCCCACTTCTTAACTGAAAATGATCCTCTCTGCCCTTGAACTATAACCCAGAGGTAGAGAGAGGCAAGGGAGTTGCCAAACTCCACTTTTTTTTTCACATTTTTACACACCCAGGGGTGTTGGGATAGGGAGGATGCCATAATCTCTTCCTTACCACTTCCCAGGTCTTCTTACCATCTCTAGCTCAAGAGCTCCCAAAACTGCTTCTGCTTTTGTTGCTACCATCTTGTTGCACCACTGGAGTTTCATCCAGTGGGCTTTGAAGCAGCCTTCACCCGGGTGTCACAGATCTCTCCTGCCAAACCCGTAAGTTGTCTTGGGCTGGAAGGATGTTTTACTCTGAACTTTTGTTGGTTCTGTCAGTCCAGAACTTGATTTGAGGCATTATTTTGAAGATGTTTATGAGGGAATCTTGGGAGAGCTCAGATGAGGGCTTGAACTACTCTGCCATCTTGACTTCCAGGAAAAGTAATTCTAATGCAACCAACTTAGTTTCTCCCTTTCAGTGAATACTAAAGAAGTTGAGGGAAACAATTATATAACCTTCCAAACTTTTTTTTAATAGATTAAAAACAGTAGCTCTCTACTTGATTTTGTTTATGGTCATTGTGTTTATTTGCCTATCTATTTTATTTAAATCTTTAGAATGATTCAACACTATTTAGTTACAATTACTCTGGGTTTAGTGATGCTTAGACACATTTTCATTTGAACTAGCTGTTGATAGGATATTTTATTAAAGCTATGCAATTACAGGATCTGTAGTGTGGTGCAATAGCAAGAGTATTCTATCTGAAGCATAAGTATGTAGGACGGATAGAGGGAACTAGACTTGATCTGGAAGTAGATACTTTTTAAAGGGATGTTCATTTTTGTCATATCTTTTCTTGGCAACTATAGTAAAGACCATGTGGATAGTTAAAAAGAGTTGGAAGAGAAAAACTTGGGGCTCTTCATTTTGGTGCCTTTCTAGTGTCCTGTTATTAAATTAATGATAATAAGGACAACAACTACTACTATTACTACTACTACTGCTGCTGCTGCTACTACTACTACTACTACTACTACTACTACTGCTATTACTACTACTACTGCTACTACTACTACTACTTCTAATCTTGCTTCTGCTCCTACTAGCTAGTATTTATTTGGTACTTTAAGGTTGCAAAGTCCTTTTTATATGCTTTCTCATTGATTCTTACAACAACCCTGGGAGATAGGTGCTACTATTGTTCCCTTTTATAGATAGGAAACTGAGGCTTGAAGAGGTTAAGTGCCTTGCCCAAAAATGTCAGAGGAAGTACTCGAACACAGGTCTTCCTGAGTCCAACAACAAAACTCTACCCACTATGCCACCCAGCTACCCAGGGGCCCATCCTTGCTTGACTGACCTAAGTCTCCCATTCCTATAAAACATCTCCTATTCCAGATCTATTCTCTTTATTTCCTCCCCACCCCATCAAAGACTGACTAATCTTTATTCCTTTATGGTCTGGTAAAATGACAGGTTTGTTTAGTTTTAATAAACTAGTACATACTGAGGTTTATTATCAATGGATTGATAAGCTATTTTTCTGTGGAGGAGTTTTCCAAGCTAATCTATGGACTTAAAAAGAATCTCTAATGGTGGTCATTTCAGGCCACTGGGCAGAATTGGTCACTCCTATATCTTTCAACAGTGATTCTCAAGTCATACCATGTAGGGTGCCTTCTAGTCTACCTACATATAGTTCTGTACAAACATTTGGAAAAACTTGTTCTATGTCAACACACTGTATAAAGCCTCTATAAGTTTCATCTGACAAATGCTGCCAAAAATAAGAAATGAGAGTAGCAGTGGTGTTTTATTTTTATTATTATATAGATTTTTAAAAAAATCTGGAACACATGCTATAAAATATATATTTTAAAGCAATGATATGGGAAGTACAAGTCCAATCATGTCTGCCACTAGCTAGATTGAAAAAAAAATTATCTCAAAATTAGCAGCATTTATGTTACTTAAAGGTGTCTTTGGAAAACGGAAAAAATGGTGCTGTTCTAGTCCTTATGTATACACATAAGTTTGGCAAGAAGATGAAAGTGTAAATTGGAAATCTCTAAATGCTTTGATAAGTTATAGCTGGAAGACTTGGCAACATTTTGCATTTTTAGGAATTAAATTTTGATCTTTGTTAAAACAGTAGGCTCTCCATTGCTCCCGTAGGTTCTTAAGAAGATAGTTTTCTATAATCTCTGCTGAATTTTCAGTAACCATATTTTAAAGGAGAGAACTGTTTCATCATACAACACCTATGTGTGCTGTTGAATTGTATAGGTTTTTTTTTTAACCTTTTTGTTGTAGTCTGTATGGAATTGATCTGAAATGAATATAAAATACATTTTTAGAAGATAGAATTGAGTCTTTCATTAAAAGTTGTGTGATTTAAGGACATAACACAAGAGACTGAAATTCGTTTCTTCCATTTGCTAACTATGTCAGCCTAAGTAAGACATTTTATTTCTTACTTAACCCACTTTTCCTTTCTGTAAAATAAAGACCTTTGACCATAAATTCCCTTCTCTCCATTCCTAAGTTTATTTAAATCAAAAAGCAAATAAGCATTTAAGCACCTACTCTGTGCTGAGGATGAAAAGAAATGTGCAGTTCTCCCCTTAAGGCATTTGCTTGTGAATGGACGAGACAGTGCACAAAGCTACAGACAAGACATACAGGATAATTTCAAGATAATTTCCCGAGGTAGGCATTAGAAAGAAGGGAGAAAATGCAAAAGGCATTATAAGGTGAGAATGTAGATGAGACTTAAAGGAACCGAAATGGTGGAGATGAGGAGGGGAAGCTTTCAAAGAGCCAGTGAGAATTCATAGAGTCGAGTGATGGAGTATAAAAGAACATTAAGGAGGCCAGTGCCATTGGATCAAAGGCTCCATGGAGGGGTGGAAGTTTTAAAAAACAAATGGGAATCGGCTTTAAAAATCAGAGATTTTCTATTTCATCCTATTGGTGATAGGGAGCCACTGAAGTCTACTGAATTGAGTAGGGTCATAGTCAGACCTCAGTCTGAGGAAGATCACTTTTATAGCTTCTTGGAGGGAAGATTACACCTAAGGCTGTGCACTAAACAGAGGACTTTTAAAATAATCCAGGTAGGAGTGGATGAAGTTTTTCACCAAGGTGGTGGCAGTGTTAGAGGAGATTTTTTATTTTAAAAAGACAAATGTTAGAATTGATGTTTAATTCTTTTAGTTGTATCTGACTGTTTTTTTTTTTTTACAAAGATACTGAAGTGGTCTACTATTTCCTTCTCCAGCTCGTTTTACAGATGAGGAAATAGAGGCAAACAATAGAGGGTCACATAACTACTGAGTGTCTGAAACTGGATTTAAACTCAGAAAGATGAGTCTTCCTGACGCCAGATTTAGCACTCTATGTACTGTACTACCTAGCTGCCCTTAATGTTAGAACACAGAAGAATAAATAGTCTCAATTAAAAATGAAAATAAAACAAAAATAGCACACAAAGGGGTAATTTTAGTGCAGCTATGCTCAGGGGCCAAGATGGGTAAGTTGACTTCTGCAACCACATTGAGGGAGTTCATTCCCAGACATTAATAAACCATGCAAATTGAAGTTGAGTTTTCCCCCTTCCTTGAATCCTGCCCCTAGGACCCTGATAGGTGATGGTTTACATAATCTTTCCCATAAGCAGATTTCCATTTTATTTTCTTGTCATTTCCAAACTATATCCTACCCTATTTTTCTGTTTCCCTTTGTGTTATATCTTCCCAGTAGAATGGAGACTCCATGAGAGCAGAGATTACCTTGTTAACTGTTTTGTAGACCCAGGACTTATCATAGTATATGACACATAATAATTATTTAAGAAATATTTTTTCTTTATTCATAGTATTGTTATCATTTTAGACTTTCCTGTTTCTCATCTTCTTTGCGCTTCTCTCTCTCCTTCCTTTTCTCCTTCCTTCCTTTCCTCCCTCTGTCCACCCCTTTCTTCCTTCTAGGAGGCAGAATATTTGCCTTGTAAGTCACAGCTAGATCTGGGTTCCTATCTATTTAGCCACTCCTTTTTCTCTCTGGTGATGGCCCAGATACAAGTAGGACTAATGACACGTTTCCAGTCCAGGGAAGTAGCCATGCTAAGGATATGTTATTAAGCACTCTTTGAATACCGCCTCAGGGTGTGTGGGGAGGGTTGAGGGTGTCAGGGAAGGATAAAAGAAATAGAGACCTTGAAGACAGGAAGAATAGATGTTCATTCTTAATTGAATCAAAAGTAATATCATTTACTTAATATAGATCCACCTCCTAGGGATGCCTCCATGCTGCTGGGACATTCATCTAAAAAACACAAGGATGCATACAAAACATATATTTTGTCATTCATTCCTTGGCATAATTCTTAAAATAAAAAAAAAAATAATCAAAATTCTCCTTTAGGTTGAAATAAGGATTGCAAAAGACTGCCAACTTCAGGACAAAGATTCATTCCTTGGTTATCATTTTTTTGTGGGGAACTAAGAGCTCCAACAATGATAAATAATCCTGTTCCATTTATTTACCCTTAAAAGCTACAGTGAGTAAGGCCATCTGCCCTTCCACAAGGCTTTTCTGCTCAATTTTCACCCAGCTTACCAATTATGAAGCTCCTTTATAAGTGACTCTGAGAAGCTCATCTCAGTTTATCACTCCATGGCTGAGGAAACACATACTCTGTGTTTTGATGCCTCATTTTCCACATCAGTAAACATGGCAATGGTGACTTTTCCACTTATGCCTTACGACTGTTGTAAAGAGGATAAAGAAGAGAAAATAAATGAGAAAGTTATTTGAAAAGGAATCATGTGCTACATAAATATATATATATATATATACACACATACACGTATAAATAATTTAATTATTAAGATATCTGAATCAGTCTCATCTTAAAAAAAGTCTTTAAGACTTTCAAATTAATGGAGGCTCTAGGAAAACAAGAATGAGACACTTTGCATGCTAATAAGTAGCAAGTACTATGATTCCCATTTTACAGTTGTAGAAACTGGGAGTTAATCAGACACATAGTTAATCTTTGCAATAGTATTTAAATTCAGGCCTCCTGAGTCCTGGTCTCGGGTTCAGTAATGTTTCCCTTATACCATGTTAGATTCAAGAATGATACCTGTCATTGTTACAACATTTATGGTCCCTGGAAAATGACTCAGAGAGTCTGCTCTACTCATGGTATGTAATTAAGTCCATCCTCATATATGAAGGACAATATTATCTTTGTTATACCTTCCCTACCCCTCTCCAACATACACATGCAAACTCAGAGTAAACGTAAAGGTTGTCACAAAAGTCTTGGTACAGTTTTAAGCTTACATAAAAAAAAAATAAATGAAAATTCAAGGACAAGTGTGGGGAACTTATGGCCTTGAAGACACATGTGGCCCTCTAGGTCTTCAAGTGTGGCCCTTTGATTGAATGCAAACTTAACATATCCCCTTAATAAATAAATAAAATCCTAAATGAATAATAATAATAAATTAATAAAAGGATTTGTTCTGTGAATTTTGGATTCAATCAAAGGGCCACACTTGGGGACCTAGAGGACCACACGTGGCCTCAAGGCTGCAGGTTCCCCACCCCAGGGGGAACTCTGAGGGATTGGTTTACAGTACTGTTTGCTGATGGTACTAGCTGATAGTACAACCAAGAGGGCTGGGCTTGGGGTGAAGAAGACCAGAGTTCAAACATCCTCAAAAATTAGCTTATCTGGAGGCCATATTCCTTTTTGTTATCAATATCTTCCTTGTTTTTTTCTGATTATATTCAAGGTTTTTAACTAAATTTTATTCTTTTTGAGATCTTTGGTAATGTCATTCTTTTCCCCTTTATTTCTTACTTCTTCCTCTACGATGGCAATACCCTTGGTTATTTTTTACTTCAAATCTTTCTCAGCCCCCTTCCACACTGAAGAATTCATGTTTCACCAGCTTTGGTATCTGCCCTAAATGACTTCTGGGGGGAACCAAACTATTGAATTTCAGTCCTTGTTTCCTTCAGGACAAGTGGAGTGCCACACACATTGGCTTTGTTCCCCATACCTTTCTGTTCTGCAGTTCCCTGGCTGAGTGTTTTACACAGTGTATTGAGTAAAGAACAAGACAAGTGAATTTTCAAAATAAAGGCAAATAATTATTATACGAAGAATTGATATTTTTGGAAACTAGATAATAGACAAAAATAAATAGAAAAGAAAATACAAAATACCACATGCTATCAGAAACTTACATTTAAAATATTCATACATTCTTCTGAATGATAATATTAAATACTTTATATAAATCTCAGAACCATGTGTTATCTTTATAAAAGTAGACTATATGATAGGGAATAGAGAAATAATAAACTTTTAAAAAGCAGAAATATTAAACACATGTTTTCTCATCATGTCATAAAACGTAATTAATGGAGAGAGTTAAAGTAAAAAATAAACTTAGAGACCTAATAATGACATTTTTAAAAAGTTTGTCAATATATTATAGGAGAAATAGGAACAATTAAGTAGAACAATAACAAATGAACAACATACCAAAATTTTTTGGATACATCTATCCAGTTTTCAGAAAAAAACAATGATTATATTTCTGATAAAAATTTAAGAAAATAAAATGATAAATTAATTGAAAATTCAATTTTGAAACTGTATTATTAATACATAATGGAGTACCAAATGAAGAATAATATTGAAAAGAAAAAATAGATAAAATGGGAAACAAAAAAATGATATAGAGATGATCATAAATATAAAAGTTAGACTTTTTAAAAACACTAATATTCTAAATAGATATTTAGCTCACATGGTCAAGAAGAGACAGAGAAAAATAAATCAAAATCTGAAAATACAAAAAAATAAACAACATGCAGTCCTGGGAATTCATAGATAGCTACAAGTTGTTTTTTTGTTTTTTTTTTTTTTTTACAATCATATTAGAAACATAGGAACCTAAACTATACACACATATATCTGCAGAAAAAAGCTTCTGACAGAATGTCTTTTTTTTTTTTTGCTAAAAATTCTAAGAATTACAGGAATAGAGGACCAGTTTTTAATATAACAAACACAATTTAATATAGAAATCTAGCCTCATGTACTTTAAGGAAAGATTGCAAACTTTTCCATTAAATACCAAAATAAATCAAAGACATTCCTTCTTACTACTATTATTTGACATAGTTTGATAAATTTTAGAGAGACAAATACGAAAAAAAATAAAGGAATAAACATTGAAAAGAAAGACATGTAATCATCCTTGTTCATGGATGACGGAGTATTTTGCTCAGAAAATCCCACAGATCAAAACCTCCAGAATAGAAAAACTAAACCTAATGAGACAATTCATATCTTTTATAAGGTGGCAGAATAAAAAACTAAACGTAAGAAAATTGTCAGCATTTATAAGACAATGTAAAGAGCACTAGGTCTGGAGTTATACCATCTAGTTTATATACTTACCTATAATAATATTATGTCTGATCTCAGATAAATCACTTAAACTACCTGATTCTTAATGTCTCATGACATTTAGAAAGTTCTAGAGACATAATTTCTAGGTAACTTAATCATTTATTAACAATGTCAGCATGTTCATTAATAAAAGGATGATTATTTGGCTGTCTCTCTTGAAGACCAAATACACCTCATGATGTTTTATATATACCCTTGGAAGAGATTACATATACCCTTTTTCCTGAAAATGGCAGCCAACTTTGATTGGTTAACAATTAATGAGAGAAATTAATGTTTCATTGAGGGTCTTGGGGTACATGACATGAATCATCCAAATCTTGGTCAAATAAATGCATCAATTTCCATATCACCTGTCTGACAAAAGGGAGAATGAGTATTTTCTCAGACTTGTCTGAGTACACACAATGGGCAGGAATGCAATCATAAAGCCAAACTTAGATTTTCTTTTACTGTCTTTGATTAGATCTTAGCCATCCTGACTAGGTAAATCCTTTAGAATGATTTCCCACACTGGCTAATTTCTGAATGAGGAATTAGAAAAGGGGGAAATCCTTGGTTCTAATTCAGTAATTAGTTATTAATACAAGAGAAAAACAATCATTTCTTTCACTCCATCTATACAAATAAAGAGCCTTGATTGGATTACACTTGAAGATTGTTTCTGCTTTAGTTTTATTATACTAGACTCCTATGGAATCTCATTTAAAAGAGTAAAGAAACATCAAATACTTGGTGATTAATCTTCACAGAATCACTTGTCATATAAATGTGATTAGAAAATTTTCTTCAAAGAAATAAAGAAAGTCAAATACTTGGAACCATATTCATTGCTCACACTTGAACCAATATGATGTTACCTAAATTAATGTTTACATTTACTGCTAAAGCAATTCAAATACAAAAGAATTAGTACAAATCATGGACAAATGGCGATTAGCACTACTAGACTTAAACCATCAAAACTGTTTGGTTCTGGTAACAAAAATGAAAATCAAGAAAATACATCATTAAAAGAAAATAGATAAGGAAGAATTAAAAAAAAAACAACTTTCTATTGCCTGTTCCATATTAAATAGATTCAATAAAATAAATTATTTGAGAAGAGGACTACATATTTAACAATAACTCTTAGGAATTCTGGGGGGTAGAGTTTGGAATAATAGGTTTAGGATATTATGTACTGTACTGAGTACAATGTGGATGATGACAAAAGAAAAACCACATCACTAAAAATGGAGGAAAATGAAAGGAAGTGGTGGAAGAGATAATTCTTCATCAAACAAGTGATCACAAAAGGAAAACTTGATAAATTTGGTTACATATCAATTCAAAGTATTTCACATAAAACCAAAGTAGATAGGATAAAGGAAATTGTTGATTGGGAAGAAAATCTTTATATCAAATTAAATTATATATATATATATTATATATATATATATATATATGAGAGAGAGAGAGAGAGAGAGAGAGAGAGAGAGAGAGAGAGAGAGAGAATTAACACAATTATCTAACATCAAAAGTCTAAGTAGTGGTGGTGGCGGCGGCGGTGGTGGAGGTGGTGGCAGTGGTGGTGTGATTTTCAGTCGAGTCTGATCCCTTTTGGGATTTCCTTGACAAATATATTACAGTGATTTACTATGTCCCTTTCCACTGGGGCAGTACTCAAAAAGGTTACAAAAAAACAGTTCTCATAATGTCATACCATTAACAATCACACAAAACATTGCTCCAAATCACTAATGTTAAGAAAAATGCAAATTAAAAACAATTCAGGTTTTCCCTTATACCAAGCAGAGTTACAAAATGGGAAAAAAAGAGCCTGAAATAGCTAATTTTAGGGGAATTGGGCAACAGGCACATTAAAACACTGATGTTAAGCATAATTCCAAAGTTGTGTTAGATATGATGACTAAATATACCTCTTCTTGCGTAAGTCCTGTTTTTTGACTGCTAGGCATATACCACTCTTCTCCTCCCCGACACCCACACAGAGTCAAGATTCAGCATTCACCCTGAGTCGGTATATTAGTGTAGCTCACTGCGGTGGTCATGAAGCCTGGCTTTATTTGTGGCGTATGTGATGAAAAGTTGTATCACTGTTGCTCTTGAGGTTCTTGTCTGTATAGAATTTTGCCACATTGGTTTCTAGTTATTTCAAATCAGAAAAAGAAAAAGCCTGTACTACATGAGGAAAATGAAGTTGATTTTTTAGAAAAAAGTGTTTCCTCAAGCCATCTAAGCCACATGATTATTTGGACCGGTAGGCTTAAATTTTAAGAATTTTAATCATAATCTCCTTTTTAATGTTAGAATCTATCTTAAACCTTTTTTTTAAATTAAGTGATCTTTTATATTAAATTCTAGGACAAGTGAGAACAAATCCTTAGTACCAATTATCAAATAATTTGAGACAGATTGTTCACTTCTGTTTAGTGCTTTTCAACATTAATTCAAACATTTCAGTTTTTAAAAACAGACAAACACATGAGGTTAAACAACTTCAGATTGAATGTTTTATTCATCACTGATTTGGATTGAGAAGAAATAAGTTGAAATATTACCTTCAGGTTTCAGTTTTTATTTTTCCTTTTTCTATCTGATTTGTGTAATAGTGAAGGGGTAGACAGAGGACCCCCAGAAATAAAAACTGGGTTATGAGTCAGAAGACTTGATTTCCAGTCCCAAGGCTGTTACTTGTTAAGTGATCACTTGAGCGGTCCAGCTGAGTTGCAGAGTGGGAGTGAATAGCTGGGGCTGTTTCATAGGTGAAGATTCCAGCTGCCAGCATTTCATATTTGCTGCAACTGTATTTAATTGTGAAATATTTAGTCTTTGTTTAATTGATTTTCTTGGTGTATTGAGACTAGCCACAATCTTTTTCTTGAGTATTTGTAGGATATATGAGAGAAAGAATAGACTAGTTAATATCCTGACACTGAAGAAGCATAACTAAGATTATTTTTATGACCTTGGTTATGGTAATTGATAGTCAGAGAAATGGATAGAGTAAGGAAGATCCAAGTTCAAACCCTGCTCTAAACACTAAACAGTTATGTGATCCTGGAAGAGTCACATAGTTTCCTAATCTGTTAAATGGAAATAATACTAGCACCCATCTCCCAGGGTTCTTGTGAGGATCATGAGATAGAATATACAGCTTTTCACAAACCTTAAGGAACTATAGAAATTCTAGTTCCTTCTCCTCTTCCTTTCTTACCTCTTTTTCCCTCTTCCTCTTGTCTTTCTCATTTTCCTTTTCTTCTTCCTCTTCCCTCCTCCTCTTCCTCTTCTTCTTCCTCCCCCACTTTCTTCCCCAAAGTACTCTATACAAACACTAGATCTTTATTATTTTATTATTATGTATCACATTTGTTCTACATATATGTATACTCCCTTTATGTGCTGATCTCTTGAAAGGTATGCTTGGGGGTGGGAGGATTTTGTATTTTTCCCTTGGATGACTTATACCCTGTGACCATAACTCCCAAGTTGATGCACAACCATCCCAGGAGTCAATTTTTTATGCTTGTCCTACAGATTGAGGAGCCAGCTGAACATCTGATTAAGCCTACTAAGATTCTTCTCTTCCACCTTCCATAACATCTGATAATATCTCATCTAAGATATCAGTGACCATACTGTAAGCCTAAGCAAATTTCCATGAAATTTCAGCATTGGAATGGATTCCAGGGGTCATCTAATTCAGCTTGTACCTGAACAAGACCTTCTCTTTGCAAAATATTTGCAAAGTAGCAGTCTTACTTTATCTTGGAGACCCTTCCTCCCCCAGTAAGAAGGCACTTATGAACTCCCAAGGCAGCACATTCTGTTCAGGAATAGTCAAAATTGCTATTAAGCTTTTCCTTACATCCCACCTACCTTTGCCCCTTTTTTGCACTTTCCACCCATTTTTCCTTTGTTCTACCCTCTGGGATCAAGTAGAACAAATGTAATTCTCATGACAACTCTTAAGGGAGCCTCAGTTTTCTCATGTGAATATGATACTGTTTTTACTAGCACTAGATCATCTTAATGTCCCTTCCACCTGCATATTTTATATATTTTTTCAGCTCCATGAGCAACCTGGGTATATTTCCCTATGCTGTTTTACCAAACTCTTCACCTTAAGAATACAAGTGAGAAGACCATTACCTAGCTACTTCCCTCAGATACTCTATATAGATTCATAGGATAATATTTCTAACAAATATTGAATTTCTCAAAGCAAGTTAAACAATATAAATATCTGTTTTTGTAAAGTATAATATTTAGGAGATCTGTTCCTATAGTAGCAATAAACTCACACCAAGGCCAACCTGTGCCCCCATTTTTAAAAAGTTGTATAAATCTAAACTTTGTGGGAACAAATTCCTGAGTGTCGAGTCAAAAATACAGTATGAGGTTCATATAAATAAGGGAATACATGTTCATTAGCTTTCCTTAAACAAGAGATAAAAAGGAGTTATATATTTCAAGGTCAAGGTCTTCTCTAATACAACCTTCTCACTTTATAAATGAAGACATTGAAGACCAGACACTTGTCCCAAGCCATACAGATCTAATTATTGAAGCTGGGATTCGAATTGAGCTCCTCTGATGATAAATCTAGTGGGGGTTTTTTCAGTGAAATTAAGTCCACTTCATTTTTCCATCATAATTTCTAAGTAGAGAGAGAAGATATTTAATAAAATTTTTCATTGCTTGGAATTTCGACCTTTTGTTAATGAGCCACTACTTTCCCCTCCTTGCTATTTCCTCCCTACTATTACTTTGTCAAAAAGTATAACTTCAGTTCTTTCTAACACTTTTGCTAAAGAAGCCTAGAACTTCCAGGCTCAAAAGGCTTTCCATTCAAGTCTGATCTCCTTCAATTCATACTAGTTATTTACATCCCCAAATTTTCTGTGTATTTCTGTATGTCTTTGATTTGTTTTTGTGATTAGCCTGTAGCTCTAGAGAATATTTAGAGGACTTCAGAGGTCATTTAATCAAACTCTTTGATTCCAAATATAGGGACACTGGGGTCCCAGAAAGGATTTAATTTGCATGTGGTCTTAGAGGTAACAATCAGTATTAAAATCCAGTTTTTTCTAATAAATGAACATTGCAACTCCTCTAAACCTTCAAAAATAGTCTTTGTAAATTGTTGTGATCTTAAAAATAAATAAGTAACATTATCTGGTGGACAATTTTGTGATGATAACCTTTTCAGAACTTTGCTAAGCTGGTACTAAGATAATGTTTCTGTCACTAAATGTTTTTCAGCTCTTTAGAAACTATTAGATTTGGCCTTCATTGTCATAATCTGCAAGAATTCTAGATCAGGTTCATATTTCAGAAGGACACTCTTTCATACAGTGTAATAATCATCATTTTCAAAATGTCATTTAATCCAAGCCGTATTTGAAAGAGAATCCTTATAATAATAAATCTGACAACTCTTGCTTGATGATAACCAGCAAAGATGAACCTACCACCTCTTGATGTGTAGTCCATTTTCTTTCTGGGTAATTCAAATTGTGTGAATGTTTTCCCTTACATCAATCCTACCCTCTGGGATTAATTAGAATAAATGTAGGAATTGTTGTCTCTTTGCAATTTTTATTCAATGTGTCTAGTGCAGCCCTCTGGAATCAAACAGTACAAATCTAATTTTTCTATCTGGCAGTTTTCTACATATTTGAACATTTTCGCTTCCTCATGGTAAATATCTCTAGTGACTGCCTGATCCTTATATGAAAAGATTTCAAGGTACTTCGCCATCATTGTTATGTTTCTTTGAATATGTTCCAGGTTATCAAAATCCATCCTAATATTCAATGGTGATAATCAGCCAATCACCAAATATTTATTAAGCACCTACCAAGTGCCAAACACTGTACTAAGAAGCAAGAATACAAAAATGCAAAAGACAGTCCTTGCCTTAAGAAGCTTACAATCTAATGGGAACAAAATATAAGACTCCAAAGGCTCTCTGATCAAGGCATACAGCACAGCTATTACCTCACTAACCCCAGACACTATGCCTGTCTAAATGGACTCTAAGTGTACATCTATCTTCTTTGCTGCTGTGTGATACTGTTTACTCATGTAGAGTTTGCCATTCACTAAAACACTTGGATATCTTTGAGACATTTTTTTCTGGATAGAGCTCTAAATCTTATACTTGTGAAATTGATCTGATCCAAATATATCTGATCCCAATATAAAATTTTCTATTCATATTTATCAAATGGCATCTCATTAGATTGAATTCAATGTTCAAGCCTGTCAAGATCTTTTGAATTCTTACCGTCATTAAACCTGTGAGCTATCCCACCTAGTTTTGTTTTGTCTCCGTGTTTTACGCTCATTCTACTTATCATTTTATCCAGATTATTGGTGGACATTTTAAATAATACAGATTCCTCATGTGTGCTATTGGATAACTCATTCTATAGTGCCATTAGTATCTACTCTTTGAGTCTAGTTTGTCAATCAGTTCTGAATGTAGCTTAATGTTGACTAGGTCAAGGAGATGTGGTAGAATTTAGCATGTCATTTCACAAGATCTACTATGATCCACACCCAGAAAAGATGGTGAAATGTGGGCTAGATAGTGAATTATAATTAAGTAACAGTTCATCTGAGTAATATCTGGAGGTTTTAGCTTATTTTAAGCCTTATATAAGTAGATAAAGATGAGTAAGAACAGGGAAAACTCAAAAGGAATGTGACATAGATGAGTTGAATATTCAGAGAAATATAACCTTGATGGTAAAGGAAAGTGAGTCCATGCCATGCCAGAATTGGTTGTAGGAACTAAGAATGTTTAAGCTGGACATGAGAAAGTTTAGGAGAGATGAAATAGTTGTATTTAAGTTCTTAAAGGGATTTCAGGGGAAAAGAGGATCAGATTTATTCTACATCTACTCTGAGGGTAAACGTAAATGGCATAGTTCACAAAGCTAAGTCTAGAATCAGAAAGGCTCTAATCAGGCCTCAGACATTACTAGTGGTGTGACCTCGGGTGCTGTCACTTAGCCCTGTTTGCCTCAGTTTCCTTATTTATATGAGACAGAGAAGGAAATGCAAACCACTCCAATATCTTTACCAAAAAAACCCCAAATCATGTCACAAAGAGTCAGAAGAAACTGTAACAACTGAACGACAGCAATAAAAACTTCTCCCCAGAAAGGAGATAGAAGGTCAGTGGATAGAAATTGTAAGGATACACATTTCTGCTTGATTTCAGGAAATGCTTCCAGAAAATTAGAGCTATCCGAAAGTAGAATAGACTTTTTCAGAAGGCTGAGGGTTCTACGCAGTTTCAAATAAAGCATATATCACCATGGTAGAGGAAATTCTTTGTTCAGCCTACTTTGGACTATATAGCCATTGAGGTCTATTTCAATTCTGAAATTCTGTGATTCTGTAATGGAAAGAACCTTAAGCGTTTATTTAAGTTCCATATCCCTTCTCCTTCTCAGCTATGTGTCTTGTTCTCTGGACCTCAGTGTCCTTCTCTAGATCAATGGGTGGAAAGCTGAACTGAGTCATTTCACAGATCTCTTCCAGCTTGAACGTTTAATGATTCCAATATATAACATTCTCAACCATTCTAAATATAAACATCAATGTACAAACATAAGAACCTTGACCCAAACCATGAGACCACACATGTTAATGTAAAAATGCAACGCCTAGATGGGCTGGAAAAATCCTGAAAATCCACTTTATTCTAAACATCATAAATATCCACAATGTCTTAATGTCTGGGCTAGCAAAGGCTTAAAGAATGTAGGAAAACCCCATTAACTTAGGAGGTTTAAATGTCATGAACCAATGCAGGCATAACATTGTGATTTGATTTTTAAGTCAACAAATGAATTCAATCATTTAATTTTGACTGTTCCCCTTAATATTTATTTTGCCACACTATTGCTTTAGAAGTAATTTGGAAATGTTATGCCCATTAGCATTTGTAAATCCACTAGAGAAAAAGAAAAAAATACTGATCAGCAGAAAACAAATACATAGCTAACATGTCATCATTTATAAATGCAGATGAATCTAAAAGAATTCTATTTCCAAAGCATGAGAATGTCAAGCTGTGCTGGTCAAAAGAAGGGAAAATGAATCTGAATATAGCTGAAGCATCAGGGATGTGGATTCACTTTTGGATCTTTGAAGGCCATGCTGTGTATGAACCCTCCCCCTGCTCTTCTCCATTTCTCCATTATGTCAATATTAAAGTGTGAAAGTGATTTCATCCAAAAAGGGCACATTTGAATTTCAAGACAAACTTTTGAATGACAGAATTTAAGAATCTTGTTTTGAACACAGCTATGGATTGTAAGGATGGAATCTATACTGCTTGTCTTTTGTAGCTTCACAATTTTATTTGGCAATCTCTTTTCCCTCTATTTTACTTTACTCAGTAATCACATCAGTTTACATGGATCTAATTATCATCTCTATGCTGATGATTCTTAAATCTATTTTTCTGACCTATTCTCTTTTCTGACTTCCAATCTGACATCTCCAATTGTCATTCAGATATCTCAAAATGGATGCCCAATAGACATTTTAAGTATGTCCCAAACAGAACTCTTTCCCTTCCCCCCTTCCCCTCCTGGACTCCTTACCATCTCTCTCTCTCTCTCTCTCTCTCTCTCTCTCTCTCTCTCTCTCTCTCTCTCTCTCTCTCTCTCTCTCTCTCTCTCTCTCTCTCTCTCTCGTCAAGGCCTTTTAATTTCACCTTTGCAACATCCCTTGTATATGTGCTCTCCTCTTCTCTGATATTGCCACAAAGGTATTGCAGGTCTTCATCAGCTCATGCCTGGGCTAGTGCAGTACTCTCCTGGTAGATCTGTCTTCCTTAACTCTCTCTCCTCTTTAATCCATTAAGCCACCAAAATGATTTCCCTGTAGTGGAGTCTCACCAGTTTACCTCCCTACTCAATAAACTCCAGTCACTCCCTTTTGCCTTCAGAATTGAATCCAAAATCTTTTGTTTGGCATTCAAAGCCTTTATATTCCCACCTCCTCCTGCATTTCTAGTCTTAACACCTTTCTCCCCCTACTAAATCCTCTTTCATCCAGTGATACTTGCCTCCCAGACATCTTTTAAATCCCAACAGAAATCCCATCTTTTACAGGAAGACTTTCCCAACCCTACTTAATTCCAGTACCTTCCCTTTGTTAAGTGTTTTCTTTTTATGCTCAGTGTACCTTGTTTGGTATATTCTTATTTGCATGGTATCTCTCTCATTAGCTTTTGAGCTCCTTTAAGTCAGCAACTCTCTTTTTCTTCTTTTTGTATCCCCAGTGATTAACACAGTGCCCTATAATAGACACTTATTATATATGATTGATTGAGTTTTGTTATTTGTTTTTTACAAAAAGGCTTATGAGGTTTTCACTATTCTAGATGAGCAACACCAGTGCAGCACTGTTAAAAGAAAAAGTTTCTTAGGGTCCTGAGAGGTAAAGTTGCTGAGTGGTCTGTGTGGGTGTTTGCCCTTCATTCTCAGAGTACCATGACATCAGAGACATGATGAAGTAACTTGCAGTTGACTTTGATTTGAGTGAGGGAGGGCTGTGCAAGGACACCAGCCTCACTTTCTCCCACGGAGCCATTTGGGTCCAGTGACCAGATACCTATCAGGATGACTGGAGATGGCCCAGGAGGCAATGACCCTTGACCCTCTTAAGCTAAGGCCTTTTCAGGTTCTCATTTTGAGTGAGGTAACACTCAGCATTGGCCTTATATAGATAGCCTACTTCAGAAGTAGTAATTAAACCCAGATATTCCTGACTTCAAGACTCTGTCCACTATGACACAGTGACCTCTTTGGCATTAAATATCATTGGGGGCTTACATTTGCTACCAATTTCAGAAGAAAGCATTTATTTGGAAAATTTTGCTGATAGCCTTCTAAGAATGGAACTTTATTTGCATTTTTATCTATTTAAGTTTTGTGGTTCATACCTCACATTTCCGAATAAGACTAATTCATAAATACTTTTTACTAATCTCAATAAACCCTTGTCACAGTTATTGGATTTAATAAATGGCTTTTCCCTGCTTCTCTTTATAAATGACTAGTCCAAGTTCACACAAATAAAACAGGAAAGACAAATCTTGGTCATGGGTCCTTTACTCTAGAGCCAGTATTCTTTCTAATGCCTAGTAGGTCTTTAGGCTGCAGCAAGATTCTTCCTCAGCTAGGGAAAAACCTTTAGACCTTTTTTCTGACATACGAATGCAAAGAAGATATAATGCTGAAGTTTGTTACTTTCTGAGTAACAACTTTGAATTCCATATCGAAAGAAAAATAGTAAGAAAAATTAGAAATGGCAATACCTATTTAGGGCTATTTTTGCTCTCTTTGAGGAAAGGATGAAAAACAGTCTGTCAAACATTTAAATGATAAACCAACCTACCTATCTCACTAACTAAGTTAACTAACTACGTTAACAGCTAACTAAGCCTTTACAGCTTGTACCCTCTGCATGATAATGGAGAACTGCTTTATGATATTCTCATGGGTATCTGTCAGTTGTTACTATTGCCAATATCCCAAATATCTGCATCTTCATTTAATGGTAGGTAGATCTGAGTTTTGTTTTGTTTTTCTTTTCTCCCCAGTCCTCCAAGAATGAGAACAGACATAAATTTATGGGGATGATTTCACTAAACTGTATTGTATTTGTAACCAGTCCCATGTAATCATTAATATCCACCTCTATGTTTAATATGACATCACGCTTCCCCTTCCCCCTCTTCTAGGTAAGCCAGCTTTATAATGATTGTTCAGGCTCCCATATGGGACCCTCTGTAGTTGTGTTGCACTTCCTTGATCAAATCAGGTAAGATGCTTTTAAAATTCTGCCTTATGGAAGGAAGATAGAATATGAGTTAGGAGGGAATTTAGAGACCTTGTAATCTAATCCGCACTTAAGCAAGAGACTTCTTTAACGTGAGCCCATGATCATTAGACTTTCACCTTAATACTTACAGAGATGGGAAATCATTACTTATTGAATCTGTCTCTTATGATTTAGTGGGAAAAGTCACTTTTACTTCTCTTGATCTTAGTTTCTTCTACAGAAATTGGATGAGTTTAGGGTAGGTAAACTCTAAAATTCCATCTAAATCTCTAAAACTAGTATTCCCTGAGCATAATATTATAACGTTCACATTCTTGATAATTCATAGTAACAACTACTTTCTTGTTTGTAATAGCTGTTCATTTCAGTTGTGCCTGACTCTTCATGACCCTATTTGAAGTTTTCTTGGCAAAGATCCTAGAGTGGTTTGCTGTTTTCTTCTTCAGCCCATTTTACAGATGAAGAAACTGAAGCAAGCAGGTTAAGTGACTTGCCCAGGGTCACACAGTTAGTAAGTGTCTTAGGCCAGATTTGAACTTACAAAGATGAGTTTTCTTGATTCCAGGACTGGCACTCCATCCATTGTACCACCTAACTACCCCCGTTTGTAGTTGCAAATACTTGTCAATCTATTTCATTTTAGTGTTTGACTTAATGGAGGTTTTTGACACTATTTTTACAAATATGTAATCTCTCCCTTTCACGTGGGAGTTTATTTGCTATGAAAATAATAATTATGGACCTATTCATTTTATTTCAATTCTATGAAATGTATGATGAAAAGTAAACATTTTGAGAGGCAAAAACCCAGTTAAGAGCAGTGTAAATAATAACTAACATTTACATTGTATTTTAAGACTTGAAAACTATTTAAGAAATAATACCCCATTTTATGGTCTTCCACTTCATTAATTTCACATTAACACATTTTTGTACATATATTCAATGGAATTTTCTATTCATGCAATTTGAAAACCATTGACTAGAGAGTAAGACATTTCTATTCTTTTGTAATGAGCAAGTGCAGGAGAATTTCCTTCCTATGTGTTCTTTGGTGTATCCTTTGAGACTAAAGGAGAAGGGTCAGGATCATAAGTGTCAAGAGATAAAAATCTTCCATGTATGTAAAAGATATTTTGCTTTGATTCAGGATAAAAGCTAGAGTTAATAGATGAAATATTCAACTCAATTTTCTGCTTGTTTTCATATCTTGAAATTGCCTTTTATGAGAATTACAAAGTAAAATGAATATATTTATACATATATTTATATTCATTTCACTATTTAACATATATAAATGTTGTTATTTTAGTATATATTACATTGAGGTCTCCAAAAAAGAAATATGATTTTATAATAATAAGAAAAAATGAGTATGTACCTGGAAATATTTAAGACAATTTAAGGCGATTTGAGAGGGTTGATGAGGGATATGCTAAGTTAAATGTTTCTCTTGAGAAGGTAAATATATTTTTAGAGCATTTTTGCATATTTTTTTGTCTATCCTGTTTCATAATTTGCTTCTTTCGTGGCCAAATGTGAGATTAAGGGCAATTTCTTTCCCAGAATGGAAAGATTAACCATACATTTTTCCCCTCTGTCAACTATCTCCCAAGATCTTTATATTTGAATGGATTAGGGGACAGTGACATATAGTGAAGGCTACTTACACTTTTGGAGTTCTATCTTTAGTATCTAAATAATGATATAATTACATAATTTTTCAAACTGTAGAGTTTCAGGTCTAATCTGCCAGGAAAATGACCCAGAAGTTAATTTTCATTTCACATAAGAATTGGTTAAGGTAATCTTAAAAGGATGTTTCAGTGAAAAAAATATAGTTTCAGTGAAGTCTGAGATCGTTAACATATGCTACTAAAAGACTACTTTTCAATATTTCCATCCCAAGTTTTCTTTTACAATTTCATTTCTAGAGGCAAAGAGAGTTTGATATGACAAATCCAGCTTAATTCTCTGTAGCTATAGGAAGGAGAAGTTGGAGGCGAATGTTGTCCTTCCCTTGAGTGTGTGTGTGTGTGTGTGTGTGTGTGTGTGTGTGTGTGCGCGCCCACGTCCATGTTCTTGTCCATGACCAGGTAGTCTTGAGGAAAATCGGAAGAGTGGTGGATAAGAGATGTTGAGGATGTTGAGAATGACATGAGTAGATGCTGTGATTGGTGACCCTGTCATTTAGTTCCAAGGGAAGGACATTGTGATTTATCTTTTTGTGAGCATGTTGCATGGCGCAGTACCACTGCACTAAATGCTAGAGAGCACAAAACGGATCTCAGTCTTTACCAAGTGAAAAATCCATCTCCTCTTCTCTCATGAATGTTGTTACGATTCATTATTATGAGATTTCACAATTCGCTTGGCCATGGTAATTGCTTGGTTGTTCTTTGGTTTCAAAGAGGACCAATATGACATCACTATGATAAAGTGAAGTTTCAGTGTGTCCGACTACGGCTGATCGGACCAATACGGGCTCAGAATGCTCTACCACAGGTTGGGCATAGATAGTCTGTAGGAATTTTTTGGGTGGATACTCCAGATTTGCATGTCATATATTTTCTTTGTGCTGTCTCAATTCTGCTTTGCTCATAGAGCGCAGCACCCCTTCTGATGTGGGCATACCATGCTCAGTGGTCCTGTGCCAGTGTCTTCCATGCTGCACAGTCAAATCCAAAGTTCTTGAGAGAGACCTTGGTAGTGTCCTTGTATTGCTTCTTCTGACCACCATGTGATCGCCTGGCCCATGTGAGTTCTCCATAAAATACTCTTTTTGGCAAGTGTATATTTTGCATTCAAACAACGTGTCCAGCCCATAGGAGTTGTGTTCGCTGAAGCAGAGTTTGAATGTTTGGCAGTTCAGTTTGAGCAAGGACTTCAGTGTCTGTTACCTTATCCTGCCAGGTGATCCTCAGAATCTTCCTAATATTAGACCCTCTCACAAAGACAATAGATAATAAGTATTTGAAATGTAGGTGGAAACTTATTTGGTCCTAGGCTGAAAGTCAGAGCAGTGGTTGGAACATCTTTGCCTCTCTATCATCCTTCAAGTCTACTCTTATTATCTCCCTATTTCATTACACACATAGCCTATTCTTAATGTTTCCTGCTTCTCAAAACACCCAACTTCATTCCCTCCCTTTCACATGTAAAGGAGATATCTTATCTGTCCATTTCTCTAAGAAGACTGAGACCATCCCTTACCCTTCCCTCTGTAGCTCCTCTTCATAACTTATTTTCTCCTCCCACTGTTATGTTTCATAGGAAAAATGATAGAATCTCATAGCTGTAAGTGACCTATTATTGTTTAGTCATTTCAGTCATGTTTGACTCATCACAATTCCATTTGGGTTTTTCTTGGCAAATGTACTGGAGTGGCTTGCCATTTCCTTCCCCAAATCATTTTACAGTTGAGGAAACTGAGGTAATTAAGGTTATATGACTTACCTAGGATCACGTAAATGTCTGAGGCCAGATTTGAACTCTGAAAGATGAATTTTCCTGACTCCAAGCCTAATATTCTATCAGTATTAGTACTCAATATATTAATACAAACATTAATATGGTAATTATATTTTCTATAATTATTGTTCGTATGTTCATAAACAATTGGGAAATATTCCCTGGCATTGAGCCTAAATCTTCTCTGTAATTTTAACTCATTATTTCTAGTTCTCTTTGACTATGGTGAAAATGTCTAATTTCTCTTCCACATGATAGTCTTGTAAATACTTAAATACATCTGAGTCTCTCCTTCTTTGGCTTAAATATCCTCACTCATTTTTTTGCTTTGTTTTTGCTTTTATGACTCATCTGTGTGTGGAATAGTCTCCTGTTCTTTCATGATCTTGGTTTCCTTCCACTCAGTGATCCATCTTATCTTTTTATGATCCGGTACAGAAGAAAGAACTGAGTCAGAGGATTTTGGCCTGTGATAATATTTGGTCTTGGGCAAATAAAGTCTTTGGGTCTCAGATTCTTCTACGCAAATGGGAGGCTTGTGTTAGATTGTCTTCACCATTGCTTCCAGCTCTACATTTATTCTTTGATATTATGACCTGTTACCCTAAGCCCTCTAAACATTATCCAAGATCTTGCTCCAGTCTATATTCTCAGGAAATTTCAACTTGTCCTCTTCTAGGCTAATCCCCATCTGCCTTCTATTTCTAAGATAAAATCATCTTTTCTTTTACATTTTTTACCCAAATCAGCTACTAGATAAACATTTTCACTTCTTAGATCATCACAATTCTTGAAGCTCAATGGGAACATAAGAATTTGGATCATATCTAAGTTACTCACTAGTTATTTGACCCCAGGACAGTCACCTAAGCTGTAAGACCTCCAGTTTCATAAAATGGAAATAATGACAGCATCTATCTTCCTGGGTTGTTAGGAGAATAAGATGAGATAATCAATGTAAGTGCTTTCCAAATCTTAAAACTTTATTATATTTTTGGTCAGGTATCATCACTAGGCTTTCTGAGGGTATGTATTATTTAATTTTAATGTATTTTTATTTATTTTGTTAAAAATTCCCAGTTACATTACAAAATAACATTCATTAAAAAATTTGAGTTCTAAATTATCTCTTTCCCTTTCACTCCTACCCCACACCCTTGAGAAGGTAATCATGTATTGATATGTGAAGTCATGTAAAACACATTTTCATATTAGTCATGTTACAGAACAAGAAAAATAAAGTGAAAAAAATATGCTTCACTCTGCAATGAAAGTTCATCAGTTCTCTGCCTGGAAGTGGATAGCAATTTTCATCATGGGATCTTTGGAACTGTCTTAGATTGCTGTCTTGATCAGAGCAGCTAAGTCTATCACAGCTGGTCATCCTTACAATATTGTTGTTACTGTGAACAATGTTCTCCTGGTTCTGCTCACTTCGTTTTGCATCAGTTCATACAAGACTTCCCAAGCTTTATTCAATTATCCCACTTTTAGTAGAAATATCTATGCTTTGGACTGGAATGTTATTGGTATGAAATTGATGAAGGGATACTCATTTCCTCTGGCTACACCTTTTGGGAAAATGGATTAAAAGTTCAATTCCCTTGGAGTGCAGTGTCTCCTTCATAAAATTTTAATTTTTATAGAATGGCAGGGTGAGTTTAGAATTGGGATAGAGGCTAAAGTCTTGCCAAGGGAATCATTTTGAATATTGCTCATGAAGCTCAAGAGCAAAATTATAATCCATTGAAGTAATTTATTAATCTATGCTTTATAAAGTGATTTCATCTCTATTATCTCATTTGGTTACCCAAACAATCCTATGAAGTTCTCTCATAAATCTTTATTTTATGGATGAAAAAATTCATATCAGATGTCAAATAGAAACTCCTGTCAAAATACCAAATAAATAATGACTGAACTACAACTTGAAATAGGGTCCTTTCATGGATAATACTGGAGTCGGCTAACTTAATTTTCTCCTTTTCTAAAATAGAAAGTAGAATCTACAAAGACTAATATTTCTCTCATTTAATACTTCAAAGATTGTGATTTGGTGAGATTGTGTCTCCAAAAATTTATAATGGAACCCCCCTTTATAAATAGATGGTCTTGGATAGTTGCAATAACCAAATAATCTATCATCTTTTAGTCAGTCTAATGATGAGCCTCTCTAATTTGGTTACTCTTTAGCTAATAGACAGACCCTAGGTCAATGTAAGCATGTATTCAACATTTTTCCAGTTTAGTGTGTAAGTTTCCAGAGCTTGCATTCCACTGGTAAAATCTTTAAGAACACTAAATCTCCCTCAGACAACAAGGACTAGGACTTGAATCAAATTGGGCTTTTCTTTAATACTAAAGTATATCCACTTTTTTTTTCTATCTGCACAAATAGCTACTGGCTTCTTTCTGTAAACCTGTTATAAACCTTTTCACCATTTTTGCAGCTGACACAATTAAGTTACTGGCAGTTAATTCAGAATGTATTGAAAAGTGGAGAGAAAAAATAATTTATTGAATTTTGATATATCTGGCCAATTATTTGATTAATATAGCAGTAGAAATAATTATCCATGTCTGAATTCCAGAGGTCACATAATATGCCTAGACACTGCTGTGATTCTACACTTCTGGAATGTATGAATGGTCCATGAACTCACTTTTTAAAGCATTGAGCAGAGACAAAAATTATAACTTTTAAAGGAATTTGATTTTTTTTCACTTTGCAAATGTACATACATTAAATCTATTTTTGACAGAAATATTTCGTCATCTCAGTGGATGACTGGATTTATGAAGTTTAAGTTTTATTTTACTAATAAGAGGTTAATGTTTTTAAGAGTTTATTTAATGAAATATGAATTTAGTGACAATGAAAACATAGGAGTTTGACTTGATTACTTCAGGCTGATGGCAAGAGATATGAGATGTACTCCACCAACTGAAACTTGAGACTCTATGGTAAGCCCCCACTCCTTCCCTCACTAAAAGTCAAATACAGAAGCTGGCTTCCAATATTATCTCATAATAAAAGAGCAGAGTTAGTGGCTCTATGTTGTTTCTAGCACTTGTTTATTATTTAATCTACTCACACCTGTGGAATAAAACTTTTTTTCGTAATATTTGACTCCAGAAACTGTGGTCTTCACTATACGTAGAGAAGATAATGAATGAATGTATAATTATATAGAGTTCCATTTGAGTGCATTCAATGAGATGAGACGCAAAAATCCTTGGTAGAAGACTTATTAACATTTAGAATGGCCAAGGAGTGACCTTTTGGGCATCTGGACTCATTCCAGATGTCTTTTGGAATACTTATGGGCACAGGGAGAAAGCTGCAGACCAAACTCACAAGTGAATTTGTAGGACTACGTAAAGAGACTGGAGAATCAATCCAGTGATGTAAAGGGAAATGATTAGCCTTGAGGGTGTTGGTACCCAGTGTGTTTGAACAAAGGCTTGACAGGTAAAACATATTTTTGTTAGCAGAAGAAATCATAAATTACACAGGGTGGGCATACTGCATGCTTTTTTGCATGAACACCATCATATCACCACTGAAGAAGTGGTTAGAAAGCATAAAACAAACTATAGGAAAGAACATAGAGAACTAGCACTAAAATCTAACAATGTAATAGCATGTTATGGACAAGATACATGGAAAAATGGAATGGAATAGAAGAATTCATTATGTAATGACTAATTGTTTCCAATGACTTGGTAAATTCAAATTGGTTTCCTTCCTTACCAGGGTTGGGAACCTGCATCGTCAAGGTCGCAGGTGGCCCTCTAGGTCCTCAAGTGAGACCCTTTGACTAAATCCAAACTTCACAGAACAAATTCTCTTAATAAAATAATTTGTTCTGTAAAACATGAACTCATTCAAAGGCTGTACCTAAGGACCTAGAAAACCATATATGTCCCTGGGGGCTGCAAGTTCCCCACCCCTGGCAAGTAACTATATCCATAGACAACAAGGAAAGGAGACTGTCGAAAATTCAGTCATCCTGCTGTCTGTCACCTGTCAACATCAAGAAGGCCATGTTTCTATTTTGTTTGCCCCACATCTTTAGGAAGTCTTTTCTCTTCTTCCTCTACCTCCTTTAAACAGTCTAAGACTCGTGGGTGTTAGTAAATGTTGACATTTAAGTGGATTGACAATTAATGTGAATACGAAATTACCTAAAAGTCAGAACTCTTTTATTTATTCATGCATCTCTTATTCATGAAACAAACATTCATTAAATACTTAATGTATGCAAACCACAATTATATATTGTGGAAAATGCAAAAATTCAATAAGATGCAATATTCGCAATCACCAATAGCATGGGTCACTTTTCTGGAGTCTCTTGCATCCTGGTTTCAGTGTGTGATATTTTGGGTAATACTAATTAGACAAATATAGCACAAACCCCCACTCAGTACATCGTCTGCTAATAAATCTGGAAGTAATGAAAAAATTGCAAAGCATAGAACTGAGACAGAATACCAAGATAAATAAGAAGGGGAAATATTGAGAGATTGAATAACTTGTGACCCTCATACACAAATGGCATAGCTTTGTGCAGATAATTAAGAAGGTGAGAAAGGGAGCACCACCTAGATAACACAAGTTCTGAGGAAAAGATTGTGTTATAGGTTAAACTTGGACCTCTCTCCTAGCAACCATATGTTCTTCTGTGTTTCTTGGCTCAAGTATTTCATGGATCAGTTCCCTTGATAGTGACGGCTGGAATCTGACTTCACACACCCTCTCTCCTACCTTGTATGTACACTCTGCTACAAACTATTTTCTCTGCAACGGTTGATGTCATCTTCTGGGGCTCACATCCTTTACTGTGGCTTATTTTCCTTGGGGGAAGGACTAGTGGTGAAGAAGTCTGTGATAGTTCTATGTGACTACCCCAAACCATGAACAAACGCCAAGTAAACTGCTCCTAGATTAGCCACACCCCAGAGCAGTACAGTAATTTAGATTGTTCTTCTATAATTCAAAGTCTATATTTCCTTAGGAATTTTCTGAGCCTGGAGATCAAGACATGTATGACTGTGACCAGGAGTAAACTGATCACTGTTAACAAGGTTAACAGATGAACCATTTATTTTAGGAAAGAAAATGCTTCTATTTAGGAGACTTTAATAATCCCCTTGCTATGACATTTATTAAGCACCTACTATGTGCTAGGCACCATGTCCATGCACTGGGGAATATAAATATAGGCAAAAAGAAAGACAGGCCATACCCTCAAGGAACTTATGTTCTAATGAGGGAAAACAACATAGGAAAGGAAGCCGAGAAATGAGAAATTGGAGGGTACAGAAGAAGTGGGGGAATGAAGGGTCTCATTTAGGGACATGGTTTTAAAGTTGTAAGAAAGACAAGAATAAGTCAAGTGGGGAATGAGGAATACAGTAAAAATACAGACTGAGCCATAGATTTTTGTAAATAACCAACTGAGGAATTTCCTTTGCTAAATTTAATTACGTTAGGAGATGTTTCTCTCTCCCCCCACCCCCCCCATCCCTTCCTCCCTCATATTTCCAAAATTTTGGTATTTCTTTATCCGGAGGTTATGATGTTTTTTCATGACTCTTCTGGAAATACAACTGGTCATGAAATTGATAAAAATTATTAAATCTTTCAAAGTTGTTTTTCTCCTTAAGGTTACTCTTATTTTATTTTATTTTATTTTTTTTATTTATTTAACTTTTTACATTCATTTTCACAAATTTTGGGGTTCCAAATTTTCTCCCCTTTTCTCCCCTCCCCCCACCCCAATACCCCAAGCAATCTAATTTTCCCTATCTCCAATCTGTCCTCTCTTCTGTCATCCCTCCCTTCTCTTGTCTCCATCTTCTCTTTTCTCCTGTAGGGCCAGATGACTTTCTATTCCTCATTAACTGTATGTCTTCTTTCCTAGTTACAACAACAATATTAAACAGTTGTTCCTAAAACTTTGAGTTCCAAATTCTCCCCATCCCTCCCTCCCCACTTGTTTCCTTTGCTCTCTGACCAAATTGTTAAGGAACTAGGTAATCTAGTGGATAGACTCCTTGTGCTTGGAGTTATGAAATCCAGAGTTCAAATCATGCCTAGACTCTTTGTTAGCTATGTGACTTCGGGCAAGTCACTTAACCTCTCTGTACCTTATTTTGTTCATCTGTACAATGAGGATAATGGAAATTCTTACCCTACCCCCATGGTTGTTTGAAGTATAAAATGAGATAATATTTGTAAAGTTCTATGTAAACCTTAAAGTGCTACATATATTCTAGCCATAAGGATGATGGTGATGACTAAAGCTGTCAGTATAACGCTAGCCTGAGTACCGGAAGGACAACAGAAGGTCATTCTATGTTTTCTTTAGACAAATGTAGTCTAACATTCCCAGGAGATATGGTATATATGAGCAAAATGAATTAAATGTTGATGTTCCTTTGGGAAACCCCTGTTGGGACAAGGGTCAAAGATAATGATTTGCAAGATATCCTCCAAGATTGAACATGATCTGTTTAAATTCAGAATTACTCTTTTGAGTTGTGGGTCACACATGTACCTTTCATTGATCTTTACAGCCTGATCACTACCCCTGTCAGATCTAGTACTCAGAACCCTGCACAATGTCTAAATCTCAAGGATAAACATAGCAACCTTAGAGAAGAATGTCTTGAGTTTGTAGCGTTTCCCCTACATTTCTGCCATAGCAGCAAAACTTACATATTTCCTTTGCCTAGTTGTTAATAAGCCCATACATATGAGAGACGGTGTGAGTTCATGGATCTCAGAGTCAGAAGAATCTTAGTTCTAATTCTGGTTCTGATACCATGGTTTCTCTGACCTTGGTCAAGACATTTAAGTTCTCAGCACCCCCTGAAATCTCTCAGAGACTAAACACTTTCAAATAGCTGTTGATCTGTATTGGTAGAGTTGAGAGAGATTCTTCAGGTAATTGCCCTGTACCAATAAGATTACCTGTGTGTGTATGGGTAATGGGGAGGGTGATGCAGAAACATATAATTTGCAAAGTAGTTTAGATATATTACCTTATTTAGATCTCACAAATGCCCTGGTGATTAGGGATTGATCAAATGATCATTTCTAATTTCTTTTTGCTCTGGACTTGGGATTTTATCTGCGTAGAGAATCCCCGACCCACACCCCAAGAATGTTTCTCTCACTAATGCAGAACAGCAACTCATCCATCCAAGATTTGTAGTTTTACAGTTGTCTAGAATACATGACTTACCCATGACCACATAGTTCATATGTGTCAGAAACCGGGCTTAGACCAAGGTCTACATGAGTATAAGTCTAATAAGTCTAACAATCTTTATGTACCATTTCATAACATCTTTTAATCCCTGTTTTACAAATGAGGAAACCAAGCCACAAACGTATATCTGTAAAAGCTGTGATTCAGATACATTCTTTTTGCTTGACCCAACTTCCATTGCTACTTGTACCATACCGCACAGTCTCTTGATATAAAATTGGTTGCAGAAATAAAACATTAAAACAGATATTAATAAGTAAGATCTGGTAAGATCTCTAATGAATTCCCTGAGATCTCTTAAGTATCTCCAACGATTACATGCAAAAGTTGCAAAATGCCATGCTACGTCAGATCTGAACAGTAACGTAATTACTGAGAGAGGATCTTAGGAGTAAAAGTTATAGAAAACTGGAAAGGGAAATGGGAGTCTATTTCCTATATCTTCCCTTTGAATCTTAGGCTTTAGCTCTCTGGGACCTTGGGCCTGGAGGGAATCTTTCTCTGTCTCCCTTTTTCTCCCTCTCCCTGCCCAATCAGAAAATTCACTCTGCCCCAAATTCCAAGAAACTTGCCCCCATATATCTCATTTCCTTGTGTATGTTTTTTTTTTCTTTTGTGAAAGTGTTGTGAGAAGTTTTTGGATTTATTAGATTTAACATCTCAGATGCAAAAGATGAATGTTAGAGCTGTTGTGGATCTGAGAGCTGACTAGGGAATCATAGGATCATAGAAGGTTAGAGCTGGGAGTAACATTAGAGGTCATCTAGCATGACCCTTTCATCTTACAGATTAAGAAACAGACTCCAGGAGATGAAGTAACTTACCCAAGGTCAAGATGTTATCTTATAGATTGGCATATTTGTCTTTGAGCTAAAATTTCTCCAGAGCAATCCATGTGTATTTTAATCTTTTTGTGCTCAATTAATATCCACTTCTGTTTTCAAGGAAAAAAAAAAAACTAAGTTGAGTGAGTTATTGGGTATTATCTTCCAAAACACACTACTGCCAAGGTCAATAGACCCTGAGTTCACAAGACTTTTGGAATGTGTGCAAATGAAATATGTGTAGGTGGAAAGCCAATCTTGTGAACAATTCTGGTGGAAAATCTGAGTATTTTCTTTTATCCCCAGAGGTACTGCCAAGATTTAGTCAAGTCATTTTCCTCATTCTTAAAATCTCAGAATTCTAGTATGTTTGACCTTAGAGGAACTTTGAAGCTAATTTAGTATATTTTACAAATTAGGAAACTGAGGAAAAATGATGCTTTGTGTTGCTTAAGATCATATAGCTAACTAATGAAAGATTCAAGATGAAGCACTTTTCTCCTCTAAGATATTACCTAAAATAAATTATTCAGAATAATCAGTAAAAAGCTTGACTTTGATATTTTGAAATTCCCATTTCAGTTATGTCAATTATCCCTCTATTTAAATTTCAGTCCTTTCAGTGATACTTTGCGACCTAGTGGACAGAGTGCTGGGCCTTGGGCAAGAAAGGCCTGCAGTCAAATATAGCCACAGATACTTAGTAGATGCGTGGGCAAGTCACTTACTCTGTTTTCCTCAATTTCCTCAACTGTAAAATAAGAGAAAATAATAACACTTACCTCCTAGGGTTGTTGTGAGGATCAACTATAATTAATATTGGTGAAGCATTCATTGCACTGTCATATTAATATATTTTGTTCACGTGTCTTTCAGTCATATCTAACTCTGTGACCCCCATTAAGGATTTTTTTGGCAGAAGGAGATTACCATATCCTTCTCCAGGTTATTTTATGATTAAACTGAAGCAAAGAGGATTTAGTGACTTTCCCAGGGTTGCACAGTTAGTAAATGTCTGTAGCTGGATTTGAACTCAGGAAGATGAGTCTCCCTTACTCTATCCACTATGGCATATCATAGGTACTTAGTGAAGGTTGGTTTCTTTTTGCCTTCCTTTCTTCTAATACCTCTTTGTTGGATCTCTTTATTCAAAAGATGCCATCAGAGAATAGGGCTGTATGAAGGGTGATTTTGCTTTAACCCAAGTCTGTGATCTATGACAAATCAATTAATATTCACATATATGGACTTCCTGATTTCACCAGTCATTTCCTTTTTCAACTTTACCAGACAATAAACATTTATTAAGTGCCTACAATGTTCCAGTAATTTTGCTAAGTGCTGTGAATGAAAATAAAAAGAAAAGGAAAGGTAGTCCCTGATCACCAGGCATTTGTAGTCTTAATTATTTTGGTATGTGTACTAGAAGAAAAATATATATTCTGAAACTTGATTAGCTTAGAAAATCTAGAGAGCAAAAATGCTAGCACTTTTTGGAACAGCAACACAGAGTTTTGCTGGAAAGTAGAAACTTTGACCTTAATGGCCTTTATAGCATGAGCTAAGAACTGAAAAATGTGAAAAGTCTGACATTGATAGAAGGATGACCCAGATGACTTGAGAGTCCAGTATATTTCTAAGTTGTGTGGCCCCAGTGAAATATTTCATGAAGCTATCCAAGGGGAAAAACCAATCAAAGGGACTGGAAAATCTCTGTATTCTGTATTCGGTCTTTTTTTAGGGATGTTGATACATAGACTTTAGAGATTAAAATATTTTCCAGTCATTCCTTCTATGAAATTCCAATACCTTCTCATATAAATCACAGTCTCTGTACCCTCCCAGAAACGATAAAATAAGGAGAACTGATTGTTCTTATTTCTGAAAGAAAAAGAAAAAAAAGAATCATTTGTTTCATGAAAAATCCAGCCAATTTATGTCTGTGAAAAACATTTATCTGAAATAAACACTTCTTAATATTTCCATAAACATACTTTATTACCATAAATTATAATGTAACATGTTTCCATCTCAGAAATGGCAATGATGAATTTTACATAAATATTTGCCATATGGTATATTCTGACAACTTCATTTTTGCTGATTGTGAAGTTTTAAGGTTAATACACTGTAGGATTTTAACAAAATGCTCTGATAAGTATGGAGGCCTCCAGTTATCCTGCAGGGCTCAATTGTACTGACCTCCAACCATGAGCTTCAAATAATTCTCCACAAAGTAGCATTTGGAGAATATATTTTGCCAAATGACATAGGGCCTTAAAATTGTAATTTCAAGGTTTTGAACTCAATTTGAACTTTTTGATATTAAGATCAGATACATACATATATATATATGTATACAATATATTCAAGATAAAATATTTTTTAAAAATATTGAATATCTTGATATTATTGTTCTGGGTGTTCTAGTGATACAAAGGTTGGTAAGACATGACCCATATGTCAAAGAGTTGGCCACCTGTTAGGGCAGATGAAGCCCACAACCCAAATAATTATAATACAAGTAAAAGTATGATATACGCTGTAAGAGACCAAAAATCAAAAAACTCTGAGAGTACTTGAAATAGAGTAAAAATGATTTAGAAGCTGATCAGTAGGTTTCATGATGCCATTTACTGTGTCGCTTTGATGACAGTAGAATTAGAACAAGAAGGCATTAGGGAATTGGATAATAATGTTCTGGGTAAACATTGGAGAGGAAAAAGTCTGAATCTATGCATGGAACAAGGAAATCATAGGGTGTGTAAAGGGAAGTGTGGATAATCCAGATTAGCTGGATTTTACAGTAGATGAAAGGGAGAGAAAGAAGGTCTGACCAATGATTTCACTGATTTAGTGAACTCTTGTATGACAGAACCCCTTCGGCCAATGAAGGTAGGCATCACCTCTTCAAACTAGTGTCTTAGAGAGTGCAATATGACACTGGGAGACTGGCTTGACCAAGATCTTGTTGTCATAATGAATCAGAGGCAGGGTTGGAGGCTAGCTTTCTGTCTACTTTTCAATATAGCCTTTTGTGTAAGGGAGAAAATTTACAAAAACGTTTGGAGAAAAATCACTTTGAATTTCCAGATGAGATGATACTTTTCCCTCTGTATGGTGAGGAGGGTAAAAAGTGCTGACTTTACACAATTTTGAGCCCAAAACAGGAGCACATTTATTGGGAAGTTCATTCTAGCAGCAATGTATAGTATAGCTTGACAGGGGGATTACTGGAAGTAGGGAGAACAGTTAAAAAGACTACTAAAATAGACCAAAAGGTTGTAATGAAGTCAGGCTGAAGAATTTTATATGAAAAATAGAAGCTTTTGGTGGAGTTACTGACTACAGCTATTCTGGAAAATTATTTGGTTTTAGGACTTATTGTAGAAAAGTCATTTTGGTTTTAGGACTTATTGTAGAAAAGTCATTAATCTCTACCTTTCCCTTGACTCAGTCATATCACCACTGTATAAGAATTTGTGTATGTGTATATTTAAGTAATATATATGTATATATATAACATATATGCATACATAATAAAATATACAATAGTTGCATATAATAGAGATACCATAAATAGTATATAGACATTTTATGTTACATACACACTAGTTTCGTTATCTAAGATAATATGTGATCATTGTTTGGGAAATGAATGAACAAATTGTGGCTTATGAATATATATTTTTCCACTGAGAAAAAAATAAATATGAAGAATTCAGGAAAGTTTGGGAGAAAATTTGTGACCTGATATTGAGCAAAGTAAGAATAATAAAATTATGGTTAAACCATAGTCTTGCAGAGGAAAATAGTACTGAAAGAGTCCAGATTTCTGAGTTATATAATGTGGCCAATGGTGTTCTCAGTAGGTGACAAGAAATCCTCCTCCTAGCTTTGCAGTCTTTTTATACCTTACCCCTATACACATACTTTGAAATCAGTGGCACTGACCTTGTTTTTCTATTGGCAAGGCACTCCATCTCTTGACTCCATGCATTCTCACTGGCTGTTCTCCATGCCTGGAATTCTCCTGCTTTATCTCTGTCTTCTGACTTTCCTGGCTTCCTTCCAGTCCCAGATAAAATCCCACCTTCAAAAAGAAGCCTTTCCCAATCCTCCTTAATGCTAGTGCTTTCCCTTTGTTGATTATCTCCAATTTGTCCAGTACATATCTTGCTTATATGTCGTCATTCTGAGGTTATCTCCCTTGTGAAACCATGTGCTCTTCGAAAGCAACTTCTTTGCCTTTCTTTGTATCACCAGTGCTCAGCACTGTGCCTGGCACAGAGCAGGTGCTTTTCAGTTTGGCAGTGATACATGCTTTCTTTCTCTTTCTTTGCAAAGAGCTGGAATATTATACTAGAGGTATAAAATCAGTCATATTTTCTCAGACATTGCTAACAAATGTCTGTTTCTCTTTCCCTTTTTCTCCATATCTGTGTATATGCATACACATGTATATACACATACATGTATATGCACACACATATATGTACATATTTACTTGATCAATTTTACTTCTTGGTTGCAAGATCAGAGGTAGAGATAAATTTGACAGGTATATTTGATATATATTTGATGAGATATGAGAGAGGTTAAATGGATAATTTAGAGTTAGAGAAGAGTCATAAAGATAAAGATTTAGGGGCACACCCACATTTGGGGAGGTAGAGGAAAAATAACTGGAGAAGAGATATGGAGAAGTCAGAGAAGTAGAATAGTAGAGCATCTTGGAAACAAAGGGAAGACAAACTTATGAAGGAGAAAGGAAGAGTCTGTGGCATCATTTCTTGCAAAAAGTTCTTCTAAGAAGGAGACTAACTAAGGAAAGAACATTAGATTTGGCGAATAACAGATCAAGGGGGACCTTGGATAAAGTAATCTCATTAGAGTAGTGAAAATGAAGTCATATTTCAAGAGTTGAACTGTGAGTTTTGGCAAAGAAGTAGAAAGAGTAAAGATAAATCTTTTGAGAATCTTGGTAGTGAAAGTAATTAGTGAGATGGGATGATGCCTCAAGGATTAAAGGACATTTTTTAAGATAATGAAAATACGAATATGTTTGAAGGCAATAAGATGGAACCATTAGAGAAGTAAAGATTAAAGAAACAAGAAAATAAGATGATTAATGGTAGGAGAAGTAAAATGAGATTAGATAAAGGTCCTACGTGGAGAAGTTAGTTTGAAGAGGAGCAAGAAAATTTCATTCTCTAAAAAAATGAGGGAATATTGAGATGAGTGAGGAAAAAGAAATCCCTTAAGATGGAAAAGAGGGAAGGTGAGAGAGCTCATACCAGATGGTCTCAGTCATTTCAGTAAAAAAAAAGTGTTGAGATCATATTCTGAAATTTTAAAAAATGGAGTTTGAGAGACTTGGGACTTGAGGAGAGTGTAAAAGTTTTAGAACAGCTGCAGAAGGGAATGGTTAAACAGCATTGAGAATCCAGCTGATCTTGGAAAACAATATTTGTGGTGGAACCAATTGTCATAGTTATATGACTTTCTCCAGCAAAAGCAGAGAGTAGTGAAATAGGTAGATAAAATGGACCCAATCAGATTTATCTACAGTTAGGATTTGATAAGACCAGTATCCCATCATCTAAAGGGGCTAGGAAATTAATAATGCTGGAAAATCATACACTCTCTAGCACCAGCTATTCTGAGAAATTGAATAGGTGGTAAGTGAAGATGGGAAAAGACTAATGGACTGGATTAATAATGTGATCAATTAAATGATGAGAGAAAACCTGGAGCAGTGAAAGTATGCGACATGTTCAGGGAGGAGAATACTAAGCTTGATCTTGGAGTAGAAACAACTCCGAATGGTGACAAGCTGAGTATGGTAATGCTTGAGGACAATTGAAGTGAAGGTCA